>OX244277.1:14486700-15146700 GCA_945867215.1 Epinotia demarniana
AATGAAGTGTGGTTGTGTGCGTGCGGCGACACTGGTTCTCTATGAAAATCGGTTGCTTGGTATCAAGTTATTGAAATGAAATGAAACCTGTTTCTCTCAATTTAATCACCCATGTCAGCAGATGTTGAAAGTATACACATAGTACATACCCCGTGGTGTCCAAAAAGTCAACGTCAAGCTGAAAACGGATGTTAGGCCATTCATCATATCATATACCAAAAAAATTGTTCGTGGAACACATTTTATCTAGTTACTTATTTTAGAGCTGCAAACACACTGAGAGCGGTGGCGGGGCGGCGCGGCGCGGTGCGGAGGCGGTACCGGTTGTAATGTTCGAGCTAATACGAAAGGGTCCGCACAGAAAACCAGGCCGCGCCGCGCCGCCCTGTGCGGATCGTTTCATATTAGCTCGAACATTACAACCGGTACCGCCTCCGCACCGCAGTCGTATTCAAACTTAAACTTAGCCTCCTTAAGTAGTATCATTTATCATATTCATAGCTGTTTACTATGCGACAGGCGCCAGCCGTGATGGCTTCCGAGTGCCTATATAAAACGTTTAGTGAACGATATAATCTATTGTTGAAACGTTACTACCTACGTATTTTATTTATGCTGTAGTCCATATTTCCGAAGTGTAAAAAAGCGTAGTCGCTTTTTTATGTTATTATCTATAGGTTTAAGGCGCCGTAGGTTCATGGTCTTCTCTCCCTCTCACTGAGCATAAGCGTGAGCGAGATGGAAGTGCGTGCTCGGAAGCGCGGAAATCATGTTTTTTAATTTTAATTTTTTTGCCGTTTAAATAAATAAAAAAGTTAACTTTACACTGATTTCTCTCAAACATGATAATACCTAAATTTAGAAGCCATTTTAATATTTTTAGCTTTTGTGCATAATTTGTAAAGAATATTTTAAGTGTATTTTAGACCGTTTTAGACCTATGTTCGTGATTTTTTTCTATCGAGCGAAAATTGCTTAACCCTCAAGATTACTATTCGTATTTTTTTAAAACCACATTATTATAAACAGACGCATTAGGTATATTGTTTCAAAAACTCTGTTCGCTTAACTTCGCTGAACCTACGGCGCCTTAAAGGACCTCCGGGTAGAACATAAAATATGTTTCTCAAACATGCAATGAAATATTGACGTTGTGTTCTTCATAATGAGCTTCAGAGTGTCACGTTTTGGGCGCAGCGAGGCGAGAGATCCGTATTGGAATTTCATACAGAATTGGAGGCCTAGGCCTGCAAGATGGTCCGTTTTAATTTCCACACCACATAGGATCATGGCGTTCAGCCATGAAAATTTGAGTTTGATTTCTTGGAGTTTTAGTGATTTATTTCATTGTACGTTTGAGAAAAGCATTGTATACCATACCCCGGCGTGAAAAGGGGTTGCGAGCCTCATAACTATCCGGCCTCGCCTTACTTCCCGGCCTCTGTAGTAATATACTATTAGCGCCTGGCTTCGCGTAGCGTCTTAAATACGCGGGCATAGCCTCGCGGGCAGCTATAGTGTAAAATAAAACAGATGCATACACTTCTCTCAATTTATTCCCTCACGTGGTCTACACTATCAAACCGTGGTAATGTTAAGTTTGCGGGAGGTATAGGGCACGGCAAGCTGGTGTTTATGCCCGCACAGCTGGTAAGTCCAGATGACGGCGTTGCCCGCGAACTTGCCCGTGCTGTCCTGGCGAACGACGTGCACGTACTCATCGCCCAGAGTAAACTGCAAAAATATGTTAGGTAGTGTGGCCAGGGAAAGATGAGACATTTTTTATGACTGGGCCACACTTCGCCCGAATGTTGTTGCCAATGTTGTCCAACCTGTAATATAAGTTAGACAAGGACGGCAACAACATTCGGGCGAAGTGTGGCCCAGGCATTCTATGGCAAGTTTTTATATGTTACTCGTATTACTCTAGCATGGCTGGTATCATTGTCCAATTTGTCAAACGTCTTAAATTACTTAGAGCATTAAACCAACCGGAGCGGCCATTGACAGGCGTTCCCCACTACCAAACATATATGACCAGCAGTGGTCATACACATTGTATGGACTGACGTTTACCTGACGTAGCTATTTTCACGTTACGCATACATTTGACGTTCCCCTCCCCCGCAAAAATCGGCAGACGTTTTATGTATAGAAAATTACTCATTGCCGCTCCTGTTAGTTTAATGCTCTAAGTTAAATTAGTATGATCTCCTAATATTAATTTACATGATATGGTAACCAAGAAAGTAACTGTTCCATAATAAGTTAGACTATTTTTGCTTTTTAAGAGACTTAAAGGGTGGCTTACTGCTAATATTATTAACATTGAAGAATATCAACATATATACAAGTTCAATTATATCTATTAAGAGGGGGCGTACCGCCAGGGAAAAATCAGAAATCACCCGCGCGCCCCGCACCTGCCGCGCTGATGCGTCTATTGCTGCCCCGCTCCCTCTCGCATAGTATATGCCCCGACAGTCAGATGAAACATGATGAATACCTATGAATAATAGGCATGATGACTCATGTTCAAATTGATAACGTAGTGATGCTAAATGTATAGTAAACCGTGTGTGTAATTACCGTAATAAAGTATAAATAATAAAATATAATTAAAATCGTAAAAAGATATGAACCTTGAAAGTTTAGATTTTTTTTTTATCGTACTAGAGTAAATTTAAAGGTACCAATAGAATCCTTAGGCTTTTATAGAAACAAAATTGTACAACAATTATGTACTTAAAGGCAGTATTCCGCGAATGAAACAACAATTTAAGAACCTGATTTTCCTTACGACGATACATGTAGGTACTTTGTATTAACAAATGTCGGCTGTGACGTCACGCCTGTCTGTATTTCAGTATTAAGCGTTTTGCGCTGCCGCCAGCGAGGTCAATCTTTGTCTCAAATTTTTGGGTATTTATATTCTTTAATTGTAGTTACTCCGATACAAACATTTGTTCCTGTCCAAAAACTGGTTCAAATGACATCATAAAAAAATTTAATCATCCATATTATAAAAAGTGGGAAGCAAGACAAAATCTGTATATTTGAAGATATTATTTTCGCTATTAAGTCAGAGTTTCGAGAGCTATAACTGAAATATGACCTTCCGTTTTTTAGGGTTCCGTACCCAAAAGGTAAAAACGGGACCCTATTACTAAGACTTCTCTGTCCGTCTGTCTGTCTGTCACCAGGCTGTAACTCAAGAACCGTGATAGCTAGATAGTTGAAATTTTCACAGATGATGTATTTCTGTTGCCGCTATAACAACAAATACTAAAAAACAAAATAAAATAAATATTTAAGGGGGGCTCCCATACAATAAACTTTTTTTTACTGTTTTATAGATAATGGTACAGAACCCTTCGTGCGCGAGTCTGACTCGCACTTGGCCGGTTTTTTATTTACTAAATCACGTAAGGGTTACAATGGCTAGTAAAAACCTAAAGCAAAAAAAAGCCATAATCGAATTAAAACTTTTGTGAGACATGTCTAAAATACTACTAATAAAACCACGGTTAAATTCACGTATTAAATGTCACGACAGGCGACATGTTTCGAACTCTTCGGGAGTTCTTCTTCAAAACAATCATCGAAAACACTCATCCTGTAGAAGAACTCCCGACAAGATTCAAGCGAAACCGCCGCGAAAACACTCATCCTGATGAACCCCCGCAGAGTTCGAAACATGTCGCACGTAGTGACATTTAATACGTGAGTTGAACCTTGTATTAGTATTATTTCAACATGTCTCACGAAAGTTTAAATTCGTAAAACAATGTCCGCCATCTTGGAATTCAAAATGGACATCATTTCTCGAAAAGCCTGAAAACGTATCTTGTTCCTCAAAAAAAAACGCGCATCGTAATTTACAACAAATATTTCAAAAATGAAAATAATGCGACCACTTTTTGAATTATTTCCGACTTCGAATTCGTATTTAGAGACCGAGAGGACATCGATTTTGAAATTAACCGGATTTATTCTCAACTAGCGATCCGCCCTGGCTTCGCTCGGATACTATATTAAATTATATTATACATATAAACCTTCCTCTTGAATCACTCTATCTGTTAAAAAAACCGCATCTAAATCCGTTGCGTAGTTTTAAAGATCTATGCATTCATAGGGGCAGACAGCGGGAAGCGACTTTGTTTTATACGAGTACTATGTTGTAGTGATAGTGATAATCTTTCATAAAGTAAATACACGTTCGACAGAAAAATGTTTCGTGTAGTTTTGCATGTACTGCACAAATTATTCTAAGAAGCCGGTCGCCGGCCGATCGCTTCGTAATCTTATGGTTGTATTTTGAACTTTAAGGTCTACATGTTAAGGTCGACTTTTAAATATATTATTTCAAAATATACCAAAATATCTACTGGAATGTAATGATACATTCATTCACTGGACGAATATACTGGGTCACAATATTATTGAAATAATTATGTTCACCGTGCTGTCGTGAGAGCACAGAACGTAGTCCTCTCGTCTCAGCGGAGCGATTGCGATTGACTCCGCCCGCGAACGGCAACAGAAGATATACCAAACTGCACGAAACACGCGACGGGAGAAACAGTATCGCGCTAAATAAAAAAGACCTATACGCCAAATACGTTATACCTCAATAAGTCTGAAAAGGGACTACATAAAAAGACGCCGCTCGTCAAATCACTAGGCAAAAGAGCTATTATACACTAAATTTTTACGTAAATTATATGCACGGGAACGGCACACAATTGAAATTAGGTAAAAATAAGACATGTTTTGGCGATTGTTTTCTATCGAGGCAATTTTGGTTTTGTATGGTTTTTTCAGACAAATAGATTGCAAATATGATGTAGTTTCTGTATGTTCATTTTCCTGGCATTCGCTTTAGTTTGTCATAGGTAAATATTCAATCTAAGAACTCCGATTTCGCGGAGCGCCCCCTCTTAAATTTTGAAGATTGGTTGTTGATTTGTTGGTACATAAGTACTTCTAGGGTCCATGTATCTTAGTTTTAAGCAGGTACTTGGTTGCGAATAAATCTTATATTACTCCTCTTAAATAAAAAGCAGAATGAAGTTAAAGAAGTTTTATTTCTTAAGACTTTATTTCCTTCTGCTTGATCAGTTTTATTGTGTTAATTGAAGAAAAATACAGTTAAAAATAATATATTATATACAGTGTTGCAACACGTTTTTTTTCATTTGCCGCTCTTTTTTAACCGACTTCAAAAAAAGGAGGGGGTTCTCAATTCGGTTGTATTTAATTATTATTTTTTTCAATGTTTGTGGCCTCAGAACTCCGTCATGGATGAGCCGATTCGATTTTTTTTTGTTTGCATGTATATGCTCCTAGGTGGGTCCCATTTTTTTTTAATTCTGTTAAATTATGGATGATTTATTATAGTTTCATAATAAAAAAAATAAAAAAAACCTACATTCATAGTTTTTTTTTTATGTTTAAAGTCGTATCGATCGCTATGACCGACCGAACGCCGCGACTACGGGCAGCTAACTAAATGCAGCTCGCGATCGCGGGAGTCCTAGAAAATAATTTATCGTTTTTGATCGTTATTATAGCATAGGTACCACCAATAATAAACAAAACACCACAGTTCAATACGTTTCGAGTAGAAAGTAGATATTGAAAAATTATATACATAAAAAATATCAAAAAAAATACTAAATGAAATTCTTTTCAAAATTACTTTCTTGGGGTTAGATATCAAGATACAACGGATCATTTGTGATACGTTATATCTTGATATCTAACCTAATTAGTTGGGTATATCGTATCTGCAAAAGTCCAACCTTGATATTTTGTGACAAAAACTAAACAAACTATACCTGCCAAGTGATGAAAAGGCGCAGTTAAAGGGTTAAAGAGGTATTTCCCGTTGGATATTCGGATACTACGTATCATTTTATGATTAATAAGTACCGTATCTGCAGTACAGTTCCATAAGTCACTTAAAATAGGTATTGAAGTAGAACTGTGTCACTTGGTAATATTGAAAAATTAAAAAGAAAACTTAATGCAATTATTTTCTAAATTGCTTTTTTGAGGTTTGATATGAGGATATCACGTATCATTTGTGGTATATTGAATTTTTAAAAAATCAGCCATATCGTGTCTGGAGGAGCCAAAACTTGGTATGTCTCGAAAATTATTTTTGTTTTAATTTTAAAAAAATAGGGCTAAAATGTAATGATGTGGTATATTTTTAGAATCGCCTCAAAAATCTTTCATATGATACTACACACGATAGGTTTCTGAAAAAAAAATATGTTTTTTTTCCACACAAAATGAAAAATGTTTCGGCGGCGGGTTTCCCCCCGTCAAAAACATTGTTTTGACCTCTAGTATTGCGTGTGCCAAACGGCTAAACTGTACATCGATTTGCGGTTTTCTTATGAAATGGGGCTTTCCACTATTAGGCACGCGTGTAGTAATTTTGTTATTTTTTTGTTGTTTTGTTTTGTTTGAGTTAAACACTTAACTCGTGTATTTACATCCGGAAATCATAAATTCGGTGGCGAGGAATTGATGATGAAGACCACAGATTACTTATCAAATTCCTCAATTATGTACTTAAAAGTGCAAAAGTTATCACAGGTTCTGATAAGATTCCGTTGAAATAGGAACTAATGAAGTGCCATCATTGGTGATGATCTTGGGGAATCGACGGAAGTCCTCAAATATTATCGGCCCACATACAGCGATTCGGTTTTTTTCTATAGTAATCAACGCATTTGCTCTCGGAAATCAGGTCATGTGGTAATTGTAAAAAAATGTGGAAATGTTCTCGTGGCTTAGCGCTAAATCGAAGTCGGTTAAAACTTTGTTTTTAAAGTAAATTACACAGGTACACTTATTTCCCTGGCCAGACTCAACTTTGTAATTGAGTCGGTCATGTTCCAAATTCGTATACAGGATTTCCAAAAAGTCAATGTCACACTGAAAACGAACAAATTTTAACTTACTAAACTACTGCATTAAAAAAATATACTAGGTACGTTTCTTTGAATGCCTGTATTTTTTTAATAGATGCCATATTTTATTTTGAATAGCGTTACTACTTGGCCGTCACCTTGGCCTTACTGTGTACAGAGTAGGTTTAAATTTTATAACAGGTATACAAAAACAAGACCCTTTCCGGATTATCGAGGCGTCCGGATTATAGTACGAGTATGCCTACGTACTACACGAAAGGCGGTTAACAAAAGACTGCCGACGCATTGGCTCATGCCAGCCCGCAGCTATACCCGCCCGGCACCCCCGCGAAGCCCATTGCCCGGCCGGATTACAGTGATCACTGAACAAGCGGGAGTCCGGATTACCGAGGCCCTACTGTATTGTAATTGCTACCTGATAAATGTGTAACTACCTTCCGGGGGGCAAGAACACAACCATAGTTTAAATTTTCGGTACGATTATGTCGCTTGCACCCTGTATGTATAATCAGACTGTGCTTACCTTTCAAAATTTATAGCGTTGCAAAAACCGTTGACTCACATGAGAACTTATTACGCACATGACATCAAAATAATTATGTTAGCAGAGCTCAATAGCCCTGGTTAAATTGTCTTAGCGTGAGGGTCAGCTCAGCACAAATTGAAAAAATTGGCTGGCACAGAAATCTGTGTTGGCTGGGCAATGTTGCTATTTAGTAAATATTAACTGAAACCTGGGCAATATAGTATTTTTGCGTACTATATATTTCTTCAACAGTATATAGTACAAAGAGTCGAAATATAGTACAATACTATACAATATAGTACGATTGGCAACCCTAGTAAGACGTACATACCATCAGTGGAACAAAATCTGTGAGCGCCACCACAGGTCCTACCGTTGACTCTGTTTGTAGGTACTGTTCGACTTTTGGCTCTACCTATAACTCGTGGGTATTCTTGTTAATTTACACCTCTCGGGAGCGTGACCTAGGGAGTGTGTTTGCAAGCGGGTAATACCTGAAAACCGGGTATTGTTATCATTACCTGTACTAGAGGCGGTGCAGCCCAGTCGCATACTATGGTTGATGCCACAGCTACTGAAGGTGGGTTAGTGCAGTACAGCTGGAAAATAACATATAAGTAAATCATAATTTTTAATAACCGTACATTCAACCTACCAATTTATAATTGTCACAGAATAATTATTTTCAAAATGGAAGTTCAAATCTTCACAATTCATGAAGTAATTTATGAATAAGTTTGTACCTACTTTGTTTCAGTTAAAATGACGAGAATGCACTTAACGTGGGATTTTACATCTTTTTTGTTGCTAAATATGAAAATCTTACAGGTTGGTAGACTTCCTTCACGCCAGGATGCATATACGCGACTGGGTAGTCAAATCTGAAACGAGACACGTAGTCCGTCCCTGAAATTGGAATAAATAAAGATTATAAAGAAAAACTCTTATAAAATTATCATACCCTGCAGCTACACGTACCTGATAAACAATACCTATCTGGTGCACGAATATCTTGTTTCTGGGTCTGGAAGTTTTTTTTATGTAACTACCCATCCAAGTCTCTGTATCAATATATGCTATGGGTATAATAATTTATGGTGTCCTACTCGTACTCGTAGTACCTTCCTAACACAAGCCTTGCTTTGTCGATTCTATCCTCGAATTTAAACTTTCGTGAGACATATGTGGAAATAACGATAATAATTACACGACTCAAATTACGTATTAAATGTCACTACGGGCGACATGTTTCGAACTCTTCGGTAGATAATAAAGGATTAAAACTAAATAAAAATAACGTCAATAACTAGTTAAGTATAAATATGATCAAAAATAAAAATATGTATAAATATACATACATACCTACATTCACGCCTTTATCCCTAAAAGGGGTAGGCAGAGCACATGAAACCCGTGTTCCAGTACCACTTTTAGCATAAATGTGGGTATAAAAAGATCGACAAAATGTGATATCGCAGTGACAGGTTGTTAGCCCATCGCCCACAACCTCAGAGCATATGGGTAAGGCCGCGAATTTTGACCAATGTGACATAGAACTAACATAAAAAAAATACGTGACGTTACTATAAAACGTAACATAAGTTGTTGTTAACCTTAGATCACACTGGTTAATGTTCAAAAAAGAATACTTAAAAATAAAGTATTTTCACGACAGCATTTTTTTAAATTAAGTAAATGCTTATGCGCTCGATGACCTCAGTAAAGCATCCGAGCGAGTTGGTCTAAGAATGAACATGGATAAGACGAAGATCATGTCAAATGCCCATGTAGTACCAACTCCCATTACAATCGGACACTTCACGCTCGAAGTTGTAGACGATTATGTATACCTAGGACAGACGATCCAGTTAGGTAGGTCCAACTTCGAGAAAGAGGTCAATCGTCGAATCCGACTCGGCTGGGCAGCGTTCGGGAAGCTACGGCAAATCTTTTCGTCCAATATTCCGCAGTGTCTCAAGACGAAAGTCTTTGACCAGTGTGTGTTGCCAGTGATGACATATGGCACTGAAACGTGGTCGCTTACTATGGGCCTCATAAGAAGGCTCAAAGTCACCCAAAGGGCAATGGAGAGGGCCATGTTGGGAGTTTCTCTGCGTGACCGCATCAGAAATGAGGCTATCCGCAGCAGAACCAAGGTAACCGATATAGCCCTCCGGATCGCTAAACTTAAGTGGCAGTGGGCGGGGCACATAGCACGTAGAACCGATGGCCGTTGGGGCGGAAAGGTTCTCGAGTGGCGACCACGTACCGGAAGGCGCAGCGTGGGTAGGCCCCCGACAAGGTGGACTGATGACCTGGTAAAGGTTGCGGGAGTCCGCTGGATGCGGGTGGCGCGGGATCGGTCACTTTGGCACTCTTTGGGGGAGGCCTATGTCCAGCAGTGGACGTCTTTCGGCTGATATGATGATGATGATGATGAAATGCGTTAAAAAAAATTAACTAAATATTTATCAATAGGTTTTCATTTTCGAAAAAGTTACTCGACAAAAAAATCTATAATGAAAACCTCTGTTCACAAAACTTCACGACAATCGATTGGGAAATGCGATAGAGGAAAACAGACGGACAGACGGATGATGGACACGGGACAGATACTGAACATAACGATTTTTGGCCCAACCTGAAGCATAGAACTTTGTTCGCTTCGCTCGCTCGTTCGATTAAATATTTCCACGCGGACGAAGTCCAGGGCAGAGGCCACGCAGAAGCTCTGCCTGCGACTCCGTCCGCGTAGAACTCGTTTATATCGTAGCTCCATACAAATTTTCACCCTATATTTCACTTCCTTAGGGGATGATTTTTGGTTATAAGCATGAAGAGGTAACAGACACAACACTTTCGCATTTATAATAATACTAGCTTCTGCCCACGACTCCGTCCGTGTGGAACTCGTTTACATCGCAGCTCCATACAAATTATCACCCCCCCCCCCCCCCCATTTCACTCCCTTAGGGGATGATTTCGTTGATAAAAACTATCCTATGTCCTTCCCCGGGACTCAAACTATCTCTATACCAAATTTCACCTAAATCGGTTCTGCGGTTTGGGCGTGAAGAGGTAACAGACAGACAGACAGACACACTTTCGCATTTATAATATTAGCATGGATAATAATATGGATTAGTATGGATATGGATAGTAGATGGATTGGTCAATTCTCTCGTGCTAACTGATCCCTGTACCTACTGTACATACCTACAATTTCAAATTAATACTTACTGTATTTGTCGTTGGAAATAAAATAAAAACTCATTTTAGTTCGTATTTATCTGTGTGCACTTCCCTTTACCACATGTTTTCGTCACGTTACACAAAGAATACGTTGCATTTTGTAAAAATGCAACGTATTCGTAACGAAAGTGTAACGTATTTTTGAAAAAATATTGATTTTCATGGTGAAATAACGATATTTTGAATATAGTAATACATGGCACCTGCGTGAATAACATTAACCTATGGTATGAAAAATTACCGCTTAAAAATAATCACTACTTACCCTTTAAATCACACAAGGACTATTAGCGGTATTTAAAAAAACTTTGTCCTCTTCACTTTCGTCCGCGATTTATGAACAAATTGAGGAGTTTAGGTTTTCTGTCTGGTGTCGCCCTACTAGAATATGAGTTGCCAGTGCACAAAAACGAATTTCTACCACAATCGGCTATAAATCTAGCTGTATAAAGCGTCACGTAAGTAATCGTAACGAAAACGTGGAATTGTGGTCCCATAAAAGTATGCAAGATAAAACAAGTAAATTATTTAAATAAAAATGTTTAGCAATCGGTAGAACTATCGTCATATCATAAAATTTTGTTTAAACAAAAGCATGATCATGAGAAGTTGAAAATCGTGAAAATAACAGGGCTTTAAGTACACAGGGTCGAAAAAAAATATCAACTTTCGTTACGTTTTGGACGGAAATATATTTTTATTATTTATTTGAAAGGATTTAAATCAATTATGTCACTTGCGTTCTTGACAGTTTTTATCGCTTGATTTAATAAAAAAAAATTGAAACCTCTCGGTGTTACCAATTTTTTTTTATGAGCGTGTTAAATTTGAAACGTCCAAATTGGTCAAAATTCGCTGCCTTACCCATATAATACAATAGAGCGGACAAGCCGCCGGCGGCTCGGTCGCACATGTTAGCTCACTGGGCATCCTCCGCCCATAGTTCACCGTCCGTTGTCCACCGAGAAAGTTCAGTTTTTTTCCTAAATGCCGAGTTGTGCAATAGTTAATTGCAAACATCGCAGTGATTTGTTAAATTTCGACACCATTGGGATCACTTTTCACAGGTACATAGAACTTGCGACAGGCATAATTCAATACAAATCGCGCGGCATGTCCGATCTCTATATTTCCTATATCTGTGCCCACAACACATTTCAACCCTGAATATAAAGATAAATATAAACCACCCCCTTTTATTGAACCGGTTCGTTTGCAGCAGCCTGAAGGGCTGTGGCTGCTGGTCTCGGCTGGCCTGTGTGGGTAGTCTCCACTACGGGGCTACCCGACTGCCGAAAATACAAAACGACCCCGAATCGCACCCGGCTCAAAGGTCCCCATGATGCGTTACCCCGCTGAACGGCGATGGAGGTAGTTAAAGGGAGTAAGACATATTTATGTCTCGTTCTACCGCATAGCCGCGTCCTGTATGATGGGTCAGGATGGCCCATCGTGTGGAGCGGCCATTATGCAACTGTTGTATAGGAAGGGTCTTAAAACGATAGTGTCGTGGGTTGCAATGCGAGCCTTGGCGTGACACCGTTGCATACAATACCTACTTTTTTTACGACAAATTTTAAATAAGTTGCTAAATAATGCAATTTATCCGTAGCGTTCAAAAAACACGCTCAATATTAGGTATTATGTACAATTGTACACGTTTTACACGCAACGACGCCATTACCATGAAATTAGGTTAGGGCAAAGTTCGCCGCCATCATCACTCGTTTATGGGTCTGTAATCGTAAAGTTAGTCCAACCCGCTCTTAGTTAGTAGGTATAAGGTACCTACTTACCTATGTCAGTCAAAAGTTAAACAGTCGAAAAGGTACCTAGCGCACGAAAACTACCTCATCTCATAGGTTACCTACATAGCCAGCTAAAATATGGTTTGCTCACTCATCGGAATAGCTACCATATTTTTAGCTTGTTACAGTTTGGGATTGGGTCTTACTTTCAGAGCTAACTTAACGAGATAGCTACCACTTAAATAATATTCTCCTGCCTACCTACCTTTCGTCACATTGGTACAATGCGGTGGATTGGCATCCACATCTGCGGATGCAACTCCCGTTAATAGAATTAGTGACAACACCACAAACATGTTGTATATTTCACTGCCACTGTCCGTCTTATCAATATCAATAGGTGGTATGAGGGCACTTCATGTATCTCCGTCTCAGTCGCACGTGCCCGTTTGAGTGACAGAGAGGGAGAAACACGTTCACGGTAGCCCCTACTATGGATACGCAACGATGTCATTATCATGAAGTTAGGTTAGGGCGGGGCCGAGGTCACCACTATAATCACTAGCAAGCATTAGTCGTTGTTATTATCAACATAATAATATGAAACCGCTTTGAATACAAATTACGAACTTCATTCTCAAATATGAACTCTTAAGCTGAATATTAGTTATAGACAAAGTAATTATATTAAGTATGTACCTAAATATATAGAGGTAGGTAGGTACGTACCAATTCCGTACAATTACCCCAGTCTAAAGTGGAACGTTCTTCAACAAAAATAGCTCATTTTTACCAGCCTCTATTTACGTGTGTTCCACATTAGCGTTTAAGATAACTGAACCATCATCCTCCTAGCGTTATTCCCGGTAATGTCCCCGCGGGATCCACCTTTTGACACCTAATCCCAAGATTTGGCATAGGCACTATTTTTACGAAAGCGACTGCCATCTGACCTTTCAACCCAGAGGGAAAACTAGACCTTATTGGGAGTAGACCACGGTTTCTTCACGATGTTTTCCTTCACCGAAAAGCTAACGGTAAATATTCCGTACATAAGTTCCGAAAAACTCATTGGTACGAGCCGGGATTCAAACCCACGACCGCCGCTTGACATCATGCCTGAACCACTAGGCTACCGTACCCCGTACCAGGGCAGTAGTAGGGCAGTAGCCCTCATAAGCCAAAATGCGGTAAAACCCCAACGAGTACCGGCTCCGACTTGTAGAGAAAGGCTGGGGATCGTTGTTTGAAACATCTATAAATAATATGTATTTTAAAATATTGTAATTTTAATAATAAACAACAAATAATAATTATTTCATTTCATTAATGTGCAAATTCTCATTAATTGGCTTTGAACCAATCTTCAGTTCCTCGATGTCATGCCATAAGTTGGCGTGATACAAAGCTGCTGTTTCGACTTCCATCTCTGCAGCTTGAACTAAAATTATAGAAAACGGCGTAGGATTAGTGTTTTGAAAAGTATTACATACCTAATACCTAGTGCAAGACTATCCTGTCCTGTCACAAATAAATACATAAGTATTAATATGTCTTACTTCTCAATCTTTTCACAATCACGACACTCTTTTTCAACCGAGCTAAATCTGAGTCGATTTCATCTTGCAGAGTTTGATAAAAGTATGCATTATTAACGTCGATATGGGAAAGTTTATTCATACGTGACATTTTTGACTTAGTAAATTAATAAATTACGATCTGAAATTTATTACACCTTAAAAGTTAGTCGGAGTATTCGAAGTTATAGATTTTTTTAATTTGTATTTTACCGCGCTAACAAGAGTGGCCACCTGAAAAAAAGCGCCTATGCTTGAAACTGTTCGAGTAATGTTTAAAAACGAGAAAACTTATCCAGCGCTTATCATTAAATAGATTTACTGCTAATTATACTTATTCACAAAACTTAGATGTTTTTACCTTGTTTTTACGATCTATGTTTTCTATCCGTTTTTACTCCGTTATATTTTAATTTGATCACATGTTAACTCTATCGCCCGCAAAAGTATCCGGAACATGCTATAATACAGCACAGATAGGATGTCAAACAGTTTCCTACAGCTATCTCTTTTTCTCTAGTGTTATTAGTGTATGCTGACATCACTGTAAACTTGAAAGGTCAAACGTTGTAATTTGGTAACGTTACGTCACGCATTCTGCCTATTCTTTTGTGCGAATCCCCAGTAATGTAGTGACATCCATGATATTTTCTAACATATTGTTTTTATGCAGTTCCTCGCTAAATTACTCATGATTTTCTATTGACACTAGTGTTAAATTACGTGGTAAATAGTGTTAAGTAGTGCTTCAAGATGATGAGTGACGACGATCGTGATATTGATATTGAAAGCGATGTAGGTGTTATCCCTCGCCTGGCAGATTGTATTTAGTCCCGTTTGTTGTTACATTAGAATTTCCTTGCTTTCAGGCTGAAAATGACTCCGATTCTCGTACTCACGGTAGGAATAGCGGTGGAAGTGGATACTATTCCCAGGTATAATTAACGGTGCTTTTCTGGTGAGATACATTTGGCGGGTTCATTTTCCGCTTACCAATGTCCTATGCCATGTGACTGAAACTTGTACACATTGCTTGGAATTCATTGCATTTGTGAAGCTTTGTTTATCAACAAACTGTTTCCAAACAAATCCCTTATGGTTTATTCAAATACAACGTTAATAAATTTGGTAATATAATTTATGCTATAAAGTTGAGTTGTTGTTTGATGTAATGAGTTCCATCCTATGTTCGCTTTCAATAGTTCGCTCATGTTTTACCAATATTACACATTTCATTACCCTATGTTACACGTGCAGTAGTCAAACGGGACTTAGTTGGGTAAATTTATGTCGCAAGAACGGTTAAATACCAATTACATTTGTGCAAGTGATATTTCTATGTGATGTGATGTCCTTCACCAGACATAGCTGTTGACAGCAACACTGATAAATAAAAATTATATGAATAATTGTTTGTGCGTGACTTACAAAACCAAATTGGTCATATTCTCATGGCGAAACTTGGTTTAATGAGTTGACATGTACCAAGCTCTTGACTTGAGGCACTGTTTTGTCAAGAGTTCCGGAGGTATCAGAGACAATATATTTTTGTATGAAACCTTTAAATGAGATTGCTATGTATAACAAAAACATCTAGTAGAACTTGATGATGTTTTGGTTTTAAATATGGTATATAAAAAGTTAAAAAGTTTTCTTGTGAATATCACACTAACACCTTTGGTTAGCCTAGTGGGTGCTAACCACTGCTTACATAGCTGAAGGTCCTGCATTTGAATCCCTCGAATATGCGTGATGATTAGTGTGCGGAGTTTCGGTGGAAAATTTCACAGAGGTAAATGGAGTCGCCTAACTATTTTTTTTATTAAACGAATAACGATTAAAAGATTAATTTTGCATAATACTCCTTATAAATTATCTTGTGAGCATTACCCACTGATACCACGATAACACAGGACTACTAAATAACACAAGTATTTAGGTAAACATTGTTTAATAAATTTATTTATTTTTACTTATTACATGGGGAGAAACATGTCACCTAAACAGTCGGGATGAGTACCTACCTAATTAATGTCATACTAAGAACTTCAGGTAAATGAATAATTTATTTATTGAAATCTTAAAAAGTTAATCATAAAAACGACTCCATTATCCACTGTGTGAAATTTGCCACCGAAACTCCGCACACTAGTGATGATAATGACTATTAGTTTTTATATCTAATAAGTATACTGTCTTCTAGTATGGGTAATAGACGACAATACATTTATGTAATAACACAAGCCTTATTGAGCTTATCAGGGCAAGCTTGATTTGTGTGAGATTGTACCCTAATACTTGTTCATTTAATTGTGGTATCGTTTGGTTTTTTTATTATTAGTCTCTCCATAACAATTGTTTCAGAGTATTATTGTATCTGAATATTACTCAACTAGATTATTATCTACTTTACAGGCGGAAAAGAGGGCACACCACAATGCACTGGAGAGGAAAAGAAGAGACCATATAAAGGATAGTTTTACGTCATTAAGAGACTCTGTGCCCGCGTTGCAGGGTGAGAAAGTGGTATGTAAGGTAACTTATTTTTTTACTCAGTTTCATCCAATGATACAAAAATAGCTTTCTAAGTTACCAAGAGTTTTGTTCAATTCGTAATGAATTTATTATATTCTCACAATACCATTTTAATGCATGATTCCTGAAATATTCATATCAAACTTTATCTGTATATTATGTGCAAGACTCTTGGCAATTACTAATCTTTGTAGTGACTTTCATACCAATGTCATAGCTTATTATTATTAAACAAAGCTCATATGTTAACAGGTCAATAATTGAACAAATTATGATATTAAGACAAATATTGTAATCGAATTATGATGTCAGGTCGAAAGTCACAACAGTGATAATTCTTGCCATAGCTGTAGCATAAACCATACTATAAACCTTAATTATATATTCCTCATTCCATACAACAATAGAATTTTAATGAAGAAATTTGTTTATATGAGACAGTGTTTTTCAGTCTATTTCATGCTGCGACCCCTTTAGTGCGGATTTTTTTTTATCGCGACGCCCCACTCTGTGCTGTACTTTACTTATATTGTTTATTGTACCTACTAATATCAAAACACAGGGAACAGGGTTGAAGTGTGTTGTGGGCGATGGGCTAGCAACCGATCACTGCAATATCACATTTTGTCGATCTTTTATAAGAACCCACATTTATGCTAACAGTGGCACTGGACACAAGTTTCAGGTGCTCTGCCTACCCCTTTTAGGGATAAAGGCGTGTATGTATGTATGTATGTATGCACTCAGTCCTCATGATGAGCACATCTGAGTAGTATGAAGTGCGCTTTTTTGGATTTGGCGCTGGATTGATTTTTGTTAATTCTAATTTGGAATCTTCATTAATCCGTAACTAACACCTATGGATTTCGTCCGAAATAAAATATGTATTATTATTATTTTATTTAGTGAGTTAGACACTCGATTTTAATTTGTAATTCTATAAATACGCATTTACATCTAGAATTTACCTTCTACCGGGGTCTAGGAAAGATTAAACTACGAAAATACTACTTTAGGTAAAATACTACTAAGGGCAACTTGAATCATGAAGCTATGCTTCCTAATTTCAAAGCATTTGAAAATAGGAAGATTTAATCGAGTAAACAGCAAGATAGAATACTAATATTCACTGCCACAGTTCACCCACAAGTAAACACAATGATTTCAGAGACAAAACAACTTGATCAAAGTCGCCCCCGAATCACAGTAGTAAATTCCATGTACAGTCGAGGACAAAGAGATGTATACACTTTTGGACCTAATCGAATGCGGTCGCCTACAATGTACACACTAAGTTTATCTTTTACATTTATCCTTATATTTTTGATATAATTAGCCCAACCCGTTGCTTGTTGCAAATAAATAAAATCTCTCTCAACTACCCTCGCTAGTCAAATCATGGGATTATTATTAAAACATGTTCTTTTGCTTTCCCAGGCAAGCAGAGCGCAGATTTTGAAAAAAGCCGCAGAATACATCATGTTCATGAGGCGGAAAAATAACTCCCACCAGCAAGATATCGACGACTTGCGGAGACAGAACAACCTGCTGGAATCACAGAGTAAGTATTTACAAATAGTGCAGACACAGTTCATATTTTAATCCTGTAGGTACAAAAAAACCATCTCTGAATCAAAACATGTTGGAAAAATCAACAAATAGGTGCTACATGACAAAAACTTCAACCCTTTCGGCCGCGTACGTAACCGCAAGTTCGTGAGTTACAATTGAAGAATTTTGAATCTTTGTACGAAACGTTGTGTGTTTTTTTATTCGATATTTTGTACGGATCCCCGCTACTACTATTTCTACCTAACCTACTACGTAACATGTTGCCAACAAGGAAGAATTATTCTTCGTATAAGGAATAAAAATTATTCGATCGTAACTGGTTAAGAACCTGGGTTTTCGTACGCGGACGAAGGTAATAAGCTTCTGTCGAAATTTGGATTTTTCGTACAAGCTTTTATTGCTTAGCGTTTATTTTTTGTGTATTTTTTTAGAACAGCCATCAGCTTCTGAGAGGATTCCAATTCCAATGAGCCCATACATATAACTTGTGTAGTTTAGGAGTATCTATGTCTACCTTCAAGCATTTCTGCTTAATAGTAGGTACTTATAATTGCATTGTCATTTGACTTGCACAATAGTATACAACTTCAACCAAGATTTGATTTAAACAAACTAACATACCTACAAACAAGTATTGTATGCGAGGATACGCTTTGTTCAAAGTACCTGCATTTGTCTCTAGCAGTAAACAGAAGGAGTTCTCCAATCAAAAACGGGACGGCAAAGAGCGTCTAACACCTCTGATGTGGCAACCGCCCACTGGCTACGGTGTCTGCTTACTTAATTACCATCAAACGGGCCGTATGCACATTTACCAATCCATAATAAGGGCGGGTTGCACCGACTTACGATTACAGACCGATCAACGTTAAATATGGCGCTGACAGCCGTCAGTCCATAGAAATTTGTCAAAATTTCCATACATTCAGATTTTAACGAACACCGCTTACGATTACAGACGGTTTGGTGCAACTCGCCCTAATATTATAAATGGGAAAGTGTATGTATGTTTGTTTGTCCGTCTTTCACGGCAAAACGGAGCGATGAATTGACGTGATTTTTTAAGTGGAGATAGTTGAAGGGATGGAGAGTGACATAGAATAGTTTTTATCCCCGAAACCATCCCCTAAGGGGGTGAAATGGGCGAAATGGAAAAAGTTTGTATGGAGCTGCGATATAAACGAGTTCCACGCGGACGGAGTCGCGGGCAGAAGCTGGTGTAGTATAAAAAAAGTCCGGGTTGCACTCCCGGAGTGCCGGCAGAAGTGAAAACTCAATGACATTGTAACAGTTTTTCGATCAGGTCACGTAATTGCTTTAATTATTAAAGTTATGTCATTTATGTGGTAAAATACAATATTTAGTTATTGCGCTATCTATCGTACACAAACATGACAATTTATATTACACGTCTTACAAATCTCACGGTCACGTGACCTGACGCGAGTTTAACATTTTTTCCCCATCCCAAAAAGTGCACAGCGCCGCCACAGAAGTTTTCACTTCAAAAAAAGTTGTAAATCACGTTTTTCTCTAATTGCAGTCAGAGCACTAGAGAAAGCGAGAGCAACGGGCAACTACATGGATGCCCACGAGCTCGGCCTTGGCATCAAGTCCGAAGGCAGCTCGCACGACACAGACAGCTCGGACGGAGAGGGCACCACGCGGCGGGTCAAGAAACTAAAGATCAATGGTGTTAATGTGTAAACAGTGTCGTGGACAGTGACGAGTGTGATCGGGATTTGTGCTTCAAGTTTTAAAGATCTTTCTAATATGCCTATTGCTTAGGTAGCTGTGAGATCCACTCCTAAACTAAGTAAAATAGCAGGGTTAAAAAAGTCAGCATCTTATAGCCAGCCAAAGTAGCCAGATATATCGTAACGTATGCTTACTCCTGTAATAACAATGAAATAAAGAAGACTTGCGATATATTTGGTTACTTTGGCTGCTACCAACTATATGATGTTTACTGTATGTATGTCCCAATATGTAAAATGTTAATGCTAAAAGGTAATTTGAATCAAGTTGCATAGAAAATCGGTTCGAATAATCATCATATGTTCGAATAATCAACGAAGCAAGGTATAAAGTATTTCATTTGTTTTATAGAAGGATTTAATCCCATTGACATTGAGTGTACAGAAATATGTTTAGATTTTGCACCTTATTCCATTGTAATAAGGCAAAAAAAAGTATATCTCTTTGACATCCACTGTTGACAGTTTGCCTTTTTTCCAAGCCGGCTCTTCTAAAACATGTGTTTTACCTGTAAATAACTATATTTTAATTTTTAGTAAAAACTCTTATGTGTACGTTTTGAGTTATGCTTCAAATAGTAGTATGTGGATGCACCTTCACCATTTTGGCTACACTTGGGTACAATATGGTGCGTTAGGGGACCTTTAAAACTTTATGCAAACCTTGAATGTTGATCTGTATACATTTTGGATAGCAGAAACCTTGCAAACAGGTTTTATTAGCGTGAGACCATGATAACGACGATGGTGATGGATTGAAGGTCAAACCAAAGAGGAAGGCCGCGGAAATTTGTTTGCAAGTTTTATACTGTGTATTCAACGACCTAGCCAAAAACCTGAATTACGGAATTCTATAGAAGGCAAAACCACTTTTTACGGGCAATAAATCAGTTAAGGTTAAGATAGAGCGAAGTCGGGCTAATGGAGCGTTGCATGTGTGAGGGAGAGACCCGATAAAATGATTGCTGATCAGGCGCAAGCGAAGTCTTAGTAGCGCCTAGAAATTTGTAATGAGCTCGCATTCTATGGTTTTTTTCTTCGGCTGGTTTACGGGGTTAGATGGAATATTTGCGTTAGTTGAAAAAAATTACAATGTTGTGCTTGTTCGTTGAATACTTACGTCATGCACATCTCTCTAGTGGGTAAGCTAGGCTTAGTCTAATTTGTTAAGTAATAAATATTCTAATTGAATTTTCTTGCAAACCTGTTTGCGACTAATCAATAAATGTTATATTTTTGTACATTTTGAATGCATCGGAATTTTTAAGTTTGTGTGAACAGTTTCGTAATTAAGTAGTCATTAACTTAAATTTAATTGTGTAATGTCGAGGTACCTGGATGCGAGATGGGCATACTTTTATATTGTTGTAGTATTTAAGTATCAGATTCAAAATAAAAATAATTGTTGGTTATTTTTTATGAACCTTGGCCCTATTTTTAGTATTGAAATCTGAGAAAATACTAAGTATTACAACAATTCAAAATATTCTCATATACCAGATTAGTCGAAGGATTTAAGAATATTCGTATTGTAATTTTATAGCTATTTGTAAGCAGTCTTCTTGGACATTTATGTTCATTTACGAATGAACGCCTTTATTTTATTACAAATTATGTTTTTTTTATTGCTTTGTGCAATATTTTTGTGATGACCGTGGATTGTAGGATTACCTGATCGTTTTCAAATGGCATTAAAGTCAAAAAGTTTGTCAAAAAAACACTAATTACGTTTAGGTGTGTGCCTGTGGTTGTTACTATAGAATTTACATCATAGAAAATGGCAGTAAAATTGTTTGGTCTTTAAAAAAATACTACACAGATACATTTTAATGGAGAATACTCGGCGACTATGACGTCAGCTATTTAAACTATCATGGTTGGTTTTTCTATGGACTATACAACTTCGTGTTCATGTTATGTGTACCTGTTGATGGTATTTGCATTTCTTTTGTGTTATAATTATACTACAAGTTGAATGAATTGTGAATCGAAGCCAGAATATTCGGTAGTTTTCTAAACAAAATCTGTCAGTCGCGTCTGGTTGTAACGTTCAAAAAAGCATTACAAATACGTACTCACTTATCAATATCATTGGCCTCTACTCGTTACAATTGTCAGGTTGTGCCTTTGTTGTCAAATAATCACGTACAAGTCACCTGCAAAGAAACGTTACATAAACTTCTATGCCGTCTTCTATCTTGTCTGAAATTCTGAAATTGTAGGGATCGGATTTTTTGCTACGTTTTGATTATTTGACAATTAAGGGGTTTCGTAATTTGTTTGGCAATTCCGTAAGTCAATAGAGGCTGACCGCAACGCGTTATATAAAAAAAAATATGTTTCACTTGTGGGGTCATAATGATCGAGGCGGGATTTGTAAAGCTGCGATTACACTGTTTCGGTTGCCTCATGCGTTCGCCGAACTTGTTTCCAACGTCGTCCAACGACTCATCTCCACACTAGTTTGTCCGCCTGCTGCGTTCACCGAATGCGGCCGACTACGTCTTTACACTGTTTTAAAATGTGACCTAAGTCCATCCCGAAAGTCCTAGTCCACACAGGTGAAATATTTGATGGGACGAAATTGGATGAGACGCTCCGTAGGTTACTCATTACAATCATCCTCACAAAACTTACATATAATATAAAGAACAAGAATTTTGTGAGGCGAACTTTTCGAAGGTTCCGTAAGGCAGCTCTTCCGTCCCCCTTTAGCGCGGAATTCACGCTGGCAGAGGTTCCTACTGGCATAGATTTCATTATTATCATTTATAATATTTGGACGAAAACCTAAACCGCGTTATGCAACAAAAACAGTTTATTCGTAAACTACTGTTTTGATGTGAATGAAAACATGGCCGCGAAATAAAGGTTCAAATCAGTTGAATCGCTTGTTCTGGCCTGTATTTATATAAGGCACCGTTCTATCATTGCCCAAATGTGTCTTCGAGTTGAACTGTTAAATCAATTTGATCCTTCTATCCTAGACCGTAAAGCTGTTATTGGAACGGCTGTGTTGTCATCTATCCTTATCGGTAACCTTTTGCGCTGTTTTACAGACGATTGCCGAATAGAAAAAGAACTTCGAAAATTTTGAAACTAAGTAACATAACGATGTATATTTGGATTATTATCCTACTAATGGACAGGTAATAGTTACCTACGCAATAAAATCAAACTGTTAGCAAATCTGCTACTTTATGTTTTGTTCTGGAAGACTAAATAATAATATAGAGATTACTCTGTTGATATTGTTTTGTTTATTTATTCCACTAAGAAACGAACCCTTTCTACTTCGACGATGGATTTCAATCTTATACGTCAAGGTTCAGTTTATAACAAAATGTTATGTTATTATCATAATGCCAGTCATAACGGTTAAACTCACGTACCTTTTGGGTTCAACAGGGCCGCGGGTCATTCGAAAGAAGCTTAATAGCCACCTAGAATATTGTTGGTGATATCGGCGAGTTTCGTAGCATCGACCCCATTTTTTTACCGGCATATTTTGCTTGTTCACCAAACGGAGTAAGAATTTTTGGAGATATTATTTTCTACAATACAAACAGATGTTCGCTTTTGAAATAATGCTTAAACCACTTTAGGTAGGTACCCTGTTATAGATATTCTAGTAGATTTTCTGCCATCTTAATCGTACCCAGATGTTTCCCATATTTTTCAACATGAGTAATTTGATATTTAAAGAGGTTGATAGGGCAGTTAAAAGGGGGCAATAGAAACAGTACTAACTGCCCATTTAATTTTTAGTAGGTACTTACGAGGGCAGACTTGAATACGGACCATAATTTACTATGCAGCTCACACAGTTTTGGAATGAGAAGAAATAAAAGAAAGAACAAGCCAAAGTCCATAGATCTCACTAAGCTTAAGGATATAAATAGTAACGGTAAAGTGCAATATAGTAACAAATTAGGTGATAAATTAGTGCAATATAAGAATAATAAAATTGACGTTATTGATGAACATAGCTTAGAAATAAGGTGGAATAATATACGTGATGTAATGATAGATACTGCAGAACAATGCCTAGGAAAGGAAAAGATAGTACCTCGAAAGGCATGGATTAGTTCTGATATAATAGACTTGATGATAGAAAGACGAGAATTTAAACATAAAAATAGTATCGAAAGTGTGAATAAGTATAAGCAGTTGACAAATAGAATAACCACATTGTGTAGAGAAGCCAGGGAAGAAGAAATAGTTAAAACATGCGATAGCATAGAATCCTTAATTAAGAAGGGGAATATGAATCAAGCTTACCATATCATCCGTCAATTAGGAAAAAAGAGTCAGACAAAAAGTGCTGCTATCCTAGATGAACAGGGTAACATTTTGCTAGATAGCAAGGATGTTGCAGATCGGTGGCAAAGATATTTGGAGAAGTTATATGACGGTGAAGGCTTAGCTAGCAACGACATAGAAAAGGAATGCTGGTCCAGAAATAATCAGAAGTGAATTTGAAAAAGCCCTTTCTAGTTTACAAACTGGAAAAGCTGCTGGTAATGACAAGATTTACGTAGAGTTCATAAAATACGCAAACTGTGATATACTTAAAGATGAAATTTATGAATCAGCTACTAAAATGTATAATATCGGTCACGTCCCTACTGATTTTTACACTTCTAAAATAGTTACTTTACCTAAAAAGGCGAACACTTTAAAATGTGAAGAACACAGAACACTAAGTTTAATATCACAAGCCAGTAAAATATTACTCAAAATTATACAGAATAGAATTAGACCGCTAACTGAAAACTATCTAGGACCTGACCAATATGGATTCAGACAAAACAAAGGGACGAGAGAAGCAATATTAGCCTTAAGAATGATTACTGACAGAAGAATGGATTTAGACCAGGACACACACATAGCATTTATAGACTTAGAAAAAGCATTTGACAAAATTAATTGGAAAAATATGATGTCAATCTTGAAGGAAGCTGGATTAGATTATAGAGACCGAAGAATTATTTTTGAACTCTACAGAAATCAAAGAACTTTAATTGAAATAGGAGAAGAAGCTAGAAAGGCGAAGATACGGCAAGGAGTTCGGCAGGGTTGTCCACTTTCGCCTCTTATCTTTAATGTGTTCATAGAGTGTGCCATTAGAAAATTAATAGAGTCCGGAAAAGGGGGGGTTCATTTCAATGGGAAAAAAATTCAATTTATTCGTTTTGCTGATGACATTGCGGCTTTTGCAGAGTCATCAAATCAGTTAGAAGAATTAGTTACAGATATGAATGCAATTTTTGAAGATTTTGGACTTAAAATAAACATTAATAAAACAAAAATGCTAGTAACCTCAAAAAGGCACTCAAATTATAGACCAATCACTTTAAATAACAGGACAATAGAGCAAGTCGACAAATTTAAATATCTGGGAAGCATAATCACTAATAACTCCAGATGTACACCAGACATTATCGCGAGGATAGCCATGGCGAAGCAGGCTTTCAATGCCAAGAAGAGCCTGCTCAAAGCCAGAATAGCAGGCCATATTCGGAAGAGGCTTATAAAAGTGTACATCTGGAGCATAGCGTTGTATGGAAGCGAAACGTGGACAATGACACAGCGTGACAGAGAACGATTGGAGGCCTTCGAAATGTGGTGCTGGAGGCGAATGGAGAGGATTAGTTGGAAGGATAAGAAGACGAATGAGGAGGTGCTTGAGAGAGTGAAAGAGAAAAGAACGTTGTTGAAGACCATTGAGAACAGGAGAGGCAGGATGTTGGGCCACTTGTTACGACACGATGATTTTATGAAAACCATAGTAGAAGGGAAGATAGAGGGAAAGAGGAAGAGAGGGAGACCAAGAAGATCTTTTATGGACCAAATAAAAGAAAAAGTAAACGGCGCGTCGTATCAAGAGGTCAAAACAATAGCTGAGAACAGAGAGGAATGGAAATTGCTCCACCGACAAGATTTTGAATCTTAAATATAATGAATGAATGAACTTACGAGGGGCGGCTGATAAGTCCTAAGCCTATGGTAGAAAAAAACAATATGTTTATTTTTCAATATAATCTCCCTCTAATTTAATGCATTTTTTACATTTTTGATACAATGCTTTTAGGCCGTTAAAAAAATATTCTTTAGATTGGCCTTCAAAATGCTCCTCTACAGCCGCCTTCATCTCTTCATCACTACCAAATCTCTTACCCCGTAACTCTCTCTTTAAATTACTGAACAGAAAATAATCGCTAGGGGCTAGGTCTGGACTGTAGGGTGGGTGGTCGATTTCATCGTAGCCAATTTCCTTCAGAGCCTGCCTCGCAACCCGGGCGGTGTGAACGGGTGCATTGTCTTGCAAAAACAAAATGCCTTTCCTTAATTTGCCCCTCCTTTTCTCAACTACCGCTTCTCGCACCTGTCTCAATATATTAGCATAATAAAGTGCATTTATTGTAGAACCTTTGGCCAAATAATCTATTAAGAGAATGCCATCACAGTCCCAAAACACAGTGGCCATTAACTTAGATGCCGATTTTTGCACTTTAAACTTCTTCGGTGGTCTTTCACCCTTTTCAATCCACTGCATGGATTCAGACTTACACTCCGGATCATACTGCCTGATCCATGTTTCATCAACAGTTACTATTCGGGAGCAAACTTCATCTATACCATCTCCGCACAGATCTAAAAACGCCTGGGAAGTTTCAACACGACGTTCTTTATCGAACGCCGTCAGCATTTTCGGTACCCAGCGAGCACTGACCTTAGTCATGTTCAAATGTTCATGTAAAATCTCCCCAAATCGTTCTTTACTAATGCCTACAGTATCAGCTATTTGCCAAACCTTAACTCTCCGGTCTTCTAATACTAATTATCTGACTTTTCTTACACTTTCTTCAGTCACCACCGATATTGGCCTCCCTGAACGAGGATCGTCTTCAATCGACTCCCTACCCAGTTTAAATAAGCGACTCCACTTTTTGACCGTAGCATAAGAAGGTCCAGAGGCACCATAAACACTAGCCATTTCTTCAAAAATACATTGCGGTGATATAGCACTTTTTGTAAGGAACTTAATTACAGCACGGCACGGTGCTCAATTTTCGTAATATTTGTTGATAATTCAGACATGGTGGACTTTTCCGTTGAAAATCTCCAGAAAAATTCAAACAAATATGACATGATTTTGTTTTTAATAAAAAAAAAAATGGCCTTTCTACTGGCCAGTACCATAAACGCATATACGACCTCGAAATACCATAGGCTTAGGACTTATCAGCCGCCCCTCGTACGTAAACTTTAACAAAATGTTTCGATTAGGTGTCTATTCAAGAATATATTACCTACTGACATAATCATCATCATCGTCATCATATCAGCCGAAAGACGTCCACTGCTGGACACAGGCCTATGCCAAAGAGTACCACAATGACCGGTCCTGCGCCACCCGCATCCAGCCGACTCCTGCGATCTTTACCAGGTCATCAGTCCACCTTGTGAGGGCTTACCCACGCTGCGCCTTCCGGTACGTTGTCGCCACTCGAGAACCTTTCCGCCTCAACGGCCATCGGTTCTACGTACAAATCGTCTAATAATAGCAAATTTAAATATCACTCATTTGTTTTTTTTAGGGTTCCGTTCTATTACTAAGGCTCCGCTGTCTCTGTCCGTCTGTCACCAGGCTGTATCTCATGAACCGTGATATTATTCTGTTGCCGCTATAACAAAAAATACAAAAAAGCCGGCCAAGTTCGAGTCAGAGTGGGGCTCCCATACAAACAGACACGATTTTTTGCCGTTTTTTATGGTAAGGAACCCTTCGTGCGAGAGTCCGACTCGTACTTGGCCGGTTTATTTTAATTTTAAACCGATTATTGCAAATAGGTTTATTTATATTCTTTGGCTCGTTAAGTTCGTACGGGTGACTTGAGAATTTATTAAACACATTTACGTAATATATTTTTTAAATATGTTTTTGCGACAACCCTGCTCGTCAAAAACAGAGCCTCGATTGCACAGCGAGGCTCTCGTGTAGAAAGAGTTAAAACGATAAGAACATAATGTTTTTTTTATTGAAACCTTTGGACAGTTGGAACTTAGATCTACCTAACGTACGTGAAATGCGTTAAGTGACCTGCTGGTCGCGGGACACCCAAGGGTACGAAATGCATGCACAAAATTATCACTCACCTTCACCTCCCGAGGTCAGCACAGGGACAATCCTTGCCATTAGTGAGTATTTTATCCACAATAGGAACGGGATGGGTGATCGGAGTCAGGTGATTAACGTGGATAACGTGATTAGGCTCAACGCTGTATATACAGGGTGACATTTTAATCAGTGTCCAAATTTTTTGTAGACATTTGGTATCACTAATAGTCTCCATTTAAAAAAAAACTGGTAGGTATTTTTTAAATTATGAATTGTCTATCCCAAAGGAATTATCCGTACAGCGTGTTTTTTTTGACCTGTGTCTAGCCGTAGCCCGAAGGCTGTAACGTCAAATCATGGCTGGCTGGTGGATAGAAATAGAAATAGAAATAGAAATGTTTATTGCGTGTCACATTATAGGTTATAGATGGTGAAAAACAGTAAAGGTATACATGTGACGCCCTGCAAGGGCACTGCAAACATATGAGAGGGCAAAAAAGTACTCCCTATTATCCTTATTCATGAACGTCCATCAAACGTATTCCAGTTGAAATGCCATAATAATACGTTAATCTTTAACTTAGATTTCCTATCGTGAGAAGGAGACATTATGGTGCTATCCGACCGCCGAATTAATCTTGGGCTGGGCTCATCTTTCTTTTTGAGCCCTGTTTTTTTTTATTTTTTTTTGGTCTTGTAATGTTTATAATATTTTTTGAGGGTGAAGTTTGTCGGTTTCTTCTTTTTGTGCTTCGGGGGCATCGGTGCGGTCGTCGCGCCCCTCTTGGTGGGGGCGTTTGCCGGCGCCATGAGCGTGGCCGGCGCCTACGGCGTCTTCACGGATGCCCTCGTCTGGGGTCCTGGTCGCTGCGGGGCGGTGTGCGGAGTGCCGGCTTCCCTGCGGAGTGCCGGACACTTGCTGTTGTTTGCCGGGTGAGGGCCGCTGCAGTTAGCGCAGGTAGCCTGCTCGGTCCGGGGTCGCGTGCAATCTTTGGCTGCGTGGGGGCCCGCACACCTCACGCATTTCCGCGGGCGGTGGCAGCCCTCTGAATGGTGCCGGAAGCCCTGGCACCTATGGCATTGAGCGGGGCCTTTCTTGCCCCTCCAGGCTTCGATCTTGACATCCGGGCCGATCAGGAGCTGCCGCAGCCCGAAGATCCCGGTGTGCTCTCTGGGAGGCCCTGCCAGTTGGAGGAAGTAGGTGCACCCCCCCCTCCCCCCTCTGGCGTTGATCTGCCTGACGTACTCGACCGGGTGGCCGAGCGTCAGGCAGGCGGCGGCGATTTCTTCGGTGGGCGTGTTGGCAGGGAGGCCGCGGAGTGACACCTTTTATCTTCTTCTCCCTGTCCAATTGGTAAAGGTGCCACTCGATTGCCTCGCCGGCCTTTTCGAGGGCGTCGAGGTGACGCTCCACCGTGCGGTACTCCCTCTCGTTCCACGGGGTGAAGCGTAGGCCGCTGCCCATCGCCTTGCAGATGGGGGCCTCCCCCAGCTCCTGGGCGATTCCCACTAGGACCTTGACCCAGTTCGGCAGGACTGGGGCCACGATCGTGGGAAAGCGGGGCTGCGGCGTCGTTGCGGGTTGGTGCTGGGCGGCTGTCTCCTTGCCCCTGCGTGGGCCGGGCTTGGGGGCAGCGGCGGCGGTGGCGGCGAAGGATTTCTTCGTCGCGGTTGGCGGCGGTTGTTGTGTCAGTCTGGGGCGCTTCTCCGGCCTGAGGGTGGTCGGGTGACACCTCAGGAACTCGAGGAACGGCCCGTCCTCGGGTAGCAGGTCAGCTTCCAGCCCCAGTTCGTGGCTGGTGATGCGCACGTAAGATCCACGCCTTCAGACCCGGCGATGGGAGGCCAGTTCCCATAATATGGGCAACTAAAATCGAGTCCGATTGTAGTTGCTCCATCGGGGTGGCCTCTTGCGCGGGCGACACGGGCGAGAATGGACGCGCGTTCGGCTCTGGCAGCGACGGTTGCACGGCGTACTCGTCGACGGCGGTCGTGGGCTGCGGCGGCTCGGTGAGCGAAGAATCCGAAGATCCGGCGCTGGTGGAGGGTAGATTTCGATCGAGCCATCTCGATCTACCCCCCGCAGGTTTTCTTTTGCCCATCAGGGCGACTGAGGGCCAGTGACGCTAGCTTCTGCCGGCGAGACTATATCCGCATTCCCTCTTGGCCTCCGCCTCCAGGATATGCGTTTGCATTAGCTCCGACAGAGGTGATGCAGTCGCTTTATTTCCCGATTTTATTCGTAAGAATAAAGTGGCGAAAAGCGCGAGTTGTGGAAAGGCGTAGGTGTCCGAACTCGGTGGCTCTCAGTGGCAATCCGTACAGCGTGGTAGTACCCCCAGTAGGGCATGCAGTACCGCGCGGAGCGGGGCGGGGCCGGGGGAGGGGAGACGTGCCGTGCGCAAACCTTAGTACCCGCTGAGGTGCCCGCGCGGTAAGGTTTTTTTGGTATAACTTTAAGCAGCAATTACTAAATTTTTTTGTACTGGATGATATGAAACAAAAAAAAACGTATTTTTTTTCTGAAGAATCTTATACTTGAATTTGGACACTGATTAAAATATCAGCCTGTATAATGAAATGCTCAAATACCGCAGGCCATCCGGTTGCCTCCTGGACACTAAAACTACGCGTCATTGCTTTAACTAGGACATCAAAGGCCGCCTGAAGTGTACGAGGTACGAGTATTCGTCCGTCGGCCAAAGATAACACATTCCTGACATGGTTAAAAAACAAAAGCTTTATAACTGCTAATCTGTGGAATGGATTGTCGCCTGCGGTATTTTCGGACCGATACGACCTTCAAACCTTCAAATAATTTACTTTAAAAACAAAGTTTTAACCGACTTCAATTTAGTACTCCGCCAAGCCACGAGAACATTTCCTATTTTTATTGCAATTTACCACATGAACTGATTTCCGATAGCAAATGCGTTGATTACTATAGAAAAAAACCGAATCGCTGTATGTGGGCCGATAATATTTGAGGACTTCCATCGATTCCCCAAGATCATCACCAATGGCACTTCATTAGTTCCTATTTCAACGGAATCTTATCAGAACCTGTGACGTACTTTTGCACTTTTAAGTACATAATTGAGGAATTCGATAAGTCATCTGTGGTCTTCATCAACAATTCCTCGCCACCAAATGTATGATTCCGGATGTAAATACACGAGTTATAACAGAAAATATCAAAATCACTACTCGCGTGCCTAATAAAATAGAAGAGTCCCCTCAATTCCTCATGGATCCCATCATCAAACTGAATTTTGAAAAAAATGGGACACATCTGGAAGTATATAGGTACATAAGAACAAAAAAAATATCAAATCAGCTCATCACCATTGATGAGCTGATTTGATATCAAACATTCTGTGGTATCAAACATTGAAAAAAAAAAATACAGTCGAATTGATAACCTCCTTTTTTTGAAGTCGGTTAAAAAAGAGCGTACTCCCATCTTAAAGGCCGGCAACGCAGTCACAACACCTCTGGTGTTGCAGGTGTCCATGGGCGGCGGTAATCGCTTACAAACAGGTGATCCGCCTGCTCGTTTGCCTCCTATAACGTAAAAAAAAACACTTGCATTATTCCCGGTTGTGCCCTAAAGGAGCCCGTGGTTCGCTTTGAAATATAATCCCAGGGTTTGGCAGAGGCACTAGTTTTACGAAAGCGAAAGTTTCGAAAAACTTAGAAACATAAACGAGCCAGGATTCGAACCCACGGCCGCATCGTGACAGCCGCGTGCCTGAACCACTAGGCTACCTTAGCTCTACTAGAATAGGTATCGTAGCGTTTTTTAACACTAAGAGACATTATTTTACTACTACTACTTAAATGAAGTAAAAATATACATTTTTGATTTAATCACTGGACGATTTCAAACAAATTACTTATCTACATATAATTCACTCACGGGAAAGTATTCAAGTACCTACTTAGGGTACCTAATACTTACTCACACATCACATCACATCATCAGCCTATATACGTCCCACTGCTGGGCACAGGCCTCTCCTCTCATGTATGAGAGGGAACCTGCAGTAGTCCCCACGCTGGCCCAGTGCGGATTGGGGACTTCACATACACCTTTGAATTTCTTCGCAGATGTATGCAGGTTTCCTCACGATGTTTTTCCTTCACCGCAAAGCTAACGGTAAATATGAAATCATATTCCGTACACAAGTTCCGAAAAACTCATTGGTACGAGCCGGGATTCGAACCCACGACCGTCGTTTGACAGTCGCATGCCTGAACCACTGGGCTACCGTAGATTCAATACTTACCTACTCAAGTGAAGATAATTAATAATTATATCCTTAAGAAAAATTGTTTCCTAGTGAGAAATCTTAACTCTTACATTTGCAGGAACCCGCTAGGAGGAAGCTCTGCTTGGAGCGCGTTGCTCTACCTACATATGGAGTTCCGAGTTATCGGCTGCGCTACGAAATCCTTCGACACTGGATGATTCAGTTGATGTGGCTACGGCTACTTACGCTACGCCGTAGCGACGCCGTAGCATGTAGCATTCCAAACGTATTGAACGTGCTCATTCCGATATGTTAACAAACATGGAAAATATGGATAACTTATCAAAATAAAATGAGATTGCGTAAATTATGCCTGGAATTGGTTCGGTAATAAAATTTGCTTTTGTTATTATTTCTCATGGCGGCGGTTGGCGTAGGATCGGTCACTTTGGCACTCTTTGGGGAATGCCTATGTGCAGCAGGGGACGCCTTTTGGCTAATAGGATTTGATGATGATGATTATTTCTCATATCACTTATACCTACTTAATGTATTTTGTGAATTTATTTTGCGATGCGACTAAAAAATTATTCGTTTTGTAGAAACACTTCTTGACAGATGTTACACTCTTAGACGTGTGAAACTTGTAAAAGTATGTTGAATTTTAAAAGAGTCTATTTTAGGATAAATAATATTCAACAGATAAACAGTTCACAAAAGTTCGAATCGCTCGCTATCTCAGATTCTTGCTTTAGAACGCCACAGAATACTAAAGCAGCGCACTCATTGATAATACGTACAATAGTTTGGAAATATCGAGAGCCGAACGGGGAAATGCCGACGTCCAAACAGCATTGCGAACAAAGGGAAAAATGCAGCGTTGCAGGGAAACCAGGCCAATCTGCTAACTCAATACAAACTGGGTGATCAATATACGGGAAATCAGCGCGGATGCATTTTTGTTTTGTAAATACGCACGCAAATAGGGCCATAGGTGAGATACGTTTATTTTGCACTTCGGTGACTTTCTTTACTCATATCTATTTAACATCATCATCATCATCAGCCTATATACCGTCCCACTGCTGGGCACAGGCCTCCTCTCATGTATGAGAGTATATATCTATTTAACATTTAAATTATTTAGTTTTGTGCATATGTTTTTTTTTCGTTTGCCAAAGTCCATTTCTATTGCAATACTAAAACTGAGGCATGATTTAAGGAGTTACCATTCCATATCCAATCATCCGCGGTATCTTTAATAGTGTTGTAAACCTACTCATTTTGTTTTCTTTCCTCAGTTGAAACTTTGGAGGCGCGGCTAGCAGTCTTACCGTGGAAGCTCAGTTCCCATGAAGCAGGAAAAAGTCGGAAACATGTCTCGACATGACAAGTCATGACATGTCAAGTGGAAACGGGACGATTATGAGCGTCATGTGGAACACAATGGGTACACGCCTGTTCCGGAGTGTTCACCTCCAGAGTGCACATCACCAGTATATTCTTCAGAACCGAAGTACTTCCCTGAGCCGTCGCGGTCTTTATATCTACTTCTCTGAACAGAAATTCATACCAGTGTCGAAGTATTCTCCAGAATCCATCCTTCAAGACCACGAGCACATCAGCCCGGAGCCGGAGTGTTGAAGATCATGAAATCCAGCAATAACTATTGTAAGTACCAAGGTAAAAATATAATATAGGATAACACTCACCTGAGACAAAGCCGTCCTATTTTTTCCGACAGGCCTGCCTCTTTTGCGGATAATGCCACTTTGGTTAACTTTTTTCTTCATATTTAATTATAAGTACAGTCACCGGCATCAATATCTGCCGAAACAAAGCCTGCAAAAATATCTGACACGTCCTTATGGCATTAGACATAGAGTCGTGTCAGATATTTATGCGTGCTATGTTGTGGCAGATCTTATTGCTGGTGACTGTACCTAATAGCTCTTCAGCGTCATTTGTAAGGGTTATGTGCAGAGTATTTTTAAACCCCCGACGCAAAGAGAGGAGTGTTATAAGTTTAACTTGTCTGTGTATCTGTCTGTGGTATCGTAGCTCCTAAACGGATGGACCGATTTGAACGCTCTTTTTTTTGTCATAGATAATTTTATCCCGAGTGTTCTTAGGCATGTTTCATGAAAATCTTTTTAGCCGTTTTTGAGATATTGGACTTTGAAATGAAAACGCCGAGGGTATTTAAACTTTTCTAAGTTGTACATTGCCTTGCGTAACTTATTATTATTGATGAGATTAACATGCATAGATTTGTTTAAACAAATGTTAGTTGTTGAATTATATTGTAGGTACCTATAGTATCTAATGCGATAAACAAAACTTCATCCTAGCTTAACGCATCTATCCTCTTGAGTTTGAGTAAATGCTAAAATTGATATTTTTTTCTTGTAGTAATAATATTTTCTGCTTGTTCCTACCCAGATATAGTAAGATAACTAGCTGCGAGGCGAGCATTAATATTATTATTAAAAATAAGGTTTTGATTACGAAATTATTTTGTTATAATAGTAATTTTCACGAAGTGCGCACAGTGTCAGTTACGGTAAAAAACATATAGCATACATTATGGTTCCGGACATAGACGGTACAATACGTGTAGATATTTTTGAAAAGTTGTTCGTGTAGATATTGGAGAACTCGACTGTACTACGAACATAAAATCGTTTAAGTACGCAGGCGAGATGAACCCTAATTGACCTAAAGGCGTTAGTCGTAGCAACTTGATTTTGCGCCCATACGTATCAAATTTAATTAAGTACGTCTTACGGGAGAGTTGACCATGGGGGATTCAACCACAAGTTAGTGTATAGTATAGTCATAGTGTAGATATAAAAATATCTTGTGGAAACAATAAAAATGCAATTTTTTAATAATAACATAATTACAACCATAATTGCAAAGTCTCTCTTACAAATGTTATCAAAATTAAACATCCATGTTTAATTGCTGTGCTCCGCTTAAACGGAATGTTCATTATTTTTTTGGAATTGTATAAGTGCTTTGATAATTGATATTTTTTATAGCACCTAAACAAATACTGAGTAAGTACCTAATACCTACTTGTACTCAGGTAATAAGTAAGATAAGATAAGATGAGGGCCGTTTGCAGGTACCTAGATCATTATTATTACATTTTCAGGTACTGTTTACAAAATACTTCGCCGTTAATAAGAGTTGTTATCATAAGTTGGCAAATGTGCATGTGTTACTTATGAAAACGTGTTATAGGATTTTGAATAAGTACTTTTTATTTATTTATCTCGGGAAACGAGCCCCATATTTACTGTTGTTTATCGAAACCAGTGTGCATATTTCATTTATAATAACTGAAGCTGCCTCATTTGCAAGTCTCAGGTACGATAAAATAGGTAGGTATAATTGTAACAATTTAGCGTATTCTTACAAATATGGCATAGGATACCTACTCATGCAAATGTAGGTAATGGCCTTGAAAAGTAGTACCATAGCATTACATTTTACCAAATGGCAGACATTAGGTGGCCACACGCGGTATTTCGGTCTTATAAAGTACCTATAGTACCTATAATAAAAGTCCTAAGTACTTGATGTTTCACTTGTGTACCATGTACGAGCACTTTATGTCAAAGAATTTAAGCCATGTCACTTGGTCATAAATACTATTACGAATAGGTAGTTCCTGCTCTCTTTCTACCTTCTGTAATAACCCTTATCTGATAGTCATAACAAAATTTATATTGTATATTTTTGCATTAATGTTACTCTCAACATGTACATACACAGGTAGTAAAATTAAATAGACCAGTGCGAGGCGAAGGTGACACGTGCACGTATACTTTGCTGCTAATAATAATCATTTCACCAGGTGATAAATTTGCACCAGTGAGTTATTGTAAAAATTTAAGTTTTTTATGATTTTCGATATAATACCAAAATATATACTGGGAAAAACACGTATCTAATATTGTTGGTACAGTATGTGTTCAATAACTGAGTAAAGCTTAAATCCAATTCTTAAGAGATATGGGCTGAGGGGCGCGCTTGAACTTCCAGCCCCCGCCCGCGAGTCCGCTATTTTATCCGTCAAATTTGAGAGTATAGGAGTTAAATTTATATCTTATACTCCTATTTAAATTCAAATCTTATACTCGTATACAGTGTATAAAATAATACCAACAAACATTCTTTTTAAGTTAAGTTACACCTTTCACGTGTCTACGCGCCCCACCGCCTGGTGAAGCGGGGGACAAACCTACCACATATAAACTCCCGCGTCGCGGCATCGGCCTCTTTTTCCGCCGATCTCCACCGCGCCCGCACCTTGCCATTAGGCTATTATATTTGTAATCGTACATTCCTTTGTAATTAAATCCTATGTATATAACAGTCTACAGTTTCAATTATTGATTCCCGAAGGCTCCAACAAATGGTCCTTCGCCGTAAAGTACGATTATTTAATTCGCGAGTTGTTTCGGTGCAACACCGACATAACTTACGCAACCACGCGGGCGCGGTCGGCGGACATAGCCCAGAACAGAAGCAGCTTCTAGAAAAATCGTCGCAGCGGGTAGTAGTAGGGATTTGTGCGTTCTGGCTCAACCCTGGGAGGTCAAACACCCCTGGTTTTGGTTGCTGACCTTTTTTTAGCAGCCACACCGTCGACCTCAGATGTTACTTGGTGTCAGCAGGTGGGCGGGGTGTTGGTTCAAGATGGTGCTCTCCTATTGGCCGTTGAGTTCATTAATGACTCTCATTTGCTAATTACATCCATTAATTAGGCCACACCCCCCAGTTGAAGTTATAAAGTGGGCGGGATGTTGGTTGTAGACGGTGCTCTCCTATTGGCCTATTGGTCATTGCTGTCATTAATGACGATCATCCCTAATTACATTGGTTCCCAAGGATGCTCTCCTATTGGTCGTTGCTAAATGCTGCTTAATGATACTCATTCCTAATTATACATCCATTAATTTTAGGTAGTATGTAGGGTGTTGGTTCTAGATAGCGTTATCCTATTGGATATAGATAAACCGTAATGGCACTTTCATATATTCTTGGTTTCCAAACAGGAGGTACGGTTTAAACCTAACCTAATGACATCGCAGTTCGAATCAAACCTAACTGAGCTCTGCCCAAAGGTACGATAGGTAGCTAACCATGTCAACCTAACACTCCTCCTCGCTTCGCTCGTCGTCGTACCTAATAACCATGTCAACCTAACACTCCTCCTCGCTTCGCTCGTCGTCGTACCTAACTGAGCTCTGCCCTAAGGTACGATAGGTAGCTAACCAGAGCATAAATGAAACGGAATATTTAAAATGTTATTTATTTTTCAAGAATACTTCATTCACAACTTATTTACTTATTTAGAGACCTACTTGTAATTATACCACGAATAAGTTACAAAATAATATGCCAGTCATAGTTGTTACTAATTTTTAAAAAAGATAATCTATTTGTCCGCAGGCAGTCCCTTATTGAGAAAATGGTATTTGTCACAAGACAATCGAAGTAACTTGTGATGTTCCTCACAGTACTTGTGTTTGTTTGGTGTATATTTCCTATACGGTCGGTTGTAGATCGTCGCAGCACATAACTTATAGTCTAGGACTTCGTTTATGTATGCGAAAAACATGTTGTATAAAAGATATGCGTTTTAGTCCGTATATAACGTAGCGTAACGTTTTCTCCGTATGATGGACAACTAATTGTGGGTAAACAAAATTTGAAGTCAAAACTCAAAACAAGACATAACCGTCAATCGTTTATTTCGAAATCAAACAAGACATTAGTTATCATGAATCGCCATTAATGTTATTATAATGGACAACTAATTGCGGTTAAAGGTTTATTTGAAATCAAACAAGACATTAATGTTCTTATAATGGACAACTTATTGTGTATTTAGAAATCAAACAGGACATTAACTATCATTAATCGTATATATAAAGGGCCTGCTGACTGACTCTATTATTCAATAACTATCCACGTTGCACTCCTACACCAGCAGTCACCAATATGTCGGTAAGTAGTCTTTTAATTTGATTTGTATTTATTAAATGCAATTATCGTTTCCTGCTATTATTTAGATTTATAATAACTGTGTTATCACAAAGCCGTATACATTTGTAACGTGTGTGTGTGTGTATATTTATGTTGCAGGACCCGTCATCAAATGTCGTCGATAGTCAAGACTACACTTTTAAACACTTTTATTATCCCATCTCGGAGAGTGATGATAGTTTACAAAGTGTACAAGATAAAGCAGTGAAGCGAAAAATTAATACATCATCCAACATAGATACGTTCTTTGAACAGTCTAAGATAAAAAGAAAGAAAATCATATCATCCACTGTTGGACAAGGTGATAAAGGCAGCGGTGTATCATATTTATCAACAAATAAGGATGATTTTTCGAATTCGACACATCTTGTAAAAATTGAAATTTTTGATCTGAAAAAACTAGCCAAAGTGGCTAACACAAGTGAACACTGGAAGCACGCAGATGTTCGTGTGAAGTACTACACAAAGGAAACAGAGGAAAATAAGCACTTACAGCAAGCGAAAAATCTCATTTACCGAATCACGAAGGAAATTGCCGAATCTGAAGGATGTAAAAAGTATCATTTTAATTCGTAGTTATAATTGTCATTATAAATGTGTTTATTAATAAAATACAAATATATCATACAAGTTGTTTCATTAAATATATTCCCTATTAAAAATTAAACAACAATCTTTTATAATGTATGATTTATTTAACCAAAAATTAATCTAAACATTTCACAAATAGTAATATCATTATTTGTGGTATTAACAATTGAGAAAACCTTAATATAGTCATTCATTTTAACATTTTTCATTTTTAAATAAAGATAAACTAAACAATATTTTCCACAGACCGATGTCCAGTAGCTTTGCAGTTGTTGATGATTATAAAACCACCTCTTAGTATTTCTATTTAAGAACATTTTATGGTAACCCTCCGGTTTTCGACCGTATGAATCAAAATATTCGCCAATACCATTTACATCAATATATATGGCTACCCAATGTGACCCTGGTTGAAAGTCTGGATCCAAATTGCTTATTAAGTAAACAGGTAGCTGAACAAACATAGGCATTGTGTTGGCTGCGAATACATTTGATTCAATGTTCGAATTTATTCTACTCATATAGTGTTTAATCTCTTGTGTATTCATCTTGAGATACTAATTGGTAATGAGATAAAAAATAATTATTTTTTTATTTATTAGTATTAACTGTTGTAATCGACACTTACATCGCGGTTTTTATTTATTTCTATAACATTATCAAACTCAGCATATATGATACAATTAAGCGTAGTAGTCAATGCTGTGTCGAAACGAACCTCTAATCTGACACTGCCGTGTCTAACTAAATTCCAGTGTGAGTTTGAACTTGCTGAAAGATCTGGAGTTAAGTCAAAAGCTAGTAAACAATAGCCTCCTCCATAGCCCTCTCTTCCTATTGAGTTACCTTCATTTAAAAAGTGAATATTCGTACCAGAAAATAATGTATGAAAACTTGATACAATTAACCCATCATTAAATGAGGGTTGCAATGTCTTTGATGGTACTTGTTGACCATCGACGTATAAGCTAAATAGATTCATTCCATTGTTATCAAAATTAAATGGATTCTGTTTAAAACTACCATTAAACGCAGAGTTTTTTATAAAGCCTACAATACATCTCTTAGGTACTTGACCTAGAAATATGTTATCTAAGGTTTTACCTTGAATTCCCGACGGAATTGTTAAAACTTTAACTTCAGCACGGGTAATAGGATATTTTGCAGTTGTAGAAGCTAGTACTTTTTGGTGTGCTAGTAAAATAGATGGGTTAATTCGAGCCTTCCGAATTATGAGGCTTGCATCTAAAATGGTAACTTTAAATTTTTGATCATCATGATTACACATGAGATTAAACGCTTCTTTACTACGTACTAATCTTATTCGCATTTCTACACCATTAAGAAGAAATTTATCTTGATTAAATATGTCACCATGTAAATGTCCAATCATATCTACAGCTGTATTCACTTTAACTAATTCTTCTCTCTTAATAAATCCCTTATTGGTACTATCTGTTGCATCCATTTTATGTGGTGTATCTTCATACCATAAACCACATGTTAAATGAGAGTCTTTAGCTGCTGGACCATAATTAAGGAGGGTTTCTATGTATGCACGATATGCGTATGTATTGTTAGGTGGAGACACGAGTTTTTGATTTAAATACACATCTAATTGATTAAAAAGTGTATGTAACCAATTATTGACGGGGGCAATATGTATGTCTTTTATTGCATTTGAATCAGGACTCACTATTTTAGCTTTTATATAAAGCATAGTATGGAATAGGTCTATGTAATCATCTCCGGTACCAGGCACTTGGAATTCAATGGGTCCATCATCACTTAATGATGAAATGGGCTTGTAATGGATCCATTGGCCGCTTTCGATACTTGTTTGTATTGATGGTAAAGCAAACAAGTCCAACTCAGACTTGGCACATTCACATGAATGATTATGTAAAAAAGACATTATTTAACCGGAAAAAATATCTTCAAATGTAGTTTTCGATGTTTTTTTTTAACGTCTCCCGCCGTGAAGTGTTTTCCGAACAATGACTGGATTTCTTGTTTTCCGTTTTATTTTATACCCTGAGCCACTCATTAAAGAATCAATCTTTTCATCAGCTTTCCTTTTCAAATTAGCACTTGCATCTTTAAAGCGTGATTTTAACGATTCCTCCAAAGGTTGGGAGCTCATCATATCGGATAATAAGCCAACGCCCGCATTTAATGCTTCTTTACCTACACTTCTAAACCCACTCGATAGCAAAGGAACGATAGATCTAAACAACCCCCCCAAAAAACTTCCAATTCCATGACCGCGTTGGTGAGGTACACCTTTATACACACATCCAATACCAGATCCTGCCTGACGTGAGTAATAATGTTGATATGGGCATAAGTTATTAATATTTCTTTGATTCATTTTGTTATGCGTCTAAAATGTAGTTTAACACACGATGTACCAAATTGAAATGGTACCCGATTGCCAATGCTTGTTCTTATATCTATTTCAATAGTGTCGAACTCTCTGCGCATAACGGGTAAGTAGTGAGCTGGTGAAAATGCATGCATTTTGTAAGCTCCATATGTGTATTTTGTCGGATCTAGAGGTATAATTCGTATTAAAGATGCCATTACATCCCCCACTATCTGTGGCTGGATGATATCTGAATAAATAAAGAGCTGAGATGGTAATCCTAGATACAAATTCATAGGATATTTTCCAACTGCCTTTGATAATAAATTCATTCTGGGCTCAAAACCCAATTGTAGACTTAATTGGGGTGATACGGTTAAAGAAAATAAATCTTTGTTTTGACTAGTTGCTGTTACAAGTTTTGATATTTCATCATGTCGCATCTTTAGTTGGTTTTTCAACAAGGGATTTTCATTAAAAGCCTTCAAAAAATTATTGACGTTGTCATATGTAGTTGCTGGTATGTGAGATTTATATTCCACATTGATTTCTGTACCAGTGCTCGGGTTTTTATTTGTGTCACTAGCATCCTGCAAACGTATTTTCTTCTTTATGTACAACACATTTTCATGTTCTTGAACATTAAACATAGTACATGGATAATGGAACTCTACTAAACCAACTGTCCATTCACCTTCTAACTTAATAGTTTTTGGTAGCTTAGTTAAGAAATTTGCTGTTGTATTTTCGGGATAGTATGATATTGAACTGTTACTCAACAGAGTCAAATAAAAACTATCATCAGTCATATTTCTTTTATATCTGATGCCGGGATCCAACTGTTAAATTTGCTGGGATAACCTTTCCACTTGACTAATACCTCTTTTCTGCCACCAACTCGACGTGATTCTATTATTTTATCTATCCTGTGTTTGGTGGTGGGGTCATAAAACACTTTTTGCAGTTCCTTCGAGTAGAATGTACCAGTGATTGGTTCATTTTCTAAATCTCTTTAAGTGTAAACGATCCAAGGGGACCTTCTTATAATGGAATCTACTACGAATATTTCATCACTCCAATTCGTTTCATAGCCTTTTTCAAATATGTGTTTATGTCTTGTTATTCTAACGTGATCACCGATTTGAAGTGAAGGCTGTTCATTTATATACTTGTTATTTTCTTTTTTTCCATACAAATTCTGCCAAACTACCATGATATTATCATCATTGACTTCGCTTGGAGTCATCTTAATGCTCGTGTGGAAACTATGATTATAAGAATGTAGCAATGCTTGCAAGATGTTAGTATATTTATAAGTATTTTTGAAGGTAAAGTAACGCCACATTTTCATTTTTAGAGTTCGTTGAAACCTCTCTACAATGCTAGCTTTGATGGCAGGGTTGTTTGTAGTATAATAATTAATACTCTTACTTATAAAATAATCTCTTACAATTTTCGAAACAAACTCAGTACCTTTATCAGACTGAATATGCCGAGGAGTGGCATTAGCTTCTGCAAATATACTATCAAAACAGGTTTTAACTGTATCAGGTTTTTTATTCTTCATTGCTCTTGCGAAAGCATATTTACTGAAAACATCAATAACACACAGAATATATTTATAACCGTCATTGTATTTACTATATGTGCGCATGTCACTCAAATCAGCTTGCCAAAGCTCGTTATAATTAGATAAAATATATTTATTTCTGGGGAAATGTTTCTGTGAAGGTTTATGAAGTGTGTACGTTTCCTGTGATTGTAGCCACTTCTTAACTTCGTTACGTTTCAACTTGCCCCGCATAGCTTCTGTTAAACGGTTAATGCTACTAAAACCAGCAGGATGAGAAACATCATAATATATTTTAGATATATCTAGTACGGAGTCCATCTTTCCCAATTAATTTTTCTTTTCGGTGTTTCGCTGGATTTTGCTGAGATCGGTGTTGATGTTTCTATTTGTTTTTTTTCGTTACTTGCTGTAGATTCCGAGGAGTGAGGTTGATGAATATATTGGAGAGAGGTAGGATTACCAACACACGATAAAGGTACATTTATATCCTTTAACGCTAAAGCAAATTTTTCCCAGCCCAACGGCTTGGGGCGTTTTAATGGTCTTAAAGTATCACTTATAAGATCAAATATGTTACTTCCTTTTAAATCTTCATTATTTAAAACCACTTCTCCGCCTTCTTTCCACCAAATTTTAGGTTTACTTCGAATTATGAGGTCTAACAAAACTTCGCCTTTTTTTCTATAAGTCTTTGGAATTAATTTAACCATGCAAGATGGTGTATACTGTGGTGCAAATGTTTCTTTTCTCGGAGGAGTCACATCTACACCTGGTGCAGGTATTTCAGGGACTGTAGTAGAATCTCTGTTTATTTCTTCTTTATTATATTTCTTGAGTATCAGTAAATATCGATAGTTTGAGAGGTCTTCTTCCCTCCTCAGTAACATGTAGATATCTTTGTAAAGCTTGAGAATACAGTGTCCATTTGTCCCGATCATTCATTTTACTCTGTAGAATTTTCTGCATTTCGCTATCTAAACGTGACAAGGCATTTTCTGATGTAGGTTCATTACTTGCTTTAAGCCGTTCAATTAATTCAGGTTCCACGAGTAGCATCTTTTTTGCATGTTGCATGTTTATTTAATAAATGAAGTTAGTAAACCATTAATTACAGCACCTAATATTATAGGTAAAAATGTTCCACCTTTTTGTACAATAATGTTTTTCCTTATTTTATTTTTACCCTTTATAATTAATTTTCGTAATATGCTTTTATATTTACTCAAATGTTTTTTCTCTTTTTCGTCAAGTGGTAGTTTACCTTTAAGAATGTTATAAATACATTCACAAATCACATTTATCTCTTCATCATTACAGGCTTTTAATAGAATTTTTTGATATTTCGGTTTTAGAGTGTGTAACGCTTTGAGCAGATGTTGATGTGTTATAACTCTCCTGTACATAATTATAGAATGATTGAAATCATCAATTTTGGTCCTATTTAAAGCCCTTTTTTGGTACATACACTGCACAATATGAAGTATAATTGAAAATATTCGTTTTGAATCGATACATGTCATCTGTAGACTGTTTAAGATCTATCATTAAATATCCATGGGCATCTTTTGTTGCATTTTTATAAGCTTCTTCTAAAAATTTACAGTTTTCGGGATGAACTTGGCGTGCTAAATATTTAATTTGCGTTTTATCCCTTGGATTCTTAAAGTAAATAATGTAATTAGCATTCAATGATATATCACGTTGCCCTTTTCCTTGATGAAATAGGTTCTGCGTAATGTAAAAAACGCTTAAATTTCGATGATGGCTTCCTTTAGTGAAGATATCAACAATACGGCCATCGGATTCTCTCATTAAGTCATCTATTACGAGTAGTTGAGGGTGTTTACCATCAAACATAGTTAAATCTGGAATGCCTTGAGTATAATTTACATTCTTTAAATTATATAACGGTTGCATTTCATCATAACACCATACTATATTTAGAAATGATTGATTACAAACCGTATTCACATTATTTAAAAAACCTGTGACAAAATGCGATTTACCACAACTACTGGGACCAGCAACTATTGCTGTGAATGGGTGAATGAAATGAATCAATATTTTATATAAACATAGGTTATACGTCTTCATTGGAGGAGGTACGGTGAGGAATAAATGATTTTAAATAAAAAAAAACCTATTTATATAAAAATCATAGATATTATTTTTGTAAATTACATACATTTTAGTTCATAGTTAGAAACTTAAAAAAATCAAGGCTTATAACTAACATTTTATCACACATTGGTACAATTATCATAAACAGTTATGTAAAAAATATTATTATTACTTACACACTACTACTTACTTCTACTACATAGATAAAATATGTACAACCGTTAACCTGCCATATGCGCAGATGATTTACAAACACTTATCTAAAAATATATATACAGATAATTAACAAATGCTTACATACAAATCATTAACAACTATTTTCTTAAACTATAATGACCCCATGCTAATGTATCGGTAGAATTTGGGATAATGTAACGTTTGCTATCATTGTAAGAGAGGCTGGTTTTATTAATACATTGCGTGAATATGACATGTTTTATTGATCTAAATCTATACATCTTTGAGAACTGTCTTGTTTGGTCAAAAAGACAAGTCTTGTAATTCTCCATTTTCATCTTTTTTGTCACAGATTTGTTTACACCCTTTGCTTTTGCTACAAATTCATCCTCTACAGTCATGGCATACATTTTTGATCGTAATCCTACAAACTCCCTCATTATTTTACCATTATTTTCATCTTTAAAATAGCCTAGCTTCTTTTTGTTTAGTTGCGGAAACCCAAAGATATTGTTTGATGCATAATCAGACGTATCAAAAAAAAGTGGTAAGTCCGGTTTTATGTTCAAATAAAAGTTTTCGGTAAAGTATTGGTAAATCAAGCTGTCAGTATCAGTGTATAATAGTTTAACATTATTTTGAAATTTTTTCTTCATGTAATTATAATGGAAGTCATACATTAATGTTTTTGATACATCTAATATACAAAAGCCTAAATAGATTGGTTTGTTGTAATATAACTTGGTTTTATGCAGCTGGATAGCCACCAAATTTTCTGAAAATATACACAAACTGTGAAATTCAGGTTTTGCTACTAACGATTGAGCACCTAACACTTTACCTTTACTATCCCAGTGCGTAATCAGTTTGACATTTACTCTTTTTTCAATGTTTTCCATGGTTTTACCGAATACAGCATTGTTCATCAGTTTAAAAAAATCTTTTTCAAAGTCAGATTTTGCTTGCATACGTAATTGTGTATTTAAATCAATATATTTCTGTAACCACGGACTTTGTTTGAATTTCAGCACTCTATGAATTTTAGTTAATTGTAATCCCAAACTTAAACACTGTTTGAGGTTTCTATAATGAATCACATATTTAGTTTTTTTGTTCAGATTGGGGACAAGTTTTCGTTCTTTACAGTTCCCTATGACAATATTCTCTGGACAAAGAGGTAAATCAGAGTGCGAGTCATGCAAGTGATCAGGGTACTCAAGGTCAACTTCGAGTATGTAACCATAATTACACGTGTCTGGTATATTAATATCAATATCTGTGTTTACCCACTCAAAATCTCCAATTGGTAAATATTGTGACATAGCCCATCCATATAAATTATTCGCATCAAAATAAGCTAAAAATGATTTTGGTTCATCAGGTTCATATTCTTTTATGTACTCGTTATTGGCCTTGGCATATCGATTACTGCATTGAGATATCCCTCCCCTGATCCCTGACTTAATGAATGCGACTTTGTCAAAGTCTGTTAATAATTCCAGTTCAACATTAGTATGTTTAAGCATGGCATCCCAACTTAAACCAGGAGCTGTATAGTAATGGGCTGGATCGAGGTCATATGTTAATAAACAAATTTTTCTGAAATTTTCAAAAATGTCTGTCAGTAGCATTACATCTGTCTTTAAATATAAGTTTGAGTAATCGAGCATAGTTTTGCATTTAAAATGATTCCATACATCTTGAGCATGAGCGTAGTCTTCACTAGAAACGGCGCTATCGCATAATGTATTGTAAAATTCCGCTTGGGTAGGGAGTGATGTTACATTTAATGAATTCATATGGAAAAATGCCTTTTCTTATTAATCTCTTAAAGTCTTCTTGAATAGGGAATTGTTTTTTTAACTCCTCATATTCATCTAATTTAAGATTTTTAGAAAGATTGTCCAAGCTAGCTGACATAAACTTGAAGGAATCTAAAAAGCGTAAGCTGATTTCTTGTCCATGTATTTGTATTTTTTTGGAAAAAGAAATGTATCTTTCTTTATTTTGGGGAATGATTTCAACCTCACCTTCCTTAAAGTTTAACGCGTGTACTATAAAATGGGCGTCATAGTTACTTAAATTATGTAAAAATATTGGTACAAAACGAGGAGTTTTATACTTCGAACTACATAATGAATGTGCTAGACCTTCGAAACGACCAGTAACCCATTCAAAATGTTCAACACAGTCTAATTCTAAATCATGATTGCATATGAAACATTTTTTCGTTTTGTTATTATTTTCTTTATCAACTGAAGTCAGAGAAACCGGCGCTTTTTGAAAACTAATCTTCCGTTGGATGTTGGCAATATCTTTACATATATTTTCCATGAAATGCGTAGCACAATGGGGGCCGGTATAAGTACAATATTTTGAAAAACTATCATCGTATGAACATTTTATGTAGTAACCGTAACTATACACTTCATGTTCGTGAACATTATTTGTAAGTGGTTTAGTTGGGTCTTGTTCACAAGTTGAAATTGGCTTGAGAAAAGACTCAAAATCCGCATAGACTACAAATGGCAATTTCATCTTCCGTTGAAATTTATCAAATACAACTTTATTGCTCGGCTGAGTTTCATTAAACCAATTTTTGTTCATCTTGTGAGTACCTGGGAGTTCTGTAACAACATGAGCACAATCATGCTCCTGATGGGCTTGCAATTTTTGTTCCGTTGAAAAATATAAAAGACACCCATCACAAATATGAATTGCATCGTGACGTCCAGTGATTTGCTTGTTAACTAATCGTGATAAGTTTTTAATGAAGCAATAATGACCAGTATTACCATTACTTAAATACAGTAAATTTATATGTGTCTCTTTTCTTGATTTGGTAAAATGTAAGGGACCCACGATGCTGTTTGTTTTCGATATATTACTATATTCTAAACCGTAAACGTTAATGCTGATGTTATTTAAGTTTTCCACTTTTTTGATATCAGTTATTTTTACAGGGAAATTGATATTGGCGAAATTTAATTTGTTCTGATGTTGTAAATATGCCGTTGTTCGGTTTGCGTTTTTTGAAACAGGAAACAAGCCGGACAGTAAAGCCCATTTGAGACATTGATGATCATTATTTTGAACATTTATTACTGCCTTTTTACTTTTTATATCTTTTGGTAAATCCAAATAAGAAGACCCTTTCAAAGGATTAAATTTGTTTACATTCATATCCACGAATAAAATTTTCTTTAAAGTCCACCCACTGTCTTTTTTCTCAAATTCACTCATCCGAGTGCATAGAACATCTCTCACTTTTTTTATTAATGGTTCAAAGTCATCTCCAATACAAAAGTTGTAATTGAAAGATTGGAAATCGAATGTATTCTTTAAATCTTTCGTTTCTTGAACGAATTCCGCATGCACAATAAAATTTACATTAATAATGGTTAATTCTTCGAGGCATTCTTTGAGTAAAATATGAATTTTGTCTTGAATAACATCAAAAAAAACCTCTGGAGTCTCTAATTCTACTTGTTGATTACCGGAACCTATTCTGTAAGTGCGAATTCGCGACCCAAACGCAGTGTTGATTAAACAAACATTACTGAGTTCGTGGGTATTATTTTGGATGACTTTATTTTAAGTTGTCCATTATAAGAACATTAATGTCTTGTTTGATTTCAAATAAACCTTTAACCGCAATTAGTTGTCCATTATAATAACATTAATGGCGATTCATGATAACTAATGTCTTGTTTGATTTCGAAATAAACGATTGACGGTTATGTCTTGTTTTGAGTTTTGACTTCAAATTTTGTTTACCCACAATTAGTTGTCCATCATACGGAGAAAACGTTACGCTACGTTATATACGGACTAAAACGCATATCTTTTATACAACATGTTTTTCGCATACATAAACGAAGTCCTAGACTATAAGTTATGTGCTGCGACGATCTACAACCGACCGTATAGGAAATATACACCAAACAAACACAAGTACTGTGAGGAACATCACAAGTTACTTCGATTGTCTTGTGACAAATACCATTTTCTCAATAAGGGACTGCCTGCGGACAAATAGATTATCTTTTTTAAAAATTAGTAACAACTATGACTGGCATATTATTTTGTAACTTATTCGTGGTATAATTACAAGTAGGTCTCTAAATAAGTAAATAAGTTGTGAATGAAGTATTCTTGAAAAATAAATAACATTTTAAATATTCCGTTTCATTTATGCTCTGGTTAGCTACCTATCGTACCTTAGGGCAGAGCTCAGTTAGGTACGACGACGAGCGAAGCGAGGAGGAGTGTTAGGTTGACATGGTTATTAGGTACGACGACGAGCGAAGCGAGGAGGAGTGTTAGGTTGACATGGTTAGCTACCTATCGTACCTTTGGGCAGAGCTCAGTTAGGTTTGATTCGAACTGCGATGTCATTAGGTTAGGTTTAAACCGTACCTCCTGTTTGGAAACCAAGAATATATGAAAGTGCCATTACGGTTTATCTATATCCAATAGGATAACGCTATCTAGAACCAACACCCTACATACTACCTAAAATTAATGGATGTATAATTAGGAATGAGTATCATTAAGCAGCATTTAGCAACGACCAATAGGAGAGCATCCTTGGGAACCAATGTAATTAGGGATGATCGTCATTAATGACAGCAATGACCAATAGGCCAATAGGAGAGCACCGTCTACAACCAACATCCCGCCCACTTTATAACTTCAACTGGGGGGTGTGGCCTAATTAATGGATGTAATTAGCAAATGAGAGTCATTAATGAACTCAACGGCCAATAGGAGAGCACCATCTTGAACCAACACCCCGCCCACCTGCTGACACCAAGTAACATCTGAGGTCGACGGTGTGGCTGCTAAAAAAAGGTCAGCAACCAAAACCAGGGGTGTTTGACCTCCCAGGGTTGAGCCAGAACGCACAAATCCCTACTACTGCGGGTCCAATCGGCTCCTTCGCAGCACCGAGTTTCAAGAAAGTCTGCAAATTTATTAGCTGTCCTGGGCTGCGCGTAACTGCGCGCATAACCTCGAGCGCGACACGTGGCGCCGACGGGTCAGCAGGGCGGGGCAGCCGAGAACAAAGGGCTGCGCGCAACTGCGCACATAACCTCAAGCGCGGACGCGACATGTGGCGTCGACGGGTCTACAGGAGCACTACGAGAACAAAGGGACGCACGTAGGCACATTCAAGAAAGTGAGTTCGTTCCAATTCCTATGTTCCAAACCCTTTTCTAGAAATTTCTGGTTTACAATCTCATCAAATTCCTTAACAATTCCGCTTCTAGCCTATATTTGAGTATCGACAGTGAACCTTTATGCTATTCTAGCATTTAAAGCACGCTGATTTCTGTCTATCGCCCTTCTTATTTGCATATTTTCATAGCCATTCTATTTCAATGCTATATAAGCACCGCGCTGTGTGATCCTTTAAATACCTACGACTGGCCTTACATTTTGCTGACACGCATTTATGTACCTATTCACGTTTCGCTTAACAGTGCTGCAGTTAGAATTTAAAGCACGCATTTGCATTGCTCGCATTATCAAAGCGCTTATTTAAAATGTCTGAAGAAAAGATTAGAAGGCTAAAGAAAAGCAGAGCTAGTATCAAAACTAAGCTGACTCATTTCGAGACCTATCTCAATATAGCAAAATCATACAGCACGTTAAGAGATGTTCATGCAACAGAGTTAGATTGTCGATTGGGTAAAATTGAGTGCGTTATTAACGAATACGATAGTTTACAGTGCGAACTCGAAGCCCTTTGCGACCCCCCGGATGAGCAGTACGCGGACCGGCTGCACTTCGAGAACCAGTACTTCCAATTGGTTGCCTCGGCGCGCACGCTTCTCGCTGCCAACACCGACAAGGCTGGCGCTGCTCGGCCGCGGTCAGGTTCCGTAGCAGGCTCCAACGACGACAAATCAGCTGGGACTTGCAACAATTTTAAACGCTTTCATTTGCCAAAAATACAAATACCCCAGTACAATGGCAGCTATCAACACTGTTTACATCCATGATTCATGAAAATTACGAGCTAGACAATATTAGCAAATTCCATTACCTTCGAGCGTCCCTAGTAGGGAACGCAGCAATGATTATAAAAAATATTGATTTTAGTAACGATAACTATGAGATGGCCTGGAGTTTATTGTGCGAACGGTATAACAATTCTAGGTTATTAACTAATAACCACGTGCAGGCATTGTTCAATGTCGATCCTATTACAAAGGAATCAAGTAGGTCTATTAGACATCTAGTAGATACTACTAACAAAAACATAAGGGCTTTAACTATACTCAAACAACCAACCCAACACTGGGACACCCTGATTATTCACATGATGGCTAGTAAATTAGATTCCGTCACATATAGAAAGTGGGAGGAACACCGAAATAATAGTTCGGAGCCACACACACTCGTTGAATTTTGTACATTTTTACATAACAGAGCAGATTTACTGGAGGGCATGGAGGACAACAAAGGTACAAACAAATACAATAAATTAGAATATAAATCTAAGAGTTTCCCTGTCGTTACTGACCCTCAGACCAGCCCATCAAAATATAATAAATTGGTCAAATGTCCCATGTGTAAAAGTGATCACAATTTGTATGTATGTAATGTTTTTAGAGCATTGGCTATTGAAAGCCGTTTAGCAAAGGCTAAAGAATTAAAGGTATGCTTAAATTGTTTACGCCCGGGCCACTCGCAAAATAAGTGTCAGTCACCGCACTGTCGCTATTGTCGTTACAAACACAATACCTTACTGCATTTAGAAAAACAGGCACCGCTGAATTCAAATGATTATAAAACAGAGACAGCCAGTGACAGTGTCGCTCTTCCTGTGGACACTTGTCAAACCCCGTATGATAATACTGACAATGTGGCACTGTCCACAAGTGCCAGTCAGCCTACTACCGCTCCGCAAATACTTCTATCCACAGCGATGGTGCGGGCGTACGATGGCCAAGGCGGCGCGCATACAGCACGGCTTCTACTGGACAACGGCAGTACCGCGAACTTCGTAACCGACGAGTTCTCCGGTAAGCTGCATCTGCCAAGACGCAGTACGCGATCAACAGTATCAGGTATCTGCAATCAATCTTCTAGAAGCACACAATCTTGCAACCTTACGATTCAGTCGTTGTATAGTGATTATAGGGTTAAGCTAGACTGTCTTATTATCAATGAGATAAAAAATCTTTGCCCTCAAGGATGGTACAAATTCAAAATATTCCCATTCCTTCGGGCATACAGCTAGCAGACCCATCGTTTCACATCCCATCCGCGATAGACATACTGGTAGGCGCAGAGGTATTCTGGAATGTTATTTGTGGTAGTACAATTTATTTGGGAAACAATCAACCAAAACTGTACGAGACTAGATTTGGTTGGTTGGTATCAGGTTACGTAGGTCGTGCCAATTTACCCACTCACACACAACAACATTGCCATTTTATAAGTCAGAGCGAGAATCTCACTCGCTTCTGGGAATTAGATTCCATTCCAGCTCATCATTCTTTAACGACTGAGGAGCGCGCATGTGAAGACCACTTCATAAACAACACTTATAGAAACGAAGATGGTCGTTATGTTGTCACTATGCCCCTTAAGAGGGACCCTTCAGAATTAGGAGAATCATACATCATGGCTAAGATGAGATTTCTCTCTCTCGAACGTAGGTTCAATAAGGATCCTAAATTCAAACAAATGTATCACGATTTCATGCGAGAGTATGAACATTTAGGTCACATGACTCTGAACTCAACCCCACTTCAACTCTCTAAGAATGACACGCCATTGTCGCGTGACAGTGGTGTCATGTTGACGCGTGACAATGGTGTCATGTTGTCGCGCGACAATGACGTCATATTGCCGCGTGACGATGGTGTCATGCCATATTACCATATTCCTCACCATGGAGTACTTCGGGAATCCACTACTACAAAATTAAGAGCAGTTTTTGACTCATCAGCTGTTACGACCACAGGTATCTCACTAAACCATTTACAAATGGTAGGCCCCACAGTACAGGACGACTTGTTGTCAATACTCATTAGATTTCGTCAACATAAATATGTAGTCTCGGGTGACATAGAAAAGTTTTACCGAGCCATTGAAATCAATCCCAAACAGCGCCCTCTACGGCAAATAATATTCCGATTTAATTCCTCAGAGCCCTTGAAAACGTATACTCTCAATACTCTGACGTATGGGAATGCTAGCGCCGCATACTTAGCGACTAAATGCCTTTCACATTTAGCTGACAGCATAAACGACGACAGTATTAAGTTATCCTTAAAACGAGACTTTTACGTCGATGATTATTTAGGAGGGGGTAGCAACAAGCAAGAAGTCATTAATAAATGTAAGGGTTTAATTTCATCTCTGGCATCCGCCAAATTCCACCTTAGGAAAATTCAATCGAATGACTTAGACATATTAAAAGAACTGTCAGGTGACAAAAAACAAAACAATATACATCACTTATCTAATAACGATCAAAATAACACAGCAAAAACATTAGGCTTATTGTGGCGGTGCGATTCTGATGCTTTGTCATTTTCGATTAATGTTAATTTACAAGAACAGATTACAAAACGCCACATCTTGTCTGTAATTGGTAAAATTTTTGACCCATTGGGTCTCATAGGTCCCACAGTGGTAGAAGCAAAAATTATTATGCAAAAATTGTGGCAATCTCACGCCGACTGGGACCAAGAAGTGCCAAACGACATAAAAACATTATGGACTTCTTTTGTGACTATACTTTCACATTTGAATAATATAAAAATCCCAAGGTGGGTACTTCAAAATGATTATACCACTATAGAATTGCATATATTCACAGACGCAAGTGAGCGTTGCTATGGCACTTGTATTTATGCCCGTTCAGTAAATAGAAACGGAAAACTACACGTTCAGTTATTAGTGTCAAAAAACAAAATCGCACCAATCCGCACTACCACTATCCCACGGCTCGAATTATGTGCTTGTTTATTAGGTGCTAGATTGTGTGCTAAAGTATTAAGGTCAATAACCTTGCAGGTTGATTGCAGATATTGGTGCGACTCGACAGTTGTGTTGGGTTGGTTGTCGACTCCTGCCCAAAAATTAAAATCATTCGTTCGCAATCGCGTCAACGAAATTAACGACACCACGGCCGGCAGCTCCTGGAGCTATGTACCTTCCTCGGAGAACCCTGCGGATCTTGTTTCTCGAGGGGTGAGGGCTGATCTTATCAGCACCTCCGCGTTGTGGTGGTCCGGACCTCAATTTTTGAAACGCGACAAATCTATGTGGCCTAAATCGCCTAGTAACGGGAAACAAGATTTGTCAGAGATAATTTGTCATTTAACACAAAATAATAAAAACACAACCGAAACGAATCCTATATTAAAACTCATCCATAAAATGTCTAACTTCACGCGACTGATACACACTTACGCGTATGTATTAAGATTCATATTTCTCTGCAAAAACCGTAATATCTCGCGTAGTAACAAACCATCTGATTTAACTTTAGATGAACTTCAAACTTCGACAAACATAATTATAAAATATGCTCAACGTGAAAGGTTTCCGATTGAATACAATTCATTGAAATCTCAAGGATCATTACCTGTGAATAATAGGCTTGCCGGCTTATCTTTGTTTATTGACTCAAATGACGTAATTAGGGTCGGAGGCCGACTCGATAATGCACCTTATTCATATGATGAAAAACATCCCACATTAATTTGTAGTAAACATCATTTCTCAAAGATTTTATTTCAATGTAGGCATTTAAAACTAATGCACGCCGGCCCCCAATTACTATTGTGTGATATACGTCACAAATATTGGGCGCTAGGCGGCAGAAATCTATCACGTAAAATCGTTAAATCATGCATAACTTGTTTTAGAAACAAAACAAAAACCTTTCAACCCATTATGGGGCAACTGCCTATAAACAGAACATCGCTAGAATTTCCGTTTCTTCATTGCTCTGTAGATAACGCGGGTCCAGTGATGATAGCTGACAAGAAGGGTCGAGGCTGTAAATTGATCAAGTCCTACTTATGCATATTTGTGTGTTTCGCAGTTAAAGCCGTACACTTGGAGCTTGTTACAGAGTTGACCGCGGAAGCGTACCTAGCTGCGTTACGCCGATTCATGTCCCGCCGTGGAAAACCTCTGACCATCACGGCAGACAATGCAGGCAACTTTGTTGGTGGAAGTAACGAACTAAACTCCTTTCTTTCAACGTCAAATCTTGCTAGTCGGCTTGCCGACGAAGGGATTCGATTTCTATTCACCCCTGCCTACTCTCCTCACTTTAACGGACTAGTTGAAGCCGCTGTTCGTTCTACAAAATTTCATCTTAAACGAATTCTCAATTTAACTCGCCTAACTTACGAAGAAATGTCCACTTGTCTTACTCAAATAGAAGCTATATTAAATTCTCGCCCCTTAACTTCACTTTCCAACGAACCTACCCACATGTTAGTGTTAACCCCTGCCCATTTCCTCATTGGACGAACTCTCACATCAGTGCCCTGTCCACAGATCGCCGACGACGTCAACATCAATCTGCTTCAACGCCACAAGCGCATAGAAGCCATTAAGCAACACTTCTGGCGCAGATTCACTAATGAATATGTTTCTATACTTCAACAGAAAACCAAATGGCACAGAACCACAGATGGCTTGAAACTGAACTCGCTTGTGCTAATTAGAGACAAAACTGCGCCGCCGCTGTTATGGCGCCTTGGACGAGTGACCCACGTCTACCCCGGTGTCGACGGGATCAGCCGAGTAGCAGATGTGAAGACCAGTAAAGGAACCATAAGACGGGGATGGAACAACCTCTGCCCCCTGCCGATGGACCAGTACCTTTGAAGCCCTACTTCAACCCGGGGAGCCTGTCTACGCGCCCCACCGCCCGGTGAAGCGGGGGACAAACCTACCACATATAAACTCCCGCGTCGCGGCATCGGCCTCTTTTTCCGCCGATCTCCACCGCGCCCGCACCTTGCCATTAGGCTATTATATTTGTAATCGTACATTCCTTTGTAATTAAATCCTATGTATATAACAGTCTACAGTTTCAATTATTGATTCCCGAAGGCTCCAACATCACGCATAGGGCGATAATGCCTGCTTCACAATGTGAATTTTTTCGAGATACTACTTACTTACATTGAAAAGTTTTGTTCATCAACTAACAACATGCAAAACGGCAGGAAACGAGGCAGGGTAGGGTATAGAAGTAGATAGAAAAACTTACTAGCATGGAGTATAGGTACATTTATTAAAAAAAAACAATTTACAATTCTATTTCGATCAAACATATTCTTAAAATAAGGGATTGCACAATGCGCAAAATATACGCGTGTCCCTTCGTGCGAAGGTCCTTCATGTTAACCATGAATTACAAATACGCTGAGAGATCTTCAGTTGATAAGAAGTGTTCTCGACGAGAATCCTGCTCTGCTTCGGTGTAATACGGTAAAATGGCGGATCCAGGCATCGGTAGGATCCCCACACTGACCATGGAGTGGTGGACAGGGACATCAAAGGCAGGCTGCTGGTTAATCGCCGCTCCCAAGTGCATCTCAGGAATCATAGGCATATACGGAGACGGTGAGAACTCCAAGGTTTCAACTGAGGAAAGAAAATAATCAGGTTTACAATACTATCATGTATACAACACACATCTATCGTTAAGTAAGAAAAACAACAGCGGAGACTTACTCTGAGCTAGAAGATTCTTGTTACACCGCCTCAAAGAATCCAGATCACTACTGTGTTTAACTCGCGACGCTTGCTGAAGTTGGGTAATGACTGTAGCTAGAAGATCGGCGTTTGAAATCTGCAACAAACAATATAAACTTATGACACAACTTATTATTAATAAATTAGTAACATGCTTAGATTTATTAGAACAAAGGTTAGTTTTTAGTATAATAACAAAAAAATCTCCTCTTCATGCAATGTATGTCAATAGTCAAAGATGAAAACAAAAGCCATAAGTGATTTGCACATTAAAGTTAAAATTATTGATGAAAGGGAAATATCACCTTTATTTGTGACTACAGTTTGTAACTGTAGTACCTAATGTGATAAACATAACCTAAACCTACCCTGACGGAATATAACTCTTGAGTAATTGCTAATATTGATATTTTTTCTTGTATTAACAATAATATCTACTTGTTCCGACGCAGGTAGCAATATAACTCACTGCGAGGCGAGTATACCTAAATGTTACTATTAAAAATAAGGTTTTGTTTACGTAATTAGATATTGTTAATAATAATACTTTCCATGAATTGCGCACGTGTCAGTAATGGTAAAAAATATAAAGAATACATTTTACTTATGTACTAACGCAGCTCTACATGCTGTGAAACGTAAAGAGGTACATTAGGTACTACGGAAAATATATTCGTTTAAGGACATACATACAGACAGGTCTGGGAGGAATGAACCCTATTTGACCTAAAGGTGTCAGTCGTAGTGATTTCATTCTGCCCCCATATGTAACAAATTTAATGAGTATCACACCCATATCCGTTTATGTTTACAAAAATAAAAGCTCTGTCAAGACGGTTCACCAAACGCAAAGTTACGCGCTTAGAAGAAATTCTGATCTGACACTACCTCAATCCAACTTCATTCAATACAAAAAAATATTCATTATTTAGCTGTTCAGATGTACAATCATCTTCAAAACCACATAACACAATCGGAAAAGTTGAGCGTTTTCTCCAACCTAGGTCGAACGAATTTATTGCCAAATTATTAGACTGAGTAATGTCAATTGTTTTATTATGCTACCTGGCATGTCTGTTTTGGTGATGTAGTTTTTTTTTAATTTTTTTTATGTTGTATAGTTGTATGTAGGTATAGTTGTTATGTTGACGTCTGACATGTTCTATATTTTTCTTGTTTTTTGTTTTGTGTGTGTGTGTTTTGATGTATAAAATTTTTGCATGGTATTTATTATTTGATATGGCAAAATAAAGATCTGAATTTGAATCTGAATATCCTATGGGAAAGTTGACCAGTACATGGGGGAGACAACCATGAATTTATCTTGTAGAAAAAAGTGAAAAACCATTTTTTTATGGATATGAACATAATTCCATATTTGCATAATAGTGTCTCTTACGTCCATGCTGAATTACTGTGCCCCTTAAACGGAATGTTCATTATTTTTTTGGAATAATTGTAAGTACTCTGATTATTGATATTTTTTATAGTACCTAAACTAATACTGAGTACCCAATACTTGTACTCAGGTAGTAAGTAAGATAAGGTAAGATGAGGGCCATTTGCACGTACCTAGATTATTATTATTACATTTTCAGGTACTCTTTACAAAATACTTCGCCGTTAATAAGAGTTAAAATGTGCATGTGTTACTTATGGAAAACTGTGTTTTATGATTTTGAATAAGGACGTTTTATTCATTAAGGTTGTGTTAATAATATATTCTGCTTACTATATCTGCGTAGGAACAAGCAGAAAATATTATTAACACGTCCTTAATGAATAGAACGTCCTTATTCAAAATCATAAAACACAGTTTTTCATAAGTAACACATGCACATTTGCTAACTTATGATAATAACTCTTATTAACGGCGAAGTATTTTGTAAAGAGTACCTGAAAATGTAATAATAGTACAAAAAAAAATTTCCTCTTCACGCAATGTATGTCAATATTCAAAGATGAAAACAAAAGCCATAAGTGATTTGCACATTAAAGTTAAACTTATTGATGAAAGGGAAATATCACCTTTATTTGTGACTACAGTTTATAACTGTAGTACCTAATGTGATAAACATAACCTAAACCTAGCCTGACGCAATATAACTCTTGAGTAAACGCTAATATTGATATTTTTTCTTGTATTCATAATAATATCTACTTGTTCCTACGCAGGTAGTAAGATAACTCACTGCAAGTCGAGTATACCTAAATATTATTATTAAAAATAAGGTTTTGTTTACGTAATTAGATATTGTTAATAATAATACTTTCCACGAATTGCGCACGTGTCAGTTATGGTGAAAAATATAAAGAATACATTTTACTTATGTACTAACGCAGCTCTATATGCTGTGAAACATAAAAAGGTACCTTAAGTACTACGGAAAATACATTCGTTTAAGTACATAGGGGAAGTCCAGGAGGAATGATCCCTATTTGCACTAAAGGTGTCAGTCGTAGTGATTTCATTTTGCGCCCATATGTATCAAATTTAATGAGGTATCACACCCATATCCATTTATGTTTACAAAAATAAAAGCTCTTTCAAGACGGTTCACCAAACGCAAAGTTACGCGCTTAGAGGAAATTTTGATCTGGCACTACCTAAGTCCAACTTCATTCAATACAAAAAAAAAATTAATTATGTAGCTGTTCAAATATATAATCATCTTCCAAAGCACATATAACAATCGGAAAACATGAGCGTTTTCTCAAACCAACTTAAGGCGTACCTAGGTCAGAGACCATTTTACGGCCTCAACGAATTTATTGCCAAATTATTAGACTGAGTATTGTCAATTGTTTTATTATGCTACGTGTCATGTCTGTTATGGTGATGTTGTTTTTTTTTCATAATTTCTAAATGATTCGTGCCTAACAGACACTATGGTTTTATGTTATTTTAATCGAAACATTGTAAATAATTGCTAAGTCATCCAAAGATATTTTAGTATTGTATGTAGGTATAGTTGTTATGTTGACGTCTGACATGTTCTATATTTATCTTGTTTTTTTGTTTCGTGTGTGTGTGTGTTTTGATGTATACAATTTTTGCATGGTATTTATTATTTGATAAGGATAAATAAAGATCTGAATCTGAATATCCTACGGGAGAGTTGACCAGTACATGGGGGAGACAACCATGAATTTATCTTGTAGAAACAAGTAAAAAACCATTTTTTAATGGATAAGAACACAATTCACATACAACCATAATTGCAAAATCTTACGTCCATGCTTAATTACTATGCCCCTTAAACGGAATGTTCATTATTTTTTTGGAATAATTGTAAGTGCTCTGATTATTGATATTTTTTATAGTACCTAAACTAATACTGAGTACCCAATACTTGTAGGTACTCAGGTAATAAGAAAGATAAGGTAAGATGAGGGCCGTTTGCAGGTACCTAGATTATTATTTTTACATTTTCAGGTACTGTTTACAAAATACTTCGACATTAAGAAGATTTATTATCTTAAGTTGGCCAATATGCATGTGTTACTTATGAAAACGTGTTATAGGATTTTGAATAAGTACTTTTATTTATTTACTAGCTTCCGCCCGCGACTTCGTCTGCGTGGACAAGAGATAAAAACTATCCTTTATTTCAATCCAGGCTATAAACTATCTTCTTGCAAAATTTCATCCAAATCGGTTGAGCCGTTGAAGCGTGATTGAGTAACAAACATCCAAACATCTAAACATCTAAACATCCAAACATCCAAAGTTTCGCATTTATAATATTAGTAGGATTTATCTCGGGAAACGAGTCCCATATTTACTGTTGTTTATAGAAACCAGAGTGCATATTTCATTTATAAACATAAACATAATTTATTGATAAAACATAAGTACCTACATCAGTTTTACTATAGACTAAAAGTTATGAATTAGAGGCGAATACCACGTGCCTGAGCTAGGATACCCTGTGATTCAGGCAAGAAGGAACTAACAATTAAAATCAAGTTATTCATATAATAATACAATACAATAGCATTCTTATTGACTAGTACAAAATATTTAGAAAATTATTTAACTTAGGCGCTAACTATAAAGATAGAATAATTTATAATATCTAGTTAACGTTCAGAAGCTGCCTCATTTGCAAGTCTCAGGTACGATAAAATAGTTAGGTATAATAATTGTAACAATTTAGCGTATTCTTACAATTTAAATGGCATAGGGTACCTACTCATGCAAATGTAGGTAATGGCCTTGAAAAGTAGTAAGTACCATAGCATTACATTTTACCAAATGACAGACATAAGGTGGCTACACACGGAATTTTGGTTTTATAAAGTACCTATAGTACCTATAATAAAAGTCCTAAGTACTTGATGTTTCACTTGTGTACCGTACCATGTACGAGCAATTTATGTCAAAGAATTTAAGCCATGTCACTTGGACATGAATACTTCCCTATCGTTTCAGTAGGTTTCAAAGCTACTAGAAACGAATAGGTAGTTCCTACTCTCTTTCTACCTTCTGAAATAACACTTATCTGTTAATCATTACAAAGTTTATGTTGTATTTTTTTGCATTAATAATACTCTCAACATGTACATACACAGGTAGTTAAATAAAATAGACCAGTGCGAGGCGAAGGTGACACGTGCACGGATACTTTGCTGCTAATAATATAATCATTTCACCAGTACGCTTACCGTGAGTTTGACTATGACGGCTTATGCTAACGAGTATCGAGTTTTCTATCTGTGCATCCCGTTCGTACTGTCAAAGTGCAATAGAGATGCACAGATAGAAAACTCGATGCTCGTTAGCGTAAGCCGTCATTGTCAAACTCATGGTAAGCGTACTGGTGATAAGTTTGCACCAGTGAGTTATGGCCAAATATTAAGTTTTTGTATGATTTTCGATATAATACCAAAATATATACTGGGAAAAAAAACACGTATCTGATATTGTTGGTACAGTATATGATCAATAACTCAGTAAAGCTTTTATAAATGCAATTCTTAAGAGATATGGGCTGAGGGGCGCGCTTGAACTTCCAGCCCCCGCCCGCTATTTTCTCCGTCAAATTTGAGAGTATAAGAGTTAAATTTAAATCTTATACTCGTATACAGTTTATAAAATAATACCAACAACCTTTCTTTTTAAGTTAAGTTAAACACCTTTCACGCATAGGGCGATAATGCCTGCTTCACAACGTGATTTTTTTCGAGATACTACTTACTTGAATTGAAAAGTTTTGTTCATCAACTAACAACATGCAAAACGGCAGGAAACGAGGCAGGGTAGGGTATAGAAATAGATAGAAAAACTTACTAGCATGGAGTATAGGTACATTTATTTAAAAAATCATTTTACAATTCTATTTCGATCAAACGTATTCTTAAAATAAGGGATTGCATAATGCGCAAAATATACGCGTGTCCCTTCGTGCGAAGGTCCTTCATGTTAACCATGAATTACAAATACGCTGAGATGAGATCTTCAGTTGATAAGAAGGGTTCTCGACGAGAATCCTGCTCTGCTTCGTTGTAATACGGTAAAATGGCGGGTCCAGGCATCTGTAGGATCCCCACACTGACCATGGAGTGGTGGACAGGGACTTCAAAGGCAGGCTGCTGGTTAATCGCCGCTCCAAAGTGCATCTCAGGAACCATAGGCATAAACGGAAACGGTGAGAACTGCTCTTCAGGCGAAGAAAGACCAGAGAGGCACTGGGGTTGGGGCTGGTGTTCGCAGTACCCATAGGAATATTGCTGCTCAGGAACGATGTACTCCGAAAATTCAGATGTGATCTGATACTCCGGTGTAGGAAGCTGTGCGCTAGCGAAGTTGTAGGATGAGTAGTCGACGACATCGGGTTCCGCTGGTAGGTGGTCAGATGAATCGCTCAGTGGCGACACTCTTGGAACGGGCAGGCAATGCTGAGGCGTAGCTGAATAGACCGCGCACGGGGGTTCCATTGGCCCGCACGCTTGCTTTGATGAACACTCCGGCTCCGGGCTGATGTGCTCGTGGTCTTGAAGGATGGATTCTGGAGAATACTTGGACTCTGGCATGAATTTCTGTTCCGGGAAGTAGATTGAAGTCGACGGTTCAGAGAAATACTTCGGCTCTGTAGAATACACCGGTGTATCAGACCTGTATCCATTGTGCTCCACATGATGCTCATAATCGTCCCGTTTCCTCTTGACTGGTCGAGACATGTTCGGGACTTCGTCCTGCTTCACGGAGCCTGAGCTTCCACCGTCAGACTCTGCTAGCCGCGCCTCCAAGGTTTCAACTGAGGAAAGAAAATAATCAGGTTTACAATACTATTATGTATACAACACACATCTAACGTTAAGTAAGAAAAACAACAGCGGAGACTTACTCTGAGCTAGAAGATTCTTGTTACACCGCCTCAAAGAATCCAGATCGCTGCTGTGTTTAACTCGCGACGCTTGCTGAAGTTGGGTAATGACTGTCGCTAGAAGATCGGCGTTTGAAATCTGCAACAAACAATATAAACTTATGAACATGGTCCAATTTTATGAAATTCATGAAAACTAATAACATTACTATGCAAAACCTACCGAACTCTTGCAACTAGCCGCCGCCGCCAAGTCGGAGAAAGCGTCGGTCATCTCTAGCCTGCGTTCCTTCTCATATTGTGCGTTGCGAGCTCTACGTTCATTCTGAAACAAATATGTTAATAAATTACAAACATGGCTATGATCATGCAATGAAGCAATAACTATTGTAAGTACCAAGGTAAAAAAAGCAGTAAAAATACAATATAAAATGATACTCACCAGAGATAAAGGCGCTCTATTTTTCCCGGAAGGCCTGCCCCTTTTGCGCAATACGCCACTTTGGTTAACTTTTTTGTCCATTTTTAATTGACAAATAATAGATGTTTACAGCGTCACTTGTAACAGGGTTATGTGCAGAATATTTTTTTCGCAAGTATTTATTGTGTAAGGGATGCGCCGGCGACGATTACCTCCACCTCGGATTAGGGCGTGGCCGCCGCTAAGGGCGCCCTCCCATTGGTCGTTGGTTTAATTTAATGGAATGTTGCAAGTTTTATGTTGCCTTGCACAACTTATTATTAATGATGAGATTAACAGGCATAGATAAATGTTAGTTGTTGAACTTTCATATATAATTATTTTAAAATTTGAATGAATGATGAAATGGAAATATAAACTTTATTCTTGACAACAGGTTGTACCTAATGAAATCAACATAACCCTAGTTTAAGGCATCTATCCTCTTGAGTTTAATATTGTTTTTATTCTTATATTAATAAAATTCTCTACTTTTTCCTACGCAGATAGTTAGATAACGCACTGCGAGGCGAGCATAAAAATTATTATTTAAATAACGTTTTGTTTACGCAATTATGTATCGCTAATGAAAATACTTTTCACGAAATGCGCACGTGTCTGTATTGGTAAATAATATAAAGCATACATTTTACTTTTATAGTAACGTAGCGCTACACTCTATGAAATATGAAAAGGTACCTAAGGTATAGGAATTACGGAATAAAATATTCGTTTGAGTACAAAGGGAAGTCCGGGAGAGGTGATCCCTAATTGAGTACAGGTTTTTTGCACACACGGGTGGTGTGTACTCTGGAGGTAAACACTCTGGAACAGGCGTGTATCCATTGTGCTCCACATGATGCTCATAATCGGCCCTTTCCTCTAGATAGGTCGAGACATGTTTGCGACTTCGTCCTGCTTCACGGAGCCTGAGCTTCCACCGTCAGACTCTGCTGGCCACGCCTCCAAGGTTTCAACTGAGGAAAGAAATTAATTAGGTTTACAATACTATTATGTAGCAACACATATTTGACGTTAAGTAAGTAAAACAACAGCGGAGACTTACTCTGAGCTAGAAGATTCTTGTTACACCACTAAGGGCGCCCTCCCATTGATCGTTGACAAAGTGAAATGTTGCAGGTTTTACGTTGCTTGCACAACTTATTATTATTAAATTAGTAACATGATTAGATTTATTAGAGCAAAGGTTAGTTTTTAGTATAAGAACAAAAAAATCTCCTCTTCATGCAATGTATGTCAATAGTCAAAGATGAAAACAAAAGCCATAAGTGATTTGCACATTAAAGTTAAAATTATTGATGAAAGGGAAATATCACCTTTATTTGTGACTTCAGTTTGTAACTGTATTACCTAATGTGATAAACATAACCTAAACCTAGCCTGACGGAATATAACTCTTGAGTAATTGCTAATATTGATATTTTTTCTTGTATTAATAATAATATCTACTTGTTCCGACGCAGGTAGCAAGATAACTCATTGCGAGGCGAGTATACCTAAATGTTACTATTAAAAATAAGGTTTTGTTTACGTAATTAGATATTGTTAATAATAATACTTTCCATGAATTGCGCACGTGTCAGTAATGGTAAAAAATATAAAGAATACATTTTACTTATGTACTAACGCAGCTCTACATGCTGTGAAACGTAAAGAGGTACATTAGGTACTACGGAAAATATATTCGTTTAAGGACATAGGGGAGGTCTGGGAGGAATGAACCCTATTTGACCTAAAGGTGTCAGTCGTAGTGATTTCATTCTGCCCCCATATGTAACAAATTTAATGAGGTATCACACCCATATCCGTTTATGTTTACAAAAATAAAAGCTCTGTCAAGACGGTTCACCAAACGCAAAGTTACGCGCTTAGAAGAAATTCTGATCTGACACTACCTCAATCCAACTTCATTCAATACAAAAAAATATTCATTATTTAGCTGTTCAGATGTACAATCATCTTCAAAACCACATAACACAATCGGAAAAGTTGAGCGTTTTCTCCAACCTAGGTCGAACGAATTTATTGCCAAATTATTAGACTGAGTAATGTCAATTGTTTTATTATGCTACCTGGCATGTCTGTTTTGGTGATGTATTTTTTTTTTAATTTTTTTTATGTTGTATAGTTGTTATGTAGGTATAGTTGTTATGTTGACGTCTGACATGTTCTATATTTTTCTTGTTTTTTGTTTTGTGTGTGTGTGTTTTGATGTATAAAATTTTTGCATGGTATTTATTATTTGATATGGCAAAATAAAGATCTGAATTTGACTCTGAATATCCTATGGGAAAGTTGACCAGTACATGGGGGAGACAACCATGAATTTATCTTGTAGAAAAAAGTGAAAAACCATTTTTTTATGGATATGAACATAATTCCATATTTGCATAATAGTGTCTCTTACGTCCATGCTGAATTACTGTGCCCCTTAAACGGAATGTTCATTATTTTTTTGGAATAATTGTAAGTACTCTGATTATTGATATTTTTTATAGTACCTAAACTAATACTGAGTACCCAATACTTGTACTCAGGTAGTAAGTAAGATAAGGTAAGATGAGGCCATTGCACGTACCTAGATTATTATTATTACATTTTCAGGTACTCTTTACAAAATACTTCGCCGTTAATAAGAGTTATTATCATAAGTTAGCAAATGTGCATGTGTTACTTATGGAAAACTGTGTTTTATGATTTTGAATAAGGACGTTTTATTCATTAAGGTTGTGTTAATAATATATTCTGCTTACTATATCTGCGTAGGAACAAGCAGAAAATATTATTAACACGTCCTTTATGAATAGAACGTCCTTATTCAAAATCATAAAACACAGTTTTTCATAAGTAACACATGCACATTTGCTAACTTATGATAATAACTCTTATTAACGGCGAAGTATTTTGTAAAGAGTACCTGAAAATGTAATAATAGTACAAAAAAAAATCTCCTCTTCATGCAATGTATGTCAATATTCAAAGATGAAAACAAAAGCCATAAGTGATTTGCACATTAAAGTTAAACTTATTGATGAAAGGGAAATATCACCTTTATTTGTGACTACAGTTTATAACTGTAGTACCTAATGTGATAAACATAACCTAAACCTAGCCTGACGCAATATAACTCTTGAGTAAACGCTAATATTGATATTTTTTCTTGTATTCATAATAATATCTACTTGTTCCTACGCAGGTAGTAAGATAACTCACTGCAAGTCGAGTATACCTAAATATTATTATTAAAAATAAGGTTTTGTTTACGTAATTAGATATTGTTAATAATAATACTTTCCACGAATTGCGCACGTGTCAGTTATGGTGAAAAATATAAAGAATACATTTTACTTATGTACTAACGCAGCTCTATATGCTGTGAAACATAAAAAGGTACCTTAAGTACTACGGAAAATACATTCGTTTAAGTACATAGGGGAAGTCCAGGAGGAATGATCCGTATTTGCACTAAAGGTGTCAGTCGTAGTGATTTCATTTTGCGCCCATATGTATCAAATTTAATGAGGTATCACACCCATATCCATTTATGTTTACAAAAATAAAAGCTCTTTCAAGACGGTTCACCAAACGCAAAGTTACGCGCTTAGAGGAAATTTTGATCTGGCACTACCTAAGTCCAACTTCATTCAATACAAAAAAAAAATTAATTATGTAGCTGTTCAAATATATAATCATCTTCCAAAGCACATATAACAATCGGAAAACATGAGCGTTTTCTCAAACCAACTTAAGGCGTACCTAGGTCAGAGACCATTTTACGGCCTCAACGAATTTATTGCCAAATTATTAGACTGAGTATTGTCAATTGTTTTATTATGCTACGTGTCATGTCTGTTATGGTGATGTTGTTTTTTTTTCATAATTTCTAAATGATTCGTGCCTAACAGACACTATGGTTTTATGTTATTTTAATCGAAACATTGTAAATAATTGCTAAGTCATCCAAAGATATTTTAGTATTGTATGTAGGTATAGTTGTTATGTTGACGTCTGACATGTTCTATATTTATCTTGTTTTTTTGTTTCGTGTGTGTGTGTGTTTTGATGTATACAATTTTTGCATGGTATTTATTATTTGATAAGGATAAATAAAGATCTGAATCTGAATATCCTACGGGAGAGTTGACCAGTACATGGGGGAGACAACCATGAATTTATCTTGTAGAAACAAGTAAAAAACCATTTTTTAATGGATAAGAACACAATTCACATACAACCATAATTGCAAAATCTTACGTCCATGCTTAATTACTATGCCCCTTAAACGGAATGTTCATTATTTTTTTGGAATAATTGTAAGTGCTCTGATTATTGATATTTTTTATAGTACCTAAACTAATACTGAGTACCCAATAGGTACTTGGAGGTACTCAGGTAGTAAGTAAGATAAGGTAAGATGAGGGCCGTTTGCAGGTACCTAGATCATTATTATTACATTTTCAGGTACTGTTTACAAAATACTTCGCCGTTAATAAGAGGTATTATCATAAGTTGGCAAATGTGCATGTGTTACTTATGAAAACGTGTTATATGATTTTGAATAAATACTTTTTATTTGTTTATTTATCTCGGGAAACGAGCCCCATATTTACTGTTGTTTATAGAAACCAGAGTTCATATTTCATTTATAATAACTAGTTAACGTTCAGAAGCTGCCTAATTTGCAAGTCTCAGGTACGATAAAATAGGTAGATATAATTGTAACAATTTAGCATATTGTTACAAATTAAATGACATAGGGTACCTACTCATGCAAATGTAGGTAATGGCCTTGAAAAGTAGTACCATAGCATTACATTTTACCAAATGGCAGACATAACGTAAGGCCACACGGTATTTCGGTCTTATAAAGTACCTATAGTACCTATAATAAAAGTCCTAAGTACTTGATGTTTCACTTGTGTACCATGTACGAGCACTTAATGTCAAAGAATTTAAGCCATGTCACTTGGACATGAATACTATTCTCTATCGTTTCAGTAGGTTTCAAAACTGCTAGAAACAAATAGGTAGTTCCTACTCTCTTTCTACCTTCTGAAATAACACTTATCTGATAATCATAACAAAATGTATATTGTATTTTTTGCATTAATATTACTCTCAACATGTACATACACAGGTAGTAAAATAAAATAGACCAGTGCGAGGCGAAGGTGACACGTGCACGGATACTTTGCTGCTAATAATAATCATTTCACCAGGTGATAAGTTTGCACCAGTGAGTTATGGTCAAATGTTAAGTTTTTTTATGATTTTCGATATAATACCAAAATATATACTGGGAAAAAACACGTACCTGATATTGTTGGTACAGTATGTGATCAATAACTGAGTAAAGCTTAAATCCAATTCTCAAGAGACATTGGCTGAGGGGCGCGCTTGAACTTCCAGCCCCCGCCTGCTAGTCCGCTATTGTCTCCGTCAAATTTGAGATTATAAGAGTTAAATTTAAATCTTATACTCGTATACAGTTTGTAAAATAATACCAACAACCATTCTTTTTAAGTTAAGTTAAACACCTTTCACGCATAGGGCGATAATGCCTGCTTCACAACGTGATTTTTTTCGAGATACTACTTACTTGAATTGAAAAGTTTTGTTCATCAACTAACAACATGCAAAACGGCAGGAAACGATGCAGGGTAGGGTATAGAAATAGATAGAAAAACTTACTAGCATGGAGTATAGGTACATTTATTTAAAAAATCAATTTACAATTCTATTTCGATCAAACATATTCTTAAAATAAGGGATTGCATAATGCGCAAAATATTCGCGTGTTCCTTCGTACGAAGGTCCTTCATGTTAACCATGAATTACAAATACGCTGAGATGAGATCTTCAGTTGATAAGAAGGGTTCTCGACGAGAATCGTGCTCTGCTTCGTTGTAATACGGTAAAATGGCGGGTCCAGGCATCTGTAGGATCCCCACACTGACCATGGAGTGGTGGACAGGGACTTCAAAGGCGGGCTGCTGGTTAATCGCCGCTCCAAAGTGCATCTCAGGAACCATAGGCATAAACGGAGACGGTGAGAACTGCTCTTCAGGCGAAGAAAGACCAGAGAGGCACTGGGGTTGGGGCTGGTGTTCGCAGTACCCATAGGAATATTGCTGCTCAGGAACGATGTACTCCGAAAATTCAGATGTGATCTGATACTCTGGTGTAGGAAGCTGTGCGCTAGCGAAGTTGTAGGATGAGTAGTCGACGACATAGGGTTCCGCTGGTAGGTGGTCAGATGAATCGCTCAGTGGCGAAACTCTTGGAACGGGCAGGCAATGCTGAGGCGTAGCTGAATAGACCGCGCACGGGGGTTCCATTGGCCCGCACGCTTGCTTTGATGAACACTCCGGCTCCGGGCTGATGTGCTCGTGGTCTTGAAGGATGGATTCTAGAGAATACTTGGACTCTGGCATGAATTTCTGTTCCGGGAAGTAGATTGAAGTCGACGGTTCAGAGAAATACTTCGGCTCTGTAGAATACACCGGTGGTGTGTACTTGTAATCTGGAGGTGAACACTCTGGAACAGGCGTGTATCCATTGTATGCATGATGCTCATAATCGTCCCGTTTCCTCTTGACTGGTCGAGACATGTTCGGGACTTCGTCCTGCTTCACGGAGCCTGAGCTTCCACCGTCACACTCTGCTAGCCGCGCCTCCAAGGTTTCAACTGAGGAAAGAAAATAATCAGGTTTACAATACTATTATGTAGCAACACATATTTGACGTTAAGTAAGAAAAACAACAGCGGAGACTTACTCTGAGCTAGAAGATTCTTGTTACACCGCCTCAAAGAATCCAGATCGCTGCTGTGTTTAACTCGCGACGCTTGCTGAAGTTGGGTAATGACTGTCGCTAGAAGATCGGCGTTTGAAATCTGCAACAAACAATATAAACTTATGAACATGGTCCAATTTTATGAAATTCATGAAAACTAATAACATTACTATGCAAAACCTACCGAACTCTTGCAACTAGCCGCCGCCGCCAAGTCGGAGAAAGCGTCGGTCATCTCTAGCCTGCGTTCCTTCTCATATTGTGCGTTGCGAGCTCTACGTTCATTCTGAAACAAATATGTTAATAAATTACAAACATGGCTATGATCCTGCAATGAAGCAATAACTATTGTAAGTACCAAGGTAAAAAAGCAGTAAAAATACAATATAAAATGATACTCACCAGAGATAAAGGCGCTCTATTTTTCCCGGAAGGCCTGCCCCTTTTGCGCAATACGCCACTTTGGTTAACTTTTTTGTCCATTTTTAATTGACAAATAATAGATGTTTACAGCGTCACTTGTAACAGGGTTATGTGCAGAATATTTTTTTCGCAAGTATTTATTGTGTAAGGGATGCGCCGGCGACGATTACCTCCACCTCGGATTAGGGCGTGGCCGCCGCTAAGGGCGCCCTCCCATTGGTCGTTGGTTTAATTTAATGGAATGTTGCAGGTTTTATGTTGCCTTTCACAACTTATTATTACTGATGAGATTAACAGGCATAGATAAATGTTAGTTGTCGAACTATCATATATCATTATTTTAAAATTTGAATGAATGATGAAATGGAAATATAAACTTTATTCATGACAACAGGTTGTACCTTATGAAATAAACAGAACTCTAGCTTAACGTATCTATCCTCTTGAGTTTAATATTGTTTCTTTTCTTTTATTAATAACATTCTCTACTTGTTCCTACGCAGGTATATAGTAAGATAACTCATTAATTTAACTTACTATTAAAATAAGGTTTTGTTTACGCAATTATGTATCGCTAATAATAATAATTTTCACCAAATGCGCACGTGTCAGTAATGGTAATAAATATAAAGCATACATTTTACTTTTATAGTAACGTAGCGCTACACTCTATGAAATATGAAAAGGTACCTAAGGTATAGGAATTACGGAATAAAATATTCGTTTGAATACAAAGGGACGTCCGGGAGAGATGATCCCTATTTGAGTACAGGTTTATTGCACACACTGGTGTGGTGGTGTGTACTCTGGCGGCAAACACTCTGGAACAGGCGTGTATCCATTGTGCTCCACATAATGCTCATAATAGTCCCGTTTCCTCTAGATAGGTTGAGAGATGTTTGTGACTTCGTCCTGCTTCACGGAGCCTGAGCTTCCACCGTCAGACTCTGCTAGCCGCGCCTCCAAGGTTTCAACTGAGGAAAGAAAATTATTAGGTTTACAATACTATTATGTGGCAACACATATTTGACGTTTAGTAAGTAAAACAACAGCGAGGACTTACTCTGAGCTAGAAGATTCTTGTTACACCACTAAGGGCGCCCTCCCATTGATCGTTGACATAGTGAAATGTTGCAGGTTTTACGTTGCTTGCACAACTTATTATTATTAGATTAGTAACATGCTTAGAGTTGTTAGAACAAAGGTTAGTTGTTAAACTATCATATATAATAACAAAAAAAATCTCCTCGTCATGCAATGTATGTCAATAGTCAAAGATGAAAACAAAATCCATAAGTGATTTGCACATTAAAGTTAAAATTATTGATGGAAGGGAAATATCACCTTTATTTATGCCTACAGTTTGTAACTGTAGTACCTAATGTGTTAAACATAACCTAAACCTAGCCTGACGCAATATAACTCTTGAGTAAACGCTACATTGATATTTTTTTCTTTTATTAATAATGTTATCTACTTGGTCCTACGCAGGTAGTAAGATAACTCACTGCGAGGCGAGTATACCTAAATATTATTTTTAAAAATAAGGTTTTGTTTACGCAATTAGATATTGTTAATAATAATACTTTCCACGAATTGCGCACGTGTCAGTTATGGTAAAAAATATAAAGAATACATTTTACTTATGTACTAACGCAGCTCTACATGCTGTGAAACATAAAAAGGTACCTTAAGTACTACGGAAAATACATTCGTTTAAGTACATAGGGGAAGTCCAGCAGGAATGATCCCTATTTGCACTAAAGGTGTCAGTCGTAGTGATTTCATTTTGCGCCCATATGTATCAAATTTAATGAGGTATCACACCCATATCCATTTATGTTTACAAAAATAAAAGCTCTTTCAAGACGGTTCACCAAACGCAAAGTTACGCGCTTAGAGGAAATTTTGATCTGGCACTACCTAAGTCCAACTTCATTCAATACAAAAAAAATTTTAATTATGTAGCTGTTCAAATATATAATCATCTTCCAAAGCACATATAACAATCGGAAAACATGAGCGTTTTCTCAAACCAACTTAAGGCGTACCTAGGTCAGAGACCATTTTACGGCCTCAACGAATTTATTGCCAAATTATTAGACTGAGTATTGTCAATTGTTTTATTATGCTACGTGTCATGTCTGTTATGGTGATGTTGTTTTTTTTTCATAATTTCTAAATGATTCGTGCCTAACAAACACTATGGTTTTATGTTATTTTAATCGAAACATTGTAAATAATTGCTAAGTCATCCAAAGATATTTTAGTATTGTATGTAGGTATAGTTGTTATGTTGACGTCTGACATGTTCTATATTTATCTTGTTTTTTTGTTTCGTGTGTGTGTGTGTTTTGATGTATACAATTTTTGCATGGTATTTATTATTTGATAAGGATAAATAAAGATCTGAATCTGAATATCCTACGGGAGAGTTGACCAGTACATGGGGGAGACAACCATGAATTTATCTTGTAGAAACAAGTAAAAAACCATTTTTTAATGGATAAGAACACAATTCACATACAACCATAATTGCAAAATCTTACGTCCATGCTTAATTACTATGCCCCTTAAACGGAATGTTCATTATTTTTTTGGAATAATTGTAAGTGCTCTGATTATTGATATTTTTTATAGTACCTAAACTAATACTGAGTACCCAATAGGTACTTGGAGGTACTCAGGTAGTAAGTAAGATAAGGTAAGATGAGGGCCGTTTGCAGGTACCTAGATCATTATTATTACATTTTCAGGTACTGTTTACAAAATACTTCGCCGTTAATAAGAGGTATTATCATAAGTTGGCAAATGTGCATGTGTTACTTATGAAAACGTGTTATATGATTTTGAATAAATACTTTTTATTTGTTTATTTATCTCGGGAAACGAGCCCCATATTTACTGTTGTTTATAGAAACCAGAGTTCATATTTCATTTATAATAACTAGTTAACGTTCAGAAGCTGCCTAATTTGCAAGTCTCAGGTACGATAAAATAGGTAGATATAATTGTAACAATTTAGCATATTGTTACAAATTAAATGACATAGGGTACCTACTCATGCAAATGTAGGTAATGGCCTTGAAAAGTAGTACCATAGCATTACATTTTACCAAATGGCAGACATAACGTAAGGCCACACGGTATTTCGGTCTTATAAAGTACCTATAGTACCTATAATAAAAGTCCTAAGTACTTGATGTTTCACTTGTGTACCATGTACGAGCACTTAATGTCAAAGAATTTAAGCCATGTCACTTGGACATGAATACTATTCTCTATCGTTTCAGTAGGTTTCAAAACTGCTAGAAACAAATAGGTAGTTCCTACTCTCTTTCTACCTTCTGAAATAACACTTATCTGATAATCATAACAAAATGTATATTGTATTTTTTGCATTAATATTACTCTCAACATGTACATACACAGGTAGTAAAATAAAATAGACCAGTGCGAGGCGAAGGTGACACGTGCACGGATACTTTGCTGCTAATAATAATCATTTCACCAGGTGATAAGTTTGCACCAGTGAGTTATGGTCAAATGTTAAGTTTTTTTATGATTTTCGATATAATACCAAAATATATACTGGGAAAAAACACGTACCTGATATTGTTGGTACAGTATGTGATCAATAACTGAGTAAAGCTTAAATCCAATTCTCAAGAGACATTGGCTGAGGGGCGCGCTTGAACTTCCAGCCCCCGCCTGCTAGTCCGCTATTGTCTCCGTCAAATTTGAGATTATAAGAGTTAAATTTAAATCTTATACTCGTATACAGTTTGTAAAATAATACCAACAACCATTCTTTTTAAGTTAAGTTAAACACCTTTCACGCATAGGGCGATAATGCCTGCTTCACAACGTGATTTTTTTCGAGATACTACTTACTTGAATTGAAAAGTTTTGTTCATCAACTAACAACATGCAAAACGGCAGGAAACGATGCAGGGTAGGGTATAGAAATAGATAGAAAAACTTACTAGCATGGAGTATAGGTACATTTATTTAAAAAATCAATTTACAATTCTATTTCGATCAAACATATTCTTAAAATAAGGGATTGCATAATGCGCAAAATATTCGCGTGTTCCTTCGTACGAAGGTCCTTCATGTTAACCATGAATTACAAATACGCTGAGATGAGATCTTCAGTTGATAAGAAGGGTTCTCGACGAGAATCGTGCTCTGCTTCGTTGTAATACGGTAAAATGGCGGGTCCAGGCATCTGTAGGATCCCCACACTGACCATGGAGTGGTGGACAGGGACTTCAAAGGCGGGCTGCTGGTTAATCGCCGCTCCAAAGTGCATCTCAGGAACCATAGGCATAAACGGAGACGGTGAGAACTGCTCTTCAGGCGAAGAAAGACCAGAGAGGCACTGGGGTTGGGGCTGGTGTTCGCAGTACCCATAGGAATATTGCTGCTCAGGAACGATGTACTCCGAAAATTCAGATGTGATCTGATACTCTGGTGTAGGAAGCTGTGCGCTAGCGAAGTTGTAGGATGAGTAGTCGACGACATAGGGTTCCGCTGGTAGGTGGTCAGATGAATCGCTCAGTGGCGAAACTCTTGGAACGGGCAGGCAATGCTGAGGCGTAGCTGAATAGACCGCGCACGGGGGTTCCATTGGCCCGCACGCTTGCTTTGATGAACACTCCGGCTCCGGGCTGATGTGCTCGTGGTCTTGAAGGATGGATTCTAGAGAATACTTGGACTCTGGCATGAATTTCTGTTCCGGGAAGTAGATTGAAGTCGACGGTTCAGAGAAATACTTCGGCTCTGTAGAATACACCGGTGGTGTGTACTTGTAATCTGGAGGTGAACACTCTGGAACAGGCGTGTATCCATTGTATGCATGATGCTCATAATCGTCCCGTTTCCTCTTGACTGGTCGAGACATGTTCGGGACTTCGTCCTGCTTCACGGAGCCTGAGCTTCCACCGTCACACTCTGCTAGCCGCGCCTCCAAGGTTTCAACTGAGGAAAGAAAATAATCAGGTTTACAATACTATTATGTAGCAACACATATTTGACGTTAAGTAAGAAAAACAACAGCGGAGACTTACTCTGAGCTAGAAGATTCTTGTTACACCGCCTCAAAGAATCCAGATCGCTGCTGTGTTTAACTCGCGACGCTTGCTGAAGTTGGGTAATGACTGTCGCTAGAAGATCGGCGTTTGAAATCTGCAACAAACAATATAAACTTATAAACATGGTCCAATTTTATGAAATTCATGAAAACTAATAACATTACTATGCAAAACCTACCGAACTCTTGCAACTAGCCGCCGCCGCCAAGTCGGAGAAAGCGTCGGTCATCTCTAGCCTGCGTTCCTTCTCATATTGTGCGTTGCGAGCTCTACGTTCATTCTGAAACAAATATGTTAATAAATTACAAACATGGCTATGATCACGCAATGAAGCAATAACTATTGTAAGTACCAAGGTAAAAAAAGCAGTAAAAATACAATATAAAATGATACTCACCAGAGATAAAGGCGCTCTATTTTTCCCGGAAGGCCTGCCCCTTTTGCGCAATACGCCACTTTGGTTAACTTTTTTGTCCATTTTTAATTGACAAATAATAGATGTTTACAGCGTCACTTGTAACAGGGTTATGTGCAGAATATTTTTTTCGCAAGTATTTATTGTGTAAGGGATGCGCCGGCGACGATTACCTCCACCTCGGATTAGGGCGTGGCCGCCGCTAAGGGCGCCCTCCCATTGGTCGTTGGTTTAATTTAATGGAATGTTGCAGGTTTTATGTTGCCTTTCACAACTTATTATTACTGATGAGATTAACAGGCATAGATAAATGTTAGTTGTCGAACTATCATATATCATTATTTTAAAATTTGAATGAATGATGAAATGGAAATATAAACTTTATTCATGACAACAGGTTGTACCTTATGAAATAAACAGAACTCTAGCTTAACGTATCTATCCTCTTGAGTTTAATATTGTTTCTTTTCTTTTATTAATAACATTCTCTACTTGTTCCTACGCAGGTATATAGTAAGATAACTCATTAATTTAACTTACTATTAAAATAAGGTTTTGTTTACGCAATTATGTATCGCTAATAATAATAATTTTCACCAAATGCGCACGTGTCAGTAATGGTAATAAATATAAAGCATACATTTTACTTTTATAGTAACGTAGCGCTACACTCTATGAAATATGAAAAGGTACCTAAGGTATAGGAATTACGGAATAAAATATTCGTTTGAATACAAAGGGACGTCCGGGAGAGATGATCCCTATTTGAGTACAGGTTTATTGCACACACTGGTGTGGTGGTGTGTACTCTGGCGGCAAACACTCTGGAACAGGCGTGTATCCATTGTGCTCCACATAATGCTCATAATAGTCCCGTTTCCTCTAGATAGGTTGAGAGATGTTTGTGACTTCGTCCTGCTTCACGGAGCCTGAGCTTCCACCGTCAGACTCTGCTAGCCGCGCCTCCAAGGTTTCAACTGAGGAAAGAAAATTATTAGGTTTACAATACTATTATGTGGCAACACATATTTGACGTTTAGTAAGTAAAACAACAGCGAGGACTTACTCTGAGCTAGAAGATTCTTGTTACACCACTAAGGGCGCCCTCCCATTGATCGTTGACATAGTGAAATGTTGCAGGTTTTACGTTGCTTGCACAACTTATTATTATTAGATTAGTAACATGCTTAGAGTTGTTAGAACAAAGGTTAGTTGTTAAACTATCATATATAATAACAAAAAAAATCTCCTCGTCATGCAATGTATGTCAATAGTCAAAGATGAAAACAAAATCCATAAGTGATTTGCACATTAAAGTTAAAATTATTGATGGAAGGGAAATATCACCTTTATTTATGCCTACAGTTTGTAACTGTAGTACCTAATGTGTTAAACATAACCTAAACCTAGCCTGACGCAATATAACTCTTGAGTAAACGCTACATTGATATTTTTTTCTTTTATTAATAATGTTATCTACTTGGTCCTACGCAGGTAGTAAGATAACTCACTGCGAGGCGAGTATACCTAAATATTATTTTTAAAAATAAGGTTTTGTTTACGCAATTAGATATTGTTAATAATAATACTTTCCACGAATTGCGCACGTGTCAGTTATGGTAAAAAATATAAAGAATACATTTTACTTATGTACTAACGCAGCTCTACATGCTGTGAAACATAAAAAGGTACCTTAAGTACTACGGAAAATACATTCGTTTAAGTACATAGGGGAAGTCCAGCAGGAATGATCCCTATTTGCACTAAAGGTGTCAGTCGTAGTGATTTCATTTTGCGCCCATATGTATCAAATTTAATGAGGTATCACACCCATATCCATTTATGTTTACAAAAATAAAAGCTCTTTCAAGACGGTTCACCAAACGCAAAGTTACGCGCTTAGAAGAAATTTTGATCTGGCACTACCTAAGTCCAACTTCATTCAATACAAAAAAAATATTAATTATGTAGCTGTTCAAATATATAATCATCTTCCAAAGCACATATAACAATCGGAAAACATGAGCGTTTTCTCAAACCAACTTAAGGCGTACCTAGGTCAGAGACCATTTTACGGCCTCAACGAATTTATTGCCAAATTATTAGACTGAGTATTGTCAATTGTTTTATTATGCTACGTGTCATGTCTGTTTTGGTGATGTTTTTTTTTCATAATTTCTAAATGATTCGTGCCTAACAGACACTATGGTTTTATGTTATTTTAATCGAAACATTGTAAATAATTGCTAAGTCATCCAAAGATATTTTAGTATTGTATGTAGGTATAGTTGGTATGTTGACTTCTGACATGTTCTATATTTATCTTGTTTTTTTGTTTTGTGTGTGTGTGTTTTGATGTAAACAATTTTTGCATGGTATTTATTATTTGATAAGGATAAATAAAGATCTGAATCTGAATATCCTACGGGAGAGTTGACCAGTACATGGGGGAGACAACCATGAATAAATCTTGTAGAAACAAGCAAAAAACCATTTTTTTAATGGATAAGAACAGAATTGACATACAAACATAATTGCAAAATTGTCTCTCTTACGTCCATGTTTAATTACTGTGCCCCTTAAACGGAATGTTCATTATTTTTTTGGAATAATTGTAAGTGCTCTTATTATTGATATCTTTTATATTACCTAAACTAATACTGAGTACCCAATACTTGTAGGTACTCAGGTAGTAAGTAAGATAAGGTAAGATGAGGGCCGTTTGCACGTACCTAGATTATTATTTTTACATTTTCAGGTACTGTTTACAAAATACTTCGACATTAAGAAGATTTATTATCATAAGTTGGCCAATATGCATGTGTTACTTATGAAAACGTGTTATAGGATTTTGATTAAGTACTTTTATTTATTTACTAGCTTCCGCCCGCGACTTCGTCAGCGTGGACAAGAGATAAAAACTATCCTTTATTTCAATCCAGGCTATAAACTATCTTCTTGCAAAATTCCATCCAAATCGGTTGAGCCGTTGAAGCGTGATTGAGTAACAAACATCCAAACATCTAAACATCTAAACATCCTAACATCCAAAGTTTCGCATTTATAATATTAGTAGGATTTATCTCGGGAAACGAGTCCCATATTTACTGTTGTTTATAGAAACCAGAGTGCATATTTCATTTATAAACATAAACATAATTTATTGATAAAACATAAGTACCTACATCAGTTTTACTATAGACTAAAAGTTTAGAATTAGAGGCGAATACCACGTGCCTGAGCTAGGATACCCTGTGATTCAGGCAAGAAGGAACTAACAATTAGAATCAAGTTATTCATATAATAAAACAATACAATAGCATTCTTATTGACTAGTAAAAAATATTTAGAAAATTATTTAACTTAGGCGCTAACTATAAAGATAGAATAATTTATAATATCTAGTTAACGTTCAGAAGCTGCCTCATTTGCAAGTCTCAGGTACGATAAAATAGTTAGGTATAATAATTGTAACAATTTAGCGTATTCTTACAAATTAAATGGCATAGGGTACCTACTCATGCAAATGTAGGTAATGGCCTTGAAAAGTAGTAAGTACCATAGCATTACATTTTACCAAATGACAGACATAAGGTGGCTACACACGGAATTTTGGTTTTATAAAGTACCTATAGTACCTATAATAAAAGTCCTAAGTACTTGATGTTTCACTTGTGTACCGTACCATGTACGAGCAATTTATGTCAAAGAATTTAAGCCATGTCACTTGGACATGAATACTTCCCTATCGTTTCAGTAGGTTTCAAAGCTACTAGAAACGAATAGGTAGTTCCTACTCTCTTTCTACCTTCTGAAATAACACTTATCTGTTAATCATTACAAAGTTTATGTTGTATTTTTTTGCATTAATAATACTCTCAACATGTACATACACAGGTAGTTAAATAAAATAGACCAGAGCGAGGCGAAGGTGACACGTGCACGGATACTTTGCTGCTAATAATATAATCATTTCACCAGGTGATAAGTTTGCACCAGTGAGTTATGGCCAAATATTAAGTTTTTGTATGATTTTCGATATAATACCAAAATATATACTGGGAAAAAAAACACGTATCTGATATTGTTGGTACAGTATATGATCAATAACTCAGTAAAGCTTTTATAAATGCAATTCTTAAGAGATATGGGCTGAGGGGCGCGCTTGAACTTCCAGCCCCCGCCCGCTATTTTCTCCGTCAAATTTGAGAGTATAAGAGTTAAATTTAAATCTTATACTCGTATACAGTTTATAAAATAATACCAACAACCTTTCTTTTTAAGTTAAGTTAAACACCTTTCACGCATAGGGCGATAATGCCTGCTTCACAACGTGATTTTTTTCGAGATACTACTTACTTGAATTGAAAAGTTTTGTTCATCAACTAACAACATGCTTAAACGGCAGGAAACGAGGCAGGGTAGGGTATAGAAATAGATAGAAAAACTTACTAGCATGGAGTATAGGTACATTTATTTAAAAAATCAATTTTCAATTCTATTTCGATCAAACATATTCTTAAAATAAGGGATTGCATAATGCGCAAAATATACGCATGTCCCTTCGTGCGAAGGTCCTTCATGTTAACCATGAATTACAAATACGCTGAGATGAGATCTTCAGTTGATAAGAAGGGTTCTCGACGAGAATCCTGCTCTGCTTCGTTGTAATACGGTAAAATGGCGGGTCCAGGAATCTGTAGGATCCCCACACTGACCATGGAGTGGTGGACAGGGACTTCAAAGGCAGGCTGCTGGTTAATCGCCGCTCCAAAGTGCATCTCAGGAACCATAGGCATAAACGGAGACGGTGAGAACTGCTCTTCAGGCGAAGAAAGACCAGAGAGGCACTGTGGTTGGGGCTGGTGTTCGCAGTACCCATAGGAATATTGCTGCTCAGGAACGATGTACTCCGAAAATTCAGATGTGATCTGATACTCTGGTGTAGGAAGCTGTGCGCTAGCGAAGTTGTAGGATGAGTAGTCGACGACATCGGGTTCCGCTGGTAGGTGGTCAGATGAATCGCTCAGTGGCGACACTCTTGGAACGGGCAGGCAATGCTGAGGCGTAGCTGAATAGACCGCGCACGGGGGTTCCATTGGCCCGCACGCTTGCTTTGATGAACACTCCGGCTCCGGGCTGATGTGCTCGTGGTCTTGAAGGATGGATCCTGGAGAATACTTGGACTCTGGCATGAATTTCTGTTCCGGGAAGTAGATTGAAGTCGACGGTTCAGAGAAATACTTCGGCTCTGTAGAATACACCGGTGTATCAGACCTGTATCCATTGTGCTCCACATGATGCTCATAATCGTCCCGTTTCCTCTTGACTGGTCGAGACATGTTCGGGACTTCGTCCTGCTTCACGGAGCCTGAGCTTCCACCGTCAGACTCTGCTAGCCGCGCCTCCAAGGTTTCAACTGAGGAAAGAAAATAATCAGGTTTACAATACTATTATGTATACAACACACATCTAACGTTAAGTAAGAAAAACAACAGCGGAGACTTACTCTGAGCTAGAAGATTCTTGTTACACCGCCTCAAAGAATCCAGATCGCTGCTGTGTTTAACTCGCGACGCTTGCTGAAGTTGGGTAATGACTGTCGCTAGAAGATCGGCGTTTGAAATCTGCAACAAACAATATAAACTTATGAACATGGTCCAATTTTATGAAATTCATGAAAACTAATAACATTACTATGCAAAACCTACCGAACTCTTGCAACTAGCCGCCGCCGCCAAGTCGGAGAAAGCGTCGGTCATCTCTAGCCTGCGTTCCTTCTCATATTGTGCGTTGCGAGCTCTACGTTCATTCTGAAACAAATATGTTAATAAATTACAAACATGGCTATGATCACGCAATGAAGCAATAACTATTGTAAGTACCAAGGTAAAAAAGCAGTAAAAATACAATATAAAATGATACTCACCAGAGATAAAGGCGCTCTATTTTTCCCGGAAGGCCTGCCCCTTTTGCGCAATACGCCACTTTGGTTAACTTTTTTGTCCATTTTTAATTGACAAATAATAGATGTTTACAGCGTCACTTGTAACAGGGTTATGTGCAGAATATTTTTTTCGCAAGTATTTATTGTGTAAGGGATGCGCCGGCGACGATTACCTCCACCTCGGATTAGGGCGTGGCCGCCGCTAAGGGCGCCCTCCCATTGGTCGTTGGTTTAATTTAATGGAATGTTGCAGGTTTTATGTTGCCTTGCACAACTTATTATTAATGATGAGATTAACAGGCATAGATAAATGTTAGTTGTTGAACTTTCATATATAATTATTTTAAAATTTGAATGAATGATGAAATGGAAATATAAACTTTATTCTTGACAACAGGTTGTACCTAATGAAATCAACATAACCCTAGTTTAACGCATCTATCCTCTTGAGTTTAATATTGTTTTTTTTCTTATATTAATAAAATTCTCTACTTTTTCCTACGCAGGTAGTTAGATAACGCACTGCGAGGCGAGCATAAAAATTATTATTTAAATAACGTTTTGTTTACGCAATTATGTATCGCTAATGAAAATACTTTTCACGAAATGCGCACGTGTCTGCATTGGTAAATAATATAAAGCATACATTTTACTTTTATAGTAACGTAGCTCTACACGCTATTAAATATTAAAAGGTAACTAAGGTATAGGAATTACGGAAAAAAATATTCGTTTGAGTACAAAGGGAAGTCCGGGAGAGGTGATCCCTAATTGAGTACAGGTTTTTTGCACACACGGGTGGTGTGTACTCTGGAGGTAAACACTCTGGAACAGGCGTGTATCCATTGTGCTCCACATGATGCTCATAATCGGCCCTTTCCTCTAGATAGGTCGAGACATGTTTGCGACTTCGTCCTGCTTCACGGAGCCTGAGCTTCCACCGTCAGACTCTGCTGGCCACGCCTCCAAGGTTTCAACTGAGGAAAGAAATTAATTAGGTTTACAATACTATTATGTAGCAACACATATTTGACGTTAAGTAAGTAAAACAACAGCGGAGACTTACTCTGAGCTAGAAGATTCTTGTTACACCACTAAGGGCGCCCTCCCATTGATCGTTGACATAGTGAAATGTTGCAGGTTTTACGTTGCTTGCACAACTTATTATTATTAAATTAGTAACATGCTTAGATTTATTAGAACAAAGGTTAGTTTTTAGTATAATAACAAAAAAATCTCCTCTTCATGCAATGTATGTCAATAGGCAAAGATGAAAACAAAAGCCATAAGTGATTTGCACATTAAAGTTAAAATTATTGATGAAAGGGAAATATCACCTTTATTTGTGACTACAGTTTGTAACTGTATTACCTAATGTGATAAACATAACCTAAACCTAGCCTGACGGAATATAACTCTTGAGTAATTGCTAATATTGATATTTTTTCTTGTATTAATAATAATATCTACTTGTTCCGACGCAGGTAGCAAGATAACTCATTGCGAGGCGAGTATACCTAAATGTTACTATTAAAAATAAGGTTTTGTTTACGCAATTAGATATTGTTAATAATAATACTTTCCATGAATTGCGTACGTGTCAGTAATGGTAAAAAATATAAAGAATACATTTTACTTATGTACTAACGCAGCTCTACATGCTGTGAAACGTAAAAAGGTACATTTAGTACTACGGAAAATATATTCGTTTAAGGACATAGGGGAGGTCTGGGAGGAATGAACCCTATTTGACCTAAAGGTGTCAGTCGTAGTGATTTCATTCTGCCCCCATATGTAACAAATTTAATGAGGTATCACACCCATGTTTACAAAAATAAAAGCTCTGTCAAGACGGTTCACCAAACGCAAAGTTACGCGCTTAGAAGAAATTCTGATCTGACACTACCTAAATTTAACTTCATTCAATACAAAAAAATATTCATTATTTAGCTGTTCAGATGTACAATCATCTTCAAAACCACATAACACAATCGGAAAAGTTGAGCGTTTTCTCCAACCTAGGTCAGAGTCGTCAGAGACCATTTTACAGCCTCAACGAATTTATTGCCAAATTATTTGACTGAGTAATGTCAATTGTTTTATTATGCTACCTGGCATGTCTGTTTTGGTGATGTAGTTTTTTTTTAATATTTTTTATGTTGTATAGTTGTTATTTAGGTATAGTTGTTATGTTGACGTCTGACGTGTTCTATATTTTTCTTGTTTTTTGTTTTGTGTGTGTGTGTTTTGATGTATAAAATTTTTGCATGGTATTTATTATTTGATATGGCAAAATAAAGATCTGAATTTGACTCTGAATATCCTATGGGAATGTTGACCAGTACATGGGGGAGACAACCATGAATTTATCTTGTAGAAAAAAGTGAAAAACCATTTTTTTATGGATATGAACATAATTCCATATTTGCATAATAGTGTCTCTTACGTCCATGGTGAATTACTGTGCCCCTTAAACGGAATGTTCATTATTTTTTTGGAATAATTGTAAGTATTCTGATTATTGATATTTTTTATAGTACCTAAACTAATACTGAGTACCCAATACTTGTACTCAGGTAGTAAGTAAGATAAGGTAAGATGAGGGCCGTTTGCACGTACCTAAATTATTATTTTTACATTTTCAGGTACTGTTTACAAAATACTTCGACATTAAGAAGATTTATTATCATAAGTTGGCCAATATGCATGTGTTACTTATGAAAACGTGTTAAAGGATTTTGAATAAGTACTTTTATTTATTTACTAGCTTCCGCCCGCGACTTCGTCTGCGTGGACAAGAGATAAAAACTATCCTTTATTTCAATCCAGGCTATAAACTATCTACTTGCAAAATTTCATCCAAATCGGTTGAGCCGTTGAAGCGTGATTGAGTAACAAACATCCAAACATCTAAACATCTAAACATCCTAACATCCAAAGTTTCGCATTTATAATATTAGTAGGATTTATCTCGGGAAACGAGTCCCATATTTACTGTTGTTTATAGAAACCAGAGTGCATATTTCATTTATAAACATAAACATAATTTATTGATAAAACATAAGTACCTACATCAGTTTTACTATAGACTAAAAGTTTAGAATTAGAGGCGAATACCACGTGCCTGAGCTAGGATACCCTGTGATTCAGGCAAGAAGGAACTAACAATTAAAATCAAGTTATTCATATAATAATACAATACAATAGCATTCTTATTGACTAGTACAAAATATTTAGAAAATTATTTAACTTAGGCGCTAACTATAAAGATAGAATAATTTATAATATCTAGTTAACGTTCAGAAGCTGCCTCATTTGCAAGTCTCAGGTACGATAAAATAGTTAGGTATAATAATTGTAACAATTTAGCGTATTCTTACAAATTAAATGGCATAGGGTACCTACTCATGCAAATGTAGGTAATGGCCTTGAAAAGTAGTAAGTACCATAGCATTACATTTTACCAAATGACAGACATAAGGTGGCTACACACGGAATTTTGGTTTTATAAAGTACCTATAGTACCTATAATAAAAGTCCTAAGTACTTGATGTTTCACTTGTGTACCGTACCATGTACGAGCAATTTATGTCAAAGAATTTAAGCCATGTCACTTGGACATGAATACTTCCCTATCGTTTCAGTAGGTTTCAAAGCTACTAGAAACGAATAGGTAGTTCCTACTCTCTTTCTACCTTCTGAAATAACACTTATCTGTTAATCATTACAAAGTTTATGTTGTATTTTTTTGCATTAATAATACTCTCAACATGTACATACACAGGTAGTTAAATAAAATAGACCAGTGCGAGGCGAAGGTGACACGTGCACGGATACTTTGCTGCTAATGATATAATCATTTCACCAGGTGATAAGTTTGCACCAGTGAGTTATGGCCAAATATTAAGTTTTTGTATGATTTTCGATATAATACCAAAATATATACTGGGAAAAAAAACACGTATCTGATATTGTTGGTACAGTATATGATCAATAACTCAGTAAAGCTTTTATAAATGCAATTCTTAAGAGATATGGGCTGAGGGGCGCGCTTGAACTTCCAGCCCCCGCCCGCTATTTTCTCCGTCAAATTTGAGAGTATAAGAGTTAAATTTAAATCTTATACTCGTATACAGTTTATAAAATAATACCAACAACCTTTCTTTTTAAGTTAAGTTAAACACCTTTCACGCATAGGGCGATAATGCCTGCTTCACAACGTGATTTTTTTCGAGATACTACTTACTTGAATTGAAAAGTTTTGTTCATCAACTAACAACATGCTTAAACGGCAGGAAACGAGGCAGGGTAGGGTATAGAAATAGATAGAAAAACTTACTAGCATGGAGTATAGGTACATTTATTTAAAAAATCAATTTTCAATTCTATTTCGATCAAACATATTCTTAAAATAAGGGATTGCATAATGCGCAAAATATACGCATGTCCCTTCGTGCGAAGGTCCTTCATGTTAACCATGAATTACAAATACGCTGAGATGAGATCTTCAGTTGATAAGAAGGGTTCTCGACGAGAATCCTGCTCTGCTTCGTTGTAATACGGTAAAATGGCGGGTCCAGGCATCTGTAGGATCCCCACACTGACCATGGAGTGGTGGACAGGGACTTCAAAGGCAGGCTGCTGGTTAATCGCCGCTCCAAAGTGCATCTCAGGAACCATAGGCATAAACGGAGACGGTGAGAACTGCTCTTCAGGCGAAGAAAGACCAGAGAGGCACTGGGGTTGGGGCTGGTGTTCGCAGTACCCATAGGAATATTGCTGCTCAGGAACGATGTACTCCGAAAATTCAGATGTGATCTGATACTCTGGTGTAGGAAGCTGTGCGCTAGCGAAGTTGTAGGATGAGTAGTCGACGACATCGGGTTCCGCTGGTAGGTGGTCAGATGAATCGCTCAGTGGCGACACTCTTGGAACGGGCAGGCAATGCTGAGGCGTAGCTGAATAGACCGCGCACGGGGGTTCCATTGGCCCGCACGCTTGCTTTGATGAACACTCCGGCTCCGGGCTGATGTGCTCGTGGTCTTGAAGGATGGATTCTGGAGAATACTTGGACTCTGGCATGAATTTCTGTTCCGGGAAGTAGATTGAAGTCGACGGTTCAGAGAAATACTTCAGCACTGTAGAATACACCGGTGGTGTGTACTTGTAATCTGGAGGTGAACACTCTGGAACAGGCGTGTATCCATTGTATGCATGATGCTCATAATCGTCCCGTTTCCTCTTGACTGGTCGAGACATGTTCGGGACTTCGTCCTGCTTCACGGAGCCTGAGCTTCTACCGTCAGACTCTGCTAGCCGCGCCTCCAAGGTTTCAACTGAGGAAAGAAAATAATCAGGTTTACAATACTATTATGTAGCAACACATATTTGACGTTAAGTAAGAAAAACAACAGCGGAGACTTACTCTGAGCTAGAAGATTCTTGTTACACCGCCTCAAAGAATCCAGATCGCTGCTGTGTTTAACTCGCGACGCTTGCTGAAGTTGGGTAATGACTGTCGCTAGAAGATCGGCGTTTGAAATCTGCAACAAACAATATAAACTTATGAACATGGTCCAATTTTATGAAATTCATGAAAACTAATAACATTACTATGCAAAACCTACCGAACTCTTGCAACTAGCCGCCGCCGCCAAGTCGGAGAAAGCGTCGGTCATCTCTAGCCTGCGTTCCTTCTCATATTGTGCGTTGCGAGCTCTACGTTCATTCTGAAACAAATATGTTAATAAATTACAAACATGGCTATGATCCTGCAATGAAGCAATAACTATTGTAAGTACCAAGGTAAAAAAAGCAGTAAAAATACAATATAAAATGATACTCACCAGAGATAAAGGCGCTCTATTTTTCCCGGAAGGCCTGCCCCTTTTGCGCAATACGCCACTTTGGTTAACTTTTTTGTCCATTTTTAATTGACAAATAATAGATGTTTACAGCGTCACTTGTAACAGGGTTATGTGCAGAATATTTTTTTCGCAAGTATTTATTGTGTAAGGGGATGCGCCGGCGACGATTACCTCCACCTCGGATTAGGGCGTGGCCGCCGCTAAGGGCGCCCTCCCATTGGTCGTTGGTTTAATTTAATGGAATGTTGCAGGTTTTATGTTGCCTTGCACAACTTATTATTACTGATGAGATTAACAGGTATAGATAAATGTTAGTTGTTGAACTATCATATATCATTATTTTAAAATTTGAATGAATGATGAAATGGAAATATAAACTTTATTCTTGACAACAGGTTGTACCTAATGAAATAAACAGAACTCTAGCTTAACGTATCTATCCTCTTGAGTTTAATATTGTTTCTTTTCTTTTATTAATAACATTGTCTACTTGTTTCTACGCAGGTATATAGTAAGATAACTCATTAAATTAACTTACTATTAAAATAAGGTTTTGTTAACGCAATTATGTATCGCTAATAATAATACTTTTCACCAAATGCGCACGTGTCAGTAATGGTAAATAATATAAAGCATACATTTTACTTTTATAGTAACGTAGCTCTACACGCTATGAAATATGAAAAGGTACCTAAGTTATAGGAATTACGGAAAAAAATATTCGTTTGAGTACAAAGTGAAGTCCGCTAGAGATGATCCCTATTTGAGTACAGGTTTTTTGCACACACCGGAGGTAAACACTCTGGAACAGGCGTGTATCCATTGTGCTCCACATGATGCTCATAATCGTCCCGTTTTCTCTAGATAGGTCGAGACATGTTTGCGACTTCGTCCTGCTTCACGGAGCCTGAGCTTCCACCGTCAGACTCTGCTAGCCGCGCCTCCAAGGTTTCAACTGAGGAAAGAAAATAATTAGGTTTACAATACTAATATGTAGCAACACATATTTGTACGTTAAGTAAGTAAAACAACAGCGGAGACTTACTCTGAGCTAGAAGATTCTTGTTACACCACTAAGGGCGCCCTCCCATTGATCGTTGACATAGTGAAATGTTGCAGGTTTTACGTTGCTTGCACAAGTTATTATTATTAGATTAGTAACATGCTAAGATTTGTTAGAACAAAGGTTAGTTTTTAAACTATCATATATAATAACAAAAAAAAAATCTCGTCATGCGATGTATGTCAATAGTCAAAGATGAAAACAAAAGTGATTTGAAGTTTGAAGTACATTAAAGTTAAAATTAATGATGAAAGGGAAATATCACCTTTATTTGTGACTTCAGTTTGTAACTGTAATACCTAATGTGATAAACATAACCTAAACCTAGCCTGACGCAATATAACTCTTGAGTAAACGCTATATTGTTTTTTTTTTCTTGTATTTATAATAATATCTACTTGTTCCTACGCAGGTAGTAATATAACTCACTGCGAGGCGAGTATGCTTAAATATTATTATTAAAAATAAGATTTTGTTTACGTTATTAGATATTGTTAATAATAATACTTTCCACGAACTGCGCACGTGTCAGTTATGGTTTAAAATATAAATAATACATCTTACTTATGTAGTAAGCAGCTCTAAATGCTGTAAAACATAAAAAGGTACCTTAGGTACTATGGAAAATATAATCGTTTAAGTACGTAGGGGAAGCCCGGGAGGAATGAACCCTATTTGACCTAAAGGTGTAAGTCGTGGTGATTTCATTTTGCACCCAAAATAACAAGAATCAAATGATATGTATCAAATTTAATGAGGTATCACACCCATATCCTACGGGAGAGTGACAACCATGAATATATCTTGTAGAAACAAGTAAAAAAGCATTTTATTAATGGATAAAAACATAAATTACATACAACCATAATTGCGAAATTGTGTCTTGCGTCCATGCTTAATTACTGTGCACCTTAAACGGAATATCCATTACTTTTGGGAATAATTATAAATAAGTGCTCTGATTATTGATATTTTTTATAGTACCTAAACTAATACTGAGTACCCGATACTTATACTCAGGTAGTAAGTAAGATAAGGTAAGATTAGACCCTTTTGCACGAACCTAGATTATTATTATTACATTTTCAGGTTCTGCTTTACTTTACTTAAGTACTTCGCCGTTAATAATAATTATTATCATAAGTTGCCAAATGTGCATGTGTTAATTATGAAAACGAGTTATATGATTTTGAATAAGTACTTTTTCATTATCTATTTATTTCGGGAAACGATATTTACTGTTGTTTATTGAAACCAGAAGGCGTAGCACGGTTGCCATTTTATCACTTATCGCTGTGGATAAGACATCCTTCACGTTCTGACAAGTATACGAGTGCGAGAGTGACAGATCTCTTATCCACAACGATAAGTGAGAAGATGGCAACCGTGCTACGCCTTCTGGGTGCATATTTTATTAATAATAACTAGTTAACGTTCAGAAGCTGCCTAATTTGCGCGTATCAATTACGATAAAATAGGTTGGTATAAATGTAACATATTAGCGTATTCTTACAAATTAAATTGCATAGGGCCATTACCTACATTTGCATGAGTAGGCATCATGCAAATGTAGGTAATGGCCTTGAAAAGTAGTACCATAGCATGACATTTTACCAAATGGCAGAAACAAGATGACGTACGTTTCTTTCGTCTCACATCCTTGCGCGCTTGGGGCATCGGGCCTAGAGAAAGACGCACGTTTGGCGGGAGCGATGTACCTATAGAATCCCAATGTTCTTTTTTTTTGCGATTTGTAGTTTTTTTACACTAGTGCATTATAATAATTATTATTGCGATAATATTGCGACTTACATAGCTATGTATAAATAAATGAGCAGTGTGTGTCAATTATCAGGTAAAAAAAAAACAATGTTACGTACAGTTACGTTAGGACCACTTGTTTAATTAGGTCTGGGTATTTAAGTCTTGTATCTACCAAATTATATATTTTGAATCCAAGGTCTCAGTTGAATAATGCACAAGAAAGTCGATATACTTTAACGCAATGATACATTACATTTTTATAACTGTTACCTTTTCGATACATACGTGAATACATGGAATGGCTAAGTACTCTATTCTAGTTTAAAAAATACAGCAGCTTTTTTATTTTGTAGTTCGTTTGTTGCATGGCATGGCTGGCGCAGGCGAATAAGTATCGTTGAGAAAGAAAACAATTTCGTTCCAGGGTTCGGTTCGTTAACGCCGCGTGTGTGCGACATCGATGGGCTGTGTGTGCGCAAGTCATGGGTGACACGCGGTTTAACCTCGTAAGTCCTTTGTTTTTTCAACAGCAGTATTCATATCTGCTGGATGTACTATACCAAGGACAAACCAAGAATAGTGCTTCAGACCGAGATAAAAAAAAATAGCCGGTACATGGGGAATGAAGAATTTGTACTTGGGTACATTAGGCAGGAATTCGTGCTATGCAGTTTCATTATCAGGTCTGAACTACTACGCGTCTAGTTTGTACTTGTAAAAGTACGCGGGTACTTACGAGATTAAGATTATTCTAGAAATAGGGTTCTTTATTTTGTTTTATTTATTTATTTGAGTAAGGCTACTACTAGGCCCATACTATAATTATACATACCTACTACTACTGTAGTTTACAAAACTAACAAACATTAAAGTATAATTAAATTATTACAATATATAATTAATACCTAATTGAGTTACGGTAGCTTAGTGGTTCAGGCATGCGGCTGTCAAGCGGCGGTCGTGGGTTCGAATCCCGGCTCGTACCAATGAGTTTTTCGGAACTTATGTACGGAATATTTACCGTTAGCTTTTCGGTGAAGGAAAACATCGTGAGGAAACCGGTCTAATCCCAATAAGGTCTAGTTTTCCCTCTGGGTTGGAAGGTCAGATGGCAGTCGCTTTCGTAAAACTAGTGCCTATGCCAAGTCTTGGGATTAGGTGTCAAAGCGGACCCTGGGCTCCTTTAGGGGCACAACCGGGAATAACGCTAGGAGGATGATGAATTAATACCTAATTGACATGTTGATTTAGCTTATTTAAATCTAATATTTGTATGCTTGCATGATGAATATGAAGACTTTTACGCTATTACCTAAGATATTGTATGTATATAACTGTATTCTTACATACATACAAAAGTTTTTAATTATCAACTTAAATGCTTGAGCAGTGACAGCTGCCAGTGTCTTATCTAATGTTTACCGCTCCGTTACAGAGTAGTTACTTGTTAAGGGCGTTTGTCGCTACCCGCTCTTACTTTAGACTAAGCACTGCACTATGCAGGTTGTGTTTTAGTAGTTCGGGCGACACAGGTTTGTCGCGTAAGGCTGCTAACAAGCACCCAGCTCCTGGGCTCTCACTGAGCAATATTACGTGCTTTAGAAAGGTGGAGTTAGTCCTGTTTGCTGTAATGAGCTCTAGAGTCGTTGTAACGTTTATTTATTGCATAGCCTAGATATTGCCAAAGGAGAATTCTATTGCGTAAGTAATGCAAAATCAAAGCTAGAGGGTGTATCAGTGAGGTTACCCGAGAGACTACCCAAAAGGTTTCCTAAAAAACGAGTACAAATACAGTTTCTCAAAGTGTCGCCAATGCCTATCTACGCGACACCCATGGAGTTGCAAAGTGTCCATAGGCTGTGGTAACCGCTTTCTAAAAGGCGGTCAGTGCGCCAATGTGGAGAAATGTACCGGTGGTGGCAGTTGGTAGGTGAAAAACAGGAAACGAAATAGAAATAGAAATTGAAATATCTTTATTGCTGTCATGTTGGTATACAGGTGGTTACAATATTTACAGTACACATGAGGCCCTGTTAGGGTATTGCAAGTTTTATTTTGAACCTATTTAAAACCTAAAACTAATATAATATAGGTAGCTAATGCAAGTGTTTATTAAAATTAACATATTTAAGTGGAACTCAGATTAAATCTCTAATTTTCATGTCATTTAATTGCATTCCTATAACTAAGACTAGATTTTTGTGCAGTATGCAAAAAATTATAAATACTTATTAAAGTTACAAGCTTACACTACATTGACTACTTATATTAGATTTAATAAGTATGCGGCATATAGTCAAAAAAATCTTTTAATGAGTAAAAAGCACGAAACGGTGTCCAATATATTTTTTTTTATTTACAGTTAACTAGGTACATTCTACTCGCGATATTAAAGTGCGTCATTATGCACTGTGTGGGCTTATGGCCACACGTTCAGTAAAAGTTTGCGGTCACGATCCCCAGCAGTCATGCATCTGACTTTATGCAGCGAGTGCAAAAACCATAGAAGTCCAAGTAGCGTGCATAATGGTGCTGTAAGATGGCCCTACAGAATGGGTGCCATTGCCATTATGCGGGGTGTCAAAACGATGCCAGGCAGCCATTTAGTTCGAACATGCGCAGGCACATTTTTGGTTAGTTTGTTAGGAGCTCGTATTTTATGATTTTTTCGTTCGCTGACTTTATGTAACTGGAATCCCTGGTTACCAACCCGGATCCCGGAGCAGTCAACGCGGGGAAAGGGATACCTGTGCTTGTAGTCCGAATAAAATGATTGAAGAAAGAGAAGACAATCTAGTCGCCAATCAAATGCATTGCGTCACATCCCGCTTCAGTCAGTTGCTCCAGCAACGCTCGGTAGCGGTCTGGTTTCGTCTTGAGACAATGCTTATCTTCGGAAGGAGGTAGCGCTTTCAGTAGATCAGAACAGAAGTCGGTTAGCGCTTCTGTTTGATCGGCATTCTGTAAATATAGGTTATGTTATTCTAAGTTAGCTTAAGATTCTTCTATTTTTGTTCTTGTAAATAGTTTTATATATTCATACTCTTTGTACAATATGTATATTTACAGTTCATTAAATAAAATATAATTTATTATGTGATTAAGGGGATGCTTCGATTCTGTAGCATTATTTTATTAATTAGGCTCATAAATAAGGCTTAAATTGTACTAATCAAAACCTACATAAGAAAATAGTAAAACCAAAACTTAAAATCATAATTATCATATTTCTAAGGTTAACAAAAATCATTAAACTTTAAAATTAACATAAATAAAATCAACGAATAAACACCAACTAATAGTCATCGATATCGATATCGATATTATCGACTTGCCCTGTTCCCTACCAGCCGGCTTCGCGATCTCGATCCGCCATTTTCTAACGGTCCGCGGGCCGCTCCTAGCCACGCCACTCCCTAACAGACTCCGGCACTGAACGCACGCCGCTCATGCGCGCGTTATCAGTTGGCCGCCTTTTGTCTCGCGACTGCGACGGAGTTTTAATATTATATTCTCTGCAGTTAATAACTGTGTGGTACCTACTTGTTTAGTTACGACGGCCTTACGGCATTATTTTAATAAGTGTAGTGTTTTCCCCCCGCTTTGGGTAAGTTTGAACAAATACCTATATAGGTATTAATTCTTATAGTTTTAAGGAACATGTAATGCAGCTTGCTTATTGCGTCATGCAGACTAATGTCAGAATCATGCCATTTTGAATGCTCATAGCCTCTATAGGCAATAAGATTTAGTATTAGTTTATTAAAATAGTTATTCATATATTGTTGTCATTAAGTACATAACTAGTGATTTTATCTCACGCTTTTAAGCTTATGCGCTAAGCCTAAATTTGCTCCGTTCTGATTTACCGTGCAACGTTCGCCACAAACGAACTATTCCTAAGTATATATAGATTAAAGTATCCGAATTAGTGATGAGTGTGTGCAAAACAATTAAGGCGGAACGTTACACGGCATCGATTAACTGCGGTGTCTAACAAGGTGGAAATAATTTCCAGGGTCCGAGGTACGGGCTATATTACCCGATAAGGCTGCACTGCTGGGCGTTGATTCGCCCCCCCTCGCCTTCGCTGTCCCGCTCCAGACGCCTGTGCTTCCAGGACAGTATAGACCAGCTACGCGGCGATCCAAATTTTATTACCGCCTGAGAAGGCTACTCGACCCACGTACCGACCCATAGTTAGTTTAAGTAAATAAACTGTATTTGTAGCGTTGTGGTACACCTCATTTTGGCTCATCACTGCCCTAGATACCTAACGCTACAAGTGGCGCCATCAACTTGGTATCAGGTGGTGTATATTTTAGTTTGGATCGTTGAGTAGTTTGATTTGTGTGCGTGTTTTGTGAAGTCTTGTTTTCATTTTATTTGTGATTTGCAACTAGAGTCTAGAGAGTGGATGACGGTACTTTATCGATATCGATAAAACCGAAACCTTGTAAGCACACTGTAGACACTAGTTGCGTCTTTGTTTTGCAGTTTCTTGTAGTCAGTGCTTTTCAGCTATTACTGCTTTCTACTTCTCTTCTTTTTCTGGTTTTCCTGTTTTAGTTTTCTACGTTTCTCAATTCAATTTAATTACTGAAAAACAAGTTACTGCTTTCATTGCTTCTTTCATTGTAACAGAGCGGAGTAATTAAACATTTTGTTCAAATTTACCCAAACTGCTAATTGTTTTACACTCGGTAGACCTCACCAATTATGTCTTACGAAATAAAATTTTTGTCGTTACAAAAAACAGAACTCGCTTACGAGGTAGAAATTAGAGGAGAAAGCCCGGCTGATACAGTATTAGATTTGCGCAAACAAATAACAAAACTTGCCCGTATATATCCGTCTGAAGATATTTTAGTATCGCCTTTTGATCTGCTAGATGACATCGCAGCATTAGAAGAAAGCTTGTCAAAAGTGGCGAAATGTATCAAAACTTTAAATGAATGCTATGAAAAAAGCCTTATAGACAGAACGAATAACTTGATGAACCATATTTACCACCGTCTGAACCGGCTCGACTGGACGCTTCAGTCAGAAGTCGCGTCTGCTTACAATGAGTGTAATAAGCAATACCAATCTTATAGAGCATCCCTCACTAAGTTCAATTCAGGTATCACGGGCTCCGTTTTTGAAGAGAATCCCGGACATATTACCGTTACTTGTGATCGTGGTCTTACAACAGAATTATCAAAACTAAAGTTTAATGGTAAGACTTGTGTACGGGCCTTCATTCGGAGTGTTACTGATTTTATTAAAGCGAGATCCTTACCATCGAATAAAGTGCTATCCTTCGCTACGGAGATTTTTACCGAGGATGCCTTGCATTGGTTTCACGGTATTCAAGACAAAGTCAATTCTTGGGAGGAAGTTTGTAGCAGGCTCAAGGAAGACTTTAGCAATTCGGATTATGATTACCGTTTTTTGGCCGAAATAAGGGCACGTACACAAGGACCGCGAGAGAATATTACTATTTATCTCTCCATTATGTCAGGTATGTTTTCGCAACTAGACAGAACCTTATCGGAGGAGGATAAATTAGATATACTGTTACACAATATACGTCCTTGCTATGCCAATGTGTTAACATCTTGCCCTGATATCAAGAACGTTGACCAGTTACGGACAATATGCAAGAACTTTGAAAATGTGCAGTCTCGTATGTCACAGTATCGAGAGCCTCCTAAGGTGACACAGGAAACCCTAGCCCCGGATTTTGCCTACGCTCATGCTTCTACGTCAAATAATATAAACAGGCCCTTTGTACAGAAACAGCCTTTCACAAGGAATTACGATTTTAAGCCTCGTTTTGCTTCATTTACGAAACAAAGTACTGGAAATAATTATCCCGCAGAAACGGTTAATGTTGCTAGACCCGTTGGCGTGATTGATGCAAGGCCAAAGTTTTGCCCCCGTTGCCGTGTAGACTCCCACTCACTAAGGAACTGCACCGCAGAAAGAGTTATTGTTTGTTTCCGCTGCGGCCGTCCAGGTGTGAAATTTCACGACTGCCCTGACTGCCAGAAACAACTTTCTTCTGCTACTGAAGAACCAAAAAACGTTTAGAGCAGAATTGCAGTTACTTTGATGATGCAGACTGGAAGGATTGGTTAAATTTTATAAAGAACTTCTTGAGCGTCTACAAAGTCACTTCAATTCTGCAAACAACTACTAATAATGACAATCGGATTTTCTTAAATGTAAAAATTAATGACGTTCCTGTTTCTGGTTTGCTGGATTCTGGGGCGGCTGTATCATTAATCAACAAGGATGTCTATGCTGAACTCCTTGACTCTAAACTGTCTTTGCAAACAGATGACAAAATCAATATAATTGCAGCTGGCGGTTACTGCCTCGACAGTATTGGATACATTAACCTACCAGTTACCTTTGAGGAGCAAAATCATACCATCAAGGCGTATGTTGTACCAAAGGTAGATACTCCTTTAATACTGGGTATAGATTTTTGGCGGAGGTTCAAGTTATGTCCCAAATATGAACATAAAGGGAACCTCCATTACTATCACAGATCAGGAGTCGTCTCATCTCACGCCCTACCAAAATCTAAATACTAGTCAACGCAGTGTTGCTGACAGTATAGTTGACCGGTTTAAGGCGATATCTTATGAGCAGAGAGGTCTTGGCCGAACTTCAATGATCGAACACCGTATCAATACCGGTACAGTAGCACCCATAAGACAACGTTACTACCGTATGTCGCCAGAGAAGAATAGGATCATTAATGAACAGGTAGATGAGATGCTCCAGCTGGACGTTATAGAACCGTGTGAGAGCTCATGGTCATCTCCGATTCTTGTGGTTGACAAGAAAGACGGCAAGCCAAGGTTTTGCTTAGACAGCCGCAAACTTAATTCCGTGACAGTCAAAGACGCGTATAGCCTTCCTTACATATCGGAAATCTTAGATAACCTCAAAGACGCGAAGTTTTTAACAAGCATAGATTTATCTAAGAGTTTTTGGCAAATTCCTATTGCTGCGGAAGACCGTCAAAAGACTGCTTTTTTTGTCCCTAATCGTGGAACCTTTTGTTTTAAAACCATGGCTTTCGGTCTCACTAACGCTCCTGCAACTCAGCAGCGGTTGGTCGATATGTTATTTGGTCCAGAATTCGAGCTTAAAGTGTTCTGTTACTTAGATGACATCATCTGCGTAAGTGACAGTTTCGAAAGTCATGTGTCCCTATTGATGCGTGTCTTAGAAAAACTACAACAGGCTAACCTTACAATAAATTATGAAAAAACACAATTTTTAAGGGAAAGTTTGAAGTATTTGGGTTACGTGGTTGACTCTCAGGGGCTTCGCACTGACCCTGAAAAAGTTGAGGCAATATTAAATTATCCCACTCCTACTTCTAAAAAGGATATAAAAAGATTTCTAGGTACTGCTTCATGGTATCGACGTTTTGTACCCAACTTTAGTACAATCGCTGGGCCCTTAAATAGGTTAACTTCCAACAAGAAGGGTGCTCCCCCATTTGTCTGGACTGCAGAAGCTAATTTCGCCTTTGAAGCGCTCAAGCGAAGTCTTACCTCATGTCCAGTTTTATCTTGCCCTCACTATGATCTTCCCTTTGAGGTGCACACGGACGCGAGTAATTATGGCATAGGGGCTATGCTATGCCAAGTACTTAACGGACAAGAACATCCCATAGCGTACATGAGCAGGTACTTGACGGGCCCGCAGCGAAATTACAGCATTACGGAGAGGGAGGCACTCGCTGTTCTCGCTGCCTTAGAACATTGGCGATGCTATTTGGACAATGGCCAAATCTTTACCGTTTATACGGATCACTCGTCCTTAAAGTGATTTTTGTCGCTTTCCAATCCGACTGGAAGGTTGGCCCGTTGGGGTGTAAGGCTATCGGCGTTCAAATTTAATGTGAAACACCGTCGGGGTATCGACAATATCATCCCTGATGCGCTTTCTCGTGCAGCCCCTGTGCTCGCCATCACTACCTCTGACTCATTGTCTCAAACATCTGATTCTTGGTACAAAAATAAATACAATACTTGCCTAAAATCTCCAGCTAGCCTTCCTAACTTCACTATAAATAATAATGTTCTTTACCGTGTATCAAAAAATAAGTGTTCTCTGACATCGGAGTTTGCTCGGAAAGAGGTCATTCCTAGTGAGTTGCGTGAGCAAGTCATATTAGAAAATCACGCAACGCCAACTGCTGGTCATTTAGGCATTCATAAAACATACCACCGTTTAGCTTTACGGTTCTACTGGCCTTGTATGTTTTCAGACGTTGTAAAGCTTGTTTCTAGTTGCTCGGTGTGTATATCTCACAAAGCACCAAATCACACAACATTGGGACTTATGGGTAGACCTAAACATTGCTCTCGCCCGTTCCAGATGATATCAATTGATTTCATTGGCCCTCTTCCCGCTAGTAGGAAACAAAATACGTTTTTACTTGTAGTAGTATGCTGCTTTTCAAAGTTTTGTCTATCATTTCCGCTACGGAGAGCAAACGCGGAGGCAGTTATTAAGCATATGGAAGAATCCGTATTCCTTGTTCATGGGGTGCCTCAAACAATATTTTTAGATAACGGGAGCCAATTCATTAGCAAATATTTAGAATTGTTCTTCCAAAAATACAAGGTCCCCAATGTTTATTTTACGCCGCGCTACACTCCTCAGATTAATACTGTGGAGCGTTATAATAAGACCCTTATCTCGTGTATTTCCGCATTTATAGAGGATGATCATCGAGTATGGGACGTTAACTTGACAAAGATAGCATTTGCTATGAACAATTCCGTCAACGAGGCAACGGGTTATACACCAGCATTCCTTGTTTACGGTAGGGAGCTAGTTACATGCGGTTCTCACTACTTGGATACCGATCTTGGCAACGAGATTATTTTCTTACCTCGCGACGTCTATACCGAAAACATGGGCCATCTGGCAGCAATATTTAATGGGGTCCAAACGCGTCTTTGGCGTGCTCATGCTAAAAATACGGCTCGTTATAATCTAAGACGTCTCTCAGCTGAATATAATATTAACGACATAGTTTGGAAAAAAACTTACTATCAGAGTGATAAAGACCAATATTTTAGCAAAAAGTTGGCGCCAAAGTTTGTACAGTGCCGCGTTGTAGGAAAACATTCTCCACTAGTTTATGATCTACAGGACATGTCAGGCAAGCATCTTGGCACTTGGCATATTAAGGACCTAAAACTGGTAAATCGTCCAGGCTAAGTCAAACCAGAACTTAAGAGAATTTTGAATATTAGTAACTAAAGTAGTTTAAGTATAAGCGGATTTTTTTGTCAGCAAGAAAAGCCAAAATCCTTCCCTGGGGAGCGGGGTAACTGTAGCATTATTTTATTAATTAGGCTCATAAATAAGGCTTAAATTGTACTAATCAAAACCTACATAAGAAAATAGTAAAACCAAAACTTAAAATCATAATTATCATATTTCTAAGGTTAACAAAAAACATTAAACTTTAAAATTAACATAAATAAAATCAACGAATAAACACCAACTAATAGTCATCGATATCGATATCGATATTATCGACTTGCCCTGTTCCCTACCAGCCGGCTTCGCGATCTCGATCCGCCATTTTCTAACGGTCCGCGGGCCGCTCCTAGCCACGCCACTCCCTAACAGACTCCGGCACTGAACGCACGCCGCTCATGCGCGCGTTATCAGTTGGCCGCCTTTTGTCTCGCGACTGCGACGGAGTTTTAATATTATATTCTCTGCAGTTAATAACTGTGTGGTACCTACTTGTTTAGTTACGACGGCCTTACGGCATTATTTTAATAAGTGTAGTGTTTTCCCCCCGCTTTGGGTAAGTTTGAACAAATACCTATATAGGTATTAATTCTTATAGTTTTAAGGAACATGTAATGCAGCTTGCTTATTGCGTCATGCAGACTAATGTCAGAATCATGCCATTTTGAATGCTCATAGCCTCTATAGGCAATAAGATTTAGTATTAGTTTATTAAAATAGTTATTCATATATTGTTGTCATTAAGTACATAACTAGTGATTTTATCTCACGCTTTTAAGCTTATGCGCTAAGCCTAAATTTGCTCCGTTCTGATTTACCGTGCAACGTCCGCCACAAACGAACTATTCCTAAGTATATATAGATTAAAGTATCCGAATTAGTGATGAGTGTGTGCAAAACAATTAAGGCGGAACGTTACACGGCATCGATTAACTGCGGTGTCTAACAAGGTGGAAATAATTTCCAGGGTCCGAGGTACGGGCTATATTACCCGATAAGGCTGCACTGCTGGGCGTTGATTCGCCCCCCCTCGCCTTCGCTGTCCCGCTCCAGACGCCTGTGCTTCCAGGACAGTATAGACCAGCTACGCGGCGATCCAAATTTTATTACCGCCTGAGAAGGCTACTCGACCCACGTACCGACCCATAGTTAGTTTAAGTAAATAAACTGTATTTGTAACGTTGTGGTACACCTCATTTTGGCTCTCTTATTTATAAACCACGCACGCGTACGTGTAAAAGACACGTTTATGTCTGCCGCGTATGAGAATAAGACGTGCAATACTTTTCTTTTACGAGTATCTTGCTATCTCTATCTCCGTCAATCGCGCGTGTATGTATTGGCAAAGACGGAAGGCAAAAGCGAAGGTGTATTTCATCATCAGACAATTAAGTCGGCAAATTAATCGTAAACGCCTCGGCGGCGGTGCTGCCTCCGAGGCGGGAAACGCATCAACACCACGTCCGATCCGATTTCTGACCCAACGTGTATGGGCAGACTATCGGAGGCACAGAGGAGAACAAACACAATCAAACAACTGAAAAAACTGTTAAAACTGTTATTAATAAAAAAATGTTTTTACAACTTGAATGAGTATTTTAGCGATGTAATTAATTAATTAATATTACTTTATACTTAAGTTAATAATAAGCCCTCTCATATTGCTGTGCCCTGACAGGGCGTCACATGTATACCTACTTTTGTAATTCCATCCATATGTCTGTAATGTGATATGCAATAAATTATTCTGATTCTGATTCTGATTCAGTTGTTGGTTATTTTATTTATTAATATTCCCCGCTCATAAACTTACTTTGTAAGTAACCACAGCCGCCACGCCGACTCTCTGTAGCTGCATCAGCTCGCACCGTCTGATGTGCGCGCGCGCGTCCGTTAGCAACGCGTTGGCAGTGCTGCCACCCCCCGTCAGAAGGTCGACAACTTTGGAGGCGCCGCGCGAACACGCGCCGAGGACGTCGCACACTTCCACCCACACTTCGACACCGTCCTCTGGAAATTTAATCGTTCGTGAAGGTCAAACGAAGGGTATTTCTTTATTATTGTTCTAACGACGGAACGACAAACGGAACACTTATTGTGGGAATGTATTATTGCTTTTTTTATGTTATAGGAGGCAAACGAGCAGACGGATCACCTGATGGTAAGCGATTACCGCCGCCCATGGACACTTGCAACACAAGAGGTGTTGTGAGTGCGTTGCCGGCCTTTAAGGATGGAGCTCTGGGAACCTTACTCACCATCAGGAACACAACACTACAATACCTACGGAACAGGCAGCAGTGCTATTATGGCTGTGGTCTTCTGTAAGGCGGAGGTACTCCCCCAGTCGGGCTGCTCCAGATTCAAGCGTGATGACATTACGCTGTGCCCTACCTCTCTCAAAAATGCTCTTGCCAGACAAAAAATGAATTACTTTGGTAACGGCTACCCGCAACCAAAGGAATTCAAGGTGCTTCCGCTGAGCTGCATCATCCGCTTTGTGGAAATTGTCGAGAGAGCTTGGGAGTAGGCATAAAGGAGGGGGCAAATGCACAAAAGATCCCACTGGGTCGTAGTGCATCCGAAAGGGCCCTCATCTAGATAAGATAAGATAAGAGCACGTACCCATGTAAGGCAAGAAGGTTTCTACAGACAAGTGGTCGGCATACGCCCCCAGCACCAGCGTGCTGTTCACCCCCACGCGGCAGCGAAATGTGTAGTACAGGGGCGCGTCCGTGTCCACTGCCGCGAGGGTGCTGATGCGGAAGAGCGTCTCCAATGCTGTACCGATCATAGGCGTTATCTGAACAAAGATGTGAGACAACACTATTTTCAGTACATGGGCTTGTGGATACATACAAAGTATCAAGGGCTCATTTTGTCGCTGGACCTGAACAGGTATGTATAGTGCCTATGCGATTTGACTTCTATGATCGGAATATAATTTATAGCTACCCAAACTATAAAAGTTTTTGAGAAAGTAATAACTAATCAGATCGGATCATTGATACGAAATACATTATTGATGGGTCGTGGTCTCTGGGTGACGTCACACGTGCCGTGTCAAGTTGTATGGAAGTATAGATACTTTTCAATAGAAGGAGGCTTTGCTAGCGTGGTCAAGTGGTCGACAATGGGTCGGAAAACCAGAAAGTTTCTCAGTCTGGTTCATGAGATATTGAATCATTTCTTTTTCCTTAGATCATTGTATCACAAGTTTTCTATACACTCTAAAGTCCAAATATTTAAGTATTTACTTAAAATAAGACAAAACTCGTAATTTTGCTAAAAGAAAGTTCTTTTGAACTCAACATTATATTTGCCTCCCATTTAAAACCAAGTTCATAGCTGCACAAAATAATAAAATAAACACGATGTGTTTAAACTGACCATAACATTAGCTTTAGAAATCCCATTTAACTTAAAAAACACATCAGCGTACACGGTCCCTTCGTTTTCACAATCGACAATCTGGGTGCATCCACACTGCACGACAAATCGCGCCCGACCGGCGGCCGCTGGCATCTTCGCGGTAACTTGACGCCATTCTGTCTCATTGGAGAAGTCGGTTAAGAAGTAGAGGAAGTTTTCCTCGAGGGAGTAGATGGTTAACGTTTCTGTGAGAGGTTCTCCGTGCTGAAATAAAAGACGACGTTCAGCAAGAGCTAATCTAGTTCGTAATTCAATACATGTTCGTTCGTCGCGTTTCTACGCTTGGTCAGGGGTGATTTCGCCGCTACACGTACATACCGCTGGTATGGCTGCTACGGCATGCACGTGTTCTATCGCAGCGTGTTGCATGCAATAGAGAGGGATGGCCACATTAAGGCTCGTTCCACATATCTAAATTTATTATGTGGCTTGGATAAGCGTTAGCGTGAACGAGTCCATACAATTTCCATAAAGCCTGGGAATGTATATTTCATGGGGTCCTGTCTCTTGACCAAAAAATCTTTTGGCCAAATGTTTCATTTGATCTAATGCATTTTTCGCCAAAACAGTGGTATTTCCGGGTATTCTTTGAATATCATCAAATAGAAGTCATTAGGTTAGGTTAGGTTTGTTTTATAATAATCCTATATAAAGCTAAATATTTAAGAAAAAAATGCATTAGGTCAAATGAAACATTTGGCCAAAAGTTTTTTTCTTAAACATTAGTAAACTTTTTTTTTTTTTTCATACACTGGAGATTATCTTCAGCACGCCTGTCGACCATAATCATCCCATTACTCGTACCTCAAGAAACACCTTTAACCTAATCTCTTAATTTACAGTACCTACTTTGCATATTTGACTTGCTTACTAATATCTGCACTGCACATGTATTTCAGCCGTGCATAGCATAGATATTAGTGTCCGACCGAAACACGATTTCCAACCGAAACCGAATTTCGTCATTTGCTCAGTTTTGGACCGAAACCGAAACATTTACAGACTTCTTGATCTGCACATTTTGTATCCTTACCGTACGGAATTTGCCTGCGTTTTTACCCTCTTGACGCATAATGCCCTATTTTAGGAACGCAAAACGCCCTAGACGTGAAATGTTTTAGGCGCGAAATGTCCTAGACGCAAAATGCCTTAGAAGCAAAACTCCCTAGACGCATATTGCCTTAGACGTAAAATGACCTAGACGTGCCTTAGGCGTAAAACGCCCTAGGCGCAAAATGTCCTAGACGCCTATATTCTCAAAGGGGTAGGCAGAGCACACAAAACATATACTTGGTGCCATTTTTAGCATAGAAAGATCGACGAAATGTGTCTTTGATTGCAATACATCGTAGTAGTTCCTTAATAATTTTAACCCGTTAAGCGAATTATTGAAATATGTGATGTATGTCAATGTCTATAGAGTTCTATAAATAGGTAAGCTGAAATAAAACTCTCACCTCCAGCAGGAAAGATCTTTTTATACACGACACATACATAGTAAAAAGTGATAGTACAAAGGCGAATTTATCCTTCACAAATTATCATATGAAACTTCAAGGTGACTACTATACATCAAGTCGGGCGTCTGCATGATTCCGACTTGTTTAAAAAAAAATGACTTGTTAAATTTCGCCCATTTAGGACTTACTGCGTGTAGGTCATTCTACGTTTAGGACATTATGCGTTTATTCATTCATTCATTCATTCATTCGTTTATTGCATCCATGGTTTACATTTAGGTTTTACATAAGTAAGTAGGTCTCTCATGGACCCTGGTAGGGCACAGCAATTTGAAGTCTTAAATCTAGCGTATTTGTTAGCCTTATTTTATCATAGATCTTTTATACATGCTTACAAAAAACATACAAATGTCTAATAATAACGTCAAATAATAATATCAAATAATAATGTTGTTCAATCATTTTGCTCAATATTCAAAATAATTGATAGAATCTAAATCTAAAAATGTATTTATGATATGGGTAATAATTATGTTAGTTGTAGTCAGATATAATCATTTAAATTGCAATATTAATCTTATTCAATAGTAAATTAAATAACACGTGGATAATAATATTGCCTACTCAATATAAAACTAATCACTAAAGAAGTCCTTTAGGGTGTAATAACATTTTTCTACTAAAAAGGTCTTTAGGTTTTTAATAAACTGCTTTTCGTTTGTAATAGTTTTAAGGTCATCATTTAATTTATTATATATTTTCACTGCCATCACGTTTGGACTTGCTTTATGCAGTTTGAGTTTAGAGCTAGTGGGTAGTGCCAGATTATTTTTCAGTCTGGTTTCGTATCGCCGAGGTTGATCTGCTAATTTAATAAAGAACTGCGGATACTTCCTTACGAACTTACACGTTTCTAAAATATATATTGAGGTTAGTGTCAAAATCTTGTGTTCAATAAAATATGGTCTGCAGCTGTCTCTGTTTTTAATATTAACTAAAATCCGTATACACTTTTTTTGTAAAATAAATAAGTCGTCAATGTCAGTGCCCCAAAGTTTCCCCAAAGTATTATTCCGTACGTTAGCCATGAGAAAGCGTATGCGTAGTAAGCAGTTAAGGCGCATTGAAAATTGGTTGCTCTTTTCAGTTCTCTTAATGGGTAAACAAATTGAGAAAGTTTGTTTTTAACTTTTTTAATGTGTGATTTCCAGTTAATGTGGTTATCGATGTCCAAACCGAGCAGGGTAAATGTATCTACACATTCCAGTCGTGTTCCGTTGAAAGTTTAGGTCATTCTACGTTTAGGACATTATACGTTTAGGTTATTCTACGTTAAGGACATAATGCGTTCAGGTCATTTTACTTTTAGGTCGTATCGCGTCTAAGGCATTTTGCGTTTTAGACATTTTCAAGATTTAGGGCATTATGCGTCGGGAGGCTTTTACAACTCCCGAAGTTCGTCAGATAATATTTTTCGCACCAGGGCTTTAAAAACCTGTACCCTCTTTTTTGATGAAACTCATAAGTTTCGGTTTCAGTTTCGGCTGCATTTTGGCTGAAACCATATTTTTTGTCCGAAACTAGCCGAAACCGAAACTTCAGTCGGACATAATATGGTGACTGTACACAAAAGTTATTTCTAAGTGACGTTAGAGAAATAAACTAAGTACGTAACCGCGTGTATACAATAACAGCCCTAGGTTACTTTTCTAGATAAAATTTCATGAATGCCATACACGGGATTTTAATTGTAAGTAAGAAGACACAAAATAAGCAATTAAAACAATAATTGCGACCAACAAGGCCGTTTAAAGTCAAAGTAATGTGGCAGCACCTAAATCATTCCAGAATTAAAAGGGTCAAGCAAACATAAAACATAAAAATACAATATTTAACAACAAAGCGCCCGTGAGCACGAAACAGCTTTATTTATTTCAATCTTGATGTGGGCCGGGCTTTAAAGAGTACTTGAGCCGTATTATGTTCATTTGCTCATGTTATGAACATTGCTTTTAATTTATATGGAGCTGAAATCTAATACTTAATCAGAATATTTTGTTGAGGAAACTTCATCTTTGAATAAGCATTTGAAATATTATTTTTTAAATTTATTCATTGCTACTAACTACGCCTTGCATTGCGCCCTAAGCGGTCGTAGCTCGTAGCGGGTTTTCCCGGGCTAAAACATTTCGTACGTCATGGGGCCTGTTCAAATAGAAACATAGGATGGGAAGCGGTTTTCTATTTACCGCGACAAGGCGAGCACTATCACAGCTACCAATTTTCATGATGCGTAGCAGGGAAAACAATGCGAGCTACGCCGTAGCATTCGTAACTGCCATGATCGCTACACGCTACGCTCGTAGCCGATCCCGTGTTTTTCCCGCTAAGTAGTGGAACGCGCCTATGGGTTAGTGACAGTGAATGTGTAGAGAAAATCTCATGAATAAAACTTCACATTTTATCGATAGTTGGCCAAAAAAAAACATTTATTTCGGATAACAAAAGATCCATATTTAAAAACACAATAACTTAAACCTATAATAATAACCACACCTATAACCTTCAATTATTGTAAGATATAAGTATGATTGTAAGTGAGATATAAGATGTGCAATAGGACATGTAATTATTACATGTCGTATATTATACATCCCCTGAGCTTATCGACCCATTGCTTTTGGATGCCACATTGACACATTCTTTCAGCAATCATATTCAGAATGCTGTTGTGTAGGTCCCCTTAGTCGCCTTCTCAGTGATGCATATTTTTGGCGCATGACGGCGTGGAAACGATCCGCGCGCGCGCTCACGAACATACGTGAATCGATGCATCTCCGGGGCAGTCCCATCAGCATTCTGAAGGTGCTGTTGTAGAGGACGCGCAAGGCATTGTATGCTCGTTGTGTGTATTTGACCCACAGGCCACCCGTGTAAAATGTCTGGCAATAAGCCTTAAATAGAGTTATTTTTACCTCCGGCGTGCAGCAGGCGAACCTACGGGCCAGCATATTGCCTCTGACAGCCAACGCCCTGCGCTCCCTCTCAATATCCAAAACACTATTCCCGAAGATTGTTGCATCTCGTTTTTCATCCACGGAGCACAAACGTGCGCTCTTACACGTGGTTTACAAGAATCGAGGCATCCCCTTAACGTAACTTCGTTCCATAGCATCTATTCGAGAAGCGTATGAATTGGAGTCGTATTTGTATATGTACGTATGTGGCTTGCCACGCGCGCCATGCAGTATCGAAAAATGCGCACATTAAATATAAAATCGGTTCCCATTGATTTGTTTTCTAGGATACCCACAATATGGCAATCATTAGTTACCTGACAGTATTCACAAGTATCATTGAGGACGTCTTTCTGAGACTGCAAGTACTCTTCAGACGCGAAGTACCACGTCAGAGAGCAAGTCGGTGTTACGTTGCTGGCGTTAGCTACCAACACTATTTTGGAGCCTTCGTTTTGTATTCTTGGTAGTGGAGTCATCTAAAGAAATGAAAAGATATTTATCGATTAGATTAATACTGCAAAAGTTTTCAAGAGCGTCCATATATCATTTGGACTCGATGGCAAAAACCGTACGGCCCGCCTGATGGTAAGCAGTCACCGTTTGATACTTGCAAATCCTGGGGTGTCATAAGACTCCTTTCTTGATGGACCCCATACTGCAGTCCCTTTGGAAAACCTTGGCAAGGAGCTTATTCCACAGCCCCAACGTTTGAGGAAGAAAATTCTTTTGTAGTACGTACCATTTAGGTTCTAGGGAAGTAAGGGGTATCCTGCTGTTTCGGCAAAATATTTTTCACCAAATTTCACTTCCCACAAAACCTATAGTAGTTTCATTTCCCAAACGAACAAATAGCACATTTTTGTTTCGCATTTTGTTCATTTGGTCAAAATATCATCTGGCATCATTTTGCTATGTCAAGTGTTATTAAGACAAAAGTTTAGTAAGCAAACATTTTGTTTGGGCTAATATTATTTTCCAAACAACACATTTGTTCAAATTTTCATTTCGCACATTGGGTATCAGGGCGGACAAAAATGGCTTGTCATAAGCGAACTCTGTCTTAGGTTGGTTAGGTTAGGGTTCACTTGTGTCCCTCAGACCAGAAATAGACACCCCGCGCAGCGGGGTGGCGTCGACTCGCTGGAGAATCTCGATGAAAAGGGCGAATCCGACTCGTGGCATGCTTGCATGCATGCTGCTTGTTTGCATTAAGTATAATATATTGTTACCTAAGTACCTACCTATAGTACAAAATAACATAAACTTGCCTGTAAACTATTTACTTTCATTTTTTATATATTATAAACTACCCACTTAGCAAAATATGTAATCAAACTCAAATACATTTCGTATGCACTACACAATTACGATCTTAATCGTATGCCATGCAATAATTTGGAAAACGAATGTTATGCCAAATAATACGTTTGACCAAATGAAACTTGACCATATAAAATTTTGCCAAACAATAATTTGCGAAGTAATATTTTGCCATAGGAGATAATGCCAAGTGATAAAATGCGAAACAATAATTTGACTAGTGATGTTTTGCCAAATGAACATTTGGGAAAAATATTTTGGGGAGTGAGACTTTGGGAAATAATTTTTGCCCATACAGTAGAGAACCGAAATAAGGACTTTATCTCAGAATAAATCCGTATTCCTGTTAGGTCGTATTTTGTCAGCGTAATCACCACCACATCAGCCGCAAGACGTGCACAGCTGGACATCATTATCATTGGCCACAGCATCTATTATAGATGATTGTTTCAGCGCCTATAGGAGCCTATGGATTTCCGCATCTACGTTGGTGGCTGTATAATCCTATATCAGCGCAGCATTTCATTACATAAGCCTCCCCTAAAGAGTGCCAAAGTGACTGGTCCTGTGCCACCCGCATTCAGAGGAGTCTTAGGTAATTTTGAAGGCCTAAGAATGTATGGACAGATGAGGCGGTTGGCGATGCGAGATGCGTGCTGTGTATGGAGATACTGTAAATAAACACCCCTAGGTAACGCCATATACGTTTGTCATTTCACCTGTTCGGACGTTCGCCCCCTAGCCATGTCCTACAAATACCTTTATGACCGGTGAAACATGTTGAACAGCTACAATGACAGCGCTGGCTGTCGCAGAGTGATTGAGCACGCTCACGGTAAGAGTTACTTCGAACCTGCGAAGAAAAAAACGAAGAGGAAGGGACAGAGGTAATAACAAAATCCGTGACCAAACTTTAGCTGGTTACCTACTGCTATGTAGCTACACAAACGTTTTCTTTAACCGCTTCAGAAAATGTACCGTAACGTGGGTTTCGCAATATCCATGAGAGCTCTTTGCGAATTGCGACTGGTCCAATATCAAAAGTTACTTGCTCGTACTCCTGTCGCACTAGGTAACTACACGGCGCGGTACTACAGTGTTTTGTAAATGGAGCATTTTGTTTTACTTCTTTGAAACTTTGTTTGAGTTCTTTGAAACGCCGTAGGATACAATAAGGATACATTTTCAGATATATATCTATTTGTCTTATTGTAAATTTGTAACAACGCCTTTACCGTTTTTTTACCATGTATGTGCATGTGCAATTGAATTGAAAATATTTATTTCGGACCGTAATCCATATCGTGTTAGTTACAAAATACTTAATACCTATTCAAACAAAACAAAACAAAATAAGACAATACAACAAAACAATACAAAACAATGTCGATGGTATGTCAATGCAATAGTGCAATCTATACTGTTTGTCACAAATATTTTTTTGTGTTTTTATCACACAAATGACACCAAGCTGAGTGAGGACCTTCGTAATATTATGATTAAATTGTATGGAGTTATTTTTGCTTTTATGTACCAAAATATTTGCGCTAATATTTTTTTTTATTTCTTTTTCTACTCCTGTACTTTTATCTGTCATTTACATACGAACACTAATATAAAGACATACAAAATAAGTCTGCAGAAAAGTTTATACTCTATTCCCCATAACAGTACGGCACAACCGTGCTGTTTTGTCGCCAAAACGATACGCTTAGCAGCCATACGCTTCTAAACCTGGGTAGTATTACGTGATCAACACTAATTTAACAACAAAATACATTAGGTACAACCAACTTAACAAACCACTGAATGTTTTGACTTCGAATAAATTATTGTACTAAAGGCATTGCTGCCAACTTAAGAAAAACCTTATTCTTAATATGACAGTACTGGCAAGTTGAATTAAGAACAAAACAGACCATAAACAAGAGGTGTCAATGTGTCATGTTTCCAATTTCCCACCAAAGTTCCAGTTCAAAATTAAAAGACGAAATATGATAACTATTCGTTATTAATAACTTGTTAAGATTTGATTCGTGTTTGTTAAGTGAAGAAAAATGTGTACGTTCCTTTTAAAATGGACGAAGAAGAAAATACTGCACCGCTGAAGAAATTGCGTGAGTAGTAACAGAACTAACAGAAAACTTACCCTGCCTAAAAAGTCAAATGCTATGTATTTAAAATTAGTCGTAGAAAAAGTATTGTATGCAACGGTGTATAACTTGGTCTTAAAACGCTCGTGGCGTCTTAAAACGCTCGTGGCGTCTTAAAACGCTCGTGGCGTCTTTGCTCGCCAAGGCTCGCATCGCAACTCACAAAACCTTTTTTTTTTTTTTTTTTTTGAACCTGACTGTTGCTATAATAGGACGGACCCAATATAGCGGTCGAACTGCGTGGTTGGAGGGTGGCCTGGGGAAAATCCAGGGGAAGCCTCCGGCACGACCACGCGGGGAAGTTTGTACACTGGAATACTCTAAGAGTTTGCGCTCCAGTGAGATTGGTTGAACGGTATCAACCGAATCTGGGGTGTGAGTGGTATCGAACTACTGGGAGTTTTATCGCTGGTTCGCTAAAACCTAGCCTAGCTGAGAAGAGTCCAGCAAGAAACTCAGCTAGGCCCGACTTGCGTCGGACTGACTCTACCCGGTATGCGGCGGTACCGGGACGAAAGCGGACTGTATGTGTCTGTGTTGTCTCGCGGTGGACGTCCCCGCCGGCGGGAACGCTGGAGTGTACGCGATGTGTTGGACGCCGAAAGCGCAGCGTTCCATCTTTCGATGGACGCTGTGATTTCGTCGTCCGGGTCCGTGAGTGTGTGCCTAGGACGCCGGACCGTGCGGCCCCTAATCAGTGAGCGCCGAGTAACGACAGAGGGGGGAGGGATGGGGACGTAGTCAGCAGCCTTCCTAACTAACGGATTCCTATGGTGGGGAGCGTTATCAAAATAACGTCTGGCAGCCTGCTTAAAGAAACCATACATGGTGCTAATCTCCATGTCGTGGTGCAGGCTGAGGTTCGATTGGTACCACGGGGCACCAGTCGCCCTTCGGAGAAAACGATTCTGAATGACCTGAAGCGGCTTGAGCGATGACATAGGCACGTGAGCGAATGCTACACTTGCATATGTCATGATTGGACGAACACAAGTCTTGTAGAGTGTCAGCTTATTCCTAAGTGACATTTTACTAAACTTGTTGATCATCGGCCCTAGCCTTCCTAGCACGAACAACGCGCGGTTGCGTACCCTACGGATGTGGCTACGGAAAGTCAGTCTCCTGTCGAGGGTCACTCCAAGATATTTGGCCTCGTTGACCCAGGGGATGGGTCGGTCAAACATCTGGATCGGAGCCACCCGCCTTTCTGTACTAATGCAGTCCGACGGATGAAAGACTATTGCAGTGCTTTTCTCCGGGTTGACTTCGATACGCCAAAGATTAAACCAACGACCTAGGTCGGAGATTGCCTCTTGGAGGTATCGCCGGATAGTAGCGTACTTACAATGAGTCGTAAAGAGCGCGGTGTCATCCGCAAACAACCCCAGTTGCACCTTAGGGTGCCTGGGAATGTCGTTTGTGAATAACGAGTAGAGAGTGGGAGAGAGCACGGAGCCTTGCGGGACTCCGGCCCGGATGGGGTGTGGGTCCGAATACGTTCCCTCCAGTCGGTATCGAAAGCTTCGGTCACTGAGAAAATCTCGTATTGTGAGTACGAGTCTGTCCGGCATTCCGAGCTGGTATAACTTGTATACAAGCCCGTTATGCCAGACCTTGTCGAAGGCTTTCGCTACGTCGAGAAAGATCGCACCGGTCTTGAGCCCCTGGAATCGAGAGAAACCATCCAACACGTGCTCCGTGACGCGGTGCACCTGTTGGACGCATGATTGTCCGGATCTAAAACCGAACTGCTCATCGATGAGGAGGTTATTCTCAGCCGTAAATCTGAGAATTCTCGTGAGAAGGATCCGCTCATATAGCTTTCCAAGGGAGCTAAGTAAGCTGATCGGCCTGTAAGAGGCAGGCGAGGTCCGGGGTTTGCCGGGCTTCGCTATCCCTATGGCCGTTGCACATTTCCACGCGGCTGGAAAGTGAGCATTGGTCAGTGCGGCATTGAAGATGCCGACCAAAAGGAGGAGGAGGGTTTCGGGGAGAAGTTTCAGGATGCGATTGGATAGACCATCCGCACCCGGAACCTTCCTAATACGGAGACGCCTGACAAGATCACTGACTTCCTTAACCGACACCGGTAAAATGGGTGAAGTTACGGGGAGACGCGATCTCCTGACCACCTCGGAATCGACCCTACTAATGTGGGCTTCGTCGGTGTTGAGGAGGTTGGGCGAACATTGGGACTCTAAACTACTCGCAAGGCATTCGGCTTTCTCACTGTCCTCGAACGCGGGGGTTGAGTGATCCGGTCGATCCAAGGGAGGGATGGTCCAACAGGCATCGGATTTGAGAGATCTCGCTAGTTTCCAGTAAGCCAGGTGACTAGGCGTTATCTCCCCCATCAGATCCCTGAACGAGTTCTCCCGAAATTCGGCAATTCTCTGTTTGGACTCGTTAGACAAGTCCCTCAGGATTTGCCGATTTTCGGCAGAAGGGTGATTTGAATAGGTACGTATGGCGCGATTTTTCCTTGTCACCAACTCTCTCAGTTCCGTAGGTAGAGGTCGGTTTTGGATGTCAAAACAAAAGACAAAACTCGCGTTTTAAGACCCTACTTATACAACAGTTGCATAAAATACTATTATTACTTCTTTCTATTGTACCCAAAATATACAGGACACTCAACTATCGATACAGAAACATTTTTAAACAGAATAAGTTTTTCATAATAAACTTCTACTCTAAGCAGAGGGCTTGCAGTGGGTGGGGCGCGGCGCGTTAATAACCTAGCGGTCGCGGAACCTCAGGTTCCAAGTCAGTCGAGGGCCGGCACCGCGCGAGCGAGCACACGTACGTGTTGAGACATGCCGCCGCCGCCGACTTGAACGCGACGAACGAACGTAACAACGTGTTATTTTATAATTATAAGTAACATAATTTTTTAAAACATGTAAAAATCAACAAACCGCCACAGCTGCTCAGTTTATGGCTGTTTAAAAAATGCCCAAAAGGACGTTGGATTATCTTTTTTTAATATGCCCGTAAATTGTGAAAAATAAGTTTATTTTTTTATTAGGTACCTACTTTACATTATGAAGATGTTAGGTACAGTACAATGTACAAAAACAATACAAATGCATGTTACTTATTATTACCTATACTTTTAACGGGATACCTACTGCAATTTACTTCAAAATGAAAGACTGGTTTGAATATATATTTTACAATGCACTTGCTCTGAAAGTGCGCCTTTCAACAACCTAGTTTAAAATGAACACAGAAAGCCCTCCATGCTGTCCTTAAAACTTCAAAAGTTAAATTGAATTAGTTAATAGAGAATAGAGAAGTGGCCGATCAATTTTATTTATGTGTGGTGTTATTCATAATGACGCTGACATACATTGTATGTGAAGTAAGCATGTACTAAATTAATATCGGTTCACTTTACTCAAGCGACATCTGGTGAGCATTTTTTGCCTTCATTGATGTATTCTTGGCGTGACAGCCCTAGCGCTACACGTGCTGTGTGTGAAATAATACAAGTTATACGATAGACAGAGATGCACAGAGTAGGCACGTTTCTTATGCCTAAACGTCGTTTTTGCTAGGAAGTGCAATTTATGTACTTGTACTATTACTTATTCTGTGCTCTAAGTACTATATTTTTTTTCTTTTGTAAGTGCATAAGCAACAGAAACTTATTTCCGACCTAGATATAGCGGATCTCATTGTGTATACAAAGTTTCCTGTTATTACAGCGTGCCGTTTTAAAATGAGAGCCGACGAAGAATGGTCAGGTAACTGTGGAGTCAGGAGTCGACCTGTGTCGAGCGTGCCACTCTTAAGATTTCCTTGATAGAAAAAGATGTCCTTTCAGTAAATACATACAATCGATGAAGATAACTAAGGCAGACAACCGGGCACTAGATTTAACTCTAACGTCACACAAACACATCCCTCCTGCACCCCGCGGGTAGGTACCTTATAGGGGTAAATACGGGTAATTTCGAACGAGCGAGCGTTAATACAGTTCAACAGTCATTTTCCCATACAATAATTTGCATTTAGATATTTTAGGTCTATCTAATCCCACGTACAATTATTAGTTATGTAATCGAATAGGAGGAACCGGTCAATTAAACGGTAGTTAGGGCTAAATTTAAACGAATTAGAAATTATTTATAGTAAATGAGACTTACTTTCCTGCACTTGGCAGTCCATTATTAAAATACAACGTGTCACTGTCCGTGCTTTTGAAGAAATCGCAATCTTTATCTTGGTAAGTACACGTCCATTGGTACTGCAAGAAAATTACGAGTATAATGAAATAGATAGTTATCTATCAGGCATCCGTTACAATAATTAATACCTCATTCACTTCTATTGCTATGCATTAAAAATGAAGTTGCCACATTTGAACTTAGTTATTAACCCCCGACGCAAAAAGAGGGGTGTTATAAGTTTAACGTGTCTGTCTGTGTATCTGTCTGTGGTAGCGTAGCTCCCTAACGGATGGACCGATTTGAATGCGGTATTTTTGGTGTCATAGTAATTTTATCCCGAGTTTTCTTAGCTATGTTTTATGAAAATCTGTTCAGCCGTATTTGAGATATTGGACTTTGAAATGAAAATGTCGGGGGTTTTTCAACCTTTCTAAGTTGTGCTTATTATTATTTATTTCTAATAGGCAATCGAAGAAGACAAACAAAGTAGAAATCCCAGATTAAGTGCGAAATAACGACAAATGTAGTTACCCGTCAGCAACCTCGGTACAATGCCTCGAGAGCCTTCTTAAGATATAACTTATATTAATTTAATTTAGTTAATGTAATTAATCATCTTGTACTTATATATTTTAGAAAATAAATTATTAAAGTAGGTGTTTATTTTATTAATGTTGTTTATTTGTTTCTTACCGTCAAAGACTGGCCAAAATAGTCGTGATTGAGTACAAAAGACTCCAAAGAAAAATCTGTGTTAACACTGACTACTAAATAGTCTACGCTTAAGTACACCTCAAGCGCTCGGTGCAGAACCGTGAGTGCCAAACTGTTCTGAAATAAAATGATTGGAATTCATTCGCATACATGACAGTAGGTGGTGTATCAATGGAGTAAACAATTAAATGTAGGCAAGCTGGGGTAATATGGCTTAAGTACTTTGATCAACATGCTATTATATTGATTCCATTTCTTTACGATTCTATAGTACAGATCGTGAGAAAAATGAGCATGTATAAACCACTTTATTATAACGTAACCATAACGTAACAAACGGTTTTCGACGAAAAAAAATCCGACTGAGTTGGCATCATTGTAACGTCTCTTTTTATGATATTTTATAATGTTTCACATAAAGTAAAGCTGTTAAAGGAAGTTTATTCGGTCAAATTTTCTGTAACCTGTCGTGTTAACCCAAAAATGCTGCTACACGATACGGCGTAGCTCACGTAGCGTTCGTAGCCTCAAATGGATTAAAAGATCCAGAAGATGTAGATACTTATTTTTATTTTCGGATACATATGCTTTGTTTATCCCAATAAGGTCTAGTTTTCCATCAGGGGTGGAAGGTTAGATGGCAGGCGCTTTCATAAAACTAGTACCTACGCCAAATATCAGGATTAGGGGCCAAAGCAGACCCTGAGCTCATTTAGGGCTCAGTCGCAGAAAATGCTAAGAGGATGAAATAGGTTGAGGCTATTTTTCTGTGGCGTAACAAAACTTAGATAATCCACACGGCACTACTGATTAAAGCAATATAGACCGTGCTACCCCGATCTGGCAATGAATAACGCCAGGTCCGTACAGCTTACCTGAGTAATGAAATCCCCAGTCGAGTGGCTCACAACTTGACACGTGACGAGGTAGGTCAGGCCGGCCGTGAGAGAATATGCGGGCAATTCCAATCTGGAGCCCGGCGATGCGTCCACTTTGTGTCCCGGACTCTCAACCGACCACAAAAACTGGGGAAAATGCGTTGAGCTACAGAATTAACGTAGAATATTTAACTTGCACAATGACATGCTTTTGCGGAACGGACCCATGCAATGTAAAATTTGAGAAAGAAACCGACTGGCCAAAACTGATGAACAAAAAGGATGTGGGTTCGATCCTTTCCGCTAAACTGAGTAAAATATGTTGTCGTTCGATTTGAAGCATGAATTAATTGCATATTGTGAATGTAGGGACTACTTGTCGTATTTTCACTTCAAGACTAAAGAGCTTGGTGAAATATAGTTCTAAAGGCAACCGGATGGCGTGAGAAGATTTCCTAATGTTTACAAAGGGAACCCGATACTTTTAGACATAATAATAATAAAAACTTTATTTCGTTACAACAGAAGTGATTTGTACAACAAAAGTGTAGTTAAACCTAATCACACCGTTATCTAGTTGTAATTTACATTATTGGTGCAGAATGAAGTCCTTTACTTCCCGTACTAGTTATATTATAACTGTATCACGGTGACATGTGTAACAACTATTTAAAAAAACGTATTTCTTACATAATAATCCTGCGTTGGATAACAAGAAGTGACCAGCGCGTCCAAAGTAAACTCGACGTCAGCGTACGTCTCCTCTCCGCCAACCAGCATGATGGACAGCATGTCAGTCCGTCCTTCGAGGTTCTCCACCAACTGGTCACCTTTGACGTTGTTAATATGAAACGTCTTAACGGTCTCTTCGCCGTCGGAGTTGGACGCTGTCACGTTGAATTTGTAGTCAACTCCGGAGAGCAACTAGAGAAATTGTAGGGATTAAGATGGCTGACTCTATAAATCTCTCCGCTAATGTGTGTCCAGGTATTTGTCTATTATGTTGTAGGTGTAGCTATGTACGATCTGCGTATTAAATAACTACAAACTTACGTGCAGGGTTCGGAAGGTTTGCAGGTCCAAATAACACACACCAGTTGTATCCTTAAGCGGTATAATGTTCCACAAGCACAGACAAGCATTAGGTAAGCACACAGTAGGGTGAAAGCACAATATAAGCGAAGAGAAAGCGAAGGAGTAGCAGCGCAAAGCGGCATGCGTCCGGCGTCGAGGTGAGTTTCGGACTGCCCGTGCACGCGGCCGACAGCCGCGGGCGCATGGCATGCAGGCGATGACGTCACAGGGTCCCGTTGGTGCGCGTAGGCACTGCGGTCGACACGGCCCGGCGATGGTGCGCAGAGCGAGTAAGTACATGTGTGTCGATGTTTATATATAATACTGTTTATTTATGAATATGTATTTATCTGTGCTTATGTATGTGTATATATGTATTTATGTGTGAACTTATTGTGAATTTACTAAAATATCTATCTATCAATATGAGCGTATTTATATTATGTATAGTTGGTTATATGGTTGTGTTTTGTATATAATTAAGTATGTATTAGTTATGTATATAAGTAAATAGTATGTATTTATTAGTATATACATATAGGTGGCACCGCCACAATGTCAATGTTGCTTATGTACTTTTATATGTATATAATATCACCTCATCGTTCTCTATGACGTAGACAAAAGGTTCTTTCTGTGGTCCGTTCAACTTTTTTTCCAACTGTCGCGTCGCCCGCCACAGGAGTAGAGTGAACCGCTGCGTCGGGGCTGGAAAGGGTGTCCAGCGCACCGTCCAACGCATGTCCAGCTTAGCTCCGGCTTGGGTACGGAGCCTGTGGAATGAGATGATGACCAGAGACCATTTTTTGTGATAGTGTTTAGTAGTGACAAAGGCCTTCTAGTGGCTTGAGAACTTAAGTTGTCTCTACACTTGAATAATTCCTAACCTCAAAATAACCCCTCTCTGACAACGTCAAAATTCGTTTAAGCCTCTCACAGACTGGCGCGGCCTGGCTGGATAAATTTTAAATTGGCCGAATGTTTGAAAGTCCTTCACTTCCGGTAAAAAATTGTATGGGTAGGTATATTTACGTCATGTGACAACAGTACGAGACATGTGGCATTTTTTAGCCCTTTAATCGTAGAGAGAGTAAACCTAAGTCTGTCAGTCTTGAAATGGCCGGAAGTACTTGGCAGACGGTGCTAAAGTTGGCACCTTTTTTTTTCTTGCTCAGCACAATTTTCTGGACCTGCTGCCATGCATTTTGTCATGTTGTCATGAGACGTGAAATGAAAAAGCAGGTAAAATAGTTTTTGAAATCCGATAGGCAGTTCTGGAGATAACTCAAAATATACAAACTCCTTAAAAATCTGTATAATATTAGTACATAGAAGTGTAGATATGTATAGAGATGGCTATCTCATGGAGGATATAAAAAATAAATTCTATGTCTATACATAGTAAACGATCTTTATATCATTTTGCCATTTGCGTGTGTGAGAAAAGGACAAAACACCTGTTAATTACCAGCCCAACCAGCAAAACAGTCGAATAATAAACGATTTACTCAGCCTATAGTCCTATAACAGCTGAAATTACGTTGCCAAAATACCAATCTGTCGTATAAAAGCGCTTGTCTCGTCTATTTAGCAATTTTCACTAAATTGTGCTATAATTAAGTCGAATAAACGTTTACAGCACTGTGCTAAAACGCTTTTACCCTGCTTTTTTTAACATGCTGAGTACGAGTGACCAAATCACTTTTATTCAGCTTTCTTATCCTATAATAGGTCTGTAACCGCTACAAAATAGCTGATCCGCTAAGTTAGGCGCTTCTATACGATCACTATTCGACATTCTAATCTTGTTTCATAAAAGTTGAGTAAAAGCTATCTTTTTACTATTTAGCAACATCGTTGCTCTTAGTACACACTTATACGACAACTCGAAAATATGTTATATAATAGCAACCGACTTGCTTTTACACAGCTCTTTAGTTGAGTAACAGAGAATTAATTGCTTTGATTCGGCTAATATGTTCATTCGATTATGTTTTCTATAAAATATGTCAGTTTGCTATTACTCGATAATTTGGTTCTGTAGGAGTAGCCGGATTGCTTTTATTCAGAAAACAATTCGTATTCCAGCAATCAAATTCCTTTTACTCAGTTCTTCAGTTGGGTAACAGCGAATTAATTGCTTTAATTCGGCTAGTATTTGCTGTAAAAGCTCAATCTGGATTTTTTACGATTAAAATACTTTCTTATTCACTTCGCGCACTCGAAAGTAAAATGCAATAAGAGGGTTTTTTTATGAAACTACAAGGATCCCTAAAATATATTAGACATGGCTGCATTATGTGCTGTAAAAGTAATGCAATCACCTTTACTCGAGTTATAATCGTATACATGAGATGTAATGGAAACTAGATTACAAAGGTATTTTTTATTATACGCAATATTTTATTTCTTAAATATTTATAATTTAAATTCAATGAATTATGAGGGCGCATAAATATACACGCCCTAGGGCCTCTGGTTTAGTCAGTAAATTAATTATCGCATGATTAATATATGTACTTAAGAACAGGGTCTGTATATTACATGTTAAGGACTTTGTGAAAAAATGTAACCTTAAAGTATAAATGATAAATATGTTATATATTCAAACCCTTACCCTTCTACAATTTTTCCGTTAACCTGTCAACACACAACACGCATCAATAAACTATAATCCGAAAACACGCATAACCGCCACCAGAGATCTTTTACAGCACAAATTAGCCGAATAGAAGTAATAAATTCGCTATTACTCAACTAAACAGCTGAGTAAAAGGAACTCGGTTGTTATTATACAACACATTTGTTGAATAAAAGCAATCTGGCTACTCCTACAGAACCAACTTGTCGAGTAATAGCAAACTGATATCTTTTATAGAACATATAATCGAATAAGCGCGTATATGTTGCCATTATAGTGCTAGAAGTAACTTTTTCGCTTTTACTCGATATTTATAGCACTATTCACTATTCATTCTATTATTCTATTTCTTGTTATTCAGCGCTTATTTTACCTTTACAGGATTTTAGTCTGAATAATCTGCGCCCAATTCGCGTCGAGTAAACGTTTACAGAACTTTTACTCGAGTATTATTAGCGCTTTTATATCATTAAATAGCAAAGCGGAAACGTGCTCGCCACTTTTATAGCACGTAAATTTGCTGGTTGGGAGAGGTCTATTAAGTTTAAAGAAAAAGGGGTCATACATTAACAGATAATACTTACATAATGATGGTGTTATTAGTATTCACTGGAGCCGTTTCTCCATCTTTCGGACACACAAATTCTGGCGCGAGAATGCGAAAATGCGGCGGTTCGCCGGCCTACAAATCAAGTTCTCGTAAAACAAAGGCTGTGTCTAATAACTACAACAGTGTAACTAGCAATTAAGGAGATTAGCGCACTTAATATAAAAGTTAGGCACTTACAACTATTGTTAAAGTTGCGCTTAAACACAACGTAACTATGGACGCGAGAAACATATTGCACGATGCTCTAAGTAGGTTGTTTATGTATTATTATTACCTACAGTCCTACACTGAGATATTTAATCGTGGAACATACATAGGGTATTTTCGGGTAACCCTGGGTGGGAGGAATTAAAAAAATAAATGATGTCGCTGTATAATACGCAGCGTATAATAATAGCAATAACTATGCTATTATGCGCTATTTTATAATTGATAGTTGTGATTAAGACATCAGTCACTCTTGCAGTCTTGCACTCGCATACTGGTCAGAACGTTACGGATATCTTGTCCTCAGCGATAAGTGTGAAAATGGCAAGCATGCTACGCCTGCAGGCTGCCAGGTTAAAATCTAGATTCCGAACAAGACAATGGATCCCCGGGTCTGTCCCTATCCTTTTCGGAGATTAAATAAAGTCGCCCCGTTGCAGCCACAGGCGCAGCGCTACTGACACTACACACACCAATGAAGTTGATATAATAAAACAAAAGCTGTAACGTAGTGTATAAACAAATAGTAAAACTTCACAGAGATTTAAAAAAATAGGGGACAATCAAAATCATACCCAAATTGAAGTCCTAGTCCCAAACTGAGCAAAGCTTGGAACATGAGTACTAGACGATGATATAGATAAATAAATACTTAAATACATAGAAAACATCCATGACTGAGAAACAAATATTCGTGCTCATCACACAATTAAATGCCCTTACCGGGATTCGAGCCCAGGGTCACTATCAACTAGGCTACAGAGGATATTTCCTCATTTGAAGGAACTTTTCTTTGATATAAATTGTCTATACCATATATATGTGCAACATCGAATTTACCATACCTAATGAGTCTAGTTTTAGTGCAGATGCTTCAAAATTAATTGGTGAAGTAATTTTAAGATGTCAGTAACTTCCATCAATTAATTGTGAGGCATATTTGTAAATAATATGTAAAATTTTAGATTAGATAAGTATGTTGCCCTATGGGGAACTATGTTGCCGTGCCCTAACAGCGCGTCACATGAACAGCTTATATTTAAGAACACCTGTACTTGTTATGTAATATGTAATAAATGATTTCATTTTAAATGTCTAAAGGGTTAGATAAACAATACACTGAAACAACTGCCTGCGGAACTTTTAATGATAACCTGTTCTTCATGCAACATCACAATAATTTTCGATTAAGTATATATCACTGTAAGGAAGTGGTTTGAAAGTAGTAGCAGATGCAATACTTTATTTCATTTACTTTGTTTTTAATTGCTCGCGTGTTCTATCTACAGTCGCATGCCATTGCATTTACAAGCACTAAAAATTATCGATTTTAACGTTAATATTATACCCCGCATGTTTATACGAAGTCAGAGACAAATTTAGCATTTCAATTTGATTTCAACATGTTTCGCGAGCTCGTTCTAATTGACACGGTCGACCGCGGATTTAAATAAATGTTGATATAACTGTAAAACCTATTTTAAGAAAAAATGTCTAGTAGAAATATCAAAGAATGCCTTATATGTTTTACGTAAAAATTACAAGAGGGATCCCATTAACGCTAAATCGGACCAGAGGCAGCTATTAATTAGGCTCACTGCAATTTACGACCATTAATAGCTGCAAATACGCGATTACGGTAATATTACCGCTGAATGCCCTATTATTATTATTCCTAGTCGACATTTCAGACTCGTTTTACAGGGCGAGTCGGACAAAGGGATGTGTTATACTTACTACTTAGATGCTTTATTGTACCTATACTTGCTACTGCTCGTAACTTAGCCAATGTCCTATTCTGATGTCTACTAAAAAGTTTTTTTTGCGATTAAGAAGAACGAACATCGGCACAGACTCTGATGTGTAAGTATAGTACTTTAGTTTTCTTGTAACCCGCGGCTTTGCCCGCTTAAAGCAAATACCGCAGGAAGACCAGAAGGATAAAACATAAGTTTTCACTTGTCATGCTCAATAAGTGAGTCATATTATATATATATTTAGCAAGCGGGACTAAAGTACATTTAGCCCAAGGAAAATATGCATACATATTAATGATTTCGAAAACATTTTAATTTGACAAATCAAAACAAGTTCACCGTATTACATCCACCAATCACAATTTGTATTGGCTATCAACTTTCCAGAATACAGCTTTAAAATTTAAAATCGATTTAAAATCTGCCAATCAGGAAACATAAATCATTTCTAACTTTAGATGTTTTTTATTGCCTTATTCACAAAAAAAATATCTTCATAGCTTATGCCATGTAGGTATGCATGCAGTCAATCACATTTGAACGTTTGGATGCGGCTATTAGACGTTCAGACTTATTCGTGGTGTCAATATTTTGTTTGTGTGTCAAAGCAGTTTATTATAAAAATAATGGCGCCAAATTGTATCTTTTCGCCGTGGTATTTATTATTGCTTGTCGATGGATAATGTTTGTTTTTACTATTTTCTCGCAGTCGAAGTGAAAAATAGACTGTTGAATTCTGGTCTCCAAGCCATATTACCCTTCGGACTAATTCCCCTGACTTAGTTCGGGAAAATAACCATCTCCGTGGTAATTTGACTTATTTTAGTTTTAGATCGTCATACAATCTACTATTACGACGTAGTGGTTCTGGAGATTACCCATTACATACAAACTTACAAAACTACACTCTCACAGACTTTTCCTCTTTATACACAGTAAACTGTATTAGTGTAGACGAGCTTTTGCACGTGACTTCGTACGCGTAAACTCTCAACTAAATTATTTAAGCGGATCTAAATTTTGTGCGCTAACTGGGGGAGAGTTCAACCATCTCGCTCATTAAGATCGTTTAACAATTATTGTTCCTTACAACCAGCATTATTAATTTCCGCAATAAAACGAACTCCTGTTTTCAGACTGATTTGACTGAATCCCGGCCTAGGTTCTTTTTAAATGTTTAATATTTTCGAGTCGAAGAAGTTTTCATATCTTTCGTTCTCTCATTCGGATAATAATACCCTGTATGTGGGAATGTGAAAGCCCATTGAATTGTGAAGGACGTTGCATGTGTCAATACGATTAACTTTTTTTGAACATAAATATTAGGTATATCAAGAAAAGGATAAATCGCGCCTGTTTTTACATTTCAATACGCGGCTGGCTCCCCAGGGAGCCCCTAATTCATACAAAAATTTCTACCGAATTTTGTCTTGAAACCTGCCGGTCCTCTTGAGACCCATCGGGCTTCGAAAGGTTAAACTATAAATTATATCATGAAATTATCAAAATACATTATCAAAAAGATCATTGGTTACTACCAATAATGAACCGTTTTTACAAAACAACCTATTTTATAATATCGTACCGATCAAATTTCGCATTTTTTTGTTTGTGGGGCGACACGCACAGCATTTCAACTTAAATAAATAAATAAATAAATAAATAAATAAATCTCACTCTAACAAATATTTGTCACATAAATGCTTTGCGTTCGGTGGTCGGTCGTTTGCTCAGTGTGTATCCACCCTAACAATAGCAAGCAGCCCAACTGGAAAAGTCATGGAAAAGTATCTTTACCGGACAGAAAACCGCTGCCATAATAACACCACTAGATATACCTCGACACATTTAAAAAGAGCTCCGGGTGCCATATAAAATGTATAGCCGCCATGCAGAGCTCATGTTACGTGGATTGACTTGTACTTGTGCTTGATTGGTATTTAGTGCTATTTCCTGGTGGTGAGTAAGGTTGCCAGAGCTCCCGAGGATCCCGTGTGTATTTGTTGCTGATTTTTTGTCTGGCTGTCAATAAGTTGGCAACAGTCAGTCAATACAACGAATCTTCAATTGAAAGCAGGGTCGGCAGCGTGCTTGTGATTCTTCTGGTCTCGCCAGCAGCCATAGGCGACGGTGTTTGCTTACCGTAGGCAGGCCGTATGCTTGTTTGCCACCGCCGTAGTATAAAAAAACATGAACCACCAACCAACATGATCGCTAAAGTACTCTAAGTATAATTCAAGACTGACCTGTTAATATTAGACCCGACCCAGACTCCGAAGGTCAATATGCCGCAACGCCCCGCAACACGTCATGAATACAGGTCGACACACGTAAAAAGAGCCCTGGCGGCCATATAAAAAATATGGCCGCCAGGGTTCTTTTTACATGAGTCGACCTGTAAACATTTTAAACTATCTCTTCAATATTAACCCTTATGATTATGACTAATCAGAATAAGGTCAATGTTTCAAACCAAACCGGACTTTACGAGCTGCTGTATATCTACCGATCTGAGACTGGATCTAAAATACTACTTTATTTTAATTAGTTTTTCTTTCATGATACCTGGTCACGCTAAATAGCGCGGCTGAGTAACGAGTAACTAGGTATGTTTTTTATTACTCTAAAGAGTCTGAAGGAAGTAATAGAAATTCTAATCTTTGGGTCTTAACGACGCAACTAGGTTAACAACGAACAAAGAAAGAAAGCAGGCTGTTACGTCATCAACCCACATTACAATCCTTTTTATACTATAAGCTCCTTGTAGTATTTTATTTTGTTTGGCTAAGTACGCCAAGTGTCGCCATCTATGTCAAAACAAGTTTCGAGCACTGTCCCTCAGAGTTCACAGGAACAATGCTAGAGGGCATAATATATTGTCATAACTTACACTGCTTAGTCTAATCTAATGTTTAGTTTTCGAAAATATGTTGATGAAGAAGATTATTTACTTAATATACAATCATTTGAACGAATAACAGGATATATCCATTGAAATAATCATATAGAAGTTTTAAAATATGATACAACAAAATAGCATCGACGCGCGGACGGACTCGCACATGCGCGGTGGGTGTGAATGTATCGAGGTTGTTTGGCGCCGAGCGGGTACGGAAACGCCCGAGCAGTGCCGAAGCGACCGCTAACTGGGATTCACGTCTGTCCGGCCGTCACATTATTGACCATTTCCTGCGGCTGTCTTAACAAAATACCTCATTCCCTGTTAAAACTGCCGAAATAGTTAAAATATTAAGTGATAATACAGTGATTATTAAGTGATATACGATCACTATTCGACATTCTAATCTTGTTTCATAAAAGTTGAGTAAAAGCTATCTTTTTACTATTTAGCAACATCGTTGCTCTTAGTACACACTTATACGACAACTCGAAAATATGTTATATAATAGCAACCGACTTGCTTTTACACAGCTCTTTAGTTGAGTAACAGAGAATTAATTGCTTTGATTCGGCTAATATGTTCATTCGATTATGTTTTCTATAAAATATGTCAGTTTGCTATTACTCGATAATTTGGTTCTGTAGGAGTAGCCGGATTGCTTTTATTCAGAAAACAATTCGTATTCCAGCAATCAAATTCCTTTTACTCAGTTCTTCAGTTGGGTAACAGCGAATTAATTGCTTTAATTCGGCTAGTATTTGCTGTAAAAGCTCAATCTGGATTTTTTACGATTAAAATACTTTCTTATTCACTTCGCGCACTCGAAAGTAAAATGCAATAAGAGGGTTTTTTTATGAAACTACAAGGATCCCTAAAATATATTAGACATGGCTGCATTATGTGCTGTAAAAGTAATGCAATCACCTTTACTCGAGTTATAATCGTATACATGAGATGTAATGGAAACTAGATTACAAAGGTATTTTTTATTATACGCAATATTTTATTTCTTAAATATTTATAATTTAAATTCAATGAATTATGAGGGCGCATAAATATACACGCCCTAGGGCCTCTGGTTTAGTCAGTAAATTAATTATCGCATGATTAATATATGTACTTAAGAACAGGGTCTGTATATTACATGTTAAGGACTTTGTGAAAAAATGTAACCTTAAAGTATAAATGATAAATATGTTATATATTCAAACCCTTACCCTTCTACAATTTTTCCGTTAACCTGTCAACACACAACACGCATCAATAAACTATAATCCGAAAACACGCATAACCGCCACCAGAGATCTTTTACAGCACAAATTAGCCGAATAGAAGTAATAAATTCGCTATTACTCAACTAAACAGCTGAGTAAAAGGAACTCGGTTGTTATTATACAACACATTTGTTGAATAAAAGCAATCTGGCTACTCCTACAGAACCAACTTGTCGAGTAATAGCAAACTGATATCTTTTATAGAACATATAATCGAATAAGCGCGTATATGTTGCCATTATAGTGCTAGAAGTAACTTTTTCGCTTTTACTCGATATTTATAGCACTATTCACTATTCATTCTATTATTCTATTTCTTGTTATTCAGCGCTTATTTTACCTTTACAGGATTTTAGTCTGAATAATCTGCGCCCAATTCGCGTCGAGTAAACGTTTACAGAACTTTTACTCGAGTATTATTAGCGCTTTTATATCATTAAATAGCAAAGCGGAAACGTGCTCGCCACTTTTATAGCACGTAAATTTGCTGGTTGGGAGAGGTCTATTAAGTTTAAAGAAAAAGGGGTCATACATTAACAGATAATACTTACATAATGATGGTGTTATTAGTATTCACTGGAGCCGTTTCTCCATCTTTCGGACACACAAATTCTGGCGCGAGAATGCGAAAATGCGGCGGTTCGCCGGCCTACAAATCAAGTTCTCGTAAAACAAAGGCTGTGTCTAATAACTACAACAGTGTAACTAGCAATTAAGGAGATTAGCGCACTTAATATAAAAGTTAGGCACTTACAACTATTGTTAAAGTTGCGCTTAAACACAACGTAACTATGGACGCGAGAAACATATTGCACGATGCTCTAAGTAGGTTGTTTATGTATTATTATTACCTACAGTCCTACACTGAGATATTTAATCGTGGAACATACATAGGGTATTTTCGGGTAACCCTGGGTGGGAGGAATTAAAAAAATAAATGATGTCGCTGTATAATACGCAGCGTATAATAATAGCAATAACTATGCTATTATGCGCTATTTTATAATTGATAGTTGTGATTAAGACATCAGTCACTCTTGCAGTCTTGCACTCGCATACTGGTCAGAACGTTACGGATATCTTGTCCTCAGCGATAAGTGTGAAAATGGCAAGCATGCTACGCCTGCAGGCTGCCAGGTTAAAATCTAGATTCCGAACAAGACAATGGATCCCCGGGTCTGTCCCTATCCTTTTCGGAGATTAAATAAAGTCGCCCCGTTGCAGCCACAGGCGCAGCGCTACTGACACTACACACACCAATGAAGTTGATATAATAAAACAAAAGCTGTAACGTAGTGTATAAACAAATAGTAAAACTTCACAGAGATTTAAAAAAATAGGGGACAATCAAAATCATACCCAAATTGAAGTCCTAGTCCCAAACTGAGCAAAGCTTGGAACATGAGTACTAGACGATGATATAGATAAATAAATACTTAAATACATAGAAAACATCCATGACTGAGAAACAAATATTCGTGCTCATCACACAATTAAATGCCCTTACCGGGATTCGAGCCCAGGGTCACTATCAACTAGGCTACAGAGGATATTTCCTCATTTGAAGGAACTTTTCTTTGATATAAATTGTCTATACCATATATATGTGCAACATCGAATTTACCATACCTAATGAGTCTAGTTTTAGTGCAGATGCTTCAAAATTAATTGGTGAAGTAATTTTAAGATGTCAGTAACTTCCATCAATTAATTGTGAGGCATATTTGTAAATAATATGTAAAATTTTAGATTAGATAAGTATGTTGCCCTATGGGGAACTATGTTGCCGTGCCCTAACAGCGCGTCACATGAACAGCTTATATTTAAGAACACCTGTACTTGTTATGTAATATGTAATAAATGATTTCATTTTAAATGTCTAAAGGGTTAGATAAACAATACACTGAAACAACTGCCTGCGGAACTTTTAATGATAACCTGTTCTTCATGCAACATCACAATAATTTTCGATTAAGTATATATCACTGTAAGGAAGTGGTTTGAAAGTAGTAGCAGATGCAATACTTTATTTCATTTACTTTGTTTTTAATTGCTCGCGTGTTCTATCTACAGTCGCATGCCATTGCATTTACAAGCACTAAAAATTATCGATTTTAACGTTAATATTATACCCCGCATGTTTATACGAAGTCAGAGACAAATTTAGCATTTCAATTTGATTTCAACATGTTTCGCGAGCTCGTTCTAATTGACACGGTCGACCGCGGATTTAAATAAATGTTGATATAACTGTAAAACCTATTTTAAGAAAAAATGTCTAGTAGAAATATCAAAGAATGCCTTATATGTTTTACGTAAAAATTACAAGAGGGATCCCATTAACGCTAAATCGGACCAGAGGCAGCTATTAATTAGGCTCACTGCAATTTACGACCATTAATAGCTGCAAATACGCGATTACGGTAATATTACCGCTGAATGCCCTATTATTATTATTCCTAGTCGACATTTCAGACTCGTTTTACAGGGCGAGTCGGACAAAGGGATGTGTTATACTTACTACTTAGATGCTTTATTGTACCTATACTTGCTACTGCTCGTAACTTAGCCAATGTCCTATTCTGATGTCTACTAAAAAGTTTTTTTTGCGATTAAGAAGAACGAACATCGGCACAGACTCTGATGTGTAAGTATAGTACTTTAGTTTTCTTGTAACCCGCGGCTTTGCCCGCTTAAAGCAAATACCGCAGGAAGACCAGAAGGATAAAACATAAGTTTTCACTTGTCATGCTCAATAAGTGAGTCATATTATATATATATTTAGCAAGCGGGACTAAAGTACATTTAGCCCAAGGAAAATATGCATACATATTAATGATTTCGAAAACATTTTAATTTGACAAATCAAAACAAGTTCACCGTATTACATCCACCAATCACAATTTGTATTGGCTATCAACTTTCCAGAATACAGCTTTAAAATTTAAAATCGATTTAAAATCTGCCAATCAGGAAACATAAATCATTTCTAACTTTAGATGTTTTTTATTGCCTTATTCACAAAAAAAATATCTTCATAGCTTATGCCATGTAGGTATGCATGCAGTCAATCACATTTGAACGTTTGGATGCGGCTATTAGACGTTCAGACTTATTCGTGGTGTCAATATTTTGTTTGTGTGTCAAAGCAGTTTATTATAAAAATAATGGCGCCAAATTGTATCTTTTCGCCGTGGTATTTATTATTGCTTGTCGATGGATAATGTTTGTTTTTACTATTTTCTCGCAGTCGAAGTGAAAAATAGACTGTTGAATTCTGGTCTCCAAGCCATATTACCCTTCGGACTAATTCCCCTGACTTAGTTCGGGAAAATAACCATCTCCGTGGTAATTTGACTTATTTTAGTTTTAGATCGTCATACAATCTACTATTACGACGTAGTGGTTCTGGAGATTACCCATTACATACAAACTTACAAAACTACACTCTCACAGACTTTTCCTCTTTATACACAGTAAACTGTATTAGTGTAGACGAGCTTTTGCACGTGACTTCGTACGCGTAAACTCTCAACTAAATTATTTAAGCGGATCTAAATTTTGTGCGCTAACTGGGGGAGAGTTCAACCATCTCGCTCATGAAGATCGTTTAACAATTATTGTTCCTTACAACCAGCATTATTAATTTCCGCAATAAAACGAACTCCTGTTTTCAGACTGATTTGACTGAATCCCGGCCTAGGTTCTTTTTAAATGTTTAATATTTTCGAGTCGAAGAAGTTTTCATATCTTTCGTTCTCTCATTCGGATAATAATACCCTGTATGTGGGAATGTGAAAGCCCATTGAATTGTGAAGGACGTTGCATGTGTCAATACGATTAACTTTTTTTGAACATAAATATTAGGTATATCAAGAAAAGGATAAATCGCGCCTGTTTTTACATTTCAATACGCGGCTGGCTCCCCAGGGAGCCCCTAATTCATACAAAAATTTCTACCGAATTTTGTCTTGAAACCTGCCGGTCCTCTTGAGACCCATCGGGCTTCGAAAGGTTAAACTATAAATTATATCATGAAATTATCAAAATACATTATCAAAAAGATCATTGGTTACTACCAATAATGAACCGTTTTTACAAAACAACCTATTTTATAATATCGTACCGATCAAATTTCGCATTTTTTTGTTTGTGGGGCGACACGCACAGCATTTCAACTTAAATAAATAAATAAATAAATAAATAAATAAATCTCACTCTAACAAATATTTGTCACATAAATGCTTTGCGTTCGGTGGTCGGTCGTTTGCTCAGTGTGTATCCACCCTAACAATAGCAAGCAGCCCAACTGGAAAAGTCATGGAAAAGTATCTTTACCGGACAGAAAACCGCTGCCATAATAACACCACTAGATATACCTCGACACATTTAAAAAGAGCTCCGGGTGCCATATAAAATGTATAGCCGCCATGCAGAGCTCATGTTACGTGGATTGACTTGTACTTGTGCTTGATTGGTATTTAGTGCTATTTCCTGGTGGTGAGTAAGGTTGCCAGAGCTCCCGAGGATCCCGTGTGTATTTGTTGCTGATTTTTTGTCTGGCTGTCAATAAGTTGGCAACAGTCAGTCAATACAACGAATCTTCAATTGAAAGCAGGGTCGGCAGCGTGCTTGTGATTCTTCTGGTCTCGCCAGCAGCCATAGGCGACGGTGTTTGCTTACCGTAGGCAGGCCGTATGCTTGTTTGCCACCGCCGTAGTATAAAAAAACATGAACCACCAACCAACATGATCGCTAAAGTACTCTAAGTATAATTCAAGACTGACCTGTTAATATTAGACCCGACCCAGACTCCGAAGGTCAATATGCCGCAACGCCCCGCAACACGTCATGAATACAGGTCGACACACGTAAAAAGAGCCCTGGCGGCCATATAAAAAATATGGCCGCCAGGGTTCTTTTTACATGAGTCGACCTGTAAACATTTTAAACTATCTCTTCAATATTAACCCTTATGATTATGACTAATCAGAATAAGGTCAATGTTTCAAACCAAACCGGACTTTACGAGCTGCTGTATATCTACCGATCTGAGACTGGATCTAAAATACTACTTTATTTTAATTAGTTTTTCTTTCATGATACCTGGTCACGCTAAATAGCGCGGCTGAGTAACGAGTAACTAGGTATGTTTTTTATTACTCTAAAGAGTCTGAAGGAAGTAATAGAAATTCTAATCTTTGGGTCTTAACGACGCAACTAGGTTAACAACGAACAAAGAAAGAAAGCAGGCTGTTACGTCATCAACCCACATTACAATCCTTTTTATACTATAAGCTCCTTGTAGTATTTTATTTTGTTTGGCTAAGTACGCCAAGTGTCGCCATCTATGTCAAAACAAGTTTCGAGCACTGTCCCTCAGAGTTCACAGGAACAATGCTAGAGGGCATAATATATTGTCATAACTTACACTGCTTAGTCTAATCTAATGTTTAGTTTTCGAAAATATGTTGATGAAGAAGATTATTTACTTAATATACAATCATTTGAACGAATAACAGGATATATCCATTGAAATAATCATATAGAAGTTTTAAAATATGATACAACAAAATAGCATCGACGCGCGGACGGACTCGCACATGCGCGGTGGGTGTGAATGTATCGAGGTTGTTTGGCGCCGAGCGGGTACGGAAACGCCCGAGCAGTGCCGAAGCGACCGCTAACTGGGATTCACGTCTGTCCGGCCGTCACATTATTGACCATTTCCTGCGGCTGTCTTAACAAAATACCTCATTCCCTGTTAAAACTGCCGAAATAGTTAAAATATTAAGTGATAATACAGTGATTAGTGACAAATAACGAAGAAAACCTGTAGACGGACTATTTTGTGCTGTAGTTATAGACATGTTCGTTGTTACCGCATGTTTACAAGGATCGCTAGCTAATGGGATTGCGGTAATTTATACTAATTAAGTGACAGAAACTTGTCATTTCCCTGCCGTTAAGTGAAGGAGTACGGCACGTAACGAGCTAAAAACACTGCCTCAATCGAACTTTATAAATAATAATTAGTAAAAATGCCGACTACAACGAAACATGAAAACATCGCTCTCCTCAATATGATGTCCTCGGATAATCTGGATGATGATCTGAAAAGTGTCCAGCTTCATTTTCCTTCGGACCGGCGATTGCAGAGCGACGGCGCATGCGTGGAGGAGCGGGTGAGGACGTCGCGCGGAGACCTGCTGGTTGCCGTGAGGGGAGACCGCTCCAAGCGAGCCATACTCACCTACCATGACCTTGGTCTCAACTACGCATCAAATTTCCAAACGTTCTTCAACTTCGTGGACATGAGAGCCATCCTTGAACAGTTCTGCATCTACCACGTCAACGCTCCCGGGCAAGAGGAAGGCGCTCCGCCACTGCCCGAAGATTACACTTACCCGACTATTGACGAGCTCGCCTCACAGATCGATTTCGTCCTTGGCCACTTCGGCATAAGGTCCTTCATTGGTTTCGGAGTAGGAGCTGGTGCGAACATTTTGGCCCGATATGCTCTTGTTAATCCTCAAAGGGTGGACGGGATGGCTTTGATCAATTGCACTTCTACTCAAGCTGGGTGGACGGAGTGGCTTTACCAGAAGATTAACACGCGGCAGCTTCGGTCCAACGGGATGACTCAGGGTGCGCTGGATTATCTCATGTGGCATCACTTTGGCCGCAGCACCGAAGACCGCAACCACGATTTAGCGTACGTCTACAAAGAATGCTTCTCCCACGTTAACCCGATCAACCTCTCAATGTTTATTGATGCTTATCTGCGTCGTACCGACTTTGGGATCTCACGAGAGACGGACACAATAAAAGTTGCAGTTCTGAATATGACGGGTTCGCTGTCGCCTCATGTAGATGACACGGTGACTTTCAATGGTCGCTTGGAGCCGTGTAAGACTTCATGGTTGAACATCTCTGACGTGGGGATGGTGCTTGAGGAGCAGCCCAGTAAGATCGCAGAGGCTTTCAGGCTGTTCCTCCAGGGAGAAGGCTACTGCAGGTAGTCAGGTTGTCATGGACAACGACGCGAGCGCCGCTTCTACTCTAGAATGCACACGATGCTTACACGCGAGCTTTACGATACATTTGATGTAGACACATTGCAAATGTAGACATGAAAATTGTTGTTCCTTGTTTTAGATATTTATCGAAATAAATATGTTTACAGCTTATGGTGTAACTCATTTATGCATGGTACCTACCTAAATGATGAATTGATAATTATAATTATTTTCTTTCTAAGTATGTGCTACTTAGTTTGTAGTACGACCAACGACACAGTTCATTGGCAATTCTTTTTTTTTAAACGAGACCCACCTCTACCAACGATGGTTTAAGGTCATGCCATACAAAATATTTAGGCGGTACCGAGTTATAGCGTGTAAGTCTAATACGGGCGAATCTCTTAACGGTGGTTAGTATAGGACAAAGTAAAGGTAATTAGACAACATTTACTTAAAGTTGCAACAATAATTTTGTCCATACAAAATAATTCAGCCCGCAATGTAATGCAAACACACGTTAAACGCTCGTTGACAGTTGCTAATGAACATTTGATATTTCGGTACCGCAACCATGTTTACAGTACATTGCTGTTGAGAAATTTATAAAATAATTATTATGGGGTCGTAATGACCTGCAACTTAAAAAAACCTTTTACTTCATGATTACACTAATGAATACTATGTCCGATTTAATTTATCGCCCATTTATCGTATTAGACTTGCACACTGTATATGTACTAATTCATATTTTTACCATGCGTACCTACACCTACGGTACATAATATTAAAATGTGAGCGGTAATTTTTTTTTTGACATCCTAAACGACTACCTAGTTACTACTCGTTATCATTGCCCTTGATCATAATTTAGTCTACGAGAACTGACTCAATTAAGGAAGGACATTTAGATACCTACCCCGTAAAATTAATTAAATGTTCCATACCAGTTGATTCAATTAATTCAAATTAGGCTATTAATCCAAATTGAATTTCGGGCATGCCCATGCCCAATTAGTGACAAATTCATTTAACCAAAACTCTATCGCACTTCTTTGGTCTACAGTAATTGTGCTGCCCAGTAAAAATAGAGATATTACATACATGTTTTACAAATAAATGAAATAATATAAGTTCGACGTTCACTTGAAATGTAATTTGAAAAGTCTAAATTCCATTGAAACCGACTGTATATTCTGTTGCCCGTTGGGCTGCACGAGGTTATTCGAATTTTGCTTGTGCTACATAATCCGCTAGGAGCTTTCTTAGAATAGAAAATCGATGTGTGATTTGATTGCATACTTATGATTCGTGATGTGAAAAACCAGCGGAGCGACGTCTCGTTGTGAATAAAAACGATATTCGAGGGATCATTGATCAATCAATCATATATATTTATTTGCATAAATAAGGGTATAATTAGGTTTTACATTTTTGCATGTCCTCCTTATTTTACCATAAACTGGTGTACAAATATTTAAAAGTCAAATGCGCCTTAATTACATATGTCAAGAGTGTGCAGATTCATTTTAATTTAAATATACAATAAAATAACCCAATAGTCAAATATTCATAACATCTAAAACCCAATAATAATAACATTTTTTTAATAATTATATAGTACCTCAAAAACTAGCACATATACCATTTTTATAAATTACAGTTACGCAGAAATTCATCATCAGAATAAAAGCTATTTTCTAGTAAATAGTTAAACAAATTCCTCTAAAATAAATTTAGAGGCAGTTCCTTGACATTATCAGTTAGACAGTTAAATATTCGTATTGCCATTCCATGTACATTGTTTCTGACTAATGCAAGATTCGTCCTTGGCAATATAAGTTTATTCCTATATTTACCTCGCTTTGATGTGGTAGTTATAGCCTTGAAATTTAATGGGTGCTTTCTGATAAACATGCACATTTCGAAAATGTACATAGCCGGTAATGTTAATATTTTTTTAGTTTTAAATAATGGCCTACAGTGTTTAAGATATTCAGCTCCACATACTACCCTAATGCAGTTCTTTTGGGTCTTGAATATTTCTTTTGCATCCACTGAGTTACCCCAAATCACAATGCAGTATCTTAAAAGGGATGCAACATATCCATGGTATGCTGTCATCGCCACTTCTTTAGACACCACATTCCGGATGCGGTGCAAGACATACACAAAACGATTTAATTTAGTACCTATCAATATGAGCTTTCCAGTTGCAGAAACAATCAATCGTCAACCCTAAGAATGTATGTTGATATAGGTACATATTATGCAATTATTATACCTGCAATGTGAGCCGCGTTTCTGTCTTAGGATATCTCCGAATCTGACGATGCGGGCTCGGCACAGCATCAGTAAACTGTCGGCTGTCAGCGTCGACTGTCAGTCGAGGCAGTAAGTACACACTATTTATTTAAATGAGTGTTTCCTGATTGGCGCTGGATCAGCGAACGAAAAACCATAGTGAGTGAGTAGCGGCGCAAAATGGCCCCACTGAATGGGTGCCATTGCCATTATGCGGGGATGGGGGCGACGTGTCAAAACGATGCCAGGCAGCCGTTTAGTTCGAACCGGGTTTTAATCACGTGTTTGGGTAGAAAATTGTAAGGACTTCGCATTTGATGGTTTTTTCGTTCTCTGCGCTGGATGCGTAGTCTAGTAGGTACATCTCATTGATAACAAAAATGAGTGCACTTTTTTGCAGTTTTGTAGTTAAATGCCAGTGACACACAGATGACAGACGATCACGACGACACTAGGGGTCAGTTTGTCATTTTGGCTACGGATTAACCCCTTTGCAATAAACTAGTTGGTCTCATATTTTCACAAGTCTTTGGTTTGAAGTAGGTAGTTTACCCTAGTGCTGGAAAGCCAAAATATTCAAATACCTAGTTACCTAACCAAAGTAGGTTTTAAAATTATAATGTTGGAAAACCACTATACTAGTTCAAAAAGGGCGTATGCATCATGAAATAATGTAGGTACACACATGTGACCTTTTAATATATTGCATTTGTTTTGGACTTGGAAAAACACTTCCCTCTCGTACGCTCATAAATATCCAAAAGATTTCACTGGCCCTTAAAAAACCACCTACGCGTAATATGCAAACGGTGGAACAACTGAAATTCTGAATAATGGTACTTAAATCAAAAATAAGCCTGGAATTGGCTTCAAGTGTCCCAATCAGGTCGACAATTTTCTGCATATTACCGAGAGCTAATTCTTGTTCAAGCATTTATTTACCGAACAGCAAGTTCTTGTATTCAAGTCAGCCACGGCGGTCCACACTGAAATTACATAAGGGTTGGGTGTAATTCAATAAGCTATAGCCACCGCTGCTAGGCTCACAGCTTTATTTATATGGACGCTCCACTTCACGTCATTAACGGTTTTTCTAATTCATTGCGTGAGATCCCAACTAACAGTGCGTTGCGTGTCTCGACCGCGCAATGAATGGTAAAACGCTTGCCGCGCCGCAATTCGCGCCATGTTGTGTGTGGCCGGGCCGTTAGAGCGCGGACTGGCGACTTCAATGTGTGGGCCGCTCGCTGCCCCGCTGCCCGCTGCCGTCCAGACCGAGGCCTTAGTCTATTTGATTGAGTACGTGCAAAAAATACAAGTGCGATCTCAATACGTTATGTCAGATAGACCCCATAGATAGGTACATAGATGCACAGATGCTGACTTTGATTTTTCCTCGCGCTTTTTCACAAAATTACTGCCAGCTCATGTTCTTAATAATTCTTAATGCAATCAGCAGAGAGAGAGAGAGAGAGAGAGCAGAATTTGAGTGAAATTATATTTGAGTTAGCTGACCGCGTTGTGGGTTGGGGAAATATTTAGATTTTATGCAGATTCACTATATTCCTTTTATATGTTTCTTTTATATTGTTTCGCATAAATCATGGTCACGATAATATAACATACCTATAGTTCTTCCCGATAATTATAGGTATGAGAAGACCCTAACCCCTTAACGCCCCTTCCCTCTTAAGGCCGAAACGCGCTGACAGCGGTGGCGGAGCGGCGCGGAGGCGGTACCGGTTGTAATGTTCGAGCTAATATATGTAGGTCCTGGGTTCGAATCCCGGTAAGGGCAAATGTTTGTGTGATGAGCATGAATATTTGTTTCTGAGTCATGGATGTTTTCTACGTATTTAAGTATTTCTATGTATTATATTTATCGCCGTCTAGTACCCATAACACAAGCCTTACTGAGCTTACTATGGGACTAGGTCGATTTGTGTAAGATTGTCCCCTTATACTTATTTATTTATTTATTTTATTTATTTTTAATATGAAATGATCCGCACAGAGCGGCGCGGCGCGGCGCGGTTTTCTGTGCGGACCCTTTCGTATTCGCTCGAACATTACAACCGGTGCCGCCTCCGCACCGCGCCGCGCCGCCCCGCCACCGCTCTTTGTGCGTTTGCAGCTTCACATAATGAGAGGACGGCGTCCCTGCCCAGCCCCGCTATACAGTAAATTGTTTCAACCTCACCTCACCGTTCACCCACAAAAATGGGATGTGAACCGATCAAGGCCATAACAGGTACTTATCGTGTTCTGATAAGAAAAAACCGAGAGAAAAAAAGCGGCCAAGTGCGTGTCGGGCCACGCGCAGGGTAGGGTTCCGTAGTTGCCCGTCTATCACAGAATGCGGACTTAAAAGGGGCTTTTGGGGTTTTTATTATAGCTTACCCTCGTAAATAATCGTAAATATGATTATTTTTATAACACACCAATGTACAGGGTCGTTTCGCCGGTTACGCGACCACCTTCGGTTAGCGACCACCTGAAAGACAAGGTTTTTTCTATTGAAGATAAAGTGCCGTAAAAAAATATGGCTTTTTCTTATCAGGGGGCCTAGACAAGGTTACAATCGACAAGCACTAACGCCAATAGAAAACTAATAAAATGTATAAACTAATAAAACTTTTATGCCCTTGATCGGTGCACACCCCATTTTTGGCATGTACACTCTGTATCTTGACGCTGCGATTCGTTGTACTTTCGTTAGGCGTGACGGGTGAGGTATACTTTTAGGTTGATGATGATGCTAATTGTCATTTTTTTCTATGGAAAAATGTACAATTTGGTCGAATTGTAGACTTGTAAAGTTTTGTGGCATGCTGCGCCACATGGGCGTATGTAGGGGGGCCCTTGACTCAAAACCTAAATATCGGCGCGAGACGCCCCCCCCCCCCCCCCCCCTGGCAAAGAGGCCTAGATACGCCTCTGCTGCGCCCATCTGTGAGAGATTTTACCAATAACTGTATGTATCTTTATAAGTGGGTAGGTTAAAACTTGTGAATAAATCGGTTAGGGATTTTGCACAGGCAGTCCTAACATAAGATCTGATTCAGAAAACAACGCTGTTTTATTGATGCTCCTGGACATCCCCCGGGAACCCTCCTGGCGACATACATAATAAACTAGCAACGAGGATGGAATTTGATCGGTGTCGACTTTCAAAATTTTAATTTATAGCTTCGTGAAAAGGACCACAACGAAATATACGAGTATTTCTCGTTATAACTAAAAACTACGTCGCCGTTCGTTGGGCTTCGTTGGAGTTGGTACATCGGTACCTCGATTAACGCTGAACAAATGGTAGGTCGTTACGTAGTCTTTTAACTGTTCCGAGTAACGCGCCGCCCAGTTGTTCTGCCGTAACATGGTGATCGACGTCGTCTGTTCATTTGGAGTAATGCTTTGTTTTCATGCGAACTATTCCAATATTTAGATAGAATAAGATTGTTTTCATAGACTTTACTTACTACTTACTGCAGTATTGAAGTCTCCGATCGCTTTTAAATCTATGACAACACAGGCCTTATAAGTCTTGTAACAGGGCAAAGTGGTTTAAATTATAATTTTAGAGTCGACTATATTTAATACGGTATTTGAGAATTTTAGGGTACCGACAAAGAAAACTTACGAAAATACTCGGGGAACATCAAGCCTCAACTTATTTTTGCTATTTTGACTAACAGTGTTTTTTTCATAAAAAGTTTCGAATTTGACTATTAAGGTACTCAAATACTGTTTTTATCATACTCTAATTTATTGGGTAAATATGCAAGTGAAATCAAAGGATTTCTCACAAAACCCAACTGCTTTTTCAAATATGCCTATGTCACTCCTACGATCAGGAGGGATCCCACGACACACCACTCATAACCGATCAAACCGTTTGGACTGTAGCCCGTGAAATATAATTTTCTTGTTCACATACATACACACCTACATACAGACATACCATACACTCGAAAAACACAACCTTCACGATTCTCAGACATTTTTTTACTAAACGGTACTTAGTGACGTATAAATTAACTTATTTGTGTATCTCTTGGAGGCGTCTCCGATATGTACATCCATGGTCGCGGAAAGAACTGGATGCTGCGCGGGTTTTCCGAACTATATACCCGCACTTGGTCTTTTTTAACGCCTTGTACATACACTAGAGTTGTCATCCTGCCGACACACAACACTAACAATTTCCGGCGATATAAGATGTTTCTGACGCTTGCATTTACTAATGACTGGATTCCACGACGATGTAATCTTAAAACGATTATCTCGGTTGATGTTGCTATGTTTTCTGACTACTTATGTGTTCTATGGAACGTCATCTCGTCAGCTGGAAATACGTGAACCAGCAGTCGGAGTCTGTTCTGAGTAATTCCGCTGATTGATATTAGTTGTGAGACAAATTTCCGAAATTACTTCTAAATTAGTATCTGGGGACACGATGGGGTAAAACGGTCCCTTTTAATACTCCCTTGCGAATAATATAACGCAGGCAAGTGAGCTTTCTAATACCACAAGATAAGTTACAGAAGTTCCAATGCACGTCTCTGTCCTTATACAGGGTGTCCCAGAATTTGACGTCAAGCCGTAAACGGATGATAGACCAAGTCATAACAGTTATCATAAAAATACAAAAAAAAATCCAACTCATGTTCTTTAAAAAATATGGTCACTTTAAAAATTCACTCAAAAATCCACATCCTGTAATGGTTCTTTAACTCTTGTTACTACAAATTGCATAGTTTTTTTATTTTTATTATTATTATGTAATCTTGAATAATGCTTTTGTAGATTTTTGCCTAAAATTTAAAGCCAACTGCTCCTACTTGGAAGAAAATTACACTTTTTCAAAACCCAATTATTTAAATTTACTGTTTCGCCCAACTTTAACTGACAGTACTGAAAAAAAAAGTACTACGCTAGTTTGGCAAGTACCGTTAAAAAGTGGCGCGTTCAATAAGGATCCCAAAATTGTATAACACTTGCTAGATTACCTTTTAATTAATTGGTAATTTTTTTTTTGCAAATAACCCCAGTTTTTCACAAAATGTCCATACTTCCTTAAAATGACTTTAGCGTACCTAAATCTTTGCTCAACGCCGTTTCTTAGTTTGATAGAGATGGGAAGAGTCATTTTACGAAGTGTGAGCGAGATAAGAAATCTAATTTCCACGTAATTTAAGAGCAAGGTTATGATATTGACTCAATCTTTTTACTTTAATTTAGGACCAGTTTTCTCATTAGAAAAAATTTAATAAAGAACAATTTATCAGATTTGAATTATTTTTTTTGCAATAAATGTTCAAACTGCCTTCCTTCAACGGCAATGCACGCACGACATCTTCTTAAAAAAGATCGGGCTATTTTCCGGGCAAATCTTCTCCTATTTACAAATTCAACCGCGTCCGTTATTCTTTCACGCAGCTCAGCTAAATTCTCAATTGTTTTTGAGTACACTTTCTCTTTAACCGCTCCCCAGTAAAAAAAATCTAGGGGATTTAAATCAGGCGAACGGGGTGGCCACAAGACTGTCCCAGCGCGCCCTATCCACCTGAGCGGGTATTCTTCATCAAGATGTTCTCTTACTAAACGGGCATAGTGCGCTGGGCAGCCATCTTGCTGGAACCACATTACTCTGTAAATGTTCAGTGGCACGTCTTCTAATAAATCTGGTAAAGTATTTTGAAGAAAATCCAAATAAACTTGTCCATTCAAAATCTCTGGTAGCTCAAAAGGTCCAATTATTCTGCCATTTAGTATCCCGGTCCACATGTTTACTTTAAATCGATACTGTGACTTATCTTGCCTCATCAAATTTGGATTTTCTACATACCACTCGTGCAAATTCATGTACCCATCTTTTTTTAATGTTGACTCATCAGTCCATAAAATTTTATTTATTTACCATAGTTATTTACTTACCCTGAGATATCAAGGTGGAACATCCCATGTCTCACTCGCACTCATCGGTAATTTTGTATCTATCCGATAAAAGTGGCGTCACTCTCTGTCTCGCTCACACTTTGTAAAATGACTCTTCCCGTCTCTATCAAACTAAGAAACGGCGTTGAGCAAAGATTTAGGTAAGCTAAAGTCATTTTAAGGAAGTATGGACATTTAGTAAAAAAACTGGGGTTATTTACAAAAAAAATAATTACTAAATAATTAAAAGGTAATCTAGCAAGTGTTATACAATTTTGGAATCCTTATTGAACGCGCCACTTTTTAACGTTACTTGCCAAACTAGTGTAGTACATTTTTTTTTCAGTACAGTCAGTTAAAGTTGGGCGAAACAGTAAATTTAAATAATTGGGTTTTGAAAAAAAGTAATTTTCTTCCAAGTAGGAGCAGATGGCTTTAAATTTTAGGCAAAAATCTACAGAAGCATTATTCAAGATTACATAATAATAATAAAAAATAAATAAACTATGCAATTTGTAGTAACAAGAGTTAAAGAACCATTACAGGGTGTGGATTTTTTAGTGAATTTTTAAAGTGACCATAATTTTTAAAGAACATGACTTGGATTTTATTTTGTATTTTTATGATAACTGTTATGACTTGGTCTATCATCCGTTTACGGCTTGACGTCAAATTCTGGGACACCCTGTATAATAGGTAGTTGACACTTTCAACCTTAATTCGTAGAAATGAAGGCAAAGAACTATATCCATTAGTTAAATGCATTATGTCGGTACATTTCACATTGATAATAATGATAATAATCATAATCACGTCAAGTGCGTGTAGTTAATACAAAATTTCACATTTATAATTTGTTTTAACTACATGTGCTTGACGTGATTAATAAATGAGAAATTGTATCTCTGTCGGTAAGTTAAGTATTAAAATGCAAAAGTATAAAACTAGGCGTTACTGAACTAAAAATGTATGTAGTTTCCATTTATTTATTACGCAAATATATTTTTTTAAGAGAACAAAGACTGGAAATGCTATTAAGGTTTAATTCAAAGCTATAATTAATTTTCGATTCACGCTGTTCTCTCGAATCGTGTTTTTATTGGAGCGAGATTTTCCTGAACAAACGTGCATGGCGGGAGGGGGGTGTTCGAGTGGGCGAAGGGGGGAGTGAGTGAAATGGACTCGCGAACGAAAGAGTGGGGCCCTCCCGCCTCCCCCAACTGACCACTGGACGAACGGATTATGAAATACTTCATTGGAAAAAAAGTACCGCAAAAAATATCAATTTTCGACCACTGTGGGCTGCCTGCAGGCATTTCATTTCGCCGACGTGGACAAGCTATAAATTAGAATTCTCACACATTCACCAGAAGCTAACGAGTTGTTTGAGCATGGAATTACATGCCGTAACGAGATATGAATCTAATTAAATTCCATTCATAAAAGAATGAAAACAAAGTGAACGAGAATGCCCCACATTTTCCAATGACTGTCAGAGGGTAAGTGATAATTTCTCATATATTCTTTTTTATTATTTTATAGGAAATAGATGGATATTTGTCGAATGGATAGTTTGCCAAAGCAAACGTGTTCGTGCTAATAAATCTTTTTTTTTGCAATTACTTAAAAGGGAGAAAAGTGGTCCAAATCCAAAGTAAAATAGAGTTTATTTCACATAGTTTTGACTTAGCCTGAGACCAGTTTGGTGAAATCCTATACTTCTCCAAAACGGCTCTACGTTGAAATTTGCAACATATTGGTTTACGGAAGAGAAAAACTATTCTACCAGGTCTCATATATCTGAGAAATTCGTCTCCTTTCTTTCTACCCGAGCACAACTCGGTCCCTTAGGTACTGAGAACTAATACTTAAGTCGACAATTGGGAGCACGTTTTACCTGTATTTCAATTAGCACTCCCTAAATAAATTTCGGGATACAATGGAAATATAAATAGCAATATCCAATGATGGATAACATAAAAGCTTCTCGGAAAAACCTTTTACATTTTTTATTTTATTTTTTTTCTTTAAGTGTTGCTATGAAAGGTGTAGCATTTCTTAAAAAAAGTTGCCTCTTAATTTTTCTACGAGAATGTCTGCAAATATTATATTATGTCTACCCTGAATCACGATGTCTTTCCATCCCAATAAGAAAAAAGAGTGTGCCAAAATTTCCATTTCCTTTCATTACATTCCACCTTTTTAATTTTGCCATTGTGTTACCGCAAAGTACGTATAGGAGAAAAAAAATCTTTGGTACAATTTTTGTCTGATGAAATTATGACGTAAAACTTCTAGAAGTTTTACGATTAATGATAGTGGCATTTTTTAGAAACGCTCCGGTAGGTAATGCAAAAATCTTTAGATATCCAAGTAAGTTGTTATTTAGGTCTAGCTGCAATCTGTGCCCGCTCCTAGGGTGAGGCAATATCAACGACAGCCCAGAATCCGGGACAACGCTTTGGAATGCCCTATATTGGAATCCGGCGAGCGTTCCACTAACGTTGTTATTTTTCGCAGAACCTCCTATTGGATTTACACTATATTTCTATTACATTATATTTTCCACCACGTTGAGTTTTAGTGTTAACGAAATCGATTTCTATCGTCCGATGTAAGGGATGAATTTTGTTTTATAAAATACTAGCTTCTGCCCGGGACTCCGTCCGCGTGGAATCGTTTACCTGTATCGTAGCTCCATACAAATATTCACCCCCATTTCACCCTTTTAGAGGATGATTTGTGGGATAAAAACTATGCTATGTTATTCCCAGGGATTAAAACTATCTATGTATTTACCTACCAAATTTCATCTAAATTGATTCAGCATCATCGTCAACATCATATCAGCTGAAAGACGTCCACTGCTTCCCGCAAAGAGTGCCACACTGACCGGTTCTGCGCCACCCGCAGCTATAAACTAGACACATAAGTATTTGTGCCTGTAACGACGACTACCATAGTACCATATTATCACACACAGTACTAAAACCCACACACTACCATATTGTCACAGTATTAAAACCTGCATAGTTCAAGCGTACGGACACATACAGCTTCAAGGAAAGACGAGTTAAACTAGTATGTACCCATAAGTCCAGAGGCTCTAGTATAAGTTTTACGGAAACAAAACTTTACGACCGCGTTCGCGTTTAGCTGTCGAATCCCATACAAATTGGGGGTAAAACGCAAACGCGATCGTAAAGTTTTGTTTCGGTAAAACTTATACTAGAGCCTCTGATCACTTCCCCTACTGTCCCTTAGTAGTAGCGTAGTGCAAATCTCTGAATTCTGTTTTTAGGTTAAGGCGCCGTAGGTTCACGGTCTTCTCTCCCTCTCACTGAGCATAAGCGTGAGCGAGATGGAAGTGCGTGCTCGGAAGCGCGGAAATCATGTTTTTTAATTATTATTTTTTTGCTGTTTAAATAAATAAAAAAGTAAACACTGATTTCTCTCAAACATGATATTGCCGATTTTTAGAAGCCATTTTAATATTTTTAGCTTTTGTGCATAATTTGTAAGAAATATTTGAAGTGTATTTTAGACCCTTTTAGACCTATGTTCGTGATTTTTTTCTATCGAGCGAAAATTGTTTATACATGTTTCTAAACACTGATTTTCCTGCAGAAAAGCCTCTAGATTACTATTCGTATTTTTTTTAAACCATATTATTATAAACAGACGCATTATATTGTTTCAAAAACTCTGTTCGCTTAACTTCGCTGAACCTACGGCGCCTTAAGTGTATGTGAAAGGAACTGTACTAATAATACAACTTTATTGCGATAAATATTTATTTCACATTAATTAGTTTCTCACATAGATACTTATTCTTCGTTATGTACATAGTACAGTAATATTGTCATAAAAACATTTAATAAAAATTGACTAGGGTTTGACGATATCTACATAATATTGTATGTACAAATTTAAGCTCCGGTTAAAATTATTATATAAATTCAGTCTGACTAGATTTATTTACATTATTCCGTAACTTTAACATATAATCAACTAAATACCTGTCTATTTTGGCAACTATTAAGGTATCGCAATACATAAAAAGAAAAATACAACCCTTAACCTGTGTTACTACAAAAGTTAGTAGTAGGTACCGTCGATCGTCGATGGGGTGACTTTAGGAAAAATGGGGCAACTGGGATCAGCTTAAGAATCCTTTCACGTCAACAGATATAAGTCTGCTAAAATGCGGTATTTATTGCCGCAAGTATGCCGATTTTTTTTTAAATAAAGTCGTCGCAGGTTACAAAGTCACCCCAGTCGATGGTAAGCACAACGTATTCCCGCTAGCTACAAATATTTGGATAAACAATGCCGGGATACTGTACTAGTAATCGTGTATGCTGTCTGGAACTCTATTCAAGCACTGTTAAAATCAAAATATAATATAAATTGGGTAGATAACGATGATTGAGCTTCCGGTCATACGAAGACAAAACGTAGGTACAAACGCGGAGCGCTCATTATCAATTCAGTTCAGATTCGATTTTAACGGTGTGTGAATTTCTATTCGACCCTGGTTATGACTACTTCAAGATACAACCGAAAATTAGCTTATAATGATAATTGGCTGTTACCTTTAAATACCTGTCGATAGTGAATACTTATTTGGCACAATATAAAACATTGAATATGGACTATTTGCATTCGTGTAAAATGGCAGTAACCGAACCTTTAGCTACGTTATACTTAGTTATATTAATAGAACAGACTGCCTATCTACTTAATTAACTACTTAGCCTATTGAATTTGATTCAATGTATTGACACCATTGACTGACGCATCGCGTCTTGGCATACTCGGACATAGAATGAGGCAGTGATCCGTTTGTGCGTGGTATCAATTCATGGTTGGCACGTTTTATGGCAAGTCGTTATTTGGCATTAGAAAAGATACAAATACAGATTACGCATAGAAAGTAAAATATTAAAAAACGTAGAGATCGTATTATATTCGTCGGTTGACAGCCAAAACTCACTAGCATCTGTCACTACTACATCTGTCAGTATTTATAAACCTCGTATCTAAGTACTGACTCGTTACTAAGTTTATGCTTAAAATGGTTGGTATTAAAGTGCTTTCATCCTTACTTGTCTTATTTGGTAAACAACATTCTAACCTCAAAATGTATCTTTTTTAGACTGTAGCAGCTATTTTATCGTAAAAAAAGCGTTGCTAGACAAAAAATCGCGAAGTGATGTCCGAAAAGTCGTCTCGGCATGAGATTCAAGACTCACAAAATTGCTATTCTATCCTAAAAAGATGCATTTTGAGGTTAGAATGTTGTTTACCAAATAAGACAAGTAAGGATGAATGCACTTTAGTTACTAATGTTTGCCAACAAACGAATAAAACCGAACTCATACTTATCTGACGTGATGCTCTGATGATCTCTGACCAGTCACAAAAAAACCGTCACGTTGTAGCGCATCAGATGACTGAACGATATCGTTTTATGTCAGAGAAGTATGAATGCGGCTTAAATCAATATCACTTACACCATTATAATGTCCTTCAAATGTAGTTTTAATCGTTTGATCAATAACTATCGACATTGTAGATGACAGGCTGCCTGGATGTATATTCGGATCGACTCATAGTGGCAATATGATTTCAACGCTTGCTTAAACGTGCATAGAGCCATCGGCCGAGAAAGCAAACGCGCTATATCCTATAAGTATTGATATGGTAAAGGTGTGCGATTCGTGCAACCATATATATCTCCTGATGTTATTTTTAGCTCAAAATTAATTGGATTGGACAAACCTCTGACACATGCTGGAATTTACATTTATGCATTTTGTCGATGTTACCCGTCTAGTTAAATAGTATAGGTGTGAAAATCGTGATAAAGCACCCAAGCTTTTATTTCACTTAGGTACTCCAGAACTCACTTTCTCATCAGAACAAAGACAAATTCACTGCCAAGAATCTCCCGTCGTTCGTATGTAGCGGAAAGCGACACGGAGTAGGCGCCTGCTAAGCTGGTTCCTGGCAGTGAAAGTGTTAATACTTACCGTAATATTGTGTTGTTATATAACATAACTTACAAAAGTGTACGTATTGTTTTACTGTCCCGGTTAGAAATAAGTATTGTAACTAATCTATTAGTTATATGCTTTCTATTTAGGCCGTTTCTATAAATAACTGTCACCATTTTAAAATACGCATCATCTCGCTAAGGCGACCCAGCCAAATGTGGCATAGCCAAACTCAAGATGCCAATCTAATTGCCATAATTATGCTTGTCACATTGAAGAACTTAAGAGTCCATAATATGGAGTGGTCCTAAAATATCGTTACCCTTGTGACATATTAGGGAAACCGATTTTACCCCTAATTGTGATACCCATTGGCTATTTAGATGAATTGACAAGATTTTACGTACACACCAACTCTGTTACCCCCAAAGAAAAGCCGCGTTGGACCCCCACGGGGTAAAGAGTTTGAGAGTTATATGGCATAGCAGTTTCTTTGCGAATTTTGCGGTCCCATGGGAAAAATTGTTCAATACTACCATCTTCGTCACTTTTTGTAACTCTTGATTCTGAAATTACCAAGTAATTTAAATAAGGTAGGAAATACTGTGATTTTTATTTCTGGGATATGCATGGTGCCGGCCTGGCGCCCTCGCGCTAGCTGTGTTCGTGGTGTGTGCGCGGCGACAGCGACCCAGGGCCGGACTCGACGCTTGAGTCCCCGGCGTACACCTCCGAGAACCCGCCCCCGCTGCCGCCTCCGCCTCCGCTACCGCTACCGGCTGGTTAAAATAATAGTTATGATACGAATGTTACGGCTGGTTAAAATAACGTTATGTAACAGTGGCCTAGAATTATGAACTAACTAAGTAGTATTCATTAAAAACGACGAATACAATCTCAAAACGAAATAAACTACACATAAAATAAAATAAAATACACCTCGCTTTGCGATATGTCTGGACCAAAGGTTTAAAAAAAGCTCTTGGCATTGCCTAGCTAAAATGATTAAATTTGGATAACAGCACGGTTATCATGCGACGACGCGCGAGCTCTATCGATTTTTATCGCACTATCCGTCTCTTTCTTATTAGAACACTTAGAACAAGAGGTATAGTGCGAGAAAAATCGAGAGAGCTCGAGGGCCGTCGCGTGATAGCCGTGCAAAAGTTTCACAATCAGATCACATTCTGTACAAAATAAACATAATTATAGGAAGTACGAATTTCAGTCACCAACCACTATCGAAATTAATCAGCACGCTAGGGTACTGCCTAATTCGCTAAATACTTACGTAGACAACTATGCTACGATCTGCCGCGTAACGCAGTCACGCTACATAATATGCAGGCTGAAAGAGTTGAACTGAAAGAGAAAATTACCATGATGTGCGAGAGGCACGCAGTAGGAGGTGCCCGCAGCGCAGTGCCTCGGCCGCACCTTCTCGTATCGGCTGAGCTGCTGCAGCTCACAGTCCGAGTGGTGCTTCTCCACTATTAAACAGAAAAATAAGTTTTTGGGTATATTATAATAAACATTATAGAACTGGTTAACTGAGACAGTGCCTGCCATGGGGAAAAGGCGCGGAGGGCGACGACAAAGGGTAGCAGTATGGCAGAGCGAGGGAGTCGCCTGCCGCGCCAACTCCGCTTAAAAAAGGTATCTATCAGGGGAAAAAATACGCCTGTGGAACGGCACTCTATCACTACATTGTAAGGAAACATTCATTTTGAAAAGTCAAATGAAATGCGAGAAAAAGAAAAGAAAAAATTACGTCATTTCAAAATAGGGGCCCGCCCCACCATTTTAAAATGACATAACTTATGTGGTCTGGTCATTTTATTAGGCGGGGAGGGTCCATTTCAAGGAATAACAGGAAAATGTACAAAAAACGATGACATGCCTAATTTATGGACAAGCAGTGGTAACTAGACCGGCCATTCTAGATGACGGAGGAAAGTTACTAATGGAGGTTTAAAACTGCTTAAAAATGCTCCTATCGGATGCCAAACTCAATGTGCGACTCTGAATCAGCGGAGTCACTTTGTAATATCAGTTAGCCAGCACTTAAATGTAGGTAATTCAAAGAAAGCGGAGCGTACCATACGTCTTACTCGTACCATCAGCTCGGTCCCGGTGCCTCTGCGGGTGCTTCCTACACGGCCGGTGTGGAGGCGCGTCGTTGTCGCGGTGCCCGAATGTTCGGAACTGGAGCGTATGGTCCAGGGTCGCCGCCGTCTCGCCGCCCACCGCGAACGTCGCGTATGGACTGATCTCGTACACGTCTAAGTGGTAAAATGGACGATAAAAGATGTAAAATGGGAGTCAGGGAAAAACTCAGGCGCTATTCTACATTCGCACAGCGAATCGGTTAATTTATGATCAATGTAATTAAAAATACCAATTATTTAAACTTTTTAAAATAAAGCTAATCCGATGGTGCTTGTAATCCCAGAGCTGGCGCGTTTTCGGTCAAAGGCTTAGCTTTGCTGTGCGGGGAAACGCTGCCAGCATCTTGGGGTCTTCTGCGCTAACCTTGTCGCATTTTGCGATCACACGGCGCGCCGCATGATTGCGCTGTTTTTGCGTCCACACTAGCGATCTTGATACGCGTCGGTGTAACGCAACGGAGATACGATACCACAAAATGATACAAATTAGCCAGCTTATACGCCCGGTGTCCGGTGACGCTGTAGGTACAAAATGTACGAAAGAACTCTGCCGTAGTTTGTGGCGGCCACTAGTGGCTCGATATGTGGCCACTCAACTCGTCTAAACTCACCTGAGGCCGGCGACAACTTGTCGTGCTTGTAATCGTGCTGGCAGTTGCGTATGTTCTGCTGCTCAGGACACACGGACTTGTCCGTGCTGGCCACAGAGTGGCTGCAGCGGCGTGTTTCTTCGTCCACTACGGCAGCGCAAGGCCATAGTGTGCTGTGGATGCATGGACTTATCAACACATATTATGCAATACAATACAATTGATATAATGTATGACAGTCTGTAAGGTACGATAGATATGTCAATATGGGCCTTTGTTAACTGAATCAAAGAAATAAATTGTATTTTCTCAAATATGTAATGAAATATTGACTTTGTGTTCTTTATAATAGGCTTCGAAACATGAAGTGTCGGGCGCGGCGAGACGAGAGATCAGTAGTGGAATTTCATACAAAAGGAGCTGTAAAGCGACGGTCTTATATTATTTAAACTATGTTTTTTTATTTAAGCCAGCCACGTAACGTATACATCTACTTGGCCGGCAAGCCCTTGATTCCCGGCCTCTGCAGTAATGTAGGCACTATTATTGTCGTAGTGTTTTTATACTAAGACGGTGGCAAAAAGTATATACAGCAGACTATAGGGAAATCACACTCGCTTCGCTGAACCTTTATTGATTCGAGGATTTGTTGTGTCGGCAAATTAAATTTAAAGAAAAGTAAGAATGTTGAATGTTACTGTCTCAGAAATTGTAAGGAAATATAGTGCTTCCTGAACGGCAAAAGGATTTAAAAAAATGTAAACAGGTTGAATAAAATGTATTTCACTATTGTTTTGCACTAAAGAAGAACTACGCATGTAAAATAAACGAAAATCGACTGGCAACATTTGAAAACTAACTTCGTTAGCCAATGTATTCAGGCAATAAACTTTGTATTTTTTACATGTGCAATGTAGCGTGAACAAAACAAATGGAAACACGGCGAGCGTTCATTTGTGTTTAACTGGATGCAAATATTCGCTCGTGCTAGCGTAGAATGGATATGGACCCCTTTGCGAGTTTAATTTCCGTTGCACTAGTAACGCGGTGCCTACGTTTCAGAACCTCATACCATAAAGGTACAGATGACATATATTTTGAGCATGTAGTAGTATTTTTCCCTCGTAGCACGCGGAGAAATAGGATGGGAGAAAACGACAATAGCTATTGCGCGTGCACAATCTATATTAAAATAAATACTATAAAACTAAAGGTATTCAACGACACAAACAAGTAACACGGGTTATAAGACTAAACATGTACAATACTGGCTGTCTGTGTATACTAGATACTCGTATGGATAAGTTCGAAAATACTACTAGAATGAATTAATCGTTTTAAAATAAAAGTGACCTCAGAACTGCCATGTATGTACTTGGGTGCCGTTCAGCCGCCATAAAAACTAAATGCATATTTTCAAGTAGCACACGTACGGAAATCATAACAAACTATTATCATAATAACGAAATGCTGAGAGAGGTAGGGCACAGCGTAATGTCATCACGCTTGAATCTGGAGCAGCCCGACTGGGGGATTACCTCCACCTTACAGAAGACCACAGCCATAATAGCACTGCTGCCTATTCCGAAGGTATTGTAGTGTTGTGTTCCTGATGGTGAGTCAGGTTCCCAGAGCTCCATCCTTAAAGGCCGGCAACGCACTCACAACACCTCTGGTGTTGCAGGTGTTCATGGGCGGCGGTAATCGCTTACCATCAGGTGATCCGTCTGCTCGTTTGCCTCATATAACATTTAAAAAAATGCATATTTTGATTGGTCATAACATTTAAATAACAAAACACTCATTTAACACCACCATATTTGCTATAACGTTTATATCTACTAATTTCTTTTGGCATAACATACATTTAGTATAATGATTAAAACTGATAACAACATTTGAAATAATGACAAGAGAAGGTGTTGCACTTAGTTTTAATAAGTGATTGCTATCACATCCTAGAAAAAAAAAATGATTAGTTTCGGAGAGACTCTAAGGCAGGTCGGTATAGGTACGTCGACGAGCGAAGCGAGGAGGAGTGTTAGGTTGAACTGCGACTCTACAGGGCGCGAGCCGAGCGAGCGAAGCGAGCATGCCGCGGTAGCGGCCGGCGAAGCGCCAGAACCGAACACTTTTTTACTACCTAATTCTTACGTATTATATAAGTACAACTTGCAAAGCGTGATGTTTAGGACTTTTGTTACAGAAGTCAGATTTATTATAATACTAGCTTCTGCCCGCGACTCCATTCGCGTGGAACTCGTTTATATCGCAGCTCCATACAAACTTTTACCCCCCCATTTCACCCCCTTAGGGGAAGATTTCAGAGATAAAAACTATCCTTTGTTACTCTCCGTCCCTTCAACTACTCGTATCTCCACTTAAAAAATCACGTCAAATAATCGCTCCGTTTTGCCGTGAAAGATGGACAAACAAACAAACACACACACTTTCCCATTTATAATATTAGTATGGATTGGTCGTCGTAATGATAATCGAAATTTTGAAAATCGGTATTTGAGTAATACGAATTCGATTTTATATATTATGGATTATTAATTATTCGGTCGGACTTTTTATTGTTCGGTGTATTGAAATTCGAAATTTTGATACATTATGAGCATGAAATATTATACTGAGTGCCCATTATACCGTTTATTCATTATACAATAGGATATTATTAAAATATATAATTATAATCGATGAAATTATGCAAATAGTTTTTATTTATTTTGTTTTTATGCCATTTGTATAGGCAAGCATCAAGCATCATTTTTTGTTATGAAAAATTAAAATATGCAATTTATTTTTATATGAAAAATTACACACCCCGTATGTACAATCGACTACAAAGCTACAAAAATATGTATACACGACTGTATTGCCTTAACATTAAGGTCGTGTACCTACACATATTTTTGTAACTTTGGCCGTATCGATCTCTTTGTAGTCGACTGTACATACGGGTGTTTAGGCAAGTAAAGGAACTATTGGAAACTTAAGAAGATGATGACCTCAAACGAGTCCGGCGTCCGCTTTGGCACCTAATCCCAAGATTTGGCGTAGGCCCTTTTACGAAAGCGACTGCCATCTGACCTTCCAGCCCAGAACTTATCTTAGGGATTAGATCGGTTCCCTCACGATGTTTTCCTTCACCGAAAAGCCCCTGTTAAATATCAAAAAATGATAACTCGTACATATTTACGTATTTTGAAAAACCGGCCAAGAGCGTGTCGGGTCACGCTTAGTGTAGGGTTCCGTAGTTTTCACTTCACTTACGTCACTTAAGCGTTAAACAAGCAATACTTAGCGAACAATTTCATTATTAGACAACGAACGACCAAAGACAACTAAGACAATTCGAGCACGACAAATTTTCGACCTAATGCATGGGCGCACCTGCTCCGACCCCATTAAATCAGGAAAAATCTTAACACCGCCATGTACGATATGAGCGTTCCGCGTACAGCGATATCTATCGGCAAATTAAGTAACCTATTGTGCGCGAGCTTATAAAGTATGGAAGATGATTTTTATGGTATATTTTTTATTGCGTGAACCAATTTTCACCGTTTTTACTTTATTTGAAAGCACGTCATTTCATTGTGATTTTACAGAATTTACAGGTACAATAAACACCTGCTTGTACGGTTAAATTACAAAGTTAGTTCAGAAATTATTTCGTATTTTTTTTTCAAAAACGATTGAACCTACCAAGTTCAAAATAATTTTCCTAGAAAGTTTTTATAAATTACTACTTTTGAGATTTTTTTCATATTTTTAAAACTTATGGTTCAAAAGTTAGAGGGGGGAAGACACATTTTTTTAACTTCTGGAGCGATCATCTCCGAAAATATTAACATTATCAAAAAATGATTTTAACAGACCCCTATTAATTTTTAAATACCTATCCAACAATATTTATTATCACACTTTAGGGTTGAAAGGAAAAAAAAAACACTCCCCACTTTACGTATAGGGGAGGTCCCTAATAATAAAAAAAAACACTTTTTATTTGACCACTTTGTCGGCGTGATTGATATACATATTAGTACCAAATTTCAGCTTTCTAGTGTTAACGGTTACTGAGATTATCCGCGGACGGACGGACAGACAAAGCGAAACTATAATGGTTCCTAGTCGACTACGAAACCCTAAAAACCCAGTGGTACGAACCGGGGTTCGAACCCGCGACCTCCAGAGCTATAACCACGAACCTCGAATGTCGATTCCATTATTTTGTATGCAATTAAAAAACAAGTTAAAACGGCCTTATAGAAAAAGGCATAAGCCTAAACAGTTATCGCGAGTTTTTATTTGTCTTAAATCACTTAAAGGGTTTTTAAAAGAAAAATACACTTCAATGCAAAAAGAAATATATTCTGTTTTTACATGTAGTGGCTAGTTGTTTTTTCGGAAAATATAAAAAAAATAGACGCGAAAATGATTCCACATTTAAAAGAAGCTGCAAAGCTCAGCTATTGTTAATTGGTTCCCTGCAAAGTCAAAAGACAAATATCTGAAGTCGTACGACAGTTAGGTATTTCATGAAGAGGCGAAAAGAAAGGCATGCCTCATCATCATCATTTTCAGAAAGTATATATTTTTGTTTTCTTGTACAATTTCTGAGATAAGCACTATATTTGTCTTAGCCGGAAGGGCAATTACTGGTTTCGTATTAAATTAAACGAACTCCCAAGATTGTCCGTTTAAAATTAATACACAGCCAGCAATTGCCTACTTCCCTTGCTTCGACAATAATGTAGGTACTTACTATGTAGTTTCTAAAACTGTGTGTTAAATTATGTATCCCAATCCTATAGCATCCACACGATTAAGATAAAGTTAATATCCACAAATACTTACAAGTGAATGAACTCCCTGTTTTAATATCATAATCCGTTTTAATTGGGTGCCTTTAGCTATTTCTTAGCCTCATTAAAATTTGGTAATAGCCAAAACTGACCTCATTCGGACGTTCTTTTGTTATTTATTATAAAGGGGCTCGTTTTCAAACTCACGCCAACAGCTATTCGCAAAATTAACTAAGGTCTAAGGTTTTTGACGAGGAAGAAACAGCGATCCGCTTTAACATGAATTATCGAACTTGAACATTGAATAAACTCTGCAATGTTTTAACTTTTTAGATAAAGAAGCAGTTTAATTTTGCAGCTACTTTTGAAGTAATACGCTGGCTCGTAGTAACACAGACACGGGTCACTATAAGCGTCCGGTACGGCGAATTTATACAAACGCGAGACGGTATTGACACAGGTAATTATGACAAATGGTCTACGGCTACAGTGCACGATTGTTCTAGTGTATCGCTGCAAAAGGTAGACTTGTGTAAACTCTTCTAATAAACTTAAACCTCAGAGCATAAAATACTAGAGAGCGGACAAGCCGCCGGCGGCTGTGTCGCACATGTCAGCTCATTGGGCATACTCCGCCATACATTCACCGTCCGTTGTCCACCGAGAAAGTTCCTTTTTTTGCCAAAATGCCGACTTATGCAATAATTACTTGCAAACATCGCAGTGATTTGATTAATTTCCACACCAATGGCATCACTTTTCACAGGTAAATACTATAAATACTATTTATTTGAAATAATACCACTAATTCAAAAACTTGCGACAGGCATAGGTATTCAATACAAATCGCGCGCAATGTCCGATCTCCTTGTTTCCTATATCTGTGACTTAAACGGACTCATCCACAATTTAATCAAAAATGCTTTATTTCAGTAATAACACTTAGTAATAAATTCAGTAATAAATGACTTTACGGTTGGGAGTGGCTAGTAAGTATGATATACCTGTGTCAGGAACTTCCACTCTTCCATAATTATTAGATAAGTACCTACAGTAATACTCATCGGTGCAACAGTCACATGTGCCGCGCATGTGCCGCGTAAAACTGGTTTTATATTTCGCGCAGCTATCTAAAGTTCTTAAGACACGCTAGTCGGGCTACTTCTTTAGCTAATTTACTGTGACTCAAAGCTAGCAAGCCGACGACGAATTTAGCTTTATCTGTGAACATAAGCCACGTGACATTCGCTGATCTATTGTGAGTGATTACCCGACTGCCTTCTGATATATAAACCAGATGTTATTCGGCTACGGTAACAAGCAAAACGTTGAATGCATTCGAGATATGCCAATCAAGGGTGTGCACCCAAGACAGAGGCACTGCGCGGGCAGATTTGTGCATCATCCGTTCACGCCCTAATCATAAAGAGGCAATGTCCGTAAAATGTAGTTTGTACTAAGTCTTATAAGGTTGTATGTAAGGGATAATCTCCAAAACTGATGCTTAATTATTTCACCAGTATAAATCGATCTAATATTTAAATATAAATTTCATGCAACTGTCGTACCGTAATAAGATAGTAACTTCTCGTATTGTACGTACCTAGATATACGATAGTATCGTGTACGTATACACATTTAACTCGTATAAACCGTTCTGCTTGAGCTTTGCTTTTTTCTTCTTACTTTCGCTTAGCCACCAGAACGAGTAGCAAAGCTGTCACAACGACCGCGGCCAGCGCTGCAAAAGCAAGCGAAATCGCGCCAAAAACCCGCTCTGTTTTGGCGTAGCTTCCAACCATAACTACTGAGCAGCCTTTCCTTCAATTTGAGTCTTACCTTCGCTTAAGTATCAGAACGAGTAGTAAAGCTGTTACAACGAGCACGGCCAGCGCTACAAAGGCAAGGGACACCGCGCCAAACACCCGCTCTGCTGCGGAGTTGCTAAAAACTGTACCTTCTCATACCTTCGCTTAGCCACCAGAATGAGTAGCAGAGCCGTGACAGCAACAGCGGTGAGCGCTGCAAAGGAAAGTGAGACCGCGCCAAGCACTCGCTCGGCTTCCGGGTTGCTTACAACTGTACTCACCGAGCAACTTTTGCTTTGATGTGTCTCTTACCTTCGCTTAGCCACCAGAACGAGTAGCAAAGCTGTGACAGCAACATCGGCGAGCGCTGCGAAGGCAAGTGAGACGCGCCAAGCACTCGCTCGGCTTCCGGGTTGCTTCCAACTGTACCCACCGAGCAACTTTTCCTTTGATGTGTCTCTTACCTTCGCTTAGCCACCAGAACGAGTAGCAAAGCTGTGACAGCAACAGCGGCGAGCGCTGCGAGGGCAAGTGAGACCGCGCCAAGCACTCACTCTGCTTCAGCGTTGCATCCGATTATACCCACCGAGCAACTCTTCCTTTGATGTGTCTCTTACATTCGCTTAGCCACCAGAACGAGTAGCAAAGCTGTGACAGCAATAGCGGCGAGCGCTGCGAAGGCAAGTGAGACCGCGCCAAGCACTCGCTCGGCTTCCGCGTTGCTTCCAACTGTACTCACCGAGCAACTTTTCCTTTGATGTGTCTCTTACCTTCGCTTAGCCACCAGAACGAGTAGCAAAGCTGTGACAGCAACAGCGGCGAGCGCTGCGAAGGCAAGTGAGACCGCGCCAAGCACTCGCTCGGCTTCGGCGTTGCTTCCAACCGTGCCCACCGAAATACCTTCTGACTGGAACGCCACTGGCCGTCGAAGACGCTCTGAAGATATCATTACTTTGTAGCAAAATGTTTCATGAATCCATCATTGAACATGTTCAGAAATTGATATAGAGGTTTGTTGTTGGGATGTGTTTGTAGACATTCAACAAGTTGAGTGACTTTGGCATATTTTATTGAAAAAAAAAGAGTCAATTTCTGATGTAATATCATCTCATCATCAAGTTTCAGATTTTCCTCCTTCTATCTTCGTTATCAGACACTTACTTACACTCAATCAATAATATTTTATTAGTTTTATTACACTGACTTATACAAAGTGTAGATGTAAAAAAATCTTTAAACATCGGAAAGTTGGTCAACAAAATTGAGTTACAGGATTTTACCGCAATTAACTAACATACACACAAATCTACAAGTTAACTGTTTGTTACAAAAATTATATTTATAAATAAGTCTTTGTCTTACCAGTGTACGATTTATGCAATCGAAGGAAAACTTGCGAGAGCTTTAAACTGAACAATTTAACTTTAGTGCAACTTGTAACTTTGTTGAACCACCCAGGCGAACAGGACAGTGTCATAACAATCGGGAATGTGTCGCGCTAAGGTTGAAAAGTTTGAGCTCCGCTGGTATGGTCAAACTTAGATTTAATCTCTGAACAATGTACTAACTGGCACTAAAATGTGCTAGTGTTTTGAACCAGTTGTTTGAAATAACAGGATATGGACGGTGTATATACGGCGGTAAACTTCCAACTTCCTATAAAAATAGGAACTTTGGGAGTCAACTCGCATGTTATGCATAAAGAATCTCATATTATTGCTAGGCTCTGTGAGCTGTACTAGACTTTGCGAATCTGTTAACAATTTTACTTGTTAAATGTACCTGTACTTTTACCAATTAAATTATCTGAAACTGAATCTCTATTCCCCAAAAAACATTTTTTTCTTTAAAAATAAATTAAACAGACGAAATAAAATACGTCGTAACTATCGAATCTGCTCACAAAATTTCATCTGTAGTAGAGTACATCCGGACATACGGAAGAAATTTGCCCTAAGCTGAAACCACGCAACGTCCTAGAAATCTGTTTGCTGTAAACCGATTTCTAGAACAGCGTTATTATGGACTAGTTAGCACAATAGGCATTGTAATTATATAACTTACCTCCAGCATGTGTCGTAGTAGCAGCATATATGATGGCTTGGTGTCTCGACGACTCCGTAGACGTCCACAGCCGGAGGGCGTACCACGCGCCCGTCGTGAGACCGCCAATTACCACCTGCCCATACAAATACCCGTCAATAATGTTACTTATCTAGTGATTGATTTATTACAAAAGTGGTCTACCAATTTCCGTAAAAAATTACAGTTAAGCGAAAAATTCACCAGAATTCTATTTCCCTAGCCTGGGGAAAAGACCATGATGAGATCGTGATTCAGACTACAAGGCTGCGCTTGCGTCGGCCTGCTGCCGCTGCAGCCTCACAACGCATGATACTTTCTCGTCGCATCATTAATTCAGCCATGAATTCCTTGATAAAACGTAGTTTACCATGGCAATTTTTGTCAGAAACTTACATACTTAAGATTTATCCAAAGCCAGGATGCCGTTATGTTCCGCCCGCACCGCACGCCTCGTATCTGAAGACATGGCGTTGTTGCACTAATCTACAGGGTCGCTCACCTCCCTATGATGGTGTAGCGATATGAGATCAGCATCAGACCACAAGGTCGCACTCGCGTCGGCTCGCCTCCACTGCACCCTCACGAGGCATGATACTTACTCTTCACATTCAAAGCCAGGAAGCTGTTGCACTAATCTAGATGGTTGCTCACCTTTCTATGATGATGTAGCGATTTAATCCACAACTCCGCGCCCTCGTCAGACCACAGCCTCCGCACCGCACGCCTCGTATCTGAAGACAGGGCGTTGTTGACCTCCCTATGATGTCGCGATGTGAGATCAGCTTCAGCCCACAAGGCCACGCCCGCATCTGCATGAGTCACGTACCACAGCGCTTCGCTCAGTTAACATAACGCCCTAAAGGCATTGGAGCACATCTCTATGGTTGGTCACCTCTCTATGATGGTGTAGCGATGTGAGATCAGCATCAGCCCACAAGGCCGCGCCCGCATCGGCCCGTCGCCATTGCAGCCTCACAAGCCTCGCGCCGCAGCGCACAGCCCGCCTCGCATCAAGAGCCAGGGCGCTGCTATTGCTCCATACTGCTGCTTCGGCACCTTCGTCTTGACCGCGGCGGTCTCCCCCGCCTTCCCATACTAAGACTAGGGAAATTGAAACAATTTCAACAAATATCTTGAAATTCATTCATCATAAAAGTGCCCATAACCTTAATGACACAATTACAGTAGATACTCTATCAGCCGCATTCGATTGGTTGACCCTATATAAGGGCGACGGAAGCTATTTCTGTTGACCGGAAATTAGGAGACATACCTACTCATCATTGTTTCAGATAAATCCAATCATAGGCGAAATATTAGGTCCTTACCTATGAAATTGGTGTTTATATCACAGATATTCTTTTGTACGTAATTTATTCATTTCATTTCTATTGCAACATCCAAATTATTTTATAATTTCAATTTTAGACTATGTAACAAAGGTTTTAAATACAAATAATAGGTTTTAATTTTTTATTTAGTGTTTCAACTTAAAGCTTGAAAATCACCCTTTTCATGTGCTGCCGGTTCAAGTGTTTCAATTACGTAAGTATAGTTTTATGATGTGAAGTATTTTTATGTAATTAAGGTATTTGTAACGTAGCTTAAAAGTTTTTTCTATATTCCTTTCTAAATTTTGTTCGGTTCGAATTTGACATTGCTGAATAATCCGCAAAATTCAATGTATGAAAATGACAGTTTTCATAAAATTCTCCATACAAAACGCCAATTTCATAGGTAAGGACCTAAGTATATAATATAAGGCACAACTACCTCTAGACAAAAGCGTAAGTCAAATATTGTAGTTTGTGGATTAGATGGTCGATGTTGATTGAAAATAAATTGGTTCTCTATTGTATGGGCAAAAATCATTTCCCAAAGTGTCACTTCCCAAAAAATGTTTCCCAATTGATCATTTGGCAAAAAAACACTAGTCAAATTATTGTTTCGCATTATATCACTTGGCAATATCTCCTATGGTCAAATATTACTTCGCAAATTATTGTTTGGCAAAGTTTTACATGGTCAAGTTTCATTTGGTCAAACGTATTATTTAGCATAACATTCTTTTTCCAAATTATTGCATGGCATATGATTTAGATCCTAATTGTGTAGTGCATACGAAATCTATTTGAGTGAGATTACATAATTTTGCTAAGCGGGTAGTTTGTAAAAAACAAAAGTAAATAATTTACAGGTAAGTTTATGTTCTTTTGTAATATAGGTACTTAGGTAACAATATATTATAATCCAAATAAGCAGCATGCATGCAAGCAAGCCCCGAGTCGGTTTCGCCCTTTTCATCGAGAGTCTCCAGCGAATCGACGCCACCCCGCTGCGCGGGGTGTCTATTTCTGGTCTGAGGGACACAAGTGAACCCTAACCTAACCGACCAAAAACAGAGTTCGCTTATGACAAGCCATTTTTTCCACCCTGGTACCTAATGTGCGAAATGAAAATTTGAACAAATGTTTTGTTTGGAAAACAATATTAGCCCGAACTAAGTGTTTGCTTAATAAACTTTTGTCTTAATAACATTTGACAAAGCAAAATTATGCCAAATGATATTTTGACCAAATGAACAAAATGCGAAACAAAAATGTGCTATTTGTTCGTTTGGGAAATGAAACTACTGCCATAAGTTTTGTGGGAAGTGAAATTTGGCGAAAAATATTTTGCCGAAACAGCAGGATACCAAATAAATTAGATACTTAAGCTGTATTTAACTGGTTTACTCATTCAACTACTTTGCGATATTAATCAATGTGAGTCTAACCTGGAGGTTTCGTCTTCACCAACAACGGTGCCGAAGGCGGTGAAGGTCCTGCTCGTGAATGGGCCACAGCCCTCACAGAATACGAGGCTCCGCAGGACAAAGACCTCAGCATCACACTGCTGGCCTCGCCACCAGCTTCCAGTTTCCTCTCCTCCTCGCCTCTGGAGCCAGTCTCTAAGCTGTCAACGCTGTCGTCACGGACGCGCACCCACCATATGGTAAAACCTAAAAATAATACGCTTATTACTTAAAAAGTAAGGTTTAGGCATGTTGAGAAAATTACCATAAGTTGTAGGACAAAAGGGTCTCCTTGCAGCAGATGGATGAAAGAGCAGGAAGAGGGAGAACCGATGTCAGGATATTTAGTAAACAAAAGATTAAAGGCACAAATGTTCGCAACTGTGAGAAGATGTACCTATACACGAGGGAAAATGTTATGAGGCATCTGAGTAGCTTTAATTAGTATCTGTCTACCTCAATAGGAGACAGGTATGAGTATGTATTCTATAAAACTATTTCAATATTGATAACACAAAAGTAGGCAAGTATACCCCCGGAATGGCATACCTCAGAACTATAGTATGCCATCACTACGTTAGACTAACCTAAATACAAATAGTACCAGTAGGCAAATCGGTACAGTCATCTAGATAATTTCCGTTTGCTCATAGTAACACAATAACGTATAGGAATGAGCAGTTGCAGACTGCTGCCGTAATCCGCCAAGTGACTCGTCGTGCTTAAATTTACGTTTGGTACAAGTATAAAAAAATAAGCGTTTTCCAAAAAAAAACTATGACAATATTCATTCCTAATCATCTATTGGATTAATGGAAGATTAATTTCGAACCTATACAGTGTGTTCCGCCCCCATTCATCAGCCCCAAATTCATCAACATAATTCGTGAATATTTAAAAATGTATATTTCTACGAGATTTTCACGTTAGGTTTTTGATTACATTACATCTAGTAGAATTTTTCGGGTGTGGGATTTAGAGACGCGTGTATTTCAGTGCAGTCCAAACAACTTGAAGGATTTTAAAAGTTCGAAATTCACGTTAGTCCACTAGAAAAATAATGGAGAAGAAATGTATATTCACGTAGAGTAATACGTAGTTGAGGAGGTGTGGAGGTTGCGATGCCACATGGCAAGCCGATGTGACATCGCGATGCGTCAGCTTGGCTTCCCTTATGCGCCGCGTGGTCTAGTAGGAACACCGCTGGCGCCGCTGGCGGCACCACGCATCCCACCCGGTACGTTGCCATCTCCCGAAAGCGTTACGGAACATGTGTAGTTTAGGAACTTACCATGTGGTGGCGCAGCGGGATGGTGCTTGGTGCGCCAGGTAAGTTTGGCTTCCCTGTGCGCCGCGTGGTCCAGCACCAACGCCGGTGCCGCTGGCGGCATCGCGCATTCTACCCGGTACGTCGCCTCCTCCGAACCGAAGGCGTTGCGGGCTGAACACGTGTAGTTGCCGCTTGTGGATGCGTCCACTTCTATTGTAAATGAAAGGAAATTCGTATAAAATATAGTCTGCAACAGTCATTCGAAACGGATGACGTTTTGTATATGTTTGTGATATTTTTACATGTATTCTTTAAGTATATTTCGGGCATAGCATAAGTGATTATGGAACATAATTTCCAGCGTCTGTTACTTACAGTATTAGTATAAATCAAAAACAATATTTTTTATGCTTCAAAGGTAGAGGTTGCAACCAATACATCATATTTTTTGGTTTGTGGCAATACAACGAGGCATATAGCCATATGATGCACGTAAGGCGTGATATACGGCCTGGGATTGTTAATGACCGGACAATCTGGACACTGCCACCACTCCCGCGGCATCTCTTCGCCGCTGCACACACGCCAACGCAGCGAATGACCGCACTGTTTTGATTTAAAAGATCAAACTGACTCAAATATGTGACACTGACCATGTATAGCGAGATGTCCGTGAGGCGTGAGATGTGTCCTGGGATCGTGCGTGACCGGACGGTCTCCACGCAGCCACCGCGCCCTCGGCATCGGGTCCCCGCGCCATACACAAGCCAAGCGCAGTGATCGACCGCACTGCACGCGAGCCCATACGCCGAATGACAGCAAACGCACACCCCCTCGAGAAAAGCCATAATATCTTGAGGCGCACAAACCATATTGTCTTTAGCTTTAGTTATGTATTAGGTACCCCCTTCAATGTGCTCAAAATATAAGAGCATAGTTGCCATCGAATAACACATAAATACGTTCATAAGAAAGTATCAATTGAGATACGTGCGCAAGTTTTTCTCTCCCTACTTTCAGACAGAACTATTTTAGGTTGAGGCACTTGTCCCACCGCCGGCGAGTAGCGAGTACGCGAGTAGAGAATTAATATGAGAGTACTCGCTACTCGCCGGCGGTGGGACAAGTGCCTTTATACAATATTTCTAAAATCGCTTATAGTTACCCATTAGGCATTTGTATCCATAATGTTCTCATAAGTATGTGTGTGGATAAATGTCATGCACTTGTTTTACGTATTCACTTACTCAAGATGATTAATAAATTCATTAAATTAATGATTTAATTAGTAATATTTGGGGAAACCGTAAACAATCTACAGATGTAGTGCATAATGGTTTCCCAACGGTTTTTTCACGGAAACGTACGAACGTGTCTTACTATTTCAGTCAGTCTCGGTAGGTACAAAAAGTACTGAGGCTGATTGAAGGAGCATGACAAATACGAACGTTTCCGAGAAAAAACGATGGGAAACCATTATGCACTACATGTAATGGTTAAGAGACGATGTGTCTCAAGTAATCAAGCTTATTGCATTCATGTTGTATATCGATATAACACTTTAGGTACCTCGGGAACTAGTGGTAGCAGGTTGAGGCGCAGAAGGTTCGCCCTCTCCAGCCACAGAATGAGCGGCGACCCACGCCTCGTACGTGGCGTCTTCAGACAAGGACCTCAGCTCGGCAGACCCACCCAAACCCACGGTCGGGTCACCGTCTTCAGCCTGCACTGTTGTAGTTTTCGGAGGCCTATCCCTGAATACATCAAAGTAGTTTTAAATATTGAGAGTGTACCTCTTATACAGTGACTATAATGATGACAAAGAGTCCTGTTAAGAAATATTCATCATTAGGCACTTGTCCGACCGCCGGCGGTAGGACGAGTGCCTTAGTCATGCCCTTTTACTCATTGACACAGCATAAAAGACAAATGATAAGACCTAAGCTAAACGTAGAAAGGAGTAGAAATGTTGCGTAGTTTTTTAATAACTATCGTCGTAACATATCATAGAGGAGGTGGACTAGTTATAAGATAGAGCGAGATAGGGATAACTTAGAAAAATAGCGAACGGTTTAAAGGAGCATTTTAAAACATGTTTATATTCAGTGAATAGATAGATAATTCATATATTCACGCCTTTATTCCCAAAACGGATAGTCAGAGCACATGAAGCTAATGTTCCAGTGCCACTTTTAGCATAAATGTGGGTATAAAAGATCGAAAAATGTGATATCGCAGTGATAAGTGGCTAGTCCAACGCCCACAACCAACTTCAACCCTGCTCCCTTAGACGACTTTTACGACACCCACGGGAAAAAGGGGGTGGTGCAATTCTAATCTGACACCATACGGAGATGTTTATATTATGTTTATAAATTCTCAAAATAAACAATCACTTATAATTAACATAGATTAGATTTACCTGCCAAGTTCACGGTAGAAAACTGTATAATAAAGCACAGGCCCATTAGGCCGACTTGGTGGTAGCCAGCTTATTGCCAAAGAAGTAACTGACGTTGCTACGACTTTCACGGCAGCCGGAGGTCCGGGAGCTGCAACAAACCATTTAGGTTAGATCCCACAAAATCTACCTAAAGGATAAACAACGGATGCAAAGTCAACACCCAAACATACGATATATAGGATGATATGGAACGTACCATCTTGTTGCGTGGTACAATGCACAGGTTGAGCCGGCACACCATCGCCCGCTCCCGTATACGCCAACGCTTGTATCGTATAGTTGGTGTATGGTCTCAGTGCGAGCAGTAGCGTTTCCACGCCCGCTACCCTCTTGACCTCCGCTCCCGCTCCTGAGTTGGCCCCGCCGTTCCCTCGCACCTCCCACTCCAGCCACTCTGCCGCTGCCGACAAACAACTGCCATCATTCAGCTTGGAATATTGAGATTGTTTCAAGTTTATTTGTTTACGAATGCAACGGTTAATTTCCAATGAGAAATGGGCTCGTGATTACGTAAAACGCTTTGAGTTTATGTGAATTGGGCAATTAAGAAAGCAGTTTGGCGCAGTTTATAACGGTACAGCTATGGATACAGTAAATGTTCGTAATGAGGCATTTCTGAGTTAAATGTTTGCAAGTCACTGACATTTCATTTACAAAATTTTATCAACGTCTGACGAAAAATTTTCATCGGCAAGTTCCTAAATAAATTCAGTCGTAACCAAGTCTATGATATGACAAAAGTTTCTGCGTCAGAGACAACCTGATGAATTGATGAGACATATTTCCATACTCACTATGCTCAGGACGGTACAACAGCTTGTAGCCGAGCAGCGAGCCGTGGTGCGCGTGCGCCGGCGGCGGGGACCACTCCACCTTAAGACTCTGGGGGGACACGGCGCGGCAGCGGACTCCGCGGGGACCTTCTGAAGGAACTAAAGACAATACAACACTGTAAGCATCCATTAGGTAAACTAGGTAACGTTTGAAAAGGATATCGGTTTGGATGCCCTGATATGAATTACCAATTTATTGAGGCTATCAGTCTCACAGAAGAAAATTTATGAAGGCGACCTATTTATTAATTTATTATACAGAGGAATACGACAATATGTAGGTATGTGTACTCGCACGTTGATAAATTGCATTTGTTTCGTTAATTTCGGTACACAGTACAAGTGTACCTACTGTCAGAGATTTATGAAGTAAACGGTATTAAGCTGATACCGGCTGAATTCCGTTCATAGTTCATAAATCAAAATCTATTAAAATAAAGTAGTCTGTTGAATATAACTAAACCAATTATAAATCTGATGTTTCATAAGTCAACATATTATATTTTAATTTATTCAGGTATGATAAGAGTTTTCGAAGTGCGATAGAAATCTTACAATGAAATATTTGCGCTGTTTATTCCCTACAAAGAGTTCCTGTTCGTGAATTAAGTAATCCTCTTAAGATTTTGCATTAAATTGTTAAATTCGTGAGTGTCGAAACCGCTGCTAGGGAATTATATTCTGTAATGTTAAATGTTTACATAGCTAAGCAACGAAGCTTGAATACCTATGCGTTTTGGAGGATTGTTTATTTGGGTGCAAAATAATGAAATGGCACATTTATAGTCTTATAAACCGGATTTAATCAGTCAAGCAAATCATTAAATATTTTAATGTTAATATCAATGCTAAGTTATAAGACTAATAAGACATTCCCTGACTTTTCCAGCAGTAGGACACTGATGGCTACGATTTTTTTTTACATACATGTATGTTCTGCACATTCACTGCCAAGAATGGCCTGACGGGTGCTTTTTTCGTAGGGAACAACTACGTAATCGGCTACGACCGTAGCGCTATGAATTTTTTGGCAGTGAACATGTGTTAAATCATAGAAAATCAAAATATGTCTGTGAAAAGCTATTGATAAATTGAGCACAAAATTTATCAGGGTAATAAATACATCTCATGCCACATACCACTTTCTTGAGTCAACGTATTGACGGGCGCCGTGGCTGGGCCAGCGCCAGCGCTATTGAACGCCCTAACGCTCACGGAATACCTAAAACACATTACTAGTTAGTTTAAAAAAACAAGGACAAGGAATGGGTACTACGTAAGTTTTATTAGATTTTCTCTATAGCTTTCTAGATGACGTGACCCGCTCTGCAGTTTGGCTAGAAGGTTGCGCCGGTGTAGCAGACGTAGTCACTTATAGAGCTGCCCTTTCAATAAGCCGGTTCCTGTGCTACCAGCGTGGGCCGGGAAGGGTGAGTTTATGTTAATAATAATATTTACATTACTACAAAGACCGGGAAGTAAGGAGTTGCCGGCCGAGTACATATAGACCGCTGAGCGTAGCAAGGCCGTAGTTATGAGGCTGGCAACCCCTTTTCACGCCAAGGTATGTATAGTGCTTTTCTCAAACATGCAATGAAATTAATAAAAAGAACTTCATGAAACATAACCATAATTTTCATGGCTGAACGCCGTGATGCTGTGCCGCAAATTGCGGAATGACAATTAAAAAAAAACCATCTTGCAGGCCTATGGCATCCAATTTTGTATGAAATGCCATTACGGATCTCTCGCCTCGGTGCGCCCGAAGCGTGCACTTTGAAGCGCATTATCAAGAAGACAACGTCAATATGTCATTGCGTTTGAGAAAAGTTAATTTTAGATGTCAGTTATACAGTGTGCATGTAGCAAGTTCCTAATTTATTTCAACCTTTCTAACGTGTTGTAACGCGTTTTGAAAGGAACGTCAGGGTGGCAGGTGGTCACGGTAGTCTTTGAACACTTGAGAAAATCTTGGGAGGCTCATTCCACAACTGGAGCGTTTGAGGGAAGAATTTTCTCTGAAACTGTACCACACTAACCGCGTATAATGCTCCAGCCCCTCAATAGTGTATTTGGTGATTTGTCCACGCACCGTAGCGAACTCCATACCAACATTAGCGCCGCCTGAAAGCGTGCCGTCGGCCGACGCCCACCACCAGACCGAGTAGCCGAGAAGCTCGCCGTTCCATGTGGATGACGGGGGTGGCTATAACAATCGTTTTATATCAAGTAAGTAAACAATATGACTTTAAATAATGAATCGTATCTCTCTCTCGTATAATTAAGGCACAGTTCTAAATAGAAAATATACATTTGTCACGTATCACGGAGTTACACGGTCAGTTGGTGCAGCTGTCATTGTTTCAAGTTGGTAATTGTTACGCGTTCCTATTAAACTATTATTAGGTCATCATCATCATCATAATTATATCAGCCGAAAGACGTCCAATGCTGGAGATAGGCCTCCTTCAAAGAGTGCCACAATGACCGGTCCTGCGTCACCCGCCAATTCACCCAAAGGGCAAGTGAGAGGGCTATGTTGGGAATTTCTTTGTGCGATCGCATCAGAGATGAGGCTATCCGCAGCAGAACCCAGGTAACCGATATAGCCTACCAAATCGCTAAGCTTCAGTGGCAGTGGGTGGGGCACATTGCACATAGAACCGATGGCCGTTGAGGCGAAAAGGTTCTCGAGTGGCGACCACGTACCGTAAGGCGCAGCGTGGGTAGGCCCCCCACAAGGTGGACTGATGACCTAGCAAAGGTCGCGGGAGTCCGCTGGATGTTATTAGGTATAGTATCGTAATTCAAATAAGTTCCAAATTCTGACCTGCCAAACCAGCTCAATGGTGGTAGCCCGTGGTGCCGAAGACCGCAGACTGAGCGGCGCCCGCGACGGCGGCTCGTGTGACGTCAGCGCCAGCAGCGCTCTCGTGTGAGTCGACGCAAACTGCGCCGTCACAGTCCTAGCGCGCACCAGGTAGGCGGTAGCGGGTTCGAGGCCTGTTATTGTGGCTCCTTCAGTCCTGTTGTAAAATAGTTTTACCTCTACAATCTGGCATACAATAACAACTCGCCTCAATTCACTTGACCGTATGTTATCGCTCTCAATAGCTATTGATGAACAGTTATGTCCTTGTACAGTCACCAGCATTAGTTGTTATAACAAAGCAAGTGAAAATATCTGACACGTCTTAGAAAGAGCTGTGACAGATGTTATTTATGCGCTCTTTGTTGTAGCAGATCACTGTACAATGTACATGTGAAAGACACCTACTATCTTCATACACAGGTGAGCTAACAATACAAAACCCACGTCCAGTAAATACGATGAAATGGGAACGAAACTTGCTAGAACCGCACTCTGTCATACGGAGGACTCCGATGATCTGGAACGGTTATTTGGCAGGTTGAATGTAAGTAGGCTGCTAAAGCTTAATTTTTTGATGTACCTACGTTAACAATGAATTATTTCATGTAAAAATACCACGTACTCAGAGTAAGTGTCCACATTATGCGCCGACACCGACACGTTGTGAGTGTCGGCGTCCCTCCAGGAGTCTGAAGTGGTGGAGTCATGCTTCCGATATTGCACCACATAGCCCAGCACTGGTGAGTTACCGTCGTAAGGCCGTCGCCACTGAAGACGGACTGATCTGGACGTGGTCTCCAATACTCTAAAGTTTGATGGTGGCTCTGGAGGTTCTGTCGAAAACAAAAAACGAGTGAATTAACAGCTACTAGGTGACCTTCCGACCGTGGCTCTGCCGCCTGTTGTAAAAAGCTACAAAAGGGGGTCATTGGGGCACGAGTGCTCCATGCAGCGGGGACCGCGGCAGTGCCCTATAAGCCCCAGGCAAGGCAATGAACATCTTTTCGCCTTCGGATGAACCAGATGCAGTGAGGGGGGCTCCAGTGCATTCAGTGCGAGATCCTGGACTCCTCCCCATGAAAGCGCAGATGATGGCAGCCGTGGAGTTTTAGTGGATATATATAGGTACACTTTACCCAGTTATACTGATTTTGATGACTGAGTACCAGATGGAAGACTTTTTTTATTTCTCAGGATTTTCTGGCGCTATGCCTTAACGGTGCAGTCTCACAGACTGAACTGATCGATTTGAAAATGACATACCTGTGTAAAGTTATACGCAATGCAAACAAAGCACACCTAAATAAAAGATTTGATACAGAGAACAACCACAAAGAAAAAAATAACCATCATCGTCTTCAGCCCAGGACTCAAACCTGCCCACCTGTATTCCACGCAAAATGTACACGAAACATAAAAAAAAGGTTTCGTTAAGAGGCATATTATACCTAAATATTTTTCGCTAAGCAGCCGAGCGGGCGGCAATCAAAATTAATAAGAATCGCGGATCGATTAGAAACATGTAGAGGTATATTCGGCCTTTAAAACGTCAGTGACCCACAACAATATTAGTATATCTTACCTTGCACGGCAAGATGCACGAAGTGGTCAGATCTCCCGTAAGGATTGGTCGCTTGACATCGATAGACGCCAGAGTCTCTTCTGTCAGCTCTCTCAACCACTAATTCACTCCTCAGGCCTTCTGCGCTCCGAGTTTCCGATATACTCATTCTAAAAATAAATCCCAGATTATATACCTCATTTTATTTGAAACACCTGAGGAGTAATTGCGCTTTTTGAACGAGCGCCAGGACAACTGTACTATAATTTACCCGCGTGCAAAAAATTACCAGCAAACGCAAATTACACATAAACGAATGCTGGAAAAGAACGCATTCTCCAATATAATATCCGCGAATCCATATCCATTCATGCACCCATACAAAAATGCCAAGGATTCCTAAAATTCTATTGAGCTTAATTAACAAAAGGGGTTCGAAATCCCTAGGATCTCGCTTTTGTTTTATATTTCAGTTTCGGTAAAGACAGAGAGATGAAAGTTATATATTAAGCCCTTCAAACAAGATAATGACAGATACCTACCACACATAAAAAGGCTTCGGGTCAAGTAACGCTCATATAATAAATCATATTGGCAACGAGTCTCTCTTCTTGGATACAATTTCATTTTTACGGCTCTCTTTATGTGAGGCATAAATTGCCTCTGGCCGCTTTTCTACTAGAGGCCATTGTCTACCGTTAAAACATGGGATAGTCTATTTTTATGACTGCCCATACTAGCCTCCTCTTGGCTCATAAGTAAGGGGACTTAGACATTAGTGAATATTGTTCCAAAAGACGGAATACTGTGATAGCTACATATAAATTTAAACACTTGAATCTATAGCTTGGAATCGTATTGATCGGAACTTTAACTAGTTTAACTTGCGCTAACGCGTATTCAAGTATGTCAAGTTGTAACGGATTGATAAATAATTTTATCGATCGAAATCGAGTTAAATTGGTCGCCGCTGAATGGACGCCTAGATCGTCCTCCAACCTTTTCCTAGCGAAGTGCCGCCATTCTTGCTTCGACTACGTTAATTACCTGATGATCGCAGTTATTCTTACCTATAATCAGAATTCGGTAAGGCTCGCCCAGAGTGGCTCCATGAAGTAGAGAGAGGGCTGTCTCCTCGGGCCACACACGCCAGCCTTACAGTGTCTCCAAGTTTCGCCGTCACGTTTACCGAAGGAGTCTCGAATCTTGCGGGCTCTACACACACGAGTCAATTTATTTTCTGTGGATTAATCAACTTACAACCACTACGTCTTTGTTACTATATTCCGCCAAATCGTCGATGGCTTCGTATCCTACGATAGTAATCTATAAGAAATATATACTCCATCTTAAAAATAAACGTCACTAAGCATGAAAATTATTTTTTGAAAAAGTACATTGCTTCATTCCAAAACAATGTTTGTTCTCAGTAGGTATTCATTTAAATTAATAACCTATCAAGCGATTATCGCTAAATGAGTACCAAAGCCGTTAATAATACATTATTTTACGATAGTAACATTATCATACAAAACAAATAATGAGACAATATAGTGAATTTTACTACAAATCCGAGCGTATTTAATTTTAAACATTATTTAATTATCTCTCCTGTTACTTTACCTAATATATTAAGAATTCCAATTCAATCTGTGGTTAGAAAACGTATTTAACCAATTAAACCACTTGAAACGGGTCCATACTTAACACATGCTTACCGTTAACGTGTATGGTGAGTGATTTTGACAACGCGGGTGCGACCCCATTGTCGGCCCGACACCTATATTTGCCGGAGTGCTCGGCCCGAGCTGCCTCGAGTCTCAGAGACCCGTTGTTCAGTACTGCCGGCTCTGAGACGGCACCTAGTGTTGTTTCTGCACTACCTATACACACAAAATATAAAACTTCCTCGACCATCCCTAAATTAAAGTCAGTACGGCGTTCACATCAAATTTAACATGAGAAGAACTTATCAACAACACGTGAGCGAGTCGTTACTGTAACGGTTTATGTATATCACTTAATATATAATATGTTTTGGTTCTTACATAGGTATTCATTGTATGCTTGGGGGTAACACGCTGTAAAAAGTACTAACCACCAATTGCTTGTTAACCTATTGCTACTAGTGGGAACCTGTGGCTTTCTGCTACTTAAGTTATATAACTATTAGCTTATATTATTATTTTGAAGTGATAGCTGTTGGTTCTCCGAATAATAAATAAACACAAAATTTAAATACTACAAGCAGTTCCAAAGAGAATCATAAAACAACAACACGGTAGAAGTAGAATATCCGGTTTTAGTGCTAAAGAGCGATCTCGTCCAGATAACCTTCATCAACATTTATAAATTACAAAGAAAACTTACCCGAGAACTTGGTCCAATAAATAGCCGGTGTAGGATGCCCCCGGGCCTCGCAACTCACAGTTAGCGATCCGTTCAGCAACACCGCCGTGTCCGAAGGTTCGATTTGCCAATACGGAGGCACTGAAATGGAACTAACGCGTGAGCTCACAAAAATAGAAAAAAAGCGGTCAAGCGCGAGTTAGAACCGTGTTTAGAGGGTTCCGTACAAACACAGTAGATTAATAGCTTAAAACAGTAAAGCAAATCCGTACAAACGTCAGATGCGACACACTCAAAGACGCGCTTCACAACAATAAACTGAAGTGCAACTGCAATGTGTGCGTAGAAATGGTTTGAAATGGTGCGCAGTCGTAAAAAGGTCTTATGAAGCTCCAGTTGAGATACTGCATTAGCTAATATATTTACTGTGGCACGTAAAATTGATCGTCCATTGCAGTCTCGAAGTTGCAGATTCGAAGTCTCGAAGATTTTCGCGCTTAATTTTACCATCGCTAAATTCCCCACACTGACATAATGACAATGGTAAGTTTAGTTATGAATGGTTTTTTCTTATGTATGGTATAAGACATACCTTCATGCAAAATTCGAGATCAATCAACCACCGCATAGGTTTTGTATTTTTTGCGGGTAGGTATCAGAATGTTCGGCAAAAACAGATGTAGGCAGGGCAGGTATCTTACTCGTATAATTGCGTTGAACTAAAGCTCCTTTTCCTTTTGAGGTACGAAACCCTAAAAAGGAAATTCGAAATCAAATTCTACCTTTGATGGCTAATTCCGCAGACGTATTAGCTTTGCCGGCGGTGTTGGTAACGACACATGTGTACATCCCACTATGCGCAGCAGAGAGACTTTTAAACAGCAACATGCTGTAAAATTCCGCTCCTCGTTCATCGACCTGAAATACACATAAGAAATATACACCCCAGAAAACTAGACTTTATTATATTATATACGACTTTATTATCAGACTTAGTTTTACCTGTAGCGCGCTAGGTATGTTCATCTGATCTTTGAGCCAGGAGAAATAGACGGGCATGTCACCGGAGGTGACAGTGCAGGTCAGTTGTGCTCGGTCGCCGGCCCTTAAGCCAGGTGGAAACACTATTGGGGAGAGGACGGGAGGGGAGACCACGGTTATTTGAACCTGGAAAAACTTTTAACTTTGAACACATTTTACACACTCGTGCTTAGCGTAAGGTCACGTTCGGTGATTTGTATGCATCGCGGAACATGTGATAGTAATTTAAACGTACTGTCGTAGTTGTAACAATCCTGTTTTTGAAAGCGATCTTTTTAATATTTTGGTAGTAGTGTGTTTTTTTCTCGGAAAAAGATTGAAGCATAGTACAGCCAAAAAGCGAATAGCCCTTGCATATTCATTTAGTGTCAACAGTGCACAGAATTTCATCGGCATTTAAATAATATGATATTTCCTCGTATTTAGCATAAAAGCAGTGTGTATTTTAATTCATCAATATGAATGAATATTGTTTGGCAGTTTTATCAGATTTACTGATGTATTGCAACAAAAAGTATGTAGGTGAATGTATAAAGATGCGTGTATTGATATAATAAACGTTGTGCTACCTATAATTCGTTATTACATTTCTGAGAATTTATTCCAACGAGCACCTTTATTCCTAGTAAAGGAGTTTCCGATAAAACTACCAACACAACAATGAAACGTAATGCTTTCCGGTAAAAGTCGAGATATTTCTAAGTGAATAATAACGCAGCCTATTTCCAGACTTGAGGTGATTTGAAATTCTGAGCATGTTGAAATGTTGAATAAAACATACCTCTCGTCGGGCTAGCTCGCCGCCAGGTGTCAGCACTGAGCACACCCAGCCTCCCTGATCCCGGTTGCGGTCTACATTGCTTATGGTCAGTTGCCCATCGATTTGTTGATATCTGGGATCATTGCCCGGTCCTCCATTCCATTTTACGGAACTAAATAAATACGATACTTACATGAGAAAAACATAAATTCTTGGTGTGGTACTAAGTATAATTTGAACCGTGTTCATTACAACAATACAGGTTTATAATGGCTGTATTATAATTAAGATGAAAACTTACTCAATGGGGAACCCGTAGTAAGGACACCACACCGATGTGTCTGAACCAGCAACTGCTTTCACAGGACTCATTGATCGAATATATGGAGGCCCTAAAATAAATGATATCGTAAAATGTGTGTTCGATTTTATCATAGAAATCCACCCATAACGCCTTTTACATCGAAACTTTATTTATAAACATCATTAATTACCAATATTTTAACACCATTTTCATAACTGGCTTAGAATATACTTAGGATGGGAGTTTGAATTTTTCTTTGCATATTATAAGAGAATTTTGTCAAGTCTTTTCAGTAATCAAGTACCTAGTACGTTTCAGGATTATTGCGGTGCTAAATCTGACCACAAAGCTTCACCACTCGTGGCATAAGCTTATCGGTACGATTCGGCTAATTTATGCTAAGCCCGCTTCTCTTAATGTGACTAAACGTGCGAAATCTCACTCGAGACGAGATCTGTCGCCCGAAACGTATATGGCGAGTTTCACTTATCGTGGTTAAATTGGTCATTACGCTATAGCAAACGGTTTAGTGGGTAAAGATAGGGATATTTAACTGGACTTTCCGCGTATTTGTGCTTGCGCTGGTAATTATGCAGTTTGACTTGTGTGGAAGTGACGCGGCAGTCGTCTGACTGACTGGGGGCACACTACGGTCCCACATAGCTCACGCACACATATAAAGCCGTGCGTAAAAATGGAATGAGATATTTATAACCAGATTCACCAGATATAGGCAGGAAGGTCTAGTGGTGGAACAATTTCCAAGTAGATATCGAAAAAAAAAATACTCTAGTAGTTATAAAGTTATTTTTTATTGTTATCTACAACACCAATCGACATATTCTGTGAATGCATTTAATTATTAATTGGCTTTGTATTACTATGTAAGAGTTATATCATGTTTTTGCAGCTGTTGGTACTTTTTAATTATAATAAATAAATATCCTTACACGGTTTTCATCAAAAACTTGTTATTTATGTTGTACATAAGTAAACGTTATAAAATCCAAAATAGCTCTTCACACATCACACACATCATCAGCCTATATACGTCCCACTGCTGGGCACAGGCCTCCTCTCATGTATGGGAGGGAAATAGCTCTTACATTGATGAAAATGGTTAAGATCTAAAGCCTCTTAAATAGACAAACGGCACACTACAGTCTTTATTGCCAAACCTGCGTCGCACAATGTGTATACGTATTCAACACAAATGTCGTGTCTACAAAAAATGGACCAATAATCTCAATTGATACTTGACTATGCTCCGCATAATCGCTAGATGCCTACTATTTGTATTATCAATACGCCTATTAGGATAACAAAATGAAACGTTATTCTATCTGCAAAACTAAAGATACAGTGTATATAAGAAACAGCTGTTTATAACGTAAAGACTTGGGGCGGGTTAGGTTAGGGGGACTAGTAAACATCTCCCCTCCAGCGATGGGTCTCATCTAGGGACAGCTGCTGGTGGAGTCGCGGAAGTGTGCGCGAGCGTTCCCGTGGCTCCGCCAAGAAGCAGCGCGCAGAGCACCGTGGGGTTTTAGACGGTAGTCCGGGTGGTTCCCGGGAGTCCGTCATACCGTTCTGGTTCCCCAACCAGGCCGGAGGCGTAAAGGCATTTCCCCACAAAAAAAGAGGAGTAACCGATCAACGTTAAATATGGCGATACCCGTCCCTCCATAGAAACTTATCAAACTTTCCATACATTCAGGTTTTAACAAACACCGCTTACGATTGCAGACAGTTCGGTACCCACCTTAGCCTCTGAGTTTTTTAATGTTATTAAGGCTAACGTGTGCTAATGGCCCACAAATATGTAGTCCTGCAATAAATGACCAACAATCTCAATAAATACTTGCCATAAACATTGAGCCTGGCAGCATGAGCGACCGACCCGTGAGCGTTGCTCGCCCGGCACTCATACCGCCCTCCATGCTCCACCTTAGCACCACTCAGCGACAACGTGGATAACACGTAGTTCCCACCAGGCCCCATCCCTGTCGGCCCGTTGTCCCGTCCCTCAGTGATCACCGCCCTGGTAATAAAAGTTATCTCAAATATTCGACCACTCCACTAACTTGAGCGCTGTAATCTTATTTATTGCGCATAACGCGTAGTGCTTGCGTTGTTTTGTACATCAATATCAAACGATCCGCGTAAGGGCCGATAGCCCGAGTTTACGCTCTCCGCAATGTAATAAATGTCGTCGCCATACTTATAGGGGTTTCATTGGGACACACTGGCTATGTAATAGTACAGTAGGCAATTGAAGGCTGTTTATTCGCTTAAACGGACAACTTTGCGAATCAGTTAAATTAGTACGAAGCCGGTAAATTTCCATTCCAATAGGGGCAAATATAGAGCTTTTCTCAAAAATGGGAGAGAGAAAAATGCAATTAAGCTTTATGGCGGTGCATGTTTGCATGCAAAGACTAATCTCCGTAACTGCTTAACCAATTTAAAAAATCTTCAACATTCGGAATAGACATAGGAATTTTTTTGTCCTTTTTAATATGCGAGTGGAGCTGCGCAGGCACCTAGTAGGTACAAAATAGATCTATAAATGCAAAGGGTGCCAATTTGAAAAATACATTTCACATTCTAATATGTTCCGTAAGATCGCTTTCTGCAGTACCAGCGGTACTGCGATAAAAGTTACGGTAGCCTTTGGCCTAGTGGTTCAGGGATGCGGCTGTCAAGCGGCGGTCGTGCGTTCAAATCCCGGCTCGTACCAATGAGTTTTTCGGAACTTATGTACGAAATATTTACCGTTAGCTTTTCGCTGAAGGAAACATCACCAGGAAACCGGTCTTCCCTAGTTTACTCTCTGGGTTGGAAGGTCAGATGGCAGTCGTTTTCGTAAAACTAGTGACTATGCCTAATCTCACAATCGTGAACAACCTTAGGAGGATGATGATGGTGTTCGCTCTCTGGCCCAAACGCGTGAAATACATTGAAATGAAGCAAGCCACATTATCCTCAGACGAAATCCAATCTTATGTCAAGACTTTGTCAAGCTTAAGTCATAACATTCCTAACAGAATCTATAACAGCTTAAAAAATACTATAACTTTATAATTAAGTATTATACAAAGAATTACTCAAACCAGTTCTACCTGTATTGATCTGCTATTCACTAATTTTAAAATAGATGGCCTAAATCTGAACGTCAACGAATTTGGTTTTTCGAACCATAAAGGTATCTTATTTACAACTCCTAATGAAACACCAATATTACAAAATTTTACAGTTACTAAACGAAACTTCAATACCTCTAGCATATGTAAATTTAAAACAGAACTACAAAAAGTAAATTGGGAAAATGTAATCACAATAAATAACTCATTGAACGAAAACTATAACTCTTTTCAAGAAACTTTAAATAAAGCATTAGATAAATGCATTCCAAAAACAGAGATTAAAATAAAATCTAAAAATACTTATTTAACAAAAGGTTTAAAAACTTCATGCCGGAACAAAAGACTTTTAAAGCTTTTAGTATCACAGTCGGAAAATTCAGTCCTAAAAGACTATTATAAAATATATTGTAAAATTCTTAAAAAACTAGTACAAACAGCTAAAAAACTTAGAAATAAACAAAAATATAATCAGTCACAAAATAAAGTAAAATCCATGTGGCAAATAATAAATAAAGAAATAAATAGAAATAAATTTAAACATAAAAGTAACATACATGTAAAAACATCAGATAATGTACCAGTAAGCGATCCTAAGCAAGTGGCCAATATATTTAATACATTTTTCTCTTCCATCGGCAACTCTTCTATCTCCAAAGACAAACTACCCATAAAAAACACTATAAATAATTCATTTTATCTAACGCAAATTGAGCCCAAAGAAACTTACGCCATTATAAAAAATCTTAAAAACAAAACATCTTTCGGTATTGACGAAATCCCTCCCATAGTAATAAAAAAATGTGCAGATATACTTACCATCCCGTACACTAAACTAATAAACCAATCCTTTTCAGAAGGAATCTTTCCTGACGCTCTAAAAATATCTCTGATAAAACCTATACACAAGAAAGGAGACCCCTCTGATATCAATAATTATAGGCCCATTGCCCTGCTTCCCACCTCGTCTAAAATATTTGAATCGGCAATGGTAAAACGACTCAACTCATTCTACGAAAAATTTAAAATACTTAACGAAAGTCAAAACGGTTTTAGAAAAAACCGATCTACTACCTTAGCAATATATAAATATATACAGGAAATACTAACCGAAATAAATAACAAAAAATACGCGGTAGGCCTCCTGCTTGATTTAAGTAAAGCCTATGATAGAGTGTGCTATGGGACTCTACTAAATAAATTGTATAGTACTGGAATAAGAGGCACTCCATTAAAATGGTTCAAATCTTACTTTGAAACTCGATCTCAATACACAGAGATAGAAAGTACAGACTTTGAAACTGGAATAGTTCGTCATTTAAGATCTGATAGAGTCCCTATAAATGGCTCAATTCCCCAAGGAAGCGTGCTAGGATGTATTTTATTTCTAGTGTATATAAACGACCTCCCAGATATCCTAAATGATCATTGCACACTATTTGCTGACGACATTTCCGTATTATTTCCGTGTGTTAAAATCGACGAAGTTGAAACTAAACTAAATTTAATTCTAGATAAAATACTAAACTGGTTACAAATACATAATCTTGAGCTCAACATTAAAAAAACAAAAATTATACAATTTAAGCCATATCAAAAAACCACTCTTCCAATAAATTATAGCTATAATAATCTTAAACTTGAAAATGTGACCTCAGCTACATTATTGGGAATCGAGTTAGACTCTAGCTTGAACTTTAAACTCCATATACAAAAGCTTACAAAACAGTTATCGTCTTTTGTATATGCTCTAAATCATCTAAAGCGTTTAACTGACCTAACTTCCGCCCTTTCAGCCTATTATGCATATGCTTACTCCAGGATGTCCTACGGACTCATTTTATGGGGTAATAGCACAGACATAGGAAAAATATTTATCTTACAAAAAAAGTGCATTAGGATATTGGCAAACATAGATCAAATGGAAACGTGTAGAACCCATTTCATAAAGTACAAAATATTGACTGTCACGTCCATGTACATTTTGGAGTCGAGTAAATTTGTTAGAAAACATATAGATTTATATTCACAGATAACGCAAAGCAAAAGAAATGACCGAAATTTAAATAAACTAAGATTACCTTTTTCAAAATTAAAGTTCGTTACATCTAGCCCGCACTACATGACAATAAAAATTTATAACCACTTACCTAATTTTATAAAAAATTAGACCGAACTAAAATCGTTCTGTACAAAATTAAAAGCTTATTTAGTCGATAAATGCTACTATAATATAGACGATTTCTTTAATGATAAAGTGTAGAATCTGAAGTCTTAAAAATGTGTATGTATAACTAACTTAAAAATAACAGCTATTAAGCTGTAGATGCCCTCTCATATTGCTGCGCCCTATGCAGGGTATCACATGTAAAACTGCCCTATATTGTACCTACCTTTATAGCTATGTGATATGCAATAAACGATTATTATTATTATTATTATTATAAAACATTACTAACCCATGATGCGGAGGTATAGGTTGCGAGTCGAGCGTCCATTTGAACCTAGGCGGCGGTTCGCCCACTGCCGAGCATTTCAAAGCCACCTGGGCGCCCGGCTGTACTGCCTGCTCTATGAACGTGTACACTAGCTCCGGCCGAGAATCTGCACATATAGACACACATGTTACGACAGTTGATATTATAATTGTATTTATATTGTCAGCTATTTGACGACCGCTTTAGCCTAGCTGGTAGTGACCCTGCCTACGAAGCAAGAGGTCCCGGGTTCGGATCCCGGTAAGGGCATTTATTTGTGTGATGAGCACGAATATTTTTTCCCGAGTCATGGATGTTTTCTATGTGTTTATTTAGCTGTTTTAAAAAAACCAACATATTTTGTTGCAGGGAATGATTATTGATCAATACACTATTAAGAAAAATGTATAAAGTAATACGAAGTAGGTGCAATTGGTTTTTAATATTAAGTACTAATTAAACTAGTGGCTCTGTGAGCTGTAAAAAAATGATTTTTTTATGACGCAAACGTGAATCGACGAAAACATTCTTTACTTTGCACTTCAACTTGGTACAAGATCAATGCACAAACAGAAAATAAACCTAACCGATAAGTACCCTAAACTTACCCGGCTAACGTGTTGATACAACGCCTATATCATTGTTCTGTATCATCTTTTTACTTACAAGATAATCTTTATCATTTTGAACCCTTTTCCCCTTAGCGACCATGAATGTGCTAAAACGGAGATCTATTTTCATTTGTGCGTTGATTTTTGTAGGTTACATTGTTTCGTGAAAGTATTACTTATTATTATTAATATAGTTAATATACTCCTCACCCGGCGACCGTTTTATCCGTATCCTCTTCAATGGACGCGAAACTCGTTCGGTTAATGAGCACCATATTACTGAAAGTTAAAAAGTTCGTATTTAAACATTATTATTAACACGCATTAACTATCGCAACAGGAGTAATGAAATTACCCTGCGACCGAAAACGTGTGTAGCATAACTGTAATAAGGATCTGTTGAAAAATTCACTCAGCTTTCCGTTTTACCATCCGCATTCGTTCAGAATTTATAACCTCGTAAATCGTAAAACCGGGCAAAAAATTTACAGCTATGTAGAATCCTGAATTGCCGAGATAAACCGACGCCCCGATAGCTCTGGCTTATCTTTGCCATAAACAACGAATGCCTATAGCGTATTCAATCGTTTTGTTTTTAAACTAAATTTAGTGTACCTACACAAGGTAAAAATACTTACGTATTTATTTACTACAACACGGTCGTTTTAAAAATAGATTTAGAAATAGAGCCAAGTCAACAGCAGGAGAGATATCAAGAGTCAGAACGACAGGACACTACCTTCAAAGCAATGATAAAATACCTTGTACACAAAACGAACATTGTGACGAGAGAAAAAACCAACTACACCCCCCAGAACTCCCACCGCCCGCCCCCACAAAGATGGATGCCAACGCGAGAAATATCCGGGGAACTATTCCAATTTGGAAAGTTTCCTTTTGGTGAAGCAACCGCACTTGGTTGCCCCCAAACAGACTCGAAAAAATTGAATCGGGAATCCCTCGTGGTCATAGTAATTATTATGTTTGGGTTGAACGTTCGGATGGGCAGTTGACGTACGTTTGATACGTGTAAGCGAAGTAAACACAGCTTCGAGTGTAAAATTTCAGCCGAGGTCAACTGTGGCCGTTTTAGGCCACAGTGCGGGAGATCACATATCGTGCACCTAACAGTCAACACGTAAATCACACATTTGGAGGGATCAGGCTGTCTTGTGTGTGTAATCATCTGCCATCTGGCACCGCCCGCCCACTTTGACGGATTAGTATACCACAATGTGATGTTGGATCTAGATAGCGACCCACGTATCGAGAATATTGCAAACGTATACGCTCCGCTGGATGTCATTTTTCCTTTCGTTCAAAAATGTTAGATATTTTCACGGCTCGCTAGCTAAAGGTTTCATATGCCTCGTTCGACTTCGGATCTTTACTCAAGACGTTCACATATTTGTAAAAGTTATCCGGAGGGAAAAATCGCATAATATAGTTTTGACACTGCATTTGACATTGTCCGAAAGCGGGTCTATATCTGTTGGTCTAAAAAATTTTGCCCGAAATTTTTTGCATATATTTTTTTGGCCGTAAATTGTTTAGTCTAACATTTGAATGGAATAACATTGTTTGGTCGAATACATTTTAGGCATACAATTGGTATTCCGAATATTGGTGTCTTCATTAATTGCATCCAAAATGTCGCATTTATTAAATTTGGTTATCTATGTTTTACCAAAAAATATTTGTCAAATTATCACTTTCCACAAAAATTTCGTAGAATGTCATTTGCCAAGCAATATCTCGTTTACCAACTGGCACTTTGACCAAATTTTATTCAGTCAAATATGTTTATTGGCATAATATGTTTTAGCCAAAACAAAAAAACGCAAACAGACTTTTTTGTATATTTAACCTAACCGCCAGCGTGTCGACGTCACCTCGCTTCGCGGGGTGCCTATTTCCACTCTAAGGGACACAAGCTAACCCTAACCTAACCTACCAAATAATACAATTGTTACGATTGTGTATTTTATTAGTGCGGGGGACTTTACCCCCCGAGCCCCTTTGTGGGTGGCTTCGCCCCCCCTTCCCCCCCTGTTTTGGCTGCCCTAACTCTAACCTAATTTAGGCCCTAATCTAATTTAACGCCCTTGCCTACCGACCTACCTAACCTATGTAGTTTTGAAATAATTTAGGTGCTGTGATTGTAGCCATTGTTTGTTTTGTTTTAGGAGGTTTTGTTATGTGAAAGTATAATTATGTTAGGCTAAAGTATAATTATACCTAAAAATATTATACTTTTAGCCTTTTAGTCATAAAAAAATATACTAAACAATTTTAGGTCAAACATGTTTTAGGACAAAAAATATTTATGCAGAAAAAATATTTATGCCAAAGAATAAGTATACCATTAAATATTATACCAAACATTTTCGGCCAAACAATTTTAGAACATAAATTTTTAGACCAAGCGAAGGGCACCCTCCGAAAGCATCCTTATGCCGAAATTTCAATATTCCGAACGCCATTTACTGCTTAACGAAAATTTGGACGCAGATTATTTAACACATTCACTGCCAAGAATCGCTACGCGCTACGCTCGTAGCCGATCAAGTGGTTTTCCTCGTATGTAGCAAAGTGACTAATTAAGGAGTAGGCGCCCACTAGGCGGGTTCCTGACAGTAAAAGTGTTAACAAAATACAGAAATAGGTGAGGTTACCTTAGTATTATATCCTGAAAGATAAAAATAAATATTAGCGGTGCGGAACATGGTTTTCGGAATTATGAAATTCGGAAAAAACATGCTTTCAGACAAACGGATTCCGAATTATGTAGTGTACCCGTATTTGCAGATGAATTGTCCTAACTCGAAATCCTACGAATGTCTGTAATATAACGTATAGGGCCAACCGAAGGTAGAATTTGACCGTTACAAACGCTCATATGTTGACGTAGCACTGCATCTAGGACGCTCAAACCGTGCAGTGATATGCTACAGATATATACGGCGCCGTCCAAAGCCATATCATCAGTTTTAAGCGGCCTGTAGACGTGCACTCACTTCACTAATCAATGAGTGTGAGCAACGTCTAAAGGCCGCTTAAATATACGTCATAGGCAAAATTCATCGATGATTTCAATGGCACTGCGTTCACTCGGTATTGAAGGTGAATGCAGCTTAATACGTGGTCCAATTACATCCAGGTCGTTTCAATTTCGGTAATTGATGCTCCTATGAATTTGATTTGATCTGCTAACGAAATATATTTCTGAATTCGGACGTTCGAAATTTCGAGTATTAATTGGCCTTTTCTGAATTGTTTGGGTTGAATGAATTTTCTCGATTTATACAGTAATTGGAATGTTTACATAACCGGGAACCCATTTCCGTCCAATTATCGTTATCAGTAAAACGGGGACTGATTTCCTATAGTCAATTACAGTCGTTTCCTTTATTCAATCTAAGATAAACAGATGTTGCTCCGCGTAACGTGAAACTAACTAGCTATCTACTCTATGTATCCATACTATATAGTAAAATTAAAAAAATGCGAAAGTGTGTCCGTCTGTCGGTCTATTTGTACGTCTATCTGCCTGTGTGCTACCTTTTCACGCTTAAACCGCTAGACCGATTGTGATAAAATAGTTTGAGTTCCGAGGAAGGATATAGGATAGTTTTTATCCCGAAAACGGTATGGAGCTACGATACAAACGAGTTCCACGGACGTGGTCGAAGGCAGAAGCTTTATTCTGTGTTCAGTAAGTAGCAAAACTAAACATTCAACATTAAGTTTTATATCCATACTAGTTAGACGTACCCGCGTGAACGAATTATATGAATGAATTTGTCACAATTGTATCATGTTCAGACCAAATGTGTCTACTAAACGTAAGGTATTAAGTGAGACCGATCCGAACGTTAGCCGAAACATTTCCGAACAATGGCCGACGGTTCAAATTGTCAATGCTATCGAGATTTCATTACGTATTTGTAGAAAAAATACGCAAGAGAACCGGGAGCCTTTATGCTCTTAATCTAAGGTAATATCCAGAAAATTGATTCTCAAATTTATTTCTCGTGTTACTTGCGTTGTTTTTGAGAAACGTGACGCCGTAGATCGTGTTTTTTGTAATGCACTATCTCGTTCCTTCGTGTTTTATCCCGTTCTGGTTTTTAGATTTTATACATGGTCTAGTTTTGCGATATATAAGGGACATATACGTGTATTTTGCCGACCGGTTAGTCTAGTGGCTAGTTACGCTGAATACGAAGCTGAAGGTTCTGTGTTCAAAACCCGGTAGTGGTAAATATTTGTTTTAAGTCTTGGATGTTTTCTATGTATTTGAGTATTTATACCTATTATATATATCGCCGTCAAGCACCCATAACACAAGCTGTAGGAGCCAGTTAGCCCTTACACTTTCTTGTTGTGGTGTTGGAGTATGTTGAAAGGACGAAGTTGTAGAGTTGAATTTAAACCCGTTTATTGCACGTAAATGTACAAAAGTTGAGTTAGTTAGCAGTTCCTTCTGTTGATGTTAATCACCCGCGAGCTAAGTAAAAACTCGTTTTATAATCGTATGTGTCGCATTTAATAATGTAATTCACGCGGCAATAAGTAGGCCGCAGCGTAAGCAAAACGATGTACAGTTGAGACTGTACACAAGCCTTATTAAGCTAATATGGGGCTAGTTTGATTTCTGTAAGATTGTCCCCTAATATTTATTCATTTAGTAACGTATTGAAAGACAGACTGCGTAACTGATTTTAATCAGCGGTAGACAAACATTATTACAGGAATGTGATATATTAAAAAGCTACCCAACAATTTATACATACATACCTTGATAGAGTTCGGAGTGTAATTGAGGGTTAATGTTTTCTAGCAACAAACTGTAATGCAGTTTGAGTTTAATTTTATGTAGGTCCCCCTGTCTTACGTAATAAAATAAATTTTAAGAAAATAAATATTGAGGTTTGTAAATACATAGCACCTGAGTGATTTTCCATAAGCTTAAGATAAACGTACCTAAAACGTAAAAGTACTAAACCTCATGTACTTTTTTTCATGCTTGCAATAATTAACTGCCGAACAAGAAGTTCAAGAAAAAAAAAACAAAAAAAAATTGTTAGGTAAACACAAATGCTACACAGGTGACTTACCCGCTTATGTGAGAAGAATAAACTAATAAGTAAGCGTTGCGACGCACCAATTTCCTCTGAGCCGACTACTCGCAGTCCGTATTTTTCTTTCTGAGTGAGTACAGAATTTATGAGAGATCCCAAAGCAATAAAATACCTTGCGGGAAAATGAAGGAGCAAATCGCAATATATTTGTTTCTTGGTGGCTTACAAGAACGTCTCTAGATCCGCACCTAGATAATATATAGTGTTTTATGCAATTCATTACGCGCCCCAGCCACTATTCGTTTAGTTTGACGGAAGAAATAGATAAATTGGAATTAGGGAAACCCTACCTGTGGGGTGTCTTTTACGCAATAAACCAGCCAGAAAACCAGCGCCTTCAGCAACGCATTGCTGGTGGCATATGCTGAGTGGCATCCGTTTTGGTGCATAACTATTGTAAGTGAGTAGTTGTATTGTATTGTAAGTCTTAAGTTTTTTAATAAGTTATTATGTTTATTTGATTCATGTTTTGAGGTGTGCAATATTATATTGGAGGTATTTGTATTGTATTGTATTGTCTCTCAATTAATAGATGTAACCACCACATCACACCAAATAAATATATTTCTTTCTTTCTTTCTTTCAATAATTTCACATTTCCTACCATAAGTGTGATATTATTTAGTATCCCCTTCATTAAATTTCTATCTTCTGTTAGATCCTTACATTTAGTTATAATATAAAAAGTTGTGTCTAACACTATACATAAAAAAACATATAATAATTACCTACGAAACCCTAACCTAAGCTACCGGTGGTCAGGGCGACAGAGAGACGAACCTCTTGACTATCCGCGCAGTCTCCAAAGGGGTAGTCACGTAACGTTTTGTACGTGCGTTAGGACACTACTGTCATTTATCCATTTACAATTTGACATTTAGATGTACCTAACGTGCGTACAATGCATTACGTGATCGAACTAAGTAAGGGATATTTTTTAGCATAGCACCTACCTAGTTAGGAGTTGTTATTTCATATTGATTATTTAAATATATTATATTTATTTAATTTATTTATTTGCGTCAGGCAAGAAGGGCCATATTTACAAATACCTTACAGACTGACATATATATCAATGCACATTGCACAAAGCATATCGCGCGGGGAATTTTCTGGGTGTTGAATAACCGGCGTCGAAATCGCGGAATAAACATGAATGGTTATTTACATTAAGGTGGTCCATAACAACCGGAAATTAGAAATTTCATTGAGGACACCCTCTTATATTGTTCTAATACGTGAAATACAAATACTAGGTTACATCCTTATGAATGAATGATCAAAAATATTATTACGAAATTACTTTACTTAAAAATGTAAAACCAAACATACAAAGTAGGTTCCACTAGCCGTAGCTGCACTACAGCGATGTCAGCAAAACAGCCTTTTTCCTACACCAAAATTTTACAGCTGTACAGAAAGAAGATTCGGTATCCGGCGCTTGGAATCGGAGTCTATCAAAGATTTAGAGCGAATAGACGGTACAAATGCACCTTTGTATAAGTACAGGTGCCTGCTGAGAAAAGTAACCTGTTCTGCATAGGCTCATAATAATAATAATAATATATTCTTTATTGCACCACAACATAAGAAAAACATGTTACAAGAGTACATAATGTTAAATAAAGGTAACAACAGGCGGTCTTACCGCTTTAGAGCGATCTCCTAATATGTGCACTGTGAATTTCTGATACATTTATTTTATTCCATTTGAGTTGGTAACTTAAATTTGTATTATACTTCCAAGCCATCAAAAGTAGAACATAATTTTATACAAAGTGACCCGTTATTGCACTTGAGTGTAGAAAAAAACTGTATTTAATTTCGTCTACGTTAGGTACTATCCATACGTAGTAGCTTTCGTGTTTGATCGATTATGGTTCTAATGTTTTTGACTTCGGCCTAAGCCAGAGAGAATAATAAGCTATTGTTGCACGATCTATTCGCACTACATCGCTGGTCGGCGCTAACCCGTTTATATTTATAGCCCGTCTTATTATGAACCGCAAAGTATATTCCGTTGCTCGGCTATTTTCACAATATCTTATTTGACTTTACTATAGCACTGGAAATGCGACCTTGCCTTTAAACACAAACAGTTCAATTTTCTTTACAAACTTTACAGATACACGACTTGAAGTAAATAGGCAGTATATTTTCAGCTCGGCCAGTCTAGTCCTTTGTAACAAATAGGCTGAACAAGATTTAAGATTATATTTGAGGCTTCCTTTAATGAAAATACGTTTAAACGCGAAACGGCTTGACTGTTAAGTTCGTGAGCTTTAATTTTGTAAAGTCTGCACAGTTAAATTAACTTACCTTGGTTAATCTGAACACAAATTACATAAATCTGAACGTTTGTTTTAATTAACATTTCACAGATATAATTTGCCGTTTTATTAAATCGCATACGGTTTTGTATATTTATTTAAACTTGAAACATCATAATATGTATGTGTATTGAATTTCCATGTTATGGGCGTACTGCATCTATTTCGGCACTTTCTCAATACTCAGACATACAATAATTTCAATCTGCCTATACGCGTCCCAATCTTATACATATCATCATCATTTTCAGCCCGTAATCGCCCACTGCTGAGCATAGGCCTCTCTTGGAGTACGCCACCCGTCCCTATCCTGAGCTAATCTTATCCAGAAGTGACCCGCTGTCTTCCTAATATCGTCCACCCATCGAGCTGGTGGACGGCCGACGCTCCTTTTACCCAGTAAGGAGGCCAGGATTGGTGACCACTTCTTACACATACACGACATTTATTTAGCGAATCGTTTACACGTATTATAAGTACCGGTTCCTGCACTAGGCTTTACCTTTACCAACGGACACCAAATTATATGTATCTACATAAACAAGAGGCAGACTATCAAAATTAATTTCTTATTAAAGTCAATTAGTTTGAACTATGAAAAGAGCCACTGGTTATAAGAAACATAAATAAGGTATCGAATAAATACATTATAAGTAACCTACTACCATGAAAAGCGAACAGAATACTTCATAAATAACAGGTTTCATTTTGCTATCCTCCGATCATGTCCGGAGTTAGCGGACCTTGTTCAAGTTAATGTAAAAAGGGCCTTAGAAATTCTTTTTTTCCCTACATATTATGCTACTCCATTTCATGATTGGTATTCCAATATTATTGTATAGTAACTGGGCTATCAATATATTACGTAACTCTTATTGGATGTATGTAGCCGAAATGGGGGCGTATTGTTTTATCTATTAGGTCGTAAAAACATAGTAAAACGGGATCAATGTGCTACGCGTTGCTACGGCGTAGATCGTCGTAGATGCACGTAGCGCTATGGATATCGAAATGTATTGTAGATTCTGTTGATCCAAGTAATGCGTATTCTTTGATTTTCGTTCCGGCACACGCTACTGACTTAAGATTAGCTTCGAATTGTATTGGAACCTGTTTTCGCTCTCACACATTTGACAATACTCTAGCACAAGGGAGACACACGAACCTATACGAATCCATATTCAATCGTCATATTTCAATCCATAAACACTTTCACTGCTAGGAACCCGACTAGCGGGTGCCTACGCCGTAGCCGCTTTCCGCTATATACGGGAAAACCACGGGATCGGCTACGAGCACAAACCGTAGCGATTCTTGGCAGTGAAATATTTAACCCATTCAAGGGCTTATATATATTATATATGCCTCTTTATGTTATGCCTCTCCGAGCGATTTCGGCTACAAACTGAAAAAATACTGCTACGGGCTACGACGTAGCATATTTATTTAGCGTTTGTAAGGGGTAATAGAGCGTTTTTTAATTGAAATTGGTCTCAATTTGTTTCATTACTATTGCACCTCAAGTGCATTGAATCAATCGAATGAGGCCCCGCTGTTATTATTTAAGGGACCTTCAAGTGGTCAATATACAAACTTACTTATACAGATATAGATTAGGTATTCAGAAATCAATGCATACATTGAAGGTCTAATGAACTCATAGCTTAAAATATATTATTTCTATACATAACAATATGTAGACATGTTAGACATAAAATATTATATTTTCGGGTTTAAGAAACTGAAAGCTTTTCTAATACCTCGGCATTATCCTTCTGTTGGGTGAAAGGAGTGAATAATGCGTAAACTTCATATGTATTAAATAACCTTTGCTCATATTTTTATACTCAACAAAAGAAAATACAGCGCGTTTAAATTTATACCACGTCTTCTCACAAAAGGGTCTCTTTTGGTATATATCGCAACCACTATTTTTCTCAATTTTTTTTAGTTTTACACAGTGAGCCACTTACACAAATGGCAAAGGAGACGAATTTAAAATTCAATGGTAATTGGTTCAATGGACGCTTTAAATAAAAGTAGAAGTGTGCAATGATTATTATACCTTAATATTAGAAGTACAGTAGAGTATGTTTAGTTAAGACTTCGCATATAACGCCATAACAACCACCATTATTGACGACGTACAAAAAAACTCACGTAATCACGACAGGTTTTCATACAAAGCACTATAAAAAACATCAGTCAGTTTGTGTGGCGTTCTGTTAGGGCAACACAATATCACCAGCCCCTTGGCCGTTACTATACCCAACCGGATTTTACCGGATTTAAGGCTTATTGTCAGACGCTGTACACGTGCGGCCTATGGAGCAATTACACGAATAGGGCGTTTAGCGCTCTGCGCGTCCAATACAATAACGCCTTCAGGGGACTGCTGGGGCTGCCCTGGCGCTGCAGCGCGTCGGGCATGTTTGCCGACAGCAGCACGGACGGCTTCACCGCCGTGTTGCGCAAGCGCGTGGCGTCCCTGTGGGCGCGCGTGCGGGGCAGCCCTAACACTCTCCTGAAGGTGGTCGCCGAGAGAACGGATAGCCCTATGGTCAAGCATTGGATATCCATGCATGTGAGGCTAAACAATAATTTTAATCTAATGTAATTTAATGTTAATAACTGTATTTACTAACCTACCTAGTTCGTAAGCTAACATGTAATTACTAACCAACTATGGATGATGTCCGAAATAAACAATTTCAATTTCAATTTCAATTTCAATTTACGATGTTGGGCAACAGCGGATGGCTACTGGCAGTAAGTATGTTTACATTACAAGAAAAATACTAACCGTTTTCGTTGCGTTTTTCAAATAGTGATCTCCTTGAAGAATTACTCCTGTAAGCCTTCGGCGTTTTATTTCCCAAATGTTGGCGGTATCTGAAAAATAAGGTTTCTTTGAAGAAAATACGATATTATGTTACAGTGTAATAAGTATGAATAATAGTAGCTTGTTTTATCCTTAGTAAGTAGTAGTAGTAGTAAGACGTGATTAAATACGTACTTTTTCCAAAATAAATATTTTAAGGAAGGTATACTGAGTACTATTTTGGGCCTATATAAACCGAGCCTATATTAATGTACCTTAAACTTTGTGTCAGAAAGTGATTTACAATAAAATAATCAGAAGATATTTAGCCTGATCCGGACCTATGTATATAAAAAGTTTCTAGTATTACATAAATTATATTAATCATTTAACCTAATGCTGCTTATGGTTAGAGCTCCCGTTGCACGAAACCCTACCTCACAAGGTGGCAGAACAGAAATGCAATATAGTGATAGATACTACTTAGGAACACTGGATTTTAGTTGGTTGCCATAGCATATCCTGGAAGAACTATTTTTTTTTCGTCGTATCGCTTTTTTGATCGAAAATTACATCATAAGGTGGCAGATGGAAACGTTTACTTATCGAAAGAGACACATTTGGAGATAACAACCCGCATTGGTTGCCAGCCCAAACCCTGGCAGGTTTTAAGATCAACCACGTTTTATGAGCCCCAAAAATGGGGTAAATTACCTCATCAGGTGGCAAGATGAAACTGATGCAGATCGATTGCCCTAGACGTGCCGTTCACGAATATAAAGGGTTGTAGGGGGCCTGCCTTCAGCTTGGCAGTTTTTCTGGTCAGCCACCTCGAACATTATATGTGAAAATCTTGGAATAACGAGAAATTTGTGTATTTTATGCTATGATTCAGGGTATAATTTAATAAAAATCAGGAAATTAAATTAAAGTCAACGTACTTGCGTCTTATGGTGTTGAAATAATACTTATGGTACAATATACGGTTAATATACAATACGGTTAATAATATTTAAGTCACGTCTAGAATCTGATGGTCTCTATGTGAAAAACGAAGTGTTAACGACAATAACCGAGAAACCCCGATTCGCAAATCTTTGCGTAAAAAACGCTGCATTTACAAAACAGTTGCGTCTTTTACGTCACCGGTGTGGTGTTTGCCATAAGATCCCCGTGAAATATTTTTTGCGATTTTTACGCAGATCAATTTACGGTGCGTCAGCGTATTTTGAGCAGCGGTGTGGGGAGCATGCGTCAAAAACGGTACGGATACGACGCGTCACTGCGATTCCGTACCGTCACCGTTTTTTAAGCGGCGGTGTGGTCGCACCTAAATACACGAATTTGTCGTTATTCCAAGATTTTCACATATAATGTTCGAGGTGGCTGACCAGAAAAACTGCCAAGCTGAAGGCAGGCAACCCTGTATATTTGTGAACGAGACGTCTAGGGCAATCGATCTGCATCAGTTTCATTCAATTGACCCCATTTTTGGGGCTCATAAAACGTGGCTGATCTTGAAACCTGCCAGGGTTTGGGCTGGCAACCAATGCGGGTTGTTATCTCCAAATGTGTCTCTTTCGATGAGTAAACGTTTCAATCTGCCACTTTATGATGTAATTTTTGATCAAAAAAGCGATACGACGAAAAAAAAAATAGTTCTTCCAGGATATGCTATGGCAACCAACTAAAATCCAGTGTTCCTAAGTAGTATCTATCACTATATTGCATTTCTGTTCTGCCACCTTGTGAGGTAGGGTTTCGTGCAACGGGAGCTCTAACCATTAGTGCTGCCTAGCATGATGAAAAGTAGCAGTTTGATTTATTGCTTTTATGTAGGTATATCTACATTAATTAATGTATCTATGCTCTCGTTGCTTTGTCGAATTCAATCATAGTTTACTTAGCACTTGAAACACTACCTAGGTACCCAACTCTTCGTTACTAAAGAAGAGTTATTATTTTGTAGCTATTCTTTCCATTGGCATTGTAAAAGTAGGGATGTTTTTTTTTTACATTTACGTCGGTTCGATTCCCAGACAAAGCAAGTAATTTTTCGAAAAACTTTGAATGCAGGATTACTAACTTTCAAAAATAACATAAGGTCTTATTTCAGCAAAATACCCTATCTACGATATTTAAGGTACTTCCCCTTCATGTCCCATAAGTTTGGGACGCCCTGTATATTAAAAGTTGTACTTATAACTGACTGAACTATTTGACTACCATCAGTTAAATTGTTCCTCCATAAGTTTAGTCACTTAATTGGGTTCTGTAAACATTTTATCATCTATTCAACTGAAGTGCGATGTTGCAAATAAGTTACGGAGGTTAGGTTATTTTCCTATCCTCAAAATGTTAACAACTACTTTTATAACGTAACTTTATACATGTAGATGTTGTCCATCGGCGATCTCGTAATAAAGGGTTTTTTTTCTTTTTAGTCACATGTTGCCCTTACCTCTCTCTATCTCTCTCTCTCTCTCTCCTGAGTCATCGGTCAACGATATTATCGATTTATTCATCAAAGTAAATTGTAGCATCTACTTAATCTTAGCGTTTTCTTAGTGGCATTGTGTTGGAACCTAGGGTTGCCTGGCAGGCAGACTTATTAGTAAAGACACAATTTGTCGCCTAAAGAACGGAAACCAGTCCTTATTGGGATTATAATTTGTCTTGTCAGTGAACACTTGTTCAAATATAGGTACAATCACATAAAAAACGAGCATAGTCCAGTGAATAACATAACCTCGATCGAACGTCAGCACCGACAGAAACGTTTGTAATAAACATGATATAAACGCATGCCAATGATGTAATTACAAGGCGAATTTGTATTCCTTTATTATCAATCCGGAATTAAATGCATGTAATTGAGGTCCTGTTTGAAGTTCCTGTACACACGAGCCTGCCAATTACAGGGCCCAATAATGAACTTGTATTACTTCACAGTCCTTTTTAGTCAGTCGTACTTTCCCAGTCGTATACTTCTCAAAGTACAAATTGAAGTGAAATAAAGCTCACATTCCCGAACGATGAAATCGTATGAGGCTTTGTGAGAGGCGGCTGCCGATTTCGCTAATTGCGAGTAACAAACGACGCGAGCACAAAGCCTACATCAATGGAATTGGTATAGGAGTACATATAATTCTCACAAACTCTTGCTAATTCAATCATGACGACATTACCTTGCTGAATGAAAAACGAAAGCCGTTTAAACGGAAAATACGGTGCGTATACTTTTGTATAACTGCTTAGTGAAAATAAGGGAACTAGATATGTAGATATGTAGCTGTAGAACTCACGAGCATGACTTTAAAATATTATTTTTTATTTAGAATTTTTGAAAAAGTGTCTACACAAAAAAGTCAAATTTGAAAAGTATATAATTAACGAACCTGCTCCCACGATTTCACTACCTGTAAGAGACCAACGATTTTCGGCCCAAGCTGAAGCATACAAATTGGTTCGCTTCGCTCGCTCGTTCGACAGGTAAAAACACAAAAATTGGCGCGCGAAAACATACAAAATTAGGGCTTATGTTTTTTATCCAATCTGGCAAATATTGCACGATTTTTGACGATGACTCGTCCACTAGTGATGTCCGCATGCTACCGTAAAACTAAAGTAACTAACTTACCATATTCTATGCAAGTATTAGGTTCAGAAGGCCAATTATCTACAACCAAAACACATCCAAAACATGATACCTACATCGAATATCACGTAAACGAGGAATGTGACAAACTGGGACAGTTTTGTAGATAATATCAAACAAAATAAAAGGACCGCCACACCGATGGCATGATATTTAATATTGAGTTTCAGTGACACAAAAACGGGGCGCCGTGGCAATATTTCCACGGTATGAAATGAATCGAGAGACAATTTATATAGGAAGTTGACCTACTATCCGTTTCGCTACTTGAAATTAAATTCTTTTGAACGCACACAAAAACTATTGGATAGTTTTTAGCAAAGATTCTCCTTTCCATAGCTTATCCGGTACCTTCTATGCATAAGTATATGTATAAGTAGTAATAAATGCAAATATAATAAGTTTCTGTCAAAAATTTTGGTACAAGCTTTTATTGCCGACTGTACTGTTCTGTATACCATCATCAATTACTTATTAACACGATTCTAACGAACGCAAACTCAACGGGGTTACGTCGGTTAAGTACTGAATTCACATGGCCACCTTCAGTCTCCATCATCAGATATAAGCTCGATTGTACCATAATATTGAATTGTCATCCAAACTATACTTATACCCAAAATTTCAGCTCAATCGGTCACCGGGAAGTGGGTCAAATTTAACTTGCAAGATTTGTCCCATACATACTAACAATTCCCATGGCCACCTTCTGTCTCCATCATCAGATTAGCTCGGTGGTACCATAATATTGAATTGTCATCCAAACTATACTTATACCCAAAATTTCAGCTCAATCGGTCGCCGGGAAGTGGGTCAAATTTAACTTGCAAGATTTGTCCCATACTAACAGGGCAAGTTAAAAAGCTTGTAAAAACGGTTGTATTTACCGGGTTTCTCGTTGTTCGGTTAGTTTATAAGAAGGTAATGTTTTATTTACCTTAAAACCACGTACAATAACATGTTTGACTAGCAAATCTTAGTAGAATAACAAAATAAATACATACCTAGTGTGGGTCAAACTGTACAATTTGTACGGTATAATATACGATTTCCTAACTGTGGGTAAAATGGTTAGAGTTCCAAGATATCTCCATTCAATCCACAAGATTGAGTTGGTGAAACGTCAAAGTATATGTATTCAAGCAAGTTTGCCTGTCGAACACTTGAATATGACAAACTTCGCAAGCGGGCCGCCGACGCCAATGGGACAAGTTTTATTGCGATTCTACTCACTCAAACGGCTATTTGCAATTTAAAACTTGCTGCTGCAAAAACGGATTTCTCTTGAAACCAAATAGTAACACTTAATTATCAATCGGTTGCTGGCCAGTTAAAATTGTCAGTTATTAAAAAGAAAATCGTTTTTTCTGTGGTACAGATGCGGTTGTAGGCGACCGCATTCGATTAGGTTCAAAAGTGTATACATATCTTTGTACTCGACTGTACTTAAATAGTTAAAGGCGTATAAACATGTTGTTATCGCATAGAATTATAGAAGAGGCGATGCCGTTGACGCGGATTCAAAGTTCAACCAAAAATTGTGATTTACAGCCCTTAACGTTTGCATTTGCCACAGAACAGAACTGTACCTAACCAAAGCCTAATTGTGATCTTACACGACACGCTGTATTTATTTTATTGAGCTGTTTGACAGAAAGGACAAAACTTTTATTACGGAGACGAGATTTTGATGAAGAAATTATAGGGAGAAATATTTGGTACAGTCGAGTTCGCCAATATCTACACAGACAACCTTTCAAAAATATCTATACAGAGACTATTGTTACTGACATAAGACACATGTGTAGATATTTTTGAAAGGTGGTCTGTATAGATATTGGAGAACTCGACTGTACGATCAACCCCATTGCTCTTCACTCTTAAATTCGCATTCCAATTTGGCGTCGTTAGTTCGACGCGCGTGGAAGCGGGCATGTAAAACGTTTCGATATCTGATTTAAAAGTAAAAAAAATATCATACAACGACGGTGATAACTCGTAAGGTCTGCCTGATGGTAAGTTCCGGAGAATCACAAGCGCGTTGCTGTCCCTTAGGTAATTCCCTCTACTTTGTTGAGGATTTGTTGTGCTGTTAGCTAAAGACAAATCAGGTACTTCAATGTTTGCCTATCAATAAATACTGCAAAATAATATTCCTAAACAAAGTATGTAACTTGTAGGATTACAGTCAGCAAGATGATGAAGATGAGCGCGTTGATAATAAAGATGTTTTTGACGCTGTCTGTGCCTCATATATAGAATCAACTCTAGAGCTAAATTCTATATAACACATACATTCAATTTAGTTCAGCATTTTTTCATTCCAATTATCGTTTCAATGTGGCCAATGAGTTTCAAGTGCCTCTATACGCTCGCTAAGTAAGCTTATCAGATATCATTGTATGAGAAGCGTCGAACCAAGTCTACCTCCTGGCCAATCAGGGGCGACGAATTGACATGCATTCAGGTCCTGAATGGGTATCGAGACCCGCTCACACAACTGAAACCCGATTTGGTAGCGGTAATTGGAATAGGTTACGACCAACAACTGTTGGTTACAGTAAAATAGTCCAACTTTGCTGTAGATCGTTTGTGGACATTCAAATAGCTATTGGGATTCCAATTCCAAATTGAGAAGCAGGGCTCAGCGCAATGTTATCGTCAGTCTCATTAAGAGCAGTGGATTTTGAAGTACCTCCATACAAAATACCTAGCTATCATAGGTAATACTACTATACATATAGTTGCTCTGTAAGTATATGTGGTGTTGTATTTATTGTATGTATTATCCTTGCAATCATTACTCATAGAGTACATCTGAACGTTGTGTTCCTGGCGGTGAGTAAGGTAAACAGGTCTCCTAGAACTGTGTGGGTCTCTAGCTGATAACACAGCGAGTTCTCGAAACAATAAAGGATCTCCAGAGGAGTCATAAGCGTGTTACGGTCACCGCATTCCTTCAGGCAGGACGTAGGCTTCATTATTGTTAGTAATAATATAATAATTTAGCATGCTAAATGATTACGTAGCTATTTAATGAACATCGAATAGGACTACGTAACTAATTTGTAATACAACACTGTAATTAACATTACTCAAATAATTCACCTACTTGTAGTAAACTGTCTGATACAACAATAATATTTTATGCAATCGTTATATAATGTATGCTTTTTCAGTCGAGTACCACGTTTAGGCCACGAAGCTTGCTGAGTGGCCTAATTAAGGTACGAGACTTAAGGCGCCGTAGGTTCAGCGAAGTTAAGCGAACAGTGTTTTTGAAACAATATAATGCGTCTGTTTATAATAATATGGTTTTAAAAAAATACGATTAGTAATCTTGAGGCTTTTCTGCAGGGAAATCAGTGTTTAGAAACATGATTAAGCATTTTTCGCTCAATAGAAAAAAATCACGAACATAGGTCTAAAAGGGTCTAAAATACACTTAAAATATTTGTTACAAATTACGAACAAAAGCTAAAAATATTAAAATGGCTTCTAAAAATCGGCAATATCATGTTTGAGGGAAATCAGTGTTTACTTTTTTATTTATTTAAACGGCCAAAAAATTAAAATTAAAAAACATGATCTCCGCGCTTCCGAGCACGCACTTCCATCTCGCTCACGCTTATGCTCAGTGAGAGGGAGAGAAGACCATGAACCTACGGCGCCTTAAAAAGCTAATTATATAACTATTGTATACTAGTATTTTATGCAACTGTTGTATAAGTAGGGTCTTAAAACGCGAGTGTCGTGAGTTGCGATGCGAGCCTTGGCGAGCATCGCAATTAAAGACGCCACGAGCGTTTTAAGACCAAGTTATACACCGTTGCATACAATACTTTTTCTAAGACTAATTTTAAATAAATAGCATTTGACTCTCCAGGCAGTAAGTTTTCCGTTAGTTCTATTACTACTCACGCAATTTCTTCAGCGGTGCAGTTATTTTCTTCTTCGTCCATTTTAAAAGGAACGTCCACATTTTTCTTCACTTCGCAAACACGAATCAAATCTTAAGAAGTTATTAATAACGAATAGTTATCACATTTCGTCTTTTAATTTTTAACTGGAACTTTGGTGGGAAATTAGAAATATGACACATTGACACCTCTTGTTTATGGTCTGTTTTGTTTTTAATTTCCTTGCACTTAGCATCCGAACTAAAGTGAATCCGGATCCGAACCGAATCGGATCGGTTTATATTTATAAATAATACCAATAATTGGTAAAATATATTTATTTTTATTTCAGTAAATAATTTATGTTTTACAAATTTTTGATAGTAAATAAAAACTCTTTATTTCGAAAAATTTGCTTATGAAGTTGGTACCACCGCAATATAGTGGCTGATTAAAAAAAAGTTAGATGAATTGACATCGTGGTAAACAATGCTTTAGGGTGGAGGCAGGTCCAGGAGCAAGGAAAATTTGCGACCGGTCGCTACTTGCGTTGGGTCTGTCTCTATGGTAGCGGCCTGTCCGGCGGTTAACATGGTAGATGGCCTCGGGGGGAGCTCACAGTTGCTAAGATCCTCGAGGCAAAACTGATTGGGATCCTTCACGAGTTTACCACCTGTTAACTGCCTAGTTCTACCGTTAGAAACAGGCAGAACGGAAACAATCAGTTGAGCCCATACTTTCATATCCCAACCCATCCTATCCCGTTCATCCCGTCTAATCAGCCGTAAGCGATGACATGGCATGTCGCAGCGGGCTTTCTATCCAAAAAGAAGGATGGTTAGCGGTAAAATGCCATCCGCGTGTTTGTGCCGTGCGCGGGGACCCGTACGGGTGGAGAGGGAGGTCCTGGTGGCTGAGTCGACCAGTGGTCGGGATAGTTACTTCTGGGAGACAACACTCTTCTTCGGCTCAGGATTCACCTCACACGGGCGGTCATGGTGTCGCGACGAACGCGAACGCTCGAACCACTCCCAATTTCTAGTCTAGCAACACTGACTAGCGCCACCTAGGGTGGGCAGCGGTAAGTGAATTGAAATGGTAACGGTTAGTCAGTTGCCGCCAAAATGGCTCCAAGTGTGAATGTTCAGTGGAAGTGAGTTGAGAGTGAAAGTGCTAGGATTGCCTATAAACTATCCAGAAACATCAAAGCTAAGTATACTTGTATATCTTAGTAAAGCTCACGTGGTTGTATGGTTTTCTCTAGACAACTACCTTATATGTATCTTATAGGTTATGTAATTCACGTTGTGGAAGAAATATCTGAGCTCATCTTAGGTATGGCGGAAAAGGTACATCGTAATTAGGTGCCGCGGCTTCGGCCGCGGTGACCTGTTCTGTAGTGGGACTCTGCCCACATGTCCCAGGTGCCGCAGCTACGTCTGCCGCGACCTGACCATGGACTGTTCTGTAGTGGGACTCTGCCCACATGTCCCAGGTGCCGCAGCTACGTCTGCCGTGACCTGACCATGGACTGTTCTGTAGTGGGACTCTGCCCACATGTCCTAGGTGCCGCGGCTTTGGCCGCCGTGACCTAACCGTGGACTGTTCTGTAGTGGGACTCTGCCCGCATGTCGTTGTTACCTTCCTCCGGCCGGGTAAGATGAGGCTCTCCTTATAGTAGAGAAAAGAAGAGAAGGAGAGGTGGGTTGTAGAGAGAATACCATACTTATAGAGCTTCTTTCCACAGACTAAGGAGAGGCCCCGATTCGGCACTTTAAGCGAAGCAGATATAGGGATATTAACCCCATAGATTGGTGATTGAATCAACCATAAATAAGAGAAACAACTTCAAGGATAAGGAAAGGTACGCTATGCATTCTATAACACACTATTAATAAATACTCTACTGAGTTACACCCCCACAATTTAACCATGTCGCCGTCTTCCCTTGGCGGTCTCGTGATATTACCGTAAGAGAGAGAGGGAGGCGGCGACAAAATGGTGACAGAGTAGCTGGGATCTGGCTGTAAGAAAACAGAATGAATAAAGAATCAAAGGCGTATAAATAGTAAAGGAATGCATAGTGTTCATTTTCATAATAAAGATGTTAATTGTGGTATGCAAACAACTGATCCAAGATGGCATGTTGATCTTCAATTTATATCTGGACTAAATGATTTTACTTGTTGAGCATAATTGCTGAAATTCATGAAAAATTGAAATTAAAACCCTGACTTTAAAACTGTAGGACACAGGCATATACAGTGGCGACAATGGTGGCAAAATGAGGAACTTATTAGTTTACTTCAAGGAATCATCATAGATGGCGTTACCGGTCCCAAACAGTCGTGGATTTACGAATTATAAGAATCTTTATTCAAGGTTATTTACTACCTAGAATGTCACTTAAATCTGAGTTTATTTTAATTAAGTTCGTCTATAATGTATTTTCAAGGAATTATTCGTTTAAGGCGATTTTAAGTTAATAAGGGTAATTTTTGTAAACAACCCATCAAGGATACCAGTACCAACTTATCGGTACTTGCTATGAAAAGTCTCGCTTGTTCCTTCGCGTAGCGATCTCTTTTACACTTTCGTATTCAATCGACAGAGACAGATATATTATGAAATTAGCGAAACTCCATGAAAGGCGTCGACTTCGTCGTATTTTGCCTAAGTTCATCGGAAATAGAAATTGGTATGGTGGTATCTCTGAGGTCGTTTGGTCGTTTCCGTAGTCTCCTCTCTTTGTGAACCCCGAACCGGAAGCATTTGTCGGGAGCCATCTTCCCTGCAAGATAGTTGTTCTTTAAGTCGGTGCCACGTTTTATACAGGTAATTGTTGAATAATCTTCTGCAAGAGTGAAGAAAAAGTGTGTACCTACTCAGGGAAATGTGCGTAATAACATTCCATCTCTGTATTGTAGGTAACCGCAAAGAACGCTTCCGACCATCCCGGATTGACGAACCCCCTCGGAATTGACGAAACCCCTCGGAATTGACATTATAACCCCCCTGACTAGACATCCCGGTAAGTTTCTTGCTTCTTACATTAGGATTTTCCAATTGGAAAAGCATATAGTTAGTCGTAATCAAGTGGGAACCTGGTTGCGCAGTGCGCGTAGACACGTGTTGCAGCTGCCTACTACCTACCTAGAAATGTTATTTCTTAACGTAAGGCATGTTTGTTAGGATATAATCATATTCAAGTAAATTTCGATAGGCAAAGGATGGCATTTCTTGCATTTAGTAATTTTGTTTAATTTTGGCCGGTGTTGAAGTGAGTAGAAGTGTGCCGAGCCAAACTGGAGCTTATTGCCAACAACTTAAGAGTCATTACTTAAGCGCCAACCTAAGGAAGTTTCTAGAACATCGCCAAATGGCGGACCCGTTTGATATATAATTACGATAACATTTTAATTGAAAATCTATGTTTCTAGACGAAGATATTGATCATATTCCCGCTTATGACCTACACTGAAATCTAACGAAGTTTTAATCAATTTGGTACAGGATAACGAGTACAATCGAATATTAACGTAACAATAATTATGTCCAAGGACACTTTCTTTTGTTTTACTGTTTGACATAAAAATTACTTAACCAATACTAATTATTGTCATTTGACTTTATTCACGAAAACCGAATAGTTAGAAATTTTGTGACTAACCGTAAAGAAAATCGGTATTTAGTTACGTGAGTCGTTATTTGCATTATGTAATCTTGTGTTTATGTTCCCTTTCCCTAAGGAGTAGCTAGAACAAATGAAAACCTTTTATATTCGTTACAAAGTACATTTCTGACTGTAGATTAAATTGAGCTAGTGTGATATTGTGGCGATAGGTTGACGGTCTATCGTCCACGCGTTACTTCAACCCTATTCCTATCGTAAATTATTATGCGATCTATCTGTATCCTTTCTTTATTTACTTCGGTCTGGATTCTCGCTTGTTCTATTATCTATTTATGTGACAGTTATATTATGTTTTGTGTTTATGTTTGTCCTTCCCCTAGCAAGTGTTGTGTTATTTAAATACATGGTGTACATAGTAGGGAATCATTCTTGCAATAGACATACAATTTTTATTATGAAGTGAATTCAAGCAGTGATTGAGTGTTTAAATTTTGTAGAGAACTTATAAGGCAGTTCTCACTTTAGGAATGTTAGTTTCCTTGTGTTGTTTAAAATAAATATATCAGAGAATGTGGCTATAGGTTCTCTTCTCTTTTTGTAAGAAAGTGGCAGTTGATACAGTGGGAAAGGCTTACAAACGTCAGCCCTTATGACATGGATTTAAAGTCCAATTTAGTGTAACCAATTCAAAAGTTTTACCCATTGTACCTACTAGTATACATGTGAGTATGTCCTTAATACAATAACTGGTTAATATTGTGTTTATTTCTCAATAAATAAATACTTGCTTAGAAGATTATACTTACATAGTTAATGAGTCTGCAGCGGCGTAACAAAATATTATTGAAATTTTGTTTTCTTAAAGATTATGTCAGTTTGTCTGAGGTACCATGTCTTGCAAACAATATGATTTTTAAATTCATTTTCTTTTTGGCTCTTGGGAAAGACAGTATACCTGAGGACTTGTCATAGTAGATCACTAGATTGATATTTATTTTATATGTGAAATTCAACTTGCTTAGTAAGAAGGACTTAAGTAACTGAAATTATAGTCAACTAGAAAAATAATTAAATTATATATCTGTTGAACATTACTTAGTTGTGTGATGACCTACATGAACAATTATTTCACCGAATGGACATTGACTCTTTTTAAATTTTTGCTTTGATGTTTTGATGGAGATTGAAATTATTTGACTTATACTTTGCATATAATTTGCTTACATTAATTTTTTTGACTTTGATCTTAAATTTTGATTTTTAAACTTCAATTTTAAGTTTTTATTCGCACTGGAGGATAAAATATTTTAGAAATTAATATGATTTGCGACTATGACAGTTGAGTATTTTACTTTCGAGAAATTCAGGTTGACCCGGACATTGAATTTGAAGATTTTCTTACTTTTGATTTTCAATTTATTTTTGTTTTTGAATCTTGATCTTTCGGTTTAAATTTTTGAACATTGACTTAGATCTGGTTAATGAGTTCAATTTATTTTGTGACGTCGACTGAAATTTTTGGTTTTTAGTTTTAATTTTAATATTGTTCAAGGATAGTAACATTTAGAAGTCGTGTCGATTTCCTTTCGGTAACTTTTTTTATTTTTTGACTTTTGAATTTTTAATTTTTAATTTATTTTTGAACTTTGAATTTTTTATTTTTTATTTTATTTTGAACTTTGAATTTTGAACTCGTCAATGATAGTTGCATCCATGCTAATGAATATTGGACAGAGCAATCGACATTTTTAACATTAAATCATTTTAGTAAGACATACTGAGAGGTACGTGTGTGATTGAATGACAGTTGTTAACTTTTCATGCAGCATCTTTAAACAAATAGCTATTCGAGAATTTTAGGTTGAATAGAACTTGTTTATGTGATTTACAGGATTAGACAAGATAAACCATGGACGAGACTTTACTGAGAAGGCTTAGGCTTATACATGATAAAATTCGGTCGGACTTAGGCACTCTACCAAATACTATAGATGATGATACGGTTATGCAAGGGCAATTGGTTTACAGTAAATTAGAAGCAACAGTTAAACGATTCAACAGCGATCTCGTTGAGTACTTTAGGATGGCATCGTCTCCGGCGGCGGATGAAATTTTTTTAATGAGCGGGACCCAACTCGAAGTGGAAGAAGCTTTAGCTGAACTTAACGTCAAGATCACCCGGATCCTTTCGAAGAACAAAACAAAAGAAAATTCTTCAGAAGTGAACTCCTCCTGCCGGCTTCCAAAACTGCAGCTGACAGTATACAAAGGGGATGTACTGACTTGGTGCGAATTTTGGGATTCGTTCCAGAGCAATATCGGCTCGAAGAACTTGTCCGAGGTAGACAAGCTCTCGTATCTCAAAGCTTCAGTGTCCGGAGATGCCAAGAAAGCTATTGACGGTCTATCTACGACAAACGCTAACTATGAGATAGCGGTGTCAATCCTTAAAGAAAGGTTCGGGAAGACCTCTCACCTTATAGATGCGCATTACGCCCAACTTTACAAGATTAAAGCGGCTAATAACACAGCTGAAGACTGCAGGAAGACACTTAATGAAGTAGAACGGAACCTCAAGATTTTGGAGTCTCTAGGAGAGAACATCAACCACAATCATCTGCGCTTCATGCTGATGGAAAAGTTTCCAATCGAATTAGTATATGAGATAAGGCTGAAGATCGTTGATGAATCTATACAGGAACTCCGAAATCAATTGCAAAAAATCATCACAGCTAAAGAAGATGCAGAGAGAATATCCGGAAAAAAGTGCTCCCATGAAGCAGGAAGTAGCACTGTGGAGACATTGCATGTACAATCAAAGCGGGCGAGATATGTAAACCAACTTAAGTTCCAGAATAACAATACAAGAGGACAATTTAGGAGTAATACTGGAAGCTGGAACAACAAATTTCACCTAGAAAGGAAAGCGAATGGTAATTGGAGAAAAGACAAATTTCAACAACCACCCAACAGGACTCATCAAACCTACAACAGGCCTCAACAAGCTCCCCTCAAAAATGAAAACCGGATGCAAGGAACCACTTCTGGATTGGTGTGCGTATTTTGCAGCGGCAACCACTACAATGACAAATGCGAAAAATTTACAACTATAAAAGAAAGACTAAACCGTCTGGGGAAACGGTGCCATATTTGTTTCCAGTCAGATCACTTTAAGAAGGACTGTAAAGTCAAGAGAAAGTGTCCACGCTGCCTGAATTCGCGGCCGCACAACAGAGCTCTTTGTCCTAAAAATTTTCTTCATGCTCCACCGGAGAAGAAGCCGTCATGACCGCACAAGAAAAGGGGCTCACCATTCTTCAAACCGCTACAGCGAAGGCTAGCCCTGTCAGTGACTTGGAGAAGAGCAAGGAGTGTCGTATCCTCCTAGATTCAGGATCTCAACGATCATACACCACCTTCAAAGTCGCTGAAGAGCTGCAGCTTCCTGTAGAAGAGGAGAGTCATCTTACAATTTTCACCTTTGGCGCGGAGCATCCTCAAGAACTTCACAGCCCAATCGTTATCGTAAAGTTACTATCGCGAACGGGCGAGAATATAATCATACACGCGAATTGCGTAGAATATATTTCAAGAGGCGGCGTACCTCATATAAACTTAGAAAACTTGCAAAAGTCATACATACTTGCAGACGATGGATCATTGAACGACCAGGTGCACATATTGATCGGGAACGACTATTACTTCAACATCGTTCAAGATGAAAGGATACAATTAGAAAAGAACCTGTTCCTAGTCAAATCTGCACTTGGATGGATAGTCAGCGGCAGGGCCGAACCCGAAGCTATCGACGAGTCGTACGTTGTAACGTACGCGCAAACTAGTACCGAAATGAGACTTAACCAACCAGATCCGCCTTTATGTAATGGAGACATAAAAGGTTTATGGGAATTAGAATGTATTGGTATCAATGATTCACCGAAAGCGAATAGAGACGAAGAAGCTGTCAAGTACTTTAATAATACCACTCAAAAAATACATAATCGGTACACAGTGAGTTGGCCATGGATAACTTATCCGCCAGACTTACCAGATAACTTTGGAATGGCTATAGGTCGTTTAACAAGTCTATTGAAACGTACAGATCAAGATACGTTACTAACGTATAACGATACCTTCAAGGATCAATTAAAGAAAGGTATAATTGAAATTATATCAGAGTCGAAGACTTCACCAACAGAAAAAGTTGTTCATTACCTACCATTTCACGGAGTACGTCACGCGGGGAAACCCATGAGAATAGTCTATGATGCTAGCTCTAAGAGTAGCAAAGATAGCAAGAGCTTAAACGAGTGCTTATATCGTGGACCTCTCATGCTGGAAGACCTTGCAGGATTACTTATAAAATTTAGGACTCACCAAATAGGACTGTCTTCCGACATTGAGAAAGCATTCTTGCAGATGGCGTTACATGAAAAGGATCGTGACGTAACAAGATTCCTCTGGCTGAAGGATACGTCGAAACCAGTATCAAGAGACAACTTACTTTACCTAAGATTCTGTAGAGTCCCATTTGGAGTTATTTCCTCGCCGTTTCTGCTTAACGCGACGATTAAACAGCACCTGTCTAACGCAGATGACCAGCAAGTCAGACAAAAGGCTAACGACATCTACGTGGATAACTTCATATCAGGCGCAGAGTCGCCACGCGAGGCATTAGAACTCTACAGAAATCTCAAAGGGACTTTTCAAGAGATATCTATGTCACTCAGAGACTGGAGCTCCAATTCCAAAGAATTCATGCGTGATATTCAGGATTCATGTAAGGATGAAAGGGTCAATGTACTCGGCTTAGAATGGGATATCAAGAAGGATACTCTTCAATTGAAATGTAATTTAAATGAAGAAACTAATACAAAAAGAGGAGTCTTGAAGATTATCGCATCTGTTTACGATCCGTGTGGATACGCGGTACCGTACATTTTATCAGCCAAACTCTTCTTGCAACAACTTTGGAAAGCTAAGGTACAGTGGGACGTGCCTTTATCAGGCGTGCTCACAGGACAATGGAAGACCATCCAAGAACAAATACGCGCCATTAGAGAGGTGTCGCTGAACAGATGCTACACGAGTGAACCAGGGGAGAAAAGGTACGATCTACACTGTTTCACCGACTCCTCTCTGCAGGCGTACGCTGCGTCTATATTCCTCGTCAGTGGATCTGAGAGAAGCTTTGTTATTGGCAGGTCGCGCCTCGTACCAATAAAGGACCAGGAAAACCTTAAGATACCTCGTCTTGAACTTCTAGGAGTTTTGATTGGAAGCAGACTGATAAAGTTTGTTCTTAAATTTCTTCAACAGAAAATAGAAAAGCAAGTCTTGTGGACGGACAGCCAGATTGTTATAGAATGGTGTAAGTCCAGCAAATTGTTACCTCCTTTCGTGGCCAGACGGATTGAGGAGATTAAAACTAACCCAGACCTGAAGATCAAGTACATTCCATCAGAGCTCAATCCAGCAGACGTGGGTACGAGACCCACCTGTTCGAGAGAGGACAGGGAGAAATGGTTGAGTGGTCCACAATTTATAACACAGAGCCAGACGGCGTGGCCAATGAGACCTGGCAGTGGACAGACCTGTTCTTTCCCGGTTGGGGAGGGTCTTGCGGTGCAAGAACGTGAAGAGCCGATGGAAGTAGATGATCAACAGGTACAAGACTCGCAAAACGTCGATCCGATGGAAACGGAAGAAAAAACATTAGGTAAAGAAGAAACTCGAGAAAATAGTAAAACATTGGAGGATAAGATACGTAAACTAAAGAAGATTCAAGCGGAATACTTCCCACTAGAAGTTGAAGGAAAAGTAACTAGTTTAAGCCGAAATTTGGGCATATTTAAAGATATAGATGACCTTTTAAGGTGCAAAGGTCGCATGAAAAATGCAAACTGGTCGTTTGATAAACGGTATCCTGTACTTATTCCTAAAAACTCGGATTTCACCAAAGAAGTTATAATGAAGACCCATCAGGAAAACAAACATGTAGGTGTAAACCACACTCTAGACAGGTTAAGGCAAACTTACTGGATTCCCCATGGAAGAAGCCAAGTTCAACACATTCTGAAGAGGTGCCCCGACTGTGTGAAACATGAAGGAGGGCCATATAAGTTACCTGAGACACCAGTCTTGCCGAAGGAAAGGGTTAACTACAGTTCACCGTATACATACGTCGGAATCGATTACATGGGCCCCGTTTTGGTTAACAACGGTAACGGAAATTGTAAACGGTGGATATGCTTATATACATGTCTGGCAGTGAGAGCTATACATCTAGAGGTTGTCAACGATCTTACGGCTGAGGAAGGTCTACTCGCCCTAAGACGGATGGTGTCCGCTAGAGGAGTACCTGATTTAATTACGTCGGACAATGCGACAAACTTCAAATTGATGTCAGAAATTCTTCAAAATCCATACTGTGTGGAAAAGGAAATAAGGTGGAAATTTATACCACAATTAGCACCATGGCATGGCGGATTCTATGAGAGACTGGTCAGCCTTGTTAAGAATTGCATGAAGAAAACCCTGCAGAAACATATGCTAAAGGATAGTCAATTGATAACGGTAATAAAGGAAATTGAAGCAGTTCTCAACACGCGACCTTTAACGCGTGTCGACTCCGAACCGGATCATGTACTTAAACCGTCAGATTTTCTCACCATGGGAAAATGTATCATTATGGAAACTTCAGACAAGGATCCTACAACGTCACAAGGGACAGTGACCAAAGAAACCTTAATTAAAAGCTGGAAGAAAGCACGTGTTATTCTAAAGGAATTTAAAGATATGTTTGAAAACCGGTATCTCCTCAATTTGAGAGAGCGATATTCCCACGGTCCGAATGAACCAAGGGTAACGTCAAAATTAGCTCCCAAAGTGGGCCAGATAGTACAAATCAAAGGAGACACGAAGAATCGGATAAACTGGAAGGTGGGAAAGATAGTCTCGTTGATCACTGGCATGGATGGTCAATTTAGGGTAGCTAAGGTTAAGGTAGGAGATACAGAATTTACAAGGTCCATCGCACATCTCTACCCTTTAGAGATTGAAGATGGAGAAGAAGAATGCAAACAAACATCAGAAAGTGACGAAAATTCTACAGATGAACATCTGACGCTTCCAGAGCTTCCACCACAGTCATGCAGGGACGACGTAGTGATGAAAGCACCTGGCAACGACGATGCCAAATCTCCAGATGATCAAAGTACCCAAGTAGAAGACACGGAAGAATTCCTGGATGAAGTCTTGCCCCAATCCACTGTAATTGTTAAGCCTAAGTCCGTATCAGAATCTGAATCGTATCAGCCAGTCACTGAGCCTGAGCCGCTCGAACCTTTAGAACCTGGCAGTCAAGAACCGGAGCCAAGACCGAAGAGAGCTGCTGCCCTTAGAGCCCTTGAGAAGATCCGTGAATGGACGAGCAACCTAGTAGCCGTGCTTCAGCCTTTCGTGGGGAGTGTCGCGACGAACGCGAACGCTCGAACCACTCCCAATTTCTAGTCTAGCAACACTGACTAGCGCCACCTAGGGTGGGCAGCGGTAAGTGAATTGAAATGGTAACGGTTAGTCAGTTGCCGCCAAAATGGCTCCAAGTGTGAATGTTCAGTGGAAGTGAGTTGAGAGTGAAAGTGCTAGGATTGCCTATAAACTATCCAGAAACATCAAAGCTAAGTATACTTGTATATCTTAGTAAAGCTCACGTGGTTGTATGGTTTTCTCTAGACAACTACCTTATATGTATCTTATAGGTTATGTAATTCACGTTGTGGAAGAAATATCTGAGCTCATCTTAGGTATGGCGGAAAAGGTACATCGTAATTAGGTGCCGCGGCTTCGGCCGCGGTGACCTGTTCTGTAGTGGGACTCTGCCCACATGTCCCAGGTGCCGCAGCTACGTCTGCCGCGACCTGACCATGGACTGTTCTGTAGTGGGACTCTGCCCACATGTCCCAGGTGCCGCAGCTACGTCTGCCGTGACCTGACCATGGACTGTTCTGTAGTGGGACTCTGCCCACATGTCCTAGGTGCCGCGGCTTTGGCCGCCGTGACCTAACCGTGGACTGTTCTGTAGTGGGACTCTGCCCGCATGTCGTTGTTACCTTCCTCCGGCCGGGTAAGATGAGGCTCTCCTTATAGTAGAGAAAAGAAGAGAAGGAGAGGTGGGTTGTAGAGAGAATACCATACTTATAGAGCTTCTTTCCACAGACTAAGGAGAGGCCCCGATTCGGCACTTTAAGCGAAGCAGATATAGGGATATTAACCCCATAGATTGGTGATTGAATCAACCATAAATAAGAGAAACAACTTCAAGGATAAGGAAAGGTACGCTATGCATTCTATAACACACTATTAATAAATACTCTACTGAGTTACACCCCCACAATTTAACCATGTCGCCGTCTTCCCTTGGCGGTCTCGTGATATTACCGTAAGAGAGAGAGGGAGGCGGCGACACATGGTCTAGCCAGCCATGATCAATCGGCTGTCGTGTCCAGTCTGATGGCCACGGGCGAGTGTCCTGGGGTATGGGGTCTGTAGTCGGTGGAGCACGGGTTACGAGTTGTCTGAGGAGATGACGAGTAACTCGGCACCGTGCGGACTCATGGACAACATACTCTTGGGGCGCTATATCAGATTGGTAGCCCTGATGCGTTAACGCATCCCCAGGGTGTGGGCTCCGTGGTGGGTGGGGAGCCAATCTGATGAAGTAAGGGAATAAAAGGTCACATGGATACTATAAAACCTATGACGAAAGAAGGAGGGAAAGCCGTACCCGCAAGGGATGAGGCCAAAAAGGCGCATAGCGCAAATGCTGTACCGGCGGTACGCACTTCTGTCCCAGACAGTGGAGCGAGAGCGGGTAACAGCCGAGCAAGGGGGTCCGCAAGGACGCAGAAGGCGCGCAGCGCATTTAGAGGCAGAGGCCATGGTGGAGCAGTCCAAACCGGAGGCACCGTCCGATCTTTTCCCCACGGGTTGAAAAGCGGACACGCCCAGCAGGCCCCCGCAAAGGGACCGGCTGGCGCAGGGGCCGGAGGGGAGGTCAGCGGAACTGTGGCCATCTGCAACCGGCCGGCCGGTCCTCTTCTGAACCCTGCTGACGAGCCGGGCGCCGTCGATAGCGTGTCCGTACCCGAGGGTGCGGATACGTGGTCCGGTGGAGGAGTCGTCGGAAGCAGGAGGCAGAAGAGGCGAGACAACGCCAAGGCAAGGGCTCATACACTGAGCGAGGGCACCCCCGAGGATGAACCCACATCGGGGCCACGGATGGTGCAAAAGAAGAGGCAACTGGGGGCCAGTGGCGACTCTTCTCTGCTTGTCAGCGACTCCAAGCGAACGAAAGTCACAGGCTCGTTCGCTGAAGTGGCTGCAAGCGAGAGGATGGCCATCGTCCCGGAGGCCTTTCCGGCTGAGAAGATCGGGTTGGGGCATCTGGGCGCCATCCAGGGGCTCATTCTGGAGCTTCTGGTTGATGCTCCGGATCCCCTACCCCGAGTCACTCTCGGCAACGTAGTGGCGGGTGCTCTCCACGTCAATTGCCAAGGGAGAGAGTCCGTCGCATGGCTCAGGTCAGCAATCGGAAGTGAGGAGATTGAGGGCCTGCGCCTAAGGGTCATGGACGCCAAGGATCTTCCGAAACCTGTCAAAATGGCATGGAAAACGAAGATAGTTGGCGGCCATGACGTGAAGCTGCTTCTCCGTGTGCTGCAGAGGTACAATCCTGCGCTACACACGGAGGAGTGGAAGGTGGTAGACACCTTGACGTCGGACGCGAACACCAGGCGCATCATACTGATGGACCGGGTGTCGGCCGACGTTATCAAGGCAGCGGGCTACCACCTACACACGGGGGTCGACCTGAGCTCCTTCAAGCTCCTAGAGGACGCGGAGGAGAGGGCGCTTGAGGGGGCTGAGGATGGCGCTTGTGCGGGGACGGGCGCGGGGGGACCGACGCCAGGGGAGGGCGCGGGGGGTCCGCCGCCTGGGGAGGCCGAGGAGGGCACACCTCCAGATGGCAAGGTGCCAATTGCTATTAGCGAAAAGGCTGAGGAGGCTGAGACAGTCAAGGAGGAGGGGCAGTCGAAATCGGAGGCCGGGGACATGGCGGGCTCCAGTGACAGACCTGCTGAATCCCGCATGGCCCGAGAGTCATCACCGCTATCGGGGATTGGCTCGGAGGATCTGCAGGGAATGGCAGAGCTGTACCTGGAGGCCTCCATGTCTCCCATGTCCTGCGACGAGACTGTCCAGGAAGTGGCTGCTGACCTCAGCAAGCCAAAACTATAATAGCGCCAATGGCGGGTTTAAGGTGTGTACAAATTAATCTACAACACAATAAGGCTGCCACTGCCCTTCTGGCAAGGCAGCTAAAATGCGACAAGTTCGATATTGCTCTTATTCAAGAACCATATATATATAAAAGTGAAATAAGAGGTTTAGGTGGAACGGGGGGAACAATTGTTCACCTGTGTCCAGATAACAACAATAACATGAGGACATGTATATATGTCAAAAATGGCATCAATGCTATGCCTTTACATGCTTTCTGTTGCAGGGATCTCACCACGGTGATGATCCAAAAAAAGGGGGAGGGTAAGGAGCTCATCCTATCATCAGCCTACCTCCCCTACGAGGCGACGGATCCCATCACACAACAACTGCGGGATCTTGTTGCATACGGCAGCCGGGCGAACACCAACCTGATAATCGGCTGCGACGCAAACGCTCACCATGTCATCTGGGGCAGCTCAGATGTCAACAGGAGAGGAGAGAAGGTACTGGACTTCCTGGTAAGCTCTTCTTTACAAATACTAAATAAAGGCAATGAACCTACCTTCGTCAACTCTAGGCGGGGGGAGGTTATTGATTTAACGTTGGCTACTAATAATACTAGTAACAAAATCAACTCATGGCACGTATCTGACGACATATCCCTTTCGGACCACAGATACATCTGCTTTAGGTACCGAACTAAAATAGAAATAAACACGGTACGAAAACGGAATCCTAGGCACACGGACTGGTCGGCGTTTAGAAGGGATCTAAAGGTGGACCTAGGAGACCCAAAAGGCAAGCTCAACTCTATTATAGACATAGAATTCGAAGCGGACAAAATAGTACAAGCCGTATACACGGCCTTCACTAATAACTGCCCGGAGAAGAAAACCCTGGCTAAAAAGTTACCATGGTGGACCCCAGAGATAGTTAAACTCAGGAGGGAAACTAGGGCAATATTCAATGACGCAAAGGCATCTAATGACTTTGGGTACTATGCACAAAAACTCACAGAACTCAGCAAGGCTGTGAGGAAAGCCAAAAGGAGAGCGTGGAGGAACCACTGCGATCAAATTGAGTCAATACCAGAAGGAATGAGACTAACAAAGGCACTAGCGACCACAAAGTCGGCCCCGCTCACATCCATTAGGGACAATGACGGTAGAATGACGAAAACGGGGCTGGAAACCCTTAAGGTAATGTGTAACACGCACTTCCCAGGCTCAGTAATACACGACAGCGTAACAGACGATGGTGCAATTAGTGCGTTGGAACAGACCACAAGTACAACGAGACACAATTGGGACACGTCCAAAAAGGTAGTAGATCATAACAAGATAAAGTGGGCACTTTCAACATTTCAACCTTACAAAGCCCCGGGGCCAGATGGCATCTACCCCATTCTACTACAAGAAGGCGCTAATGTACTAATCCCGCATCTTAGCAGATTGTACAGGGCGTGCTTGGCCTTCGCACACGTGCCACGGGTGTGGAGGATGGTAAAAGTAACCTATCTGCCCAAACCGGGTAAGGCGGATTACAGTGAAGCCAAATCGTATAGGCCGATAAGTTTATCGTCGTTTTTCCTCAAAACACTGGAGAAATTGGTAGATAGACACATAAGGGATGGCCCATTAAGGAGACATCCGCTGCACGAACTACAATGTGCATACCAGCCAGGGAAGTCAACGGAAACCGCACTTCACCTGGTAACAACCAGGGCTAAACAGGCTATAGAGAATAAGGAACTATGTCTGGCAGCTTTCTTGGACGTGGAGGGAGCGTTCGATCGTACCACGTATAAAGCTATCAGCGAAGCAGCTGCAAAACATGGTGTAGAGCCCACCCTATGTAAATGGATAGGCAATATGCTAAATGGCAGACTAATAAAGTCATCTCTCTTAGGGGATGAGATAATGGCCACGGCCACAAAGGGATGTCCACAGGGGGGGGTACTCTCACCAACTCTCTGGAGTCTGGTGGTGAACTCACTCCTGGTAGAACTCAATAAGGGTCCCATCCACACGGTGGGATATGCTGATGATCTAGTGATACTGGTTAATGGGAAGTTCCCAGGCACGGTATCAGAAATCATGAACAAGGCACTGCGGATAGTGGAGAAATGGTGCGACCTGCACCAACTATCCATTAATCCAGGCAAAACTGTGGTAATACCCTTTACTAGGAAAAGGACCCTTCCAGGCGTACAGCAGTTGAAACTGTACGGGAGGGTACTAGAACTGTCCGATGATGTGAAATATCTAGGTGTTACACTGGATAAGGAACTGAATTGGAAGAAGCATACAGATCTTACCATCACAAAGGCACTGAGGGTATTTGGAATGTGTAGATCAGCGTATGGCAAAACATGGGGATTGAACCCAAAGGTACTTAAGTGGATCTACACTATGATGGTGAGGCCCATATTATTGTACGGCAGCCTGGTATGGTGGCCAAGGACTTTAATGAGCACATGCAGAGAGGCTCTGATGAAGGTGCAGAGATCGGCTTGCATGGCTATAACAGGGGCGTTTCGTACCACGCCTACAGCGGCGCTAGAAGTCCTACTGGACCTACCGCCACTTCACTTGGTGATTAAGTCAGAGGCGCGGAAATCGCTCTACAGATTAAGAACTCTTGGACTGTGGAGCGACAACAAACCAAAGACTAAACACACAAACATGGAGACTGATGGTTTCTTAGACAGAATAACAAGCATGGGAAGTGACAAAATGCTACCCAAGTTTGTATTCCATAGGAACTACACAACAAAAGTTCCATCCAGGGCTGAATGGGCCGAAGGTCTAGAACCGCCTAGGTCTGGTATCGAAGACAGTATATGGTACACGGACGGATCAAAAATGGGATCCGGTACGGGAGCAGGCATTTATGCGAATGACTACAGTAGTAGTGTAAGCATGGGTAGTTTGGCAACCGTCTTCCAGGCGGAGACATACGCTATAATTGCCTGTGCACAGGAGAATATAGACAGGCAAACCAGAGGGCAGACCATCTATATACTCAGTGACAGTCAAGCGGCCCTTAAAGCACTTACGGCGCCGAAAGTGGAATCTAGACTAGTCTATAACGGCGTCCAGGCACTGAACAAGCTTGGAAAGCATAATAAGGTGCAACTAGTTTGGATACCAGGGCACGAGGGCTTCATCGGCAACGAAAGAGCGGATGAGCTTGCAAGAGGGGGGTCTACAAATCACTTTGTAGGTCCAGAACCATGTGTGGGACTCTCGCAGGGAACCATAACTTCGGCCTTTAAAACCCACGCCAAAACCAAACACCAACACGAGTGGAGGAATGAGGCGGGCTTAAGGCACTCTAAGCTCTTCATAGAAGGAGTGGACTCGGGCTGGACTAACAAACTCTGGAAATCCAGTAGGAAGCAGCTCAGAATCATATCTGGGGTGTTCACAGGTCACTTCGGGGTCAAGGATCTCTTGGCCAAGATGGGACTATCGGACAGTTTAGACTGTAGAATGTGTGGCGAGGAGGATGAGACTATGGAACACTTATTGTGTGAATGTCATGCCCTTGCCAGACAAAGAATGAATTACTTCGGTAACGGTTATCCGCAACCAAAGGAATTCAAGGTACTTCCGCTGAGCTGCATCATCCGCTATGTGGAAATGATGGAGCGAAGTTGGGAGTAGACATAAGGAGAGGGCAAATGCACAAAAGATCCCACTGGGTCGAAGTGCATCCGAAAGGGCCCTCATCTAGATAAGATAAGATAAGATAAACAATGCTTTTATGGAAAATGTATGAACCAAAAAAGTACACTAAAGAGTGCGTTTATGGGCCATAGAGCATAGAGTTTTTCGACGACTTATTACCGGTGTCATTGTATTTGAGCTAAAGCCTATATAAATGACAGGTACAGGAGTAGAAAAAATACTTTTTCTACGAGTCAACTGAACTAATAAAACAAACTTGGTATCTATTGAAAACGAAGTGCAACCAACGGCTTTTTCTTTTTTGTGCGTTGATGTCTATTTACCTTTTGACTTTCTCATGACGGCGTCCTATTGGTCAAATACATTATAGTTCAGTAAAGGCGCCACGTGATTGGTTAATTTCATTTTAGTTGTGTCAACAGTTATGAAATGTTGAGTTGGGACCTCCATAGTAAAAAGTATATGATTTAAGTTTGGTGTAAGAAGTCTTAATTCAAATATTAAGGTCGACGAGTATAAAATGTCTATTTTTCATTTGGTCAGAAAAAGTTTAGACAGACGGAAGAATAATTCATTTATTTGTTGGGAGTAATACAAGATGTTACATATAAATACAGTTCCAGCAGAACCCTGTTCGGGCACTGCAACAATTATATAAAAACTAGCTCCTGCCTGCGACTCCGCCCGCGTGGAACTCGTTTTTACCCCCCCATTTCACCCCCTTAGGGGATGATTTCACTTTCCCATTTAAAATATTAGTATGGATATTGATTCTTAACGATATGATACAGAGAGAAAGAATATAATGGCACAATAAACCATCTTCGTCTGTAAACAAAAAAATTTAATCAATAGTTTGTTTCGTTAAGAGATACTTATGTATATTGATTTTAACTGAATGCATGCAATACTTTACATGTATAGTAGGGATTCCAACTTTTAAACAAAACATTATGTTACACAAATTATCGTCACAATTTCACGTAAGGGTGTCAATACTTCAAACAAATTTTCAAATAGGTAACATTATATCCTAGCAATTATCATTCAGTTTGGTTTACACAATTTTACCTTCATATATTATGACACGTACCTTTATCACGGTTAATATTTTTTATATTCCATTTCACTAATAAAATACGAATTGAAAAGCCATGTTTCGAAAGGAGGTTGTTGTTCAGTATATGCTGCTAAACATACGTGTCAATCCATTCATCCATTTAAACTCAACGGATTGAAGTATTATGCACACCGCATTGTTTTTTTATCATTTACCTCAAAGATAGGTAATTCAATGTAATACCTAATGCACTTAGACTGCACGGATAGCCGTGAGCTAACTACCCTGAAGCCCTATCAACTAAGATATCAGGTAACATTGACTCGTCTCCATTACATTAAAGATGAACCAAAGATTTTATGATTCTTAGACAAAGTAAATGCAGTCGCTTCATCTCCAAAATGTTACATTAAAACATTTTATAATAATATGATCTTTTCCTGTGGCCACTATAGCTTTGTTTATTTTTTCTAGCTAATTATAAATAGCTGTTTGTAAGCGCTTTCCGCTATTTAGCGATAAAACCACGGCATTGGCTACGAGCGTAGCGCTGCGAAATTGTTGGCAGTAAATGTGTTTTGTGTCTGAACCTTGGTTTTAATTATTTTTTGATAATACGGTAATAATCATGTGTTATCTTTTCTTCTCTTAGCTACAAAAGAAGTTGTTAAATTCCGCGTTGAGTGCTTTTCGTCGTTCTATTTCGAACAAACTATATTATACTCATACCTCAAACCGTAAAATACTATGTTGTTCAACATTTATTACATGAATTCATTGAGAAGATAGCTCGAAATAGTAGAAACTTTGACGGTTTTGATAACAGAGAAGACGAGATGGCAGGCCACGACAGATAAAGTTGTCTGCGGGGTGACTCGCGAAAATTAGGGTAAGAAGTGGGTCAAAGTCGAGCGAGGTCGTCGGCCGCCGGCGTCTAATTACGTAACGATGTCGCCGGTACCGCCAACCGACTTTACAACCTAATACAAACACCTCTAGATAGATTTTCCTTCAACAAGGGCCCAGGTCGAGTGACTGTCATACTTTCATGCAGAAACTCCTCTTACATTGTTGTTCTACGATGAATAATAGCACTAGGTTTTACAGCTTTATATAACTTATCGTTTAAAGCGTACTTACTCCTTCAGCTGGATAATAATGCATTTATGCGACGCTCTCCATTTATATCTGCCTTTCTTCGTAACGTAGGATAGACCTGTGGAATATAATCATTGTATTATTTTCACGGGATTTATTTTAAAGAGCCAAGTTACAGCAAACAAAGGCGGGACTTTTTTAAACGAGCTTACTTTATTATTTAATAATTATTATCTGACAAATGTATATAAAAAAAAGATACCAAACCAAATTAATCTGGAAAATAGGGCTTAAACCTCGTATGTGATGGGTTCATAAAATCGTGGTTGAAAGCCTTTCTTAAAATAAATGCAAAAGGTATCTAAAAACGTGCCTTGAAATTACACAGACGAAAGGTAAAAACAACGCTTTCTTAGGAAAATTCGAACGATGATTAGATTGATCAGGCACGTTAGGAATCGCACGACGTATAGTTTGATTTAGTTAAAATGACGAAAAGTACTTAAAACCTACCATTATTATTGTAAAACAATTACGCAAAGGAATTAGGAAAGCGTACCCGGGCAAAGGCCGGGATAACCGCTCGGTAGAAGAAGAAGAATTACGCAAAGCATACTGATAATATAAACAATAAACAGAACAAATGGTATCTACTCCAGTATACGTGCCATACTTCGGTCAGTTTTATGACGCATCTTCGTTATCTTTTCCTTTCATATTTAGCAATGAAAATAAGTTGTAAAATCCCATGTTAAGTGCAATTTCGTGATTTTAACTCAAACGACTATACTAAGTTCGTATGACTTCATTTTCTTATTGGCTATTGAATACACAGGTCATTTCATAATGAATCCACACAACGTCATAAAATCATGAATCAATTGTTCAAAAGCCTGTAGGTACAATTAGTGGGGCAGTTACAATGCGCACATACGCACATATAGTCTTCGCAGTCACATTTCATTTATATTTTCGGGCATGCCCAATAAAATCAATACTGTGAACTTTCCAAGAGTGCACTGACCTAGTGCCACGACACACGTTGCATTGCTCGGTGTGACGTGAAATAAAACAGTGGTTGCCCGAATTGCCTTTAGTTAACTACCTGTAAATATCTTGTTTGCGTAGATAGAGGATTCCCATAGATGAAGTAGGCACTAGCCAATCCCCGTAAGAGAGTTAAATAAGTACACTAAAACTAGTAAACTAAATTGAGAAGTATTAGAAAACTATAAACTTTAGTTGTGTAAATACGTGACGTTAGTTACAATTGAATTTTCCACAACTTAGTGACAAAAAGTAAGTAAGTAAGTAAATATTTATTTGTGATACACAGGTTACATAATAGATGATAGAATAAAAAATACAGTACGCTGTGACCTACCTAAAAGGTGTACAAATGTTAAGTCTTACAAGAACTAAAAACCTACAACTAATTCTAATTTTTGATCATTACATTTAGGTACTTAAAATAATATTTTTATAAAATATTTCACATATTTAGAAAAGTTCTATCTAAAAAAAACTCATCAATGCTGTAATATGCTCTCTCTAAAAGTTTTAATTTTAATCTGTTTTTAAAAATTGGCAAATTTAATTTCTTTAGGTTTTCTGGTAAGAAATTATATATTTTGGAAGCCATGTCTAGTATACTCTTTCTCAGCAAAGCTGTTTTGCCACTCACGGTTTGTATTGCATGTTTGTAACGGACGTTACTCGAATTCATGTGTAGCCTTAAGGGAAACAGTGAGGAGTTTGATTTGACAAATACTGCGATCTCGTAAATATATAGGCAGGTTACTGTGAGGACCTTGAGTTCTTTAAAATGAGGTTTGCAACTTTCTGTTCGTTTGAGGCCACATATGGCTCGAATGCATTTTTTCTGTGACCTAAACACCTGCAACTTATTGGTGGAATTACCCCAAAATATAATTCCGTATCTTAAGATCGAATCGATGTAACCGTGGTATGCAAGTAAAGTTAGTTTAAAAAAGGCCTGTTATGTACGAGACGAGATACAGAAAATATGACATTGTGTCTCGTTTCCACGTGCGTTATTGAATATGCTCTTGGCACTCATGTTTGTGTTGTGTGTGAGGCCCTATATACTTATTTTTCCTCTATGCTTATTTGGCTCAATACCATAACGTAACGTAAAAACGTTTTTTGTGGCGGTCGGCATTACACATGGCATGACCTTAATTATGTTCGCGATAGTTCGCTAACCAATGATGAATTATGCACCTAACTATAGAAAACAGATTAAAGTTTAGATGCTGTTTTCACAATTAATACGCGTAGCTCGGCCTGCATATTGCAGAGAATCCGCCGGCTAAAATATACCCTATATTCATCCTAAAGGTCTATTCATATACTGGCAACAGAGTTTTTGAATTCGGATGAGTGGTTCCGAAGATTACCGCATCCATACCAACTTTAACACTACGAGTACTTTATATAAATGTTATTGTATTAATGGTATTTAGTGATAATATATGATAGCACTAGTCTATAATTTAAACAGTTAAAGCATCATCATCATCATCAACAACCTCTATACGTCCCACTGCTGGTCACAGGTCTCTTATCATGCATGAGAGGGAACGGGCAGTATTCCCCACGCTGGCCCTGTAAGGATTGGGGCCTTCTTAGCACTATCTAGTTACCAAATGCTGTTAGTTTAATAATTACACACACACACATACACACACACACAAAGAGCCACAATAGTACATTACGGAACTAGGGCGGTGAATTCGTGAATGCCCCATATCGCAGGTGTTTGTGGCCCGAACCGAAGGTGAGGGCCATAAATATGCGCTCTGGGGCTTTACGAATTACCGCCCGTGTTGAGTACAAAATTTTACGTCTTCACCTGGCCACAATGCGAGCTTTCCCGAACGCGCAGCGTGCAGTAAAACTCGCATTATGGCCAGGTGTGACGTAAAAATAATTTTCTACATATACTACGAGTACAATGAATTTAATAATAAAGAACAATCGAAATTCATAAAACATGGAGAGGATAAAATACACCATACTTTACTCGACGGCACAGCGAGATTCATGGTTGTCAAAAGGCCCACTATTCACAGGAAGACTTGAGGGAGAAATATATTTTCTGGCATGTCACCGTAATATTATCGTTATTCGTATTCGTCTTTTACCTTTTATTTTCAACGTGAGATGACAAGATAATATCTAACCTTAATAAATAGCAATACATTGAATGTATCAGTTAGTGAAGCCTCAGTACGACTGGCGATGTAAAATTTATATCGATAACTAATAAAATTTGTAAAAGCAGTGTTTCGTTTTAGTATATCGTGGGTGCGTATTTGTATTTGTATTTGTATCACATACCGTTTTTTTCTTCGTCTGTTTTGCATTAAAGTCAACTAAAACTAAGTGCTATTTTGTGTATCCCGAACAAAATATAGACGGAAAAAATCGCTATGTGAGATTTATCACATAGCGGTTTTTTCTTCGTTCCACGTTCCCTGGATTTTCGAAGACAAGTAGATAAATAACAACATTGTTATTAGTATTCAATTTTGCACGTCTGTTTCAGATATAAATTCGATATCATTCTTTTTTTTTTTTTCTGGCAACTTTTGATTTTAAAAGAGTTGTTCCAAGAATGTGTTGTACTACTAATATATTAGAACTGATGAGGAAAATTTATAAAAACTTATAATTCTCGTAGCAGTTATAAAAAAGTTTCTCTTATTACCTTAGTGAGTGATGGTTGTTCTTACCAGAACAGAAACAAAATGTGCAGTGCTTTATCGAACGAATGCCTCGACATGTTTGGAAATCGAGATTGAACAGATGATATCGGATAGAGGTATGGTAATAAATAAACAATGAGAATATAACTGAAAACTTTTCGAGTATTGGGCCCGGTAAACGTCCTGGCGATCCAACAGTGACTGATATCAGCACGTCTATCATGGGACGGCTGCGACATACTCTCGATTTTTCTCGCACTATACCTCTTGTTCTAAGTGTTCTAATAAAAAAAGAAACGGATAGTGCGAGCAAAATCGAGAGAGCTCGCGCGCCGTCGGGTGATAGCCGTGCTGAGGTCTATATGGTACAGCAATGGTGATGTTAAGTAAAAAATTACGGCACAATGCGTTCACCACTTTGCCACAAAGAAGACCAGGGCCCTATTTCACCATCTTGACCACTGTCACCTGACAATGACAATTCCACGTACATTGCTGGGTCAATAGGCTGTCCAGCAACCAACTTAACCTGTCGACGCAGGCATGTAAGTCGAATTGTCATTTTTAGGCGACCAAAGTCGATATGTCCAGTGCCCTATCCCACAAAACTTACAATTACAATTTTACAAGTGTCAATTTACACGTTTGTAATAATACAAGTGTGCGTACCACAAAATATGCAGTAAACAAATTTGTAGTGGAAAATTCTTACAAATATGTAAATTGTATCGACAAGTCTACAATATAGTGTATCACAAAACTTTACATACATTACATATATTTTCCGGAAAACGTACAAATTTGTAGCTGACAATTGTTTTGTGCTACATTAAATTGTTGTAATAATTGTACATATATGTAGAATTGTACCTACAAGTTAACAATTCTCTAAACTGTGTGTCACACCCTCTTGCTACTATACGAATACTTGTAATTGCAGTATATTTTATCATATTTAGCGATTCCAAAACGAAATGTTTAGTTCAAGTAGCAGTGATAGTGAAGAAGAATTCATTGTAAGACGTAGGACATATAGAGAACGCATAAATTTAACTTTGACCATAACGGATTTTACATTTAATCAGAGGTTCAGAGTGAGTAAATCTATTACCGTCGAATATCTACTACAGACTATTGGTGAAAACCTTAGACATCCGACACGAAGAAGTCACGCTCTTGATCCTATAGAACAGTTACTGACTGTTTTAAGATGGATGGGCTCAGGATCTCAATATCACGTCACTGGTGATGCTCATGGTGTTTCAAAAATGACAATGTGTCGTTCGATTCGGTCCGTATGTGCACAAATAGTGGACAAATTACTGGGAAGTGAAGTAAGATGGAAATTCAATTTCTCAGGATTTTATTGCAGCATCACATGTAAATTTTCCCAGGGTCGCAGGTATTATAGATGGATCATTAATACCGATAGATGCTCCACATCAAAATGAAGCTGGTTTTGTTGATCGACACGGAGATCATTCTATAAATGTTATGGTAGTTTGTGGACCGAATTTAGATTTTTTTTATGTGAATGCACGATGGCCTGGCTCCGTACATGATTCGCGGGTTTTAAGGTGCTCATCGTTATCTCAGCAATGGGATGACGGATGGAGACCTTTCCCCAATGCCGTAATATTAGGAGACAGTGGATATAGTTTGAAAAAGTGGTTAATAACCCCAAATATTCCAGCCCGCATACCAAGAAACGCAGCATTAGATCGATTTTTAAGTGCTTTTAGATCGATAAGACGAATGGTTGAAAACGCACTGGGGATACTTAAGGAAAAGTTTCCGTGTCTTAACCATTTAAGAGTACAACCTGTACAACCTAAGATTGCCAGTACGGTTATTTTGACATGTGTAATATTGCATAATCTAGAAAAGCGTCTAGGCTTAAACGCTTACCTGTATACTCCATTGATAACTGATGCAGAACAAGTAATTCAAGACAATATTGAAGATAATGACCATGGTGACATTGAAGCAATTCAAGAATTAATTTCCTTAATAGAACACTTCAATTGAAACCTATTGATGACAGTGACACTTATGAATTTAACAATAATGATTATAAAATAAAACGATATTTTCGATAAAAGATGTGTATATTTATATGTACGAATACAATCGTGGCCAGATAGTTAAAATATAAGATTTTGTCTTGGCCAAACACATTTTAAATCATCAAATTTAAAAAGTCATTTGTATGGGGATAAAATCTTGTTTTTTAAATATCTGGCCACGACTACTGTATATCAAATTAACCTACTTACATAAATGAGTATATAGGTGTATATATAATCACATTTCAAAACGTTTAAACGCGATCATGGCGTATTTCTATCGATCAAAATATAAACTAAACTAAAAATATAGACTAATCTCGATAAGTCGGGCAAATGGGTTTTTTAAATAAGAACTCTATGTGACCAACATAGTTTTTTTTTTCAATGAAAAATTATTCCGACTTATCGGGTTTTACCTCCAATCCCTGATATTTACTATACTAAACTATTCAGACGTGAAAATACTTTCAGTGCTATCGGTTATTGTCTCTGAACCCTCGTTTACCAAACTTATTTTAATAACGGTGTCATCTTGCATTTACAAAGGCAATGTGAATTTGGAGGGTCTTGTAATATTTAGCTCTTTTTCAAGTTTTAGTAGTTCTAAATCCAACTTGTAGTTTTCTCTTTCCAATTTTCCAATTTCTAATTCAACTTTCTGTTTCTTCAACTGAAATATCTCATTCGATATTTTATCCCGTTCAGATGATCTTGTAGTTGCTAACCTTCTTTTTATAGGTGTTGGTAAAACCTTCGGGCTTTGAGCAATATCTTGTGGTAAAACACTGTCAGCTTCTACGGAAGATAATTCAGTTGACTGTGGAGCACTTGAACCAGATGATTCAGCACAATCTATTCCGTTTATAACTGGGGACTCCTTACCAATAATGGTTATGATTAAGTCATCACTCGCATCATATTTCATTTTTTTCCCTCCTCCTGAACCCGTTTTAAAGCGATTATCTCTTTTTTCCTGAAAGTAAACTTCATGATCAAGTTACACAATCAAGCAATATGCTTATACAAGTTGATATAAACGCCAATTCTACTTATTTTTAATTTAATTTATACGGAATACTGGATAAGAAAAAAATGCATATACTCAAATTGAGAATCCGGTAAAAAACGGTAGGTACTTACCATTGTACGCCTTTTCCAATTTTGCCACATAGTATCCCTTAAGTATTTCCAATCTTTCTCCATTATTCCTAAATCATTTAAATTTTGCGTGATCTCCTTCCATTTGTTTATTTTCACAGTGTGCGTCAATTTATCACTAAATTTACCAAAAAGAATGTTTTTGTTTTCGTTTATGAGGTTTAAAATGGTCAGTTTAGCTTGCAAGTCCATTGTAATGTCAGTTGGTATGTAGGTAATGCCCGTAGATAGATCACTATATAATTATAATTAATGTTATTTTTTGCGTATTGCATATAGAATGAAACTACCTTCAACATCAAAGAAGCTAAATAAATTATTACATATTTGTAGTTGTAACACTACAATTTTTCGCTTGTATATTTACAAATTAACAATCCTACAATTATGTAGCTGTTGTGACATACCTTTGTTCTTTGTGATACGCTTTCACAAAAGCGACATATTTGTATACTGCAAACTTGTAACAAATACATATTTGTAATTATTGTGGTACATTTTTTTGTTTACAATTTGACAATTTTGTCGAATTGTACACTTGTAAAGTTTTGTGGGATAGGGCACAGGCCCCAATTTCACCAACAAGATAATTGTCACCTGACAACGACAATTCTCTGTACATTGCTGGATCCACAAATACCCTAGCGACTACCTTAACTTCTAGAACAAGCAATGTTTGGCGAATTGTCTGTGTCAGGTGAAAATTGTCAAGTTGGTAAAATAGGGGCCAGAGCAACGTGCGTCAGGTGAACCCGCTCTTTTAAGCTTAAAATTTACTCTGCGAAATATAATAGCTCGCAGTCCTTAAAATGTAATTGCACACAGTTTTTCATCCTTTTACAATCTCAGTGTCTAAGAAAATATGAATGAACAACATTAAACAAATTTAAGATGTGTGATTTGGCTAATTGACAGCAAAATAAAAACAAAAATCATAATTAACTTAATTTTACTTGACTATTAATTTATACATATAATTTATGTTTAAGTAACTATCAGTGCCATCTTACGGACGTACAATTTATGTTGTTATAAGAATATTGACTTATCGACAGGCTACACAATTTTAAATGCAAAATACTTCGTTATCTCGTAAATAAAATTGTTTACATTAGCGGTATTAACTTACTCAAAACTCGCTATGTATCATCCTTTACACTTAAGAGCAATGGTAAAAACTCGTCATGTATAGGGATGACACAAAGCGATTTAAAATGAACCAAATTTAAATCGCTATGTGGCTGGATTTTAGTTTTTTGCTGAGATTGTGAAATATAACAGATGAAACATTATTTTTTCAACCACCATGACATGTAAAATCATTTTGCCGATTATTAAAAAACACTTCTCATATAAGAAAACTGCGCATTTCCGATATAAACAGTTTTTTTCTTCTCCTGTAAAGTAGGGTAAAAATACATAGCGATTTTTTAATTCGCACCGACGATATAAGTAGTTTTTGTGTAGGTACATTTTGTTCGAATACGGCAGAGCCGAAAGGAAGCTATATGATTGTAGCAGATTGCTTCAATTGTTCCACCGTAGTGTTTAAGATACTATGCCAATTTTGATGAATGAGGTACCTATCCAGGTTTTTGGTTTGTTGCGCAATAATTAATTGTTCAAACACTTCCAATTCCATTTTGTTTTTAAAACCTGACGTCGCAAGTTGCAAGTTAATTGCAACCACCGCGTGCTAATCGATGTTGACGAATCGATGTCGCGCGGCTTGTGTTTCCCGTCACTAAATTACGCTCGTGACGTCAAAGTACCTACGCAAAATATTACACGCTCGGTTCCCATACTAATCGACAAGCTCTTTCCTTCTATCTTGATATAGTTCTGTGGAAGCGCTCATTTATATTAACCACTCAAACATCAGGCGGCATCCGTAGTACTGTATAGCGACAGTTTTGTGAACTTTTTAATCTTTTTATATGGGTAGGTACTTGGTACCCAAGTACCGACTATAATCATGATACGAAGTATAGATATACAATAATGATGACAAATGAATCAGGGTTAGGCCGCGTTTATGAACAGGCGACTCAGCGGCGGTGCGGGCCGCGCGTGAAAGTACCCATGGGTACTTATACATATAGCGTTGATATGTTATATTTATGTACACCCATGAGCGCCCCAAAGTTGCCTGGTAACGCGTGTAGCATCATCCCTTTTGTCGCGTGAACAAGATTTTAATGTTATAGTTAAGCCCTTGCCAGCAAGCTTTCCAGAACATTTCTACATATGTTTCCTACGCCAACATATGCTATTCAGCAGATATACACTCACCGGGATCACAACTGAAGCGCAAGTACCACTTGAAAAACGATAACAATCCTTTTTGAATGCGCAACTTCCCGTTCGCGTATTTTATACCTACCTTTTTCAGACAAAGGTCTGCGAAATTCCAGTCTCGTTTACAGTGAATTGCAAAATACTAAACCCTTCATTTGACAGTATTCGCCCGGGTGAACATTATCTTTGACCATATTTTTGTAATATTTTCTTAACTTGGACCGTACTCGTACCTTGGGCTTGCACTATGGACATTTATTTTTATTTGCAAAATAGTTAAAAAAAAACACTAGAAAAACACGCTTTTATAAATGCACGTATACTTTTTAGTCTTTGATAACGAAATGATCTATAAATAACCTGATCGTGTTCAAAGTCCATTACGTGACCTTTCTCACAAGTGTAAACACGAGTATGATACGATATTCAATCATGGAATGCCAGTGCCTATGTGCCGGCTTCATCATCAGACCTTGAAAGCTAATCGTGGTCAAAGTTCATTTCAAGACTTTTCTAACAAATCTAAACACAGCTATGATACGATGTTCCATCATGAAGTTCCAGTTCATATCTTCTGGCTCTATCATCAGATCAGTTCAACAGTACCATATTATTATATAGTCATCAGAACTACAGATAGCTGTCAATTTTCATGACGCTACGATCCTTGGAAGATGGTTAAATTAGTTACCTTAGATTCCATTACAGGTTAGTTATATACAGGTTGACCTAATAAAAGCGTGTTAATAATTAAGGGTTAATAACAATGAAAAACAATTTTTGTGGCGACTGTTTTTATTGTTCTTAGTTAGCCTGGATTAATGTTATGAGGGCTCATTAGTCCTTAATCCGTGTGTAGGTATGCTCTACTAATATTATAAATGCGAAAACATGGATGTCTGTTACTAAATCACGCAAAAACGGCTGAACGGATTAGGATGAATTTTAGTATACAAGTAGGTTATATCCAGGGCTAACATTCACAATACTTTTTTATCGAAGTAAAAGTCAGACAAAAGCAAGTCAAATCGAATGAAGTCGTGGGCTAATAAAGCTTGTGAGTAATAAAAGTATTTCTACAATAACTTTAACAAACCCTCATTACAAATGGGGAACACGAATTCTATGCAGTTTTAACTGCCCCTTTAGATGGCATATCCGTGTATTTTCCTTACGCCAACACACGTCATTCAGCATTACATTCACCGGGACAGATTACCTTGATATACAACTAAAGCGTACCACTTGAAAAACGATAAACACTCCTTCTGAATGCGCATATTCCCGCATCGCGAGGAGACAAAGGCCTGCGAAATTACAGTCTTGCTTTTAAATGGGAGAATGAATCGCAATGTCTCATCCCCTCAAAGCTTTGAGATTCGTTGTGCAATGCACCGTCGAGTCCGCCTTCCTTGAATACACAACGTTCGGGACTGTTTCTGTTTAAAACGCATTGTTAACTGCGGTCTGTAGTTCACTTGATTATAAATTCATGGATAAGTGTAAGAGGAGGTTTATGATATTGTTATATGCAAGTAAACTATTATGTTGATAAACGTTTTATGTATGACTAAGCATTCCATATTATACTACTTACATTAAAATAATATTATCAACATCATCCAGCCTATTATATTTTATACGTCCCACTCCTCCTGTCAAGGATGAGAGATAGGCTGTATTGACCCACAAATAATATGCTTTCTGTAAAAACCCACATAATGCTCTTGATGAAGGGCGAAAGAAATAAGAGACACATATATAATAAATCCATACTTGCCAAATATTAAGTTATCCGAACAAAAACCTGTTAATAACCGTCGAAAAAGTTTGGCATAGGATCATATTTATCCTTCTCCTAGCACTTCGCAATTAATCATTATTTGAGCTTTATAACCACGCATTATTATTAAAACAAAACTCTACCCATAACCGATGTAAACATATCACTGTTTGAGTTCAAGAAAGGACCAAAAACGCCTTGCCAAACACTTCATAACGACACATTATTTGCGCATTAAGACTCAACTAGTAACAGCGAGTTAAAGTTTCGCAATAACTCGGTACAAGGGAGCTCAGAGTACAAAATAGTTTCAATGTCTCACTAGGGGAGTTTCACATAATCGTGGCTAAATGACTATTAGAGCAAAGCAGTTATACTCGAAATATCATTGTGTGAAGATGGTTTCGAGTTGTCTGGATTAGGTGTGAAAAACTTTTAGTATCAGTAGTTTGGAGAAAATGTGTATGCCACTTTTCACAAATATTCTTCGGTTGAGATATCATTGGATTCTGTTCTAACAACATATGGATCTAAATTGTCTGCAATAAACAATTTTATTAATTATTATTTTGTAATAACAATTCATTTACAAAAACGCAAGTGGCATATCAAATTATAAATAGACTTTATTGGTCGAAAATAAGAATAATAGAATACACAAAACGGCATAATATTATTTTTCTCAAACATGCAATGAAATATTGACATTGTGTTCTTCATAATGGGCTTCGAAGTCTCACGTTTCGGGCGCAGCGAGACAAGCGAGACGTGTGATCGCTGAGAGGATGGACAGAGCCCTATCCTCGCGCATTGGATGTCCTTGCATGTCTATAGTAATTATAATTATACTTTCCACTAACACACCTAATATAAGTTATTACTAACATAATATGGATGTACTTGTACCATATCCGAAATAAATGCTTTCATTCATTAATTCATTCAATGGCATGTCATACTCGTACAAAATTGGAGGCCTTGAAGATGGTCTTTTTCGATTTCCATTAGACAATTTGTGGCACAGGATCACGGAGTTCAGCCATGAAAATTTAAGTTTGATTTCTTGGGGTTTTTTTATTTATTTCATTGCTTTATGAGAAAAGCACTACATACCTCGGCGTGAAAAGGGGTTACCAGCCTCATAACTATATGTACTATATTATGTACTCGGCGGGCAACCCCTTACCTCCCGGATTCTGTAGTAATGTACTAATGTTTAGTATGTAGAAAATAGTTTCTTAAAGGTCACCTTTACTTACGAAACTAATTTCTTTGCTCATTTGCTTAAGAACGGTGAATACTCAACTATCAATCTGATACCATTAGGTACATACATGATCATCAGTATTTGAATAAGCTAATGCTAAAACAGCTAAAGCCCCATGAAATTCATATTGTGTTTGATTGTTTGCAGAATAAACAATTAATTGAATAAATAGTTATGTACGAATATTGATTGCCTTAATCGATATCCCACCCTCAACTATTATATGCTCATTACGTAAAACAAATTGAGGGCTCCTCATAAATACTTATTTGCTGTATAAACAAATTATATGTGTATGTATTAAGTTCATCCAAGAATTTGTCAGTATGTAAAACTCGTATATATATAATGGCACTTTTTCCCCCTGAAACATTTTCGATACGGTAATATATACCTATGAGTCGAGATGAAAGCAATAAGGAAAATAAATTACACCAACATTTGTTTCACGTGAGCATCCAAGGTTAGCATGAACACGAAAGTGTACAAAAAGGTTAACACGATATCCCTTGAGACATTAATATACATATTTACTTCAATTTAGGGTAGCAAAGTGAAACCTTGCGCTTTTAAAGTCCATTAACGAACGCAGGGTCGCACGAGTTTTTCGGAATCCACCGGCCACTGCGGGCTATTTTAAAAATTCAACACCCCCCTTTGAATGTCGGCGTCTTTCCATTTGTGGAATGTGTTGCCGTAAGACAAAACCTGCGGAAATTACACTCTTGTTGCTCAAATACGAGCGCGGCGCGCAATATCTCTCCCTTTGAAAACTAGGGAAACTCATAAATAGACAAAACGGGGACGAAGAGAAAAAATGCAAATGAGAACTTTTCTCTTTATGCTACACGTGGATGTTTGTGTGCGGCTTAATTGTTTTATTGCTTTGTTATGACGGATCGTAACAATTTTACACGGCTTGTAAATGAAGCACGTATGTCTTTTGGGCTTTGAGGACATTTTATCGTTGAAATTATTTTTAAATAATGAATTTAATGCAAGTTAACCGTGAATTTCTTGAATACGATATACCTAAGTGCTTTATGAAACACCTCGGACCTATAAATTTGAGTAAAATGTCATCAGCGCAGTTTTCATAATGTAAACCCTTCCTGCAAAACGTAAGGTATTCGTACGTCATAAATCATGAATTGTGTAAGTAGTATTATTCAATTCGTCTCCTAATAGCGGGAAGAAAGTCGGACCTTTGCGGTTGTTCAATTATTTGTCCGGGAGAATAAATAATGGTAAGGCTTGAGCGTAGCAACATTGTGACACGTAAAACAATGAAAAACGGACTGTCGTTCCTGCGTCCTCTGCGCATTTGTTCAGACCGAGACACCAGCAATGGAGACAAAGTGGGACGAAATGCCGGAATTTTACGGATGCGGCTAGAGGGCAGGTTATTGTGATACCGGTGAACAAAATGTTTTATGTACCCGCATTTGGAGGGCAATGGATCGAATTGCCCGGTAATTTGTCCCATTGTTGGCTCTATTGAAAACGTACCGATAATAATAATGTATGATGGCTTTATTTACCACCTGGGGATCTGTCTGACAATAGTGTAGGATTTAAATCAAGGTTTTATATTTTGGTACGCGTAAATCTTTGTGTTAGACTTAACGTTCTTGCTGAGCGACGACATATACAAGTTTGATTTAAATCCAATACATACTCCCTGTAATGGACCTTGTATTTATTTTCACGTCAAAGTCGCTGTGCATGCAATATTCTTTACTAGTGTTATAAAAATGTGACTTATATTACTACTAGCTTTTGCCCGCGGCTTCGCTCGCGTTAAATTCGGAGTAACACGGTTCGGTTCCCCTTTCCTGATTTCGAACACAGAAGAGAACTCTGAACAGAATATTATTTTAATACGCTAAGTTGTATACGATATCATTTGTCTTTCCATTTGGGGATAGAATGTAAAGATTCTGGGCATTGGACACACGCGAACATTCTAAGTACACCCCAGCCACCTTTAATGTTTGTCCTTGCGCTTTGTTAATGGTCATAGCGAAAGTAAGCTTAAGAGGAAATTGTAGCCTTTTAAACTGGAACGGGAGATCTGTGGGAATTATTGGGATTCGTGGGATCATTACATTTTCACCCTTTCCAACGCCGGTTAAGATAGTGGCGCTAATGATATTGCGGCCAAATTGTGTGACACGAAGTCTCGTCCCATTACATAATCTCGGGGCATCCAAATTTCGCATAAGCATGACTGGGACGCTTAGTTTTAATTGAAGCTTGTGTGAGGGTACACCTGGCAGCTCAACCGAATTCAGAAACTCTACGGGATATGATGTGCTCTGTTCTGTATCCATAACTGTGTCTACTGATAAATACTCTGTTCTCCTCCTGTATCTCCTGGTACTTTACTCAATATGTCTGAATATATTTTGTTGACAACATCATTTTTTGGTGCTAAAATTGCTCTTTCACATAAATATTGATTTTGGTGTATATTGTTTTGTAAATCTGGGTAAACTCTGGACAAAAATCTCCCGTTAGTGTCACACAGCCCTCGGCATCAGTTTCTAACCGACCATCTCCTGTTTTCAATAGTATTTCAGCATAGTTGCCAGCATTTGTGTCATCATATAGTTGCACTCTCGTATTTGTAGTCAAACTGAACTTTCTTACGGTGGCCCATAGAGTGGACGCTTTGAGACATGCTTAATTTCGTCTGCATCAGGTGTCCCCTTCTGAATGACTGGTAACGTTTCGCGGAAATCATCAGCCAATAAAACCACCATCCCTCCCATAACATCGGTACCATTGCGCAAATCCTGGAGCGTCCGATTTAGTTCTTCTACCGCTTTTTTGTGCGCCATAGTACTTTCAGCCCACACTAAGAGATTGCACTGACGTAGCATAGCACCCCGTGCGCTATTTTTACTAAAATTACAGATTGTTTTAATTAAATTACCTTATTATTCGTTTGTATCATAGAACCTGGACCAATTTTCCCGAGAGTCTCACACAAATTTCCATCCCCTATTTTAGGGGCTGGGAAAGATTTCCAACATAAAATAAGGCAGGTATTTTTCGTTGGTTAACAGAAAGACAGTGTACCAATTTTTAGCTTCCTACCTCGAAGACTGCGAAAAGTCCCATATAAAATTTCACCCCCTTTTGTGAAGAGTAGGGGCAGATTAAAAAAAAAATGATGCACGATTTTTTTGTTAGTCACAAATGGTCCGCATACCAATTTTTAGCTTTCTACCTTGAAAATTGCGGAAAGCTCCATATAAATTACCACCCCCCATTTTAGGGAAGTGGGGGGTTAGAAAGAGATAAAAAGTACCCTATGTCACTCTCCATCCCTTCAACTACCTTCACTTAAAAAATTACTTCAAATCGTCGCTCCGTTTTGCCTTGAAAGACGGACAAACAAACAAACAAACACATACACTTTCACATTAATAATATTAGTATGGATGGTTCTTATTGATTACATTCAAAATTTGAACATATCATCTATGAGAAACAAATCAATTTGATTTCACCTCAATTGTAGGTACAGACTATCAGTTAGTAGATGTTGATTTTTAAACTGTATCATTTTTTTATGTTCTTGAGATTAAAAAACACTTAAGCGAGAAACAATTAATAAAACAAACATCATGAATCTGAATCTTAAAGCCTAGAATTGCATGCCTGCATTTGTATCACTCAGGCTTTCGGACCATATTTTTACCCCCGATTTCATCCCTTTGAGGGATGATTTCGAGATAAAAACTATCCTATATTTTAAACCAGGCTATAAACTATATTCATGCATAATTTCATTCAAATCGGTTCAGCCGTTTAAGCGTGATTGAGTAACAAACATCCAAACATCCAAACATCCAAATATCCAAACATCTAAACTTTCACATTTATAATATTAGTAGGATTGTTCTTTGTGAGTTTGTACATATAATAATATGTTACGAGTAATCTCTGGAACTACTTGTCCCTAAAAAAAAAGTTTCACTAGTAATAGAAATGGACCTTCGGGTTAGACATAGACTATATTTCATCCCGCGGCTCCGCCTGCCGTTATTGCAAAACGCGGGTGGAGCATAATGGGCAGCTAGTTCAATAACTAAATGTGGTAACCTTATTCCGTCGATTCATGTACGGCATTTGCACAATAATCTAAACGCTACGTTGAAATTTGAAGAGAAACTTACCGTCGTAACTGAAGCACAAATAAAAAGGAAACTAAATCCTCAGTAACTACTACAAAACTGCAGAAAAAGATAAAGCGTACTCCTAGCACCTCTTATTTGTCAAGCCGCGGATCGCGAAACTTCCGCAAACTGCCCCACTAATTGGATCGTTAAAATCTTCGAATCAGGTGAGCAATAAATCAGTATTTCCGTTTTGCCTAACTGTGTAGATAAGAAAGTTTAAAAGGCGGTTTTGCTCGAAGCGTGATGATGATATAGTGATAATTTTAACAAACTTCGCACAAGAATATTAACTTACTCATGTTTCCAGAGTTTGCTGATACATCTCGGCCGTGGCTCGTGCTGTAAATAACGGGCATTTTCAGGAAAACTTTCGAGTTTGGAACAGGTGGACTAACTGTGGGATTTATAGAACTAACTCAACTTAGGAAAGTTTATGTTTAGATAACTCTTACAAACTTCGGAAAAAGTGCAGATAAAATTGAATTTAGGTAGTAACTTCAGAAGCGGGATTCAATTGCTATAAGTGCCGGGAAACTGCCGTTCGTTTTCGAAAATAATTTTCCTTCAGAGTGAATTAGTAAGATAGCGAATGTTAAAGTAAATTAATATAAGTAATTTTTATTAAAATTTATTAAAACGGTGTACGTAAACACATGAACTGTAATTCTTCAGATATTATTCTGATATCATCCGGGTACGATTCCACTTGTCTACTAGACCTGACAGTAGGGGACATCCCTAGCATATTTCATGTCTGACATTCTGATTTAGAAAGGAAGAGATACGAAAATGTGGATATCGTAATGCCAGGGACGTTACATTTTGAATCGAATCAGGAGACTGATTTTTGACTTTCGAGCGCTCGACTCTTTCACTCGCAAACTGACAAAAATTATGAAATGCTATTTTGAAATAGCGATAGAAAATTCAAAAACGAGTGGTATTGACCACTTGTATTCAATTCTATTGGTAGAAAGTAAGTGCCGGCCATTCTGACACTACAAACGTATTTACTTTTATTTGATTATCGAGCGCTCGAAAGTCAAAAATCGGTCCCCAGGTCCCAGTACGGTGTATTGTTTATTTATTTCACTTACCCGTGAAGGATGTGTTTTTCTTCAACAGCAAGCCTCGAATGCTCGTCGCACGTATAAACACAGCGCTTGGAGCTCGGTGTTCGTATAGAGCTGCACTTTTCCATGTATACCCGGCTCTGCGAATCTGCGAATTTATACCGCATTGACATCACCACAGACATGGGTTTATGTGACTAAACGTGTTTATTTTAAATCAAATTTACATTCGTTCTGCCGTGGGCTTGGCACATTCAAATTGTTCAAAACCGAACGTAGAAAATGTTAATATTAAAGTCAATCGAAAAGTTTGGTCAGATATTTAGACTTGCTATAGGTAGGCATTTTGTATCAACGATTTAAGTAAGGAGGCTAGTCTTCATAGAGATCCATACCTTTTAATTTGCTACACATATTTTGAACAAGTAGCTATGAATAACCCTTCAAAATGATATGATACCCACGATCATGATATTCATGATGTAAGTATATCTGAACCGTTCACACGAATGTTCATTATAATCAATTGACCCGTAATCAGAGAGTATTGACCTATTCCACTATTAGGGGTGTAACATATAGTTTTATTCTGTATAGATAGAAACCTTGAGTAAATAAAGCCACTCTTGGATGTAGGGGTGATGTGTTCGAATAGGTATTTGTTATGTTTGCGTTAGTCAATTAAAATTATGTAATGTCTATTTGAATTAGTGACCACATACAAGAAGGTCTTTACATAAGTTTTTTTTACTTTAGCTAATGTAAATGTGTGTTGCGCCGTGGAATCACCTGAAGATCCTATGGAAAGATCAGCGCTGGCCAATACGCCAGCCAGCACCATGCTGAGATGGAAGTGTTTCGTGGCACTAGTATACTGATTTTTAATGCTAATATGTATGTATGTATGTATGTAAATTCTTTATTGTACATGGAATAGAACACAACAACAATACAATTATTACAGGAACAGAAGATACATGTACAAAGGCGAGCTTATCCCTGAGAGGGATTTCTTCCAGCTAACCTTTTAGCAAATGAGTGGAAATTTGATATAGGCAAATATATAATATTTGATATTAGCAAATATATATACAATATTTATCTATGGCTTGTCATTGTTACGAATAAATGCCTTTTCTATTCTAATTATCCATTTGCGGAGAAGTCGAGAAAGTCGTTTGACTGGATTTTAGACTGCTACTTATGATTAACTCGCTAATAAATTGTAACACATACTTTCCTGCTCGCCGAATATCGGCATAAGTTTACGTATCTACGTCAGGAACATGGAATTTCGCCCAGCTCACTGCGCTATAAAGAGATTTATAAACAAGGTAAGTTAGCCATGTACGAGTATTTACGGTTAGCCTTTGGCACAGCCACGTAACACAAGCCACTTTTATATTCAAGTATACTTGTTGTTTGAGACACAAAGCTAAATATTTTTTATACCAGATACAAATACAGATATTTTATTGCGCATTTTAATAAAACACAAGACAGAACACAATGTGTATTAGTAGAGGCAAATAACAAATTACAGTCGAATTTGTCACATTGAGGATTAAATTATAAAAAGGGACCATATTACCGATCAATCAAAATATATAATAAATTACCCAACCATAACAAGAACATACATAGAGAGCAACAATTTATTTATAAACATACTAAAAACACTGCTTTTGAAAAATCATACTATTCTGTCCAAGAGTTCATGGAGGATAGTTTGTGTATATGAGAAATTGATTTGTGTTAGAATTAGGAATTCGTTTTTAGGAATTTTGCAATACCCTGTTCAGGGTCCATGATATACTAGTATATATAATAAGTATTTGTGTAATATAATGTGCCATGGAGAGCAATAAACGAATATTATTATTATTAAATATCATTGCACGACCTTGAACGACTGCTTGATAGAAAGAGACTGAAGCATTACCTCATTGTTTATGTGTGACCACAGCTTCGTCAAGGTTCGATCATACAATAAAAAAACTCGTATTAGAGGTAAAAAATATACAAACTACAACTTATCACTTCTTAGGAACTCGTCCACCCTCGTGAGATGACAAAGCATTGCTGTTCAATATTGAGTTTACGTAAACTATAATATATTAAGAGCTTCCTAGAATAGGTATAATATTATGTACGTAAAGTAGGATAGTGAAATCAAACAGCTCTTTAATGTAATGTAAAAGCATCATATCGTATGCTTACAGCTGATCTGGGCCGTATTTTAACTTTCAATTCCTTTTATCACGGAATCGCATATTTAATGTCCGCTCCAATGGCGCCGCTGACGCGGCGACGCGCGCTCTAGCGACAAATAGGCGTTCTTTTAAATGCATGTCGCGCGTTAACCTCTGATGACTTCGACATGCATGTACCTATATAGCTGTTTCCTTTAGTGCTATACAAGTATATAAGTAGTTATATACAAATTGGTTAAGTTAGGGTGGGGCATATGCACAATGCAGGTTTATGAAGTTAAGGTTTTTAACTGAGCGGGACGTGAAGAGATTTGAAAAATACGTATCTTAATGATAACCATCATCGTTAGCCTATATAAGTCTCATGTATGAGAGGGCATATGTAGGTAAGCATCTCATTTTTCAATAATTCGTTATTAAATTTGATTGTTTGAATTTCTAGTAGGACACTAAATACTATTACAAAATAATTATTGACAATATTGTATTCAACTGAAAGGGTGCTTCAAAACTACAAGAGATATTTTCGCCGTTCTTTGAATAAAAAAATCTTACAAACTGAAATGAAATACTTACATTTATTATTTAGCTAGAATGCAGGTATAGCCCGATAAATCCCTATTTAAACCGGAGCCTGAGGTAGTGTCGCTGTAAACCGCATAATAATATGGCAATAATGAACATACGTCATGTATTGTATAGTCGGACAACTGACCTCAAAGTCTGAGATACGACCTTCTTCTATATTAGTCTTAAATTTTTATTACAATATTTTAATAAGAAAATAAATTACTAGTTAAATCCAACCGAACTAACCAGTTAAATCAATACCTACGACCGCACTATAAAATGTCAGTACCGGTCATATCAACAACCAATTTCAAGAGATTTAAAATTAAATTAAATAATCGTTTATTTCGGAATTTAAGTTTTCATATTGTATTAGTACTACATTTGTTCAAAACGGTTATCTATCGTTGCCCCGAATTTCATTTGCCCGAATTTTGGGGGCGCTTTTGTTCACCAAAGTTTTTAAGTCCTATTATTGGAAGTCCGAAAATGTTCTTCATAAAATTTTACGCCATAATAATCGTTAGTCCTAATAATTCTTATTCCTAACGATCGTAAGTCATAACCACTCGAAGTCATAATGACAATAATCATAAATTTCTCATATCCTAATATTGATTTTCAAATATTTTTTCATCATAACACTCACTTGTCCGTTTCGTTTAACATCATAATGACACTAGTCATACATTTTTTAATCCTATATTTCTTTTTCATAATATTTCTCATCATAAATGCTACTTGGTGTCATCGGAGTAAATAAACGTGTGGTTTTTTATCGCAAGGTACAAGACGAGGTCACAAGACTCTAGCTAGATGCTAAGCAAGCCGCCTGTCTGTGCGGACGTAGCCTAAGGCAGGTCCGTGTAGGTACGACGACGAGCGAAGCGAGGAGGAGTGTTAGTTGTACCGCGACCCTACGCGCGCGAGCCAAGCGAGCGACGCGAGCGTGTCGCGGCAGCGGCCGGCGAAGCGCCAGAACCAATTTTTTTATATACTTAGCGAAAGCGTTTATTCATTAGGAAAAACTAAATTAGGAGTTGAAGTATGTTCTTAGTTATTATATTAGGAATAACAAAATTATGATGCATGTCCGTTATGAAGAAAATTGTTATGATCAACAAAATTATGACTTCAAGCAAGTTCTTAGTAATGAATTTATGATCACGAATTTTATGGCAGCCAATATGGACCCCGAATTTTATATTCCATAACGTTTCATTTTCCATTATATTAATTTGACATATTATTATTTTCCATAATGTCGTATACTCGAATCATTCATATGCCATAGACTTTATTTGCTATAACTTTACTTGATAGAATAATCATTTGCCAAGCTACATTTCTGCGAGCCGTTCGCATGTTGCTAATGTTCGGTTCTGGCGCTTCGCCCTCCGCCCGGGCTCCCGTCAGAAACTCGTTTCGCCTCCGCGGGCTTTAATTCACACTCTAGGGGTAGGACCGATAAGACCTCGTGGAAGTGGGGTGCGCTGATTCGGGTTTTGGTAGCAATTCTTCATAATATCACCCATTTCGCACACTAATATGTTATTTTACATAAAGTATGGTTTTTGAAAGGTATGGCAAATGATTGATTGCATATGAATATTGTGGATTATAAATTATGGCATATGATATTATTGAAAATAACAATTCAGTCTTATGAATATTATGGTAAATAGCAGTTATGGCACATAAAATTATGGTAAACAAAATTATGGCTAGTGGATGGCAAATGAATTTCGGGAAAGTGAAGGAATACGGCGTTTCACACGGGCACGAACAACATTGTTTATAGAAATTATACTAGACAATCCGGCAGCCTTTTTTTGCTGTAAATATTCAATTAAGTATATTCAAAAGAAGCTCTCTGACATCACTATGAATTGCTTTCGACATATCTGTTGTAATTTATTTTACAATCAAGAAGTATTTCGTCTTGTTTGCTGTTTGTTTACATCGGTCACATTCGATGACTTCGAACCAGGGTTCGGATATTCGGTGAGATATTTACCTAAAGTTGCCAAATACCCGGCAAAACGGGGCAATATGAAGTCGGTTTCTTAATAAAATTATTTTAATTATATAAGTTCCGGGATTCCGGGATGGCATAAAACGACACGAGGAGGTAAAACAATAACGACAACATGACAAATATTCGCCTTATCGTGATTTATGTGGCCATAAATCATTCATTAAGCCGACTCTGCCCCTTTTACTACCTGCTTGTCGGGATGCAAATCGCAACGTTTGCACACTGTCGACGGAGTTATCTATAGCAATAATATGTAAGTTTATTTAAGTATACATTATTACTATAGATAATGCTGCATACGTTTTGGAGGTCTTGTTACTGAATTAAGAAACCCCGGGAAGTTTATTAGGAAAATTAAATTGTGTCCGTCTCCATACCGTTCAACATAGATGCCGCAGCGGAACTTTAGGTAAACATCTCACCGAATATCCAAACCCTGCTTCTAACGACTGTTGTCAAAAAGTACTCCTTGCCAGTAAAATAAAATAGTTCCATTAAAAATCCGAAACATGGCTAGAGTCAAAAAGAAACTTGTCAAGCTATACAGTCATGATGGTGTCGTATAATTTAATTACATACATACATACATACATATAATCACGCCTCTTTCCCAGAGGGGTAGGCAGAGATCACGGATCTCCATTTGCTACGATCCTGGCAAACCATTTTCGCTTCACTCACTTTCATAATATTTCTCATACATGCTCGTTGGGTTAGGGTACTTTTGACCTGGCCTTTTGTTAAGATTATTTAATTATTTATTATAAATAAAGTATGATTATGAACAGGCACATACATTATAATTGCCTAACTAGGCATTGATTAAGGTACCTACTGTTTGTTGATCATTATTTATGAAAACAACCAACAACCAAATTAAACTCAAATAACGCAAGCAACAATATGTACACACCTACCGACTGCGCCAATGTGAAAACAAGATTACGCATTGCCTTTCACGGTACCTACTATTAATATTTTTTCAGCTACAAACGATTATCTGCCCAAGCCGCTTTTATATCACTCAACCGTTTCAATTGCAATTAAATTTGGGGCAAATTGAATCCGACCGGATCGGAGCGCTCGCAACCAAGTGTTCGACAAATAGTCTGTTCCAATTTATTTCTCGTCTCACTCGCTTAATGAGATACGTTTCCAAACGAATACGGTTCACATAAAACGCTCTTTAATTTTCATGTTGTTGCGTGAACCAGCGAACGGGGCACTTTATACGCATTCCCGGTAATGTTGTATACAAACATAACTATATTGCGTATCGCAAATCCTTTAAATCTGTTTTAAATCTCGTTTTTATATTTTATGCGAAATGATTGCCCATTGAGTGGATACGCTATGAAGGGCACTTGGGTAAATCCGCTATTTAATTACGTATAAATAAGGCTGCTTACTTTTCGTAATATTGAGGTGGTGATAGTGAGTAGGTAATTTAAGAATCTCGCGCATTTTCGTATACAAGACAATGGAAGCTCAAAATACATATTACTTTCGTTAAAATTGTACGATTCCGAACTACTTAAAACTTGCTTCCTAAGAACTTGCCACTAACTCTTATAAAGTAGGAACTCGGACGTCCTTAAAAGCTATTTTTATTGTAACTTCGATATTAGTAGCCATCGCGTGTTTGATAATTATCTGTGAGTGTAACAATTAGAAGAGTACTGTTATATGAATTGCGAACTGTTAATTATAATTTTAAATATCAAATATGCTTTATCTAATAATATCGGCAGAGAGTACAACTTTGTACCTTTTGGCGTCGAGACCCTCGGTCCATGGTGTCCCAGTGCGCAAAAGCTATTTGCGGAAATCGCGAAACGTCTGGTTGACGTAACTGGTGACCGAAGAGCTGGCGGCTTTCTCGCGCAACGCATCAGCATTGCAATTCAGCGAGGAAATGCCGCCAGCATCCTCGGTACAATGCCTCGAGGGCCTTTTTTAGATTTAACTTAGCTTTAATTTAATTTAGTTAATGTTATAGTTATCATCTTGTATATACCTAATTTTATAATGTAGTTCAAATACATTCATTTCTATAATATTCTAGTTTGAATTCCACTTAGTTTATTTATTTTTCTTGTTTAGACGTGTAATGGCAGTGCCAGTAAGGATGCCCATGTTAAAAATAAAATGCCATGTAATTAATTATAAATGACTACCATGAGTCTCGTTATCCGACAGATTTTAGCCAGGAATTTCTGAGGTTTTTTTTTAATTTTTATTTAGTATCGAGAAACAGTCTTAAAAAAGAACGCATCAGTAACTTAGCTTTGGCTATGTGAGTAATACAGTTATTGACCTATAGTTTCATACATTTTTATAAAGTTACAGGACAAAAATATGAAAAAAGAATTTGAATTTGAGGAGAAGAGTAACAATCATCATACATTAAAAAGCAACACTGATAAACAGTTTAAAAGTATGTTACAATAACAATCCACATCTCTATTTGGCTCTATGGGTTAGTCGTACAATAAAATATAGGTATGTCTGCCATTGACTTGAAAATTTCTTAATATGTACAGGTACTTACCGATGCCTTTCGGCCGACAATCGTAGATCCTCTTATCATCGGCTTCGACGTGTCGATACCTGCACAAGACATTAAACCATACGTTAAAGTACATATATTAATTCTGTTTATATTAAAAAAAAAACGGTCAAGTGCGAGTCGGACTGGCGCACGGAGGGTTCCGTAGGATTATCTATAAAAACGGCAAAAAAAACATCTTTGTTGTGTATGAGCCCCCCTTAAATATTTATTATATTTTGTTTTTAGTGTTTGTTGTTATAGCGGCAACAGAAATACACCATCTGTGAAAATCTGTCTAGCTATCGCGGTTTTCGAAATGAGCTGGTTTTTGTGATTGAGCCTCGTGACAGACAAACAGCGAAGTCTTAGTAATAGGGTCCCGTTTTTACCCTTTGGGTACGGAACCCTAAAAAGGTACCACATTAAAAACATAGACCTATAGCAGTCCCACATGAGCTCTCACTGAAAACGTTATTTTTTAGAACCAAACTTTTAAATGGTAACTGTACATCCTTGTGTAGTTTAGGACTTGCTATGGCCACCTTGTGTCTTTACCACTAATGACCCAATATACATTGAATACTAATTGTGACAATAGAGGTTTCTACATAAATTTAAACCCTCGCATTTTCTAAATCCTTTTTCGTGCTACGTGAACTGGAAATTCCGATTATAAAGAAGGGCCTTTTACGATTCCCTTATAATGCAGACTCGCCTCTATAGTTGGACATTAGTCTGGTATACTTCATTTAACTTCATTTTTGCACCGTTACATTAAGATGATATTTGAAAAGATAGAACTTCCATTAGTTGAAATTTTAGTACATTCTTTGCTACGGAAATTTAGTAAAGTAGTAATTTGGATATTTGAAATTACGCTACGTTTCCAATTTACTTGAATGTGATTCACAAATAACCAAAATCTGCATAGCTTTCTTATCTTTTCTTATTTAAGGCTGTTTGAACTAACCGAGTTTATTTTCACTTTTTCACAAATTACTGAATAACTACCAATACACACATAGACACGGTTTGTGTTTGTGTGTTCACAGCCTGCAGACGAGACTTTCAAAATGTATAAGAGTTATTTACGATACAAGTACCGAAAATAGGAAATTCGCAACGAGTGGTGATAAATTAGAACACGTCCGAAGGGAGTGTTTTAAATCGACACGAGTTGCGAATTACCTATTCGCACGTGTATCGTACAACGTTTTACTGTACGGCTCTTTAAAGTTTCAACATATGCACGGAAAGTGCTCTTTTCCGCACTAGTGCGGGAAAGTAGCACCATATTTACTGTAAAAGTATTAAAACCCACGAGATTCAGTACAAAGTGAGTGTAATAAGTAAGCAATAAAGAGGCAAAATGGGTAAGTTTTATGGATTTTTTCGGAAGCATGTGGAGTAAAGTACACTTTCGTGGCACAATGCGTTGTCGCCCCGCAGACAATGAGCTGCTTTTATAGTGCAATTTACAAGATACGGGCGGTTATACAATATTCCAAGAAGGTTAAGGGTAGGTGCCATAAATCGAGGGTCATTTAAATCGACGGGGAATGATTTCTAAGCAAACCAATGTTTTTTCATAATTTATATTCGTTTTATTTTTGCGCGATTTGTGACAATCAATATACTAGTAAACTCTGGAGCTATTTACTTAATTAAATGTATTTAATTTCAAATTTATCACTTCATTCCAAATGTTGACAATTTGTTATTCTAAATTAGCCACGCTTTGCGTTAGCAATTTATTTTATTAATTAATTGAGAACATGTAAACATGACATTACAGTTCAACCAATGCGTCATGAAACTAGACATAAAAAGACAAAAAAAGAAAACACATTGGTACAGTTGATTGCCTGTCATCCATGTCCTCACAGGAGCTCAGGCATTCGCCAATAATATGCAGAAATTAGTTACTTTCACTCAACAATTGATTCTATCGTTTACCAGTGATCAACATTAATATCATTGTGTATATGGGAGAATATACAGAGAGCCTTCGCCACCTAATACCAGCTAATGACGTGCCGCTAACGACTCCGCTAGGCCCTTAAGCAGGCGCCATCGAGTGTAGACCCTACACATTCCGCCTCCTCTCGACACTTGCCCCCAAGCGATACTCCGACACGCTCTGAGCACTACCACACTCCACTAACTCCTCGATGCGAGTAACCCACCCCGTAAAGAAGACATTGTTACACTGGAGTACTTTGAGAGCTACCCTTTTAGTTTAGGACATATTATTATTACCGCGAGACGTTCCTATTGTGTGATAGAAAAGGAAAATAAAAGTTTATGCCTCCCGCGAGGATGAAATGGATTTTTTATTTGCTCGAGTGCCAGCGAAGTGATACATACACATTCAGGGCACTTAACAGATAGGATACTACACGCAATATTATCATTTTTGTAATGTAATAGTACAATAAATATCCATATAATGTTACAAGTAGTTTAATCGACTTTGCAAACACAAGTAAGATATTATATCTTTTAAGAGGTCTCATTCATAAACAGGTACCTTTCTAGACTGTTTTAATGTTCCAAACAGTTGAGCTAAGGCCTGTGTTTATAGACCAGCAGGTGAGTAAGAGTCAATGAACAGTTGAACAAGACTTAAGGAGTCATATTCATAAGTCGTCATAGCAAAGTTCCGTCCAGTTATCGCCAAATGTGATGTGCGGGTTTAGCCCGACACACATATCCCTCAGCCTGAAGGGCTATCGAGGGTTTCCTAGTCAACTCAGTCGTCAAGGAGCCTAGCAGGAGCAGGGGTGCGAATGAGAACAGCGGTTGAATTAATGGTTAACACTGGGTCTTGTCGCCCTTTTATTAAATAAATAACACTTATGCTCTACCCGGGGCTCTATGTACTAACGGTACGGGGCACGGTTGCCGGGCAGATACGATTCGGGGAGGTAAGAGGCGGGAACGGCGGGAGGGTGATACTCCGGCAGTGCACTCGGTATCCAAGCGGCCTGGTAGTATCACGGACTCGGGTTCGTTATCACGGCTGTGCACTCGGTAACCAAGCGGCCTGAGACAACGGGAAGCCTATCGACTCACTCCTCCGGCAACACTCGGGAACCAAGCGGCCTGGTAGGGGTGAGGGGAGCGGAGGACTTCGGCAACACTCGGGAGCCAAGCGGCCTGAAAGTCGGGATGCCACGGCAACACTCGGTAACCAAGCGGCCTGAGGCGGGGAGGTAGGGAGGGCGAGGGGAGAGAGTTGAGCACACGGCGAGCCGCTAGCTAAACTCTGCCCGTCTGTCTTTTTTTTTTTTTTTTGAACCTGACTGTTGCTATAATAGGACGGACCCAATATAGCGGTCGAACTGCGTGGTTGGAGGGTGGCCTGGGGAAAATCCAGGGGAAGCCTCCGGCACGACCACGCGGGGAAGAAACTCTGCCCGTCTGTCTTTTTTTTTTTTTTTTTTTTGACCCTGACTGTTGCTATAATAGGACGGACCCAATATAGCGGTCGAACTGCGTGGTTGGAGGGTGGCCTGGGGAAAATCCAGGGGAAGCCTCCGGCACGACCACGCGGGGGAGTTTGTACACTGGAATACTCTAAGAGTTTGCGCTCCAGTGAGATTGGTTGAACGGTATCAACCGAATCTGGGGTGTGAGTGGTATCGAACTACTGGGAGTTTTATCGCTGGTTCGCTAAAACCTAGCCTAGCTGAGAAGAGTCCAGCAAGAAACTCAGCTAGGCCCGACTTGCGTCGGACTGACTCTACCCGGTATGCGGCGGTACCGGGACGAAAGCGGACTGTATGTGTCTGTGTTGTCTCGCGGTGGACGTCCCCGCCGGCGGGAACGCTGAAGTGTACGCGATGTGTTGGACGCCGAAAGCGCAGCGTTCCATCTTTCGATGGACGCTGTGATTTCGTCGTCCGGGTCCGTGAGTGTGTGCCTAGGACGCCGGACCGTGCGGCCCCTAATCAGTGAGCGCCGAGTAACGACAGAGGGGGGAGGGATGGGGACGTAGTCAGCAGCCTTCCTAACTAACGGATTCCTATGGTGGGGAGCGTTATCAAAATAACGTCTGGCAGCCTGCTTAAAGAAACCATACATGGTGCTAATCTCCATGTCGTGGTGCAGGCTGAGGTTCGATTGGTACCACGGGGCACCAGTCGCCCTTCGGAGAAAACGATTCTGAATGACCTGAAGCGGCTTGAGCGATGACATAGGCACGTGAGCGAATGCTACACTTGCATATGTCATGATTGGACGAACACAAGTCTTGTAGAGTGTCAGCTTATTCCTAAGTGACATTTTACTAAACTTGTTGATCATCGGCCCTAGCCTTCCTAGCACGAACAACGCGCGGTTGCGTACCCTACGGATGTGGCTACGGAAAGTCAGTCTCCTGTCGAGGGTCACTCCAAGATATTTGGCCTCGTTGACCCAGGGGATGGGTCGGTCAAACATCTGGATCGGAGCCAACCGCCTTTCTGTACTAATGCAGTCCGACGGATGAAAGACTATTGCAGTGCTTTTCTCCGGGTTGACTTCGATACGCCAAAGATTAAACCAACGACCTAGGTCGGAGATTGCCTCTTGGAGGTATCGCCGGATAGTAGCGTACTTACAATGAGTCGTAAAGAGCGCGGTGTCATCCGCAAACAACCCCAGTTGCACCTTAGGGTGCCTGGGAATGTCGTTTGTGAATAACGAGTAGAGAGTGGGAGAGAGCACGGAGCCTTGCGGGACTCCGGCCCGGATGGGGTGTGGGTCCGAATACGTTCCCTCCAGTCGGTATCGAAAGCTTCGGTCACTGAGAAAATCTCGTATTGTGAGTACGAGTCTGTCCGGCATTCCGAGCTGGTATAACTTGTATACAAGCCCGTTATGCCAGACCTTGTCGAAGGCTTTCGCTACGTCGAGAAAGATCGCACCGGTCTTGAGCCCCTGGAATCGAGAGAAACCATCCAACACGTGCTCCGTGACGCGGTGCACCTGTTGGACGCATGAGTGTCCGGATCTAAAACCGAACTGCTCATCGATGAGGAGGTTATTCTCAGCCGTAAATCTGAGAATTCTCGTGAGAAGGATCCGCTCATATAGCTTTCCAAGGGAGCTAAGTAAGCTGATCGGCCTATAAGAGGCAGGCGAGGTCCGGGGTTTGCCGGGCTTCGCTATCCCTATGACCGTTGCACATTTCCACGCGGCTGGAAAGTGAGCATTGGTCAGTGCGGCATTGAAGATGCCGACCAAAAGGAGGAGGAGGGTTTCGGGGAGAAGTTTCAGGATGCGATTGGATAGACCATCCGCACCCGGAGCCTTCCTAATACGGAGACGCCTGACAAGGTCACTGACTTCCTTAACCGACACCGGTAAAATGGGTGAAGTTACGGGGAGACGCGATCTCCTGTCCACCTCGGAATCGACCCTACTAATGTGGGCTTCGTCGGTGTTGAGGAGGTTGGGCGAACATTGGGACTCTAAACTACTCGCAAGGCATTCGGCTTTCTCACTGTCCTCGAACGCGGGGGTTGAGTGATCCGGTCGATCCAAGGGAGGGATGGTCCAACAGGCATCGGATTTGAGAGATCTCGCTAGTTTCCAGTAAGCCAGGTGACTAGGCGTTATCTCCCCCATCAGATCCCTGAACGAGTTCTCCCGAAATTCGGCAATTCTCTGTTTGGACTCGTTAGACAAGTCCCTCAGGATTTGCCGATTTTCGGCAGAAGGGTGATTTGAATAGGTACGTATGGCGCGATTTTTCCTTGTCACCAACTCTCTCAGTTCCGTAGGTAGAGGTCGGTTTTGGATGTCCTCCGCCGACACCTCCCTTGAGGCTTCGCTTCGAACAGCGTTGAGGTAGTTGGTGAAAGAATCGATCGCTTGGTCTGTCTGTTCGGTTGTAGTTATATTGTCTGGGATATCTCTAAGCAGGGGGGAGTCCGTCTGTAGGAGACCTGATTGTACCTTGTCCCAGTCCACGAGTGTCCTGGTTCGAGGAGTACTATTGGGGTGAGGGCCTAGTCTCAAGAGGACTGGCCTATGATCCGAGTCTAGTTCGTGTAGCACTTCTATAGAACGCAGAGTTAACGCTACGTTCTTTAGTAGAGCTATGTCGAGTATGTCAGGTCGGTGGTCTACGTTATGAGGGAAGTGAGTCGGCTCTAAGGGAGCGAGGAGATCGAAAGGGAGGCTATCGATCAAAAGGTGATGAAGCCGATTGCCGTTGGGATTGGATGCTACGCATCCCCAGCTGATATGCTTACTATTTAGGTCCCCGGCCACGATGACCGAAGGACCTAGGGAGGCTAAAGAGTTGAGGTCAGTCAGAAGTAAGTCTCGTTGAGGTGAAAGGTAGGTTGACGCAATCGATATCGGGGGGTGCCCCTCCATCGAGATGCGACAGACCGACACTTCCATATTAGTCAGGGGCGGTGGATTGAGACTTATGCAATGTAAGTTACGTTTGTAGAAAATGAGCGTGCCCCCGAATGGCCTACCATCTTGCCTATCATCTCTAATCTGAACGTATCCAGGGACGCGAAAGGCTCTAATGCCGGGACGATAAAAGGTCTCTTGGACCAGAAGTAAATCTACTGAGTGATCGCGAAGGAAGTTCATCACCTGGTCCTTCATACCCCTTAGACCATTGGCATTATAAATGCCAATGGTAATCGAAGCAGGTTTAAGCTTCTGGGATGTACTATCCATACTAATAGGCACCGTTAACCTGGCTGCCGCTTGGTGCGGCGAGATAGCGAGTAGCTGATGCGAATATGTGGGTAGACAGGCCGCTCGCCACCTCCGGTGGGAGTACCTGTACTAACTGCATAAACGCATAGAGTGGGTCCATAGCGGGCCGGCCCGCTTGACTGGCGGCGGGTCCCCATACAGAGGGGCCCGCCTGGGATTGGGGTGCAGAAGGCACCGGGCGGGGACCTACGGCCGCTGAAGGCGGCGGGTTCCTAGGGGCTCCTAACCCTACGGCCGGAAGGGCGGGGAAGTTTTGCGGAGTGCTATGGGGAGCACCCCGGCCCGCGCTTTGCTTGCGCCCAGAGGGAGGCGAGGACTTCGACTTTGCCCCGGTGTCGCGACTCTTTGGGCGGCAAGGGCATCCCCCATAATTGGCAGTATGCCCATGGGGGAGCTTGCGACCCAAACAGTTGCAGCACCGTATGCCGTTCGGGTCCTTGCAGCCTTTTGGGCGCTCGCAATCGCGAGTCGCGTGATCCCCAGCGCACTTGACGCAACGGGGGGGAGAGTGGCAGCCACGGGCGCCGTGGCCAAACCGCTGGCAGTTGTGGCACTGTGAGAGGTGGGTCCTCTTTTTGGGAGTCTCCACTCTCACCGCCATTTTAAGGACCTCCTTAAGGGAGTGGACGGCTTTGCGCTGGTTCGGGTCGGTGACTATTAGTACGATATCGTACTTCCCTACTTGCTTATTGTAGAGGCGATGAACCTCCCTGACGGCGATCCCCTTGCGTTTGAGGTCCGCGGCTACCTCGTCCTCCGGGATATCCTTGTGGATTCCCCGGAGGACGGCCCTGTAGCCTTTCTCCTCGACGGTCAGCCTCCGGTTGTAGGCCATTGACAGCTCGTCGAAGAGACGGGTCAGAGCACGGTAGTCCTCGGGTCCCTGGACCGTGATGCGCATCCCTTCCAAGGGCGGTTTCAAAATCTCCGAACCGACCACCCGGATGCCACGCTGACTGGCTATGGCCATGGCAGTGTGGTATCTATGTGTGTCGATCAGGACACATGAATCCGGCTTGTCCGGGTTGCCTACCGGAGTTGGCTTGCTGGGGGCCGAAGACCCGCCGTCCGCTGCCAGAATGGTACTACTGGCCTGAGGGGCCTGCGCAGAGGGCGCCTGGACGGCGGGAGTCCGAAGGGCTTTCTTCGCCGGCGAATCGGCCCTAGGAGACTTCGGCAGCGCACGTTTGCCCTTGCGGCTGCTGCCTACTGTGGTCCAGACTGTCGTGTCCATGGTCAATTCCTCGTTCGAGTAGAGGAGGTCGCGAGTCTGTTCGTCGGTCAGTCTGGTCGTGGAGAGACACCGAAGGAGGGGGTGGGGGGGAGAGCCGGAGCGTGGGACAGTGCGTTCCTCTCGCAAGGAGGGTCGCCTCTGGAGGGAGCGAGAACGCGATTGTCTCACGCTTAAATCCGCTTCGGGGGGGGCCTGAAGGGCCGGAGGGCTGGCTGGGGCAGACGCGGCTGCCTTGGCGAGTTTACTTTTGCCCTTACTGGGCGTTTTGGCCTTAGGGGCCTGGGTAGGGGGCGAAGGGGTCGCTGCTGCCGCCGACGGCGGTGGCGGCGGCGGTCCCATGGTGGCCTTAGGGGCTTGGGCGGCCAGAGTGGCCGTCGGAGTGGCCGGACGGGCCTGGAGTTGCAAGTCGAGACTTGTCGGGGGGGGAGGTTGTATGGGAGCCGCCTGGGCAGAGTCAAAGACCTCGCCGCTGAGAGCCAGCTTGAGCTGTCGGTTCTCAGCAGCGAGGCGATCGATTTCGGCCTGCATAGCCCGCATGACTTCCTCCATCCTCGTGATCCTTTCTTGCAGCTCCATCCTACTTGGTTGGTCGGTCGCCGCTAAGCTTTTCCTACGCCTAATATGAACCGAAATGCTATCCTGATGTCGGTGTCGAGTCTTGTCCACTTGTCCGCCGTGTCAGTGTCAGCTATGTGTCCTAACACGAAGGGATGAGTCGGACTGTACGAATTACTGGGCTTCGTGGTGGTATCCACCCCACACTGTGACTTAGTTGGCACCGTTAGGATCCGTCACTGTGTAGCCACTGCGAGCGTGGTCTTTCTAAGGGACAGAGACCCGGGTCTGACTTGAGAAAGTCTTAACTAACGGGTAGCCACTGACGTGTCTAGCCCACAGCCCCGAAAGACTGCGACCACTACGAGCGTGGATTTCCAGAGGGGCAGGGACACGCGGGTCGACTGGAGACTTATGAAAGTCTTAACTAACACACCCGATGCTTCCACGTGGTAATTGCGATAATCACCGCGCGGGGGAGCGATAAGAGTGAGCAGGTAGTCGGAGAGGATATTCGGGTTACAACAACAATAGGGCAAGAGCGCACCGCTAAAGCACGACCTCACTCGACCGCTGCCGTAACCGGAATCGATGCCCGTCTGTCGGTCGCGCAGGCGCTTATATGCGGTCGGCGGGGCGGCGGTGTGGTGGGGCGCGTCGTAGTGCGGTGGGGCGCGTCGTGGTGTGTTGCTCTCCCCGCTCGTCTGTCCCCCGGGCCGGCGCCGTCTAGTCGCGGCGGCGGCTGTGGCGTTTTCCATGACCGTCACACTTCCTCCCTCGTTTCGGAGATTTTTACCTATATCCATCAATTCGCAAACCGAGGATACAATGATAAGTATGATGTTCTCATGCGGATCTTTAGAGTGAGATACCAACATTTATCTCCAGCACGGCCATCACAGTATGGCCCGTGAGCTGTCTTGCGAAATAGACTATCCGTCTCTTTCTAGTTAGAACGCTTAGAAAGAGACGGATAGTCTATGTAGCCGCGACACCTCGTCCTGTGATAGCCGTACAGCTGTCAACACAACGGATCCTTATACAGGCCGTATGCTCGTTTACCACAGTCATGGTATAAAGAATAGGTACTTAACCTGGATGAAAACGAACACATGAAATGCCTTCCGGCAATCATATCAGCTTAGTTATCGAGGCGTCATGTCACTTAAAAGATTACAAGCCCTTTCCATTGAGGTCTGCGTATTATCCGAAATCGACACGCTGGATGTCGAGTGATAAATCTTCGTGTCGCCATTAGATATTCCCATCTGCGCCATTCATCACCGCTGTCGATACATCGCGGGACTTATGAACAATACGGCCGGGATCGATACTCATATCAAGTTCGAGCCTAAACTTGGCAGTGCTCAGAACCTTTCTAAATCAGCCCCCCTATTCTGTTACTTGTTTTAACCGCACCTCACCGTTCACCCACAAATATATATTGACGCCGCATTCGTAGGAACTAATAAGCGTTAGGTAGATATCTAGTTTCGTTTGGCCTGACGTGCGTGGTGAGGCGCAGTATTGGGAAAAAAACTTATCCAAAGCCCATCTTGAATTTAGTTGTGGACAGTAACAGAATGAGAACGCGCCGCACCAACTTTAGTAAGTTCAGGCCGATCGTTTAGTATGTCACCGGATCCTGTCATTCCATAGAAACTTGACAAACTCTTTATACTTACGATTACAGACGGTTTGGTGCAACTCACACTTCTTGTCTTGTCTATCAAAACCGATGGTGACAGCTAAAAAATTCAAATAATGGAACATTATAATATATCTCCGTACGCGCTCCATGCATAGCCCTTCAGACAATGAAAAATAATAAAAATCCATAGTATGAGCATAGCGCTGCTTTTTCGTTCTTAGCAGGATCGGGGGCCTTAGAGGTGTACGAGCTGAGGTTAGCCGAAGTAGCGAGAAGACCTGGCCTACAGTTAACAAAAATACATACGATTTCGAGACACTGACAATTATTATCCTTAACTATCATCCTATCCTTAATCCTACGTCCGCATTCAACCGCTGGGTAGGCCATTTCATTGGGTGAGAGGGAATGGACAGTAGTCCCCTCACTGGCCCAGTGGTTAATTATCATGACAATTAAATTATAAGTGGAATAGTTAGGTAACTAATTGTTTGACCCGTTTGGCTTACCCGTCGACCTGGGAAACGACCTTGGCTTACGATTATGATGCTAGCGGTTCGAGGTGATTGACTGTAGTCATAAGAGACAACGGAGCTTAATAGGAAGCTAACGGTTTCAGTAATAGCCTACTCACTATTGCTTCAAAGACACCCTCATAATTGGGTACGTTCCTAATAGGTAAAAAATATACATAATTCTATTTAGTCCGTCAGTTAGATTACGAAAAAAATATTGTATTTTTTTTGTTTGTCGACACTTTCACTGCCAGGAAGCCGCCTTTCGGGCGCCTACGCCGTAGTCGCTTTCCGCTACATACGAGGAAAACCACGGGATCGGCTACGAGCGTAGCGCGTAGCGATTCTCGGCAGTGAATGACAAGAAAAGACGTCACATGGAACTTTAACGGGCTATATCCTCATAATTTATTGTCGAATACTTTTTTATAATCTAATTAACGGACTAAATACGTTTTCTTTAGGAAAGTAGCCATTTGTATGGAAATACAGACGACGGGAGAATTTCATTCCTCACTAGTGGGATCCGTGGCACGTGTAAGCCCAATCATAAGCCGAGGGCCGCAATTACTTTCATCAGGCGGAATACGGATTATTTTATTTAATGGTTCCTTTTTCTATAGAATGTCTAACTATGCGAATTTTGTAAACGTGTCCACCAATATGATAACCAAATTTAGAATTAGTTTACGGTGGAATGGGTTAAGGTTACTTTGAACAAATAGATTTTTCTCCGAAATCATTGTTTTTACTTGTGGGTGAACTGTGGCAGCGAATATATAATCTTGCTGTTTACTCGATTAAATCATCTTAATTTCAAATAGTTTCAAATGATCTAAGTAGGGGGTTACTTTTTCCTAAAGTAGCCCCATGATCGACTCACCAAAACGCGAAAGTCACTCGGTGTCATTGGTGTCAAGATACACTCTTCCAAATGAAATAATAATCTCATCAAGTGATGCAGTCTTTGGGAAAAAACTAAAAAACTTACTTGTTGACCTAGCATGTTATAGCGTAGACGAATTTATATCAAGGTAAAAGGAACTCTAGAATATTAGATAATAATAATTACTTACCTACTTATTTAAGAAATGTTAACAATTTGACTTGTAAAATTATCTGAATCCGAATCTGAATCATGCCACGGTACCATAAAGTTTGCTCAAAAATTAGCCTAGCCAGCTCTTTGTTATTCTGATTTTTAAATAAAAAATGAGTCATTTTTCTATCAACATGAATATAAGTAAGCTTTTAAAAGCGTACTGGCAAATTATTATTACCTACGTACACAAATAGAGGACATTTTCATAATTGAACGAGCCAGCAAAGCAAACGAAGTATTCCGCTTCAGCTTGGGCCTCAATTCTTTCGTATGTCCAGGTGTTCCACTGTCCGACGACCGCATTTCGTGAAAGTTTGAGAGCAGATTCAATAATTGTAATTATAGATTCTTTTGTCGATTCAACATATCACCACTACTACTCATCGTACTATCATATTACTCGAAAGACGTCCACTGCTGGACATATGACGTACTGACAGTCAAGCCCAGACCTGTCCTTATTGTATATGTATTAGGTTAAGTTTACAAATATTTGCTTACTTCAGGCTAAGAAACTGTAACTAACTTTATATAATCCCGGTTGGTCGAAATAAATGCTTTTAATTAAATTGAATAGGCCTCCCCGAAAGTGTACCGACGTGACCGGTCCTGCGCCACCCGCATCCAACTCGAGTTTCACAATTCAGTTTTTCAAAAGAAAAAAAAAATACACGCAAGTTCTACAGCTTAAAGAATATTAAGTATATTACGAAATACTCTAAATGCAGTTTGTAAAAATATATTAAAAAAATGATGTTGAAACATTAAAACTCCCAAATGGAGTAAAATAAAAATGTTTGCCGAAAATTCAATTTCATAAACGCAAAATGGCGCCCAAATCGCGTTTTAATTTCTTTCGTGACTCGTCATCTTTTATCCATTTTCGAGACCTGATGAAATTTCGGAGGAGAGGGCAACATGATCTTCGTAATCAGAACACTCTCATAGCATATTGCGCATGTCTAATTTAGGATGCCTTTTATGTAATTTACAGACAAGATACCTTACTTATTGACGCTAATGATTCAATTCAATTACCTCTTTCAGTCATTTACAACTCTTTCAGTCAGTACAAGTGATAACAATATCCTAATTTAACTGTGTAGATGGCACATTGTGCATTATACAGGCGGAATAACGATGCAAATTAAGGCGGTGCATTGGAAATTATCGCGTGCTTTTAAACGCCGTTCTGACTAGATTAAGAAACAATAAGGTCTGATTTTCAGATACGTAACTAAACTATTGTTTATCTGATTTAATCTATACATGATTACCTAGTTTCCTCTATTGAAAAAAAAAACCAAAGCTGGGTCTGTATTTTTCTTTTTTTACTTAGGCTTCAAAATAAATTATTTTACGACACATTCAAGTTAACACCATAGTATTTAATTTCATCTAAAATCTCACTTAATTAAATATAAATAAAACTTCACTTAGTTAGGTTTTTATCGAAATTTGTCCAAAAAAGCCATTCCCGAAGCGTGTTGCATCTCTTTTTCTCGTGCGCGGAAGGCAGAAAGGCAGAAGCGTGTCTCTGTCAAGGGGGAGTGCTCGACTTGAATCAAGGCATCCCTTTATAGGTTATAGGTTATAGGTGTACGCGGGCTGGGTTTCCGCAATTCGACGTCATAATAGCGCCTATTTTGCGTATGGGATGATTGGCACTACTGTTATTCGTGCCAACCCAGTTCCACCAGGAAGCCTAGCAGACCCTTTATGTTGCCGATATCCCTTTAAGCTGTACCATTTGCCTAAGAACACTACTTTGTTAAGGTTTACTTTAACTTGCCTGTAAAACCATGTCGTGTTACTTCCTTGCCGACTTATTGAATGTTTTCCTTGATGAATATCGTCATTCGTCAGACGACGCGGCATATTATAAGCGTGTTTTGACATATCCCAATTTGCAACGGGCTGCGTACTGCGCTTAGGCTGCCATTGGCATGTATGATAAATGGGTGAAAGTAATGGCAAACTTATTCCAATTTATCACAACGAGCTCACTGCGCTTATACGCGCAAACAAATATGTGCCACAGAAATATAACTAGATAGATCACCCAACCTCATGTAAATGTGCATGAAATTTATAGTTCCCGCGTTAAATCACCTTGCCAACATATATATACTGAGATGGAACCCTTTCGTGACAATACAGTATGTCTGACACACTTTTCACACTCGTTGTTATGTTTATAAATTGCCTCGAATAAACGATTTCCTTATTCTTATTTGTGTTAGAAATCATTCCAGTTTTTTCCAACTTTGCATGTATCATAATAATATCAGCCAAAGACGTCCATTGCTAGACATAAGCCTCCCCCAAAGAGTGTCACAGTGACTGGTCCTGGCTCATCCGCATCCAGCGAACTCCCGCGACCTTTGAATGTACCAGGTATAATATTTATTCTATGCAAAATATAAATTTTCACTTCTCATGTTTGCAAAGTATACGCTTTTTTGCTAGATGTAAGCTGTTCAAAAGGCTACTTTAAGATAATCGGGCCTAACCACCACATGCACAATAAAACTTCTTAGAAAATACTGGTTATTTTATTTCATCTGAAATTAATAAAACAAAACAGAATTTTGAAAATATTTGTTATTATTCGCAATTGAAGTGAAAAGCAGTGTGCATAACTAGGGCATTAATGACCCATTTCACCCCTCGACTAAACTATCTACCCTCACAGGTGGCTCGGCTGGGAACAAACGTCTCGGGTCTAAAGACCCGTTTTATGCACTTGTTGTACCATCTACTATTTCTCTTTCATCCATCCAGAATCGTGTGTACGGCCCGTGAGCATTTAGAATAAGATTCGTGACTATATTTTCCCCCGCTTACTCCCACACGTTCTTGTGCTAAAATAAACGATATCACCCGAACCCGTACACCGTTCTTAGAGCTCACTTATTGATATCGATATTAAAATCCAAAATACTCGTAATGAGGAAACTAATGAATAGAAAATGAGACGTCATTTTCTTTTTCCATTGCTAAAATAACCCATTGATGACATTTAACGATTGCAAAATAATCACCAGCAGTAGACACCAGCGTTAATATTGAGCACAACAAAATGCAAATATATCTCAACTCTATTTATAGGGCCTTCAGGACGTGTCAGTTTTTTTCCCACTTTGTTAATATTTATGCCGAAAACTGTGCCCACATGCGACATCTATTTAAATATATCTCTGTTCAGGGTACGTATTATTTACCCGGCACACCCAGCTGCGTCAATACGATGAAACCCATATCAAATCCTGCATGGCGGTGACATATTTATGGCGGCCTATAAAATCAATCTGTAGGGCTTTTGCAAAACACTCACTGATGGTAATAAATAGTAGATCTTTAACCAAGGGCTGAAAGGCACCCATTTCTGACGAGATATTTTGGTGCTCGAAAGAAGTGAGAGCGCCAATGGTTCCAAACAGAAATGGGTGACATTCACCCGAGTGAAACACTCTACTTTTCATATCGAATACGAGGAAAGTGAAAAAACCAAAGACGGAAAATAAAACTATATTGTTTATTCAAATTATACAATTCAAAAACGTCAGCCGCCATCATCGTGACGTCATCCCAGCCGAAAGAATAGTCCCATCTCACCTGACCTAAAGATAGAGGCAAATATCTGTCTCGCTCGCGCTTGTGGTTATATGGTGTAATTCGGTCACGTGACATGCAGATAATACAACTAAGATTTTAATTTTGAAAATAAAAATATTGATCACGTTTTTATAACCAAATAGTCATATATTCGTATTTCCTAAGTCAAAACTATATGAATAACATACTTTCATAATTTAAGTAATTGTGATAGACGCAAATGGCCTATTCAAATATTTCCATACAATTTATTATTAGTATTAGTTGAACAGTGGCTGTATGCGTTTCTGCCTTAGCTCACATGCACAACTTTGAGTTAAAAAAAGCATAGTGGGTGTATTCCGTTAGTCACCACCTCATAGACCCTAGTGGATATTTTAGCTTAAATAAAAATAATGAATTTACAACATAGACTTATTTTAAATTAAGTCAATAAATTCTATGAATTAGTACCTAAGTATAAATAGTATTTCTCTTTGTCAGTGGCAGGGTAAGTTTTGATATTTATTAGAATTAGTTCCCGGATAATGTTTATAAGGCGAGGACTAACTGGAATACACTACTTTTCTGCACTGGAGCAGAAACGTATAACTTTCAGCACTCTTTTTAGAACAACAACGACCCACTTTCAGAGCATGAGATATGAAAAAGATTAAAAGATTATGTCATGTCATGACATTTGTTTATTTATTGTACAGTCAGCATCATAAGTTGCTGAACACCGAAGTACCTCGTCGTTTTCACTCGTTTGAAGTTGTCAAACGAGTGAAAACGACAAGTTACTTAGGTGTTCAGCAACTTATGATGCTGACCGTACGATGAGGTAACTTCATAAATTAAAATGTTTCAAGTTTAAACACCCCCCGGTGTAAACACCACCGCCAAAACACAATTTGGCATACTGCGAAATTTGGAACATTGAACGCTTGTTTTTTTGAACAGTAGGTAGGTACAAGGTAAATAAAAGCTTGTAAAAAGCTACCTAACTGCTGTGGTCCGCAATATTTGAGTATTTCTGTCGATCCCTGCATCCTATTATATTTATATTAACTCACTCGAGGCCAAGCAACGGTACTACGTGTGCTACGCCGTAGCGCAGTAGCATTTTTCTGCTTCACAGCGGAAATGGCTCGTAGAAGAATGACTCGTGTGTCGGGTCAATCAGAAAATGACGTGTCTTAATCCGACTTTATAACAATGTCTATTTTTGTGTTGCACCCTCAGTTCTGTAAAGCGTAGGCCCACCCTTTTCACCACTCGAGAGCAGTCTTTTACCCATATTCTTAGTCTTGACTATGATTAAGTTCTCGCCACAAAACTAAAACACTAATGACATAAATAGGAGTTGGAGAAAACTAAATACAAATAGACCCGCAATGCGAAAAACCGCAACTGTCTAGCTAGTATTAAAATAACTCAATTAGTTTAATTCCGATAACGTCATCCAATTGTTCGAAACAGTGATAGGATAACATTGACAAGAAATAAAGAGAAGACACATCAATAAAAATAAGTACTGACTGTACTTGTACCTATACACTTGAACAGTAGACACTAAATAAAATGATAAATAAACTCATATTTTCTCGAAAAAGAATTAAAAATGTAGTCAAATGGAGAAACAACCAACGCAAAAGGTTAAATAATCACGAAGTGTCCAAAATTTTAAGAAGGGGTATGTTCTGTCCCTTATTCGCAAAACGCAACTTCATGTGACACAGGATTGGAAGATTGTGACGCCACTAGAAGACGGCAATTGTGCCGTGCCCATCGTGTGCGGCGCCGCCGTCGACACCGCCGCGGCCTGCCGGCAGCGTCCTGTAATGTGACGTCACACACTGTTTGCGTTTTCTCTCTATAACAAGCAATATTAAAACAGCTGTAGCTTCATAATTCTTTGAGATATCCGAATTTTCATCACTAGGCATATTTTTTTGCCTTCTTTCTCATGGAGTTACAATAATTTTCGAGTCTACCCCTATTACGTGATAGGCAATGCCCTCTGCGTATTGTAGGGTCTAATCCTGGCTACTTATTTTTATGGGCAATCGCCTTGAGATCTTATATTGCCTATATTGCCAGTTTAATGCCCTCTTGATTTAAGATTCAAGTGAAATCTAGCAAAACCAACGATTTATAAATATTTATCAAACAAGTACCTATAGGTACACTGAATTCATTAGGTTTTAAATTGCCACTTGTCACTCGCAGACTTTTTGAACCTTCATTTAATTCAAATCTGAGTTAGATTGAATATTTACGATTTACATAAAGAAACACTTGGCGTCCGTTATACATTCTTTATTCACGTCGACTTCAAAGAAACCATTCAATCGGGTACAAAACGATAAAATTACGGGCTAAATAAACCTCAAGGGGTAGTTTATGGCAGTAATTTATCTAAAAAATGTAGCAGTAATTTGAACAGTTAAGTTGGTAGTTTGACGTGATAAATATTACCTATATAAATATTATTTTTTTGTTTTTTAAGCAGTAACGCTGCTAACGAAAATTACAAAATGTATGTGTGTAATTGGGGTATCTATCATTTTATCGAAACGCATTACGTCGATTTACATTTCGCCGAAAACTATTCCACGAATTTCATTTCGTTGTATTTCTTGGTTACATAATCATCAATTCTTAGTTTTTTATTTCATCGAACAACTTTTCATCGTTAATCGTTTCGAATTTGTCTCAAATCGTAGCGTTACGATTCATCGAATTAACTTTTCATAGAATAGTCAGTTGTGTATAGCATTAATTTATCGAAACACGGTTCAATGTTGGTACGTTCCATATATTTTTGTTGCCACGATCATTATTTCATATTTCTGCCAAGCTGTTTACCTATAGGTCATTTCGTCTAAGTATATATTAGGTACCTAATGGATAAAATAGGTCCACATTGACTCATATACAATGTAGACGTAATATTAAAGGCCTCCACCCACCGGACGCGTGTCGTGCGCGGCGCGTGTGCTACGCGGCACACGCGCAAGTTGTAAAGCATTGAAACTACAATTCAAACACACATCGAATGATAGAGATAGTAAGATACATATTAAATGTGTTGGTAGTGAGAGAGATATGACGCGCGGGCCCACGTGGGCCCGCGCAGCACACGCGCAGCACACGCGCAGCACACGCGCAGCACACGCGCAGCACACGCGCAGCACACGCGCAGCACACGCGCAGCACACGCGCAGCACACGCGCAGCACTCGCGCAGCACACGCGCAGCACACGCGCAGCAGCCGCGCTGCACACGCGCGTCACACGCGCGGCAGCGTGATGGAGATAGTAAGATACATTTTAAATGTGTTGCCTGTGAGAGAGATATGACGCGCGGGCCCGCGCGGCACACGCGCAGCACACGCGCAGCACCCGCGCGGCACACGCGCAGCAGCCGCGCTGCACACGCGTTGCTATACGCTGCCCGCTTCCGGTGTGAATATACCGCTTCATACGCGCCCGACACGCGCAGCACACGCGCGGCACACGCGCGGCACACGCGTCCGGTGGGTGGAGGCCTTAAGCCTAAGTAAGTAATATTAAAAAAACGGTTCTGGCGCTTCGCCGGCCGCTGCCGCGGCCCGCTCGCTGCGCTCGCTCGGTAGTATACGTCCAAAGTCTCGGTGAAAGGTACCTACTCAGTTCGTTGAAAGGTAAATATTATCAAGTGACAAACACAGATGAAATGATTTTCTATGTAATAAGAATTTTGGGAACTGAAACTTATGTTAAAACAAAATTATATGAACGGCGTTTCGATGAACGACTATGTCGATGAACAAATAAAATATTGAAGTGAAATTCGATGAATTCATTTTTGTGTAAGCGATCTAACGAAGTTCGATGAATGATTCCTGTGTGATGATGAAATTCTGCGAATAGTGTTATGGGATACGATAATCGATGAAACTATTTTCGGTAAAATGATAGATTCCCGTTTAATTGTTAATCTTCGTTAGCAGCGTTACTGCTTAAAAAACAAAAAAATAATTTAGCATGGGGTGGCGCATCGTTACTGACGATTTCATAACATAATTTGAGACGTTGGTGCCGTTAAGAAGCCTAAGTCTTCTGGTAGATGTCGATACACACGCCTCCCTAAGGCGTTGTGTGAAGGAACTGATTGAATGATTTCGTGCCCGAACCGGATTGTTCCGATAGCTCAGTTGGTTAGTAGCGACGGGCCATGAATGCTTGTGGTCGCCGGTTCGAATCCGGCTCGGAGCATTAAATATTTCAAATTTTTCCTTTGCTTTAAAATTTATATAAATATTGGAACACCACAATCTTACACAAGCCGAACTAATCCTTAACTGAAACATCGTTCCCCCAAAGTACCTTTAAGTATTAGCTGGCTATGTCCATATCAATATAAAACACCTCAGGCCACGTTTATGCACCACCGAAGCGTTTCAGCGGAATTCGAAGTTATGATTTTTTTTTTTAAATATTAAATTTTGAATATCAAATTTACACTCCTCCCTAAGATGTTGTAAGAGGAAACTTATTGAACGTTTGGTGGCCGAGACTGACTGTAACGATAGCTCAGTTGGCTAAGCGGGGTGGGGATGCGTATGCATGTGGTCGCCGGTTTGAATCTGGCTCGAAGCATTAATATTTTTTTCTTTTCATTTTATATATTTAGGAATCGCATGCTTCTCTGGCAGGGATACTACCAACTAGGTTAACTGCACAGTCGCCCACATGTTACCAAGAAAACGCGCGGGCGTAAGCAAAAAGATACAGCACTTTTCCATACTATCATATCCCACACCATATATGGCATTCACCTAACGAATATAGCCTCCATATTCACCAATTTATTACTCAGAAATCTTTAGCAAGCGCTAACAAACATATCTAACCGGCTCAGTGTCCGCCAATACAAACTACCATCGCGCATAAAACGGTTAAACATGACGCTCACATGATGAAATTTACGCCATTGTACGTTCAAATACCCGTCATACGAGGGAAGCGAAATGGGAGCTAGCATGAGATAGTATGTACGAGTAGCAGAATGGACGTATGTCCGGCACACGGGACGCGCTTATCTTTTATTTCCGCTAATACTCCATTAATACAGGCTTCGAGCGGCTTACATGAGTGGATGCTTTTCTATTGCCGTTCTAGATACTCGTACTTATGTGGTGGTAGACTTACTGACTTAAGTAACTGCCTGATGTTTGTTTAATCCGGCTGGATACAAATAGTATGTTAATCAAATTTTGGAACTGACTTTTCTATTGAATTCGGTACAGGCGAGGCGGTTACACACATCGAACAAAAATTAGGGCTTTAAAGCCCAATATTTCCCAAATAATTCAAAACAAGCTGTCCAAAGATACCCCACACTATAGGATTATCCAGAAAAAATGTGTACTTTACGTCTAGGGGAGGTACCCTAAAAAGAATTTAAATGAAAATTTTATTATTCTGTTTTGTCGAAGTGATTTATTTATATTCCGATGCCGAATCATAGTTGTAAGTTTTACTGAGCAAAGCCGAAGATGGACAGACGGATAGACGGGCGCACATGTTGGAACTATAAGGGTACCTTGTTGACTACGGACCCTAAAAACTTGCTTACTTATGCCTGGCGAGTATCAGGCATAAAGAGACGTAGGTTCGCGGCTCGCCTGTGGACAGTGCAATAAAGTCTAATTTTTGTTTGCACTCTTTAAATCCGCATAAACAGCGGCAAGGCCTCCTCTTCTGTAATAATTATTTGCGATAAAAACATATTAAAATGCACGTAAGCCCTTGACTATTGACCACAGGGAAAGACGAATTTTGCATTTGGGTGAGGACCAAATTCTTGACCAGTAGTTAGCCTGGTTAGTCGGTACTTAGCCATACAAACTGAAGAAGCGGACAAAGTTCAGTTGTGACACAAAAATTTACCATGGTATGGTAAATTTTCGTGTCACAACGGAAAACTTCAGTAGAAAATTTAATTGAGTGAGCTGACTAAGAATGTGGTCTTTACCCATTTCTGATTTCTGCCCCTTTTGGGGTATGACAAGCGAGAAAAGACGATACAAACAAGTTTCAAATATTTTTTGTCGCACCTTGCTACGCGTCACGTGCACTTTACGACCACGTGAAAATAAAAATAAAATAATAAATAAATAATTAAGTCCCTGTTCATAAAATCCGTGTAAACATTTTTCGCTCCAAGCGTTTGAACTCAAGTACTTATATAAACACGCGGGGTTTGGAACTCCTGAGTGCAGCGCGCTTTGAGATGGCATTGTGCTGTATGTGACTGTACACCATTCGCAACGTCGACAAGTACAGTCATTAACAATATTTATTCAGCACTCACTCAACCCTGAATATTCGAACCAATGCACGAGTACCTACTGTTGACATTAAGAATGATAATCATTTTCCCCTTTAACTTTAGGGCTGTTAGTCGTATGTCATTCTAACTTGAAATTACTTTTACATATTATACAAACTATGGTTATATATTTAATGTATACATTTTTACTATGACTATTGTCAATTTCTTTGACGATGCGTATACGAAGCTGACAAAATACAATCTATTAGCTTTCAAAATCAAATGCTTTGTGAAAATTAATGTATTACCGTGTCAGATATTGTAATAATATAAGTTTCAGACTATACAGAACGTAAATGATCTTATTAAAAATGTTGTAACTGATGAAGATACAAAAGTGGTTCAAATTCAAAATAATCTTCAGTCAGTCAGTTAGAAACATAATCTTAAGCAAAATTTTTAGAGCAATTATGTAACATGCAAAAAATGGTAACAATGACATAAAAATTGTATAATAAAATACTAGTTTCCTAAAATAAAATAAAACAAAAAAAAACTATAAGGGTTCCTTGTTTACTACGGAACCCTAAAAAATGAAAGATGAAGAATACAATGTTATAGATTAAAGTGTAATGTACGGAAACAAAAGCTATCTACGCTACTAACGCAACCAAAAGTATTAAGTATCAGTAGGTACCTACACTCGAGTTACAACAATGTAGGATTAAGGAATGTTTACGGCACTAAAATTAAAAACCTCTTACAAAAACATACGCTTATCATTAAGAACCCCATTCGGTACGCGTATAAAGGTATAATTAACCCCCAAATTGAATGTACGACTTAAACATGGGTATTCACAACAAAAGGTAATGCCGGTCAAATGTTAATGTCATATGACGGTTTAACCCTCTGAAATCCATATCCGACTCACCCTTGTCACACCTTTTCATGCGGTCGCACCTCAAAATCTTGGAAATTGAATTTTTACGAAGCTATCGCTATATAGTATAGGATGCGAACTTATGACCCGGACGAAATGGAATTCTGCTTTCGGGTGTAAAAAAGGATCTCTCTACTGTGTATTTAGATTAAAGATATTTGTGCGGCATAAAACTCTCGTTGAATAAAACTAAATGGAAATCTTTCGCATAAAAGTTTGCTTTAGCTATACGAGTAATATTATGTACTAGCTTCTGCCCGCGACTCCGTTCGCGTGGAACTCGTTTATATCGCAGCTCCATACAAACTATTACCCCCCTATTTCACCCCTTAGGGGATGATTTCGGGGATAAAAACTATCCTGTTTCACTCTCCATCCCTTCAACTATCTCCACTTAAAAAATCAAGTCAATTCGTCGCTCCGTTTTGCCGTGAAAGACGGACAAACAAACAAACAAACAAACAAACACACACATACACATAATATTAGTATGGATTCTGTTAGTATATTGCGTAACACTATTCTGTACGTAGATAGATCTAAATCTATTTAATTTTATGGGAAAATGACAGTTGAGTGGTCCTAACGCTCTATCGAAATGTTATGCAATTACACCTGAGACCTTTACATAATACTCTAGGTCTCAGGTAATACCACGATGTATTATAATATTTTTCACTTCTCATGCTCAAAAAGTGCGTCATATTAGACTTAGCAAGTGGGGCTAAAGTAGTACATTTAGCCCCTAGGGAAAATATGTATACATCTTTATGATTTATAAAACATTTTATATTGACCAATCACAACAGTTCAATTTACATCCACCAATCACAACTCTTCAAAAAAAACATTAGTATTTGCTATACACTAGAATAGAATACATTAAAATCGACCAATCAGGAAACAGAATTCAATTCAAACATTAGGTGTTTTTTATTCCCTAATTCACAATAATTAAAAAAATTAACGCTTCTGACCGACTAGAGCTCCGTCCAAACATTCAAGCGTGGTTGACTGCATACATGACATAAGCTATGAAGATTGAACGGGATAGACTGCTGTCTATCTCGCCTTATCATATGGCCCGCGTATGCTGTCCGCCGCGCTCGGCCAGAGGCGTTTATTCGTGGTGTGAATATTTTGTATCTGTGTCAAAGCAATTTATTATTAAAAAGAATGGCGCCAAATTGAAGAATCTTTTCGCCTTGGTATAATTATTGATTGTGGATGGATAATTTTGTTTTTACTATTTTCTCGCATTCCAAGTGAAAAGTAGAGTGTATAAGTCTGGTCTAAAAGCCTTATTACCCCTCGAACAAATTCATCTCGTGTTAATATGGCCCACTTTAGACCCTTGTCATACAATTTACTATATAATGGTCGGGAAGCTCTTTAATAGTACCTAATAATGAATGTAGGATAATGTGTCAATAAACCTTTAAAATAGGTACTTTAAATGGATAAATAATAATATAATTTTTAATTAATTAGTATTATAAAGGTACGTAGAAATGCCGATACCAAAACACATCACACAATGTCCGTAATGGAAATTATGTTTATGGTACACAGAGAACGCAATGAGCAAGGATCCCAGTTTTGCTTAAATGCAATGAATTTAGGTTTCATGTACTTTTATTGAAGAATATAAGGATACCTACGCAACATAATTATAAATGTATCAATATGATGACTCCATGTGATCAATATCAGCCTAAGTAGTTTACCAGGCTCAACTCTCTCTTTCGGGATTTCGGCCAACCAGACTCCAGACTGAACAATAAATTATTATTAGTCCCTGGGCGACCGAGCTCAGCGCGGGTGAAAAAACGTAGAAAATTGTTTTTTCCCAGACATGAGATCTAGCTAGATCGATTTCTCGCCCTCATAAACACCCTAATCCAAAAAATCCCTAAAACCGTATAATCCAAATTTCATGGAAAACGAGCCGTTTCCGAGAACGTGATTGCTAATACATATAATTATATAGGTATATATTAGTCCCTCGGCGACCGAGCTCTGCTCCGTTGAAAATAGAGAAATACGGAGAAACTGAATTTTCCGAGACATATGACCTAGCTAGATCGATTAAATATTCGCCCCCGTAAACCCCCATACTCCAAGTCTGATTGAAATCGTTACAGCCGTTTTTGAGAGCGTGATTTCAAATATACATATATTTAGACTTAAATATTGCTCGTTTAATAGTAGGTATAAGATAGGATAGGATACTACTACCGAACTACTAACGAAATTAATGTAAGTACGCAAATTTCAATAAAGTGACTGAGAAAGATATACATAATATAATTTGTAGCCTATGTCATACTTTCACATTTTTAGTTTGCCACAATCGGGTTAGTAAGAGTGTGTATGCAAATAAACAATTACCTACCCAAACTAAGTAGATTGTTCATGGAAAGCCGTCAAGCAATTTAAAACCACTTCTTAATTTAGCTGCATAGGAGCCTTTCCATCCTGTTTGGTTGTACGTGTATAGCACCTCTATGTCATTTTTCCTTTAAGTCAGCTTCAACCTCAAAAACACTGTTCTAAATAGGGTGAGATCGTTTATTTTGGCATCTTACTACGTGTAAGAGCAATTGAGAGAGAAATATAGACCCGAATTCTATTCGGAATATGCTCGCGGGCTGGAGGTAGTTTTTAGAAAACTCATACTAAAGCGTGGTCATGCATACGCGATCGCTAATGAACTAAAAGGTATTCAGAGGGACGTAGATGGACGCGAGCCTAAATAAAAATTGAGGAAAATGTTTTAAAACCCAACCTAAAAGGAAATGCAAAACTGGACCAGTTCTCGGAGTCAAATTTACGCAGAGAATAATTATGAATGATATTCCCTAGCAAGTAAGCGCTTTTTTTCGTTTTAAACCGTGCTGCTCGGAGTAAAAAACTACTCCGGCAGTAAATGGAACCAATTTCGTAGGTAATTTAATTTGAAAACAGTTATACTAAGCTTAGGCACACTAAGTAGGTGATCGTTTATTTATTTATTATAACATTATTGTCCGCGGTATTTTCGATTTTTGACAAAGTTGCGTTCGGCGCTCGAGGTCACAAACTTGAATTATTAATTGGGCCAACACCTTAAACAAGTCGGCTAAAAATCAGAACTACCGGATTTCACGCAAGCTCAGGATGTTTCAAGTAGTAACTTGATACATCCTGACCAGTATCACTACACCTCTCTGCAGACTATACTTGATGTTCACAACATGAAGTATGAAATTCAAAAAACTTTCTATTCTATCAAACGTCTATCAATTTTAGTCAGTAATATTATGAGGGCCGATATTTCATCCACAAAATTTGAGCGAAGAGATATCCCCAGTTAGATATCTCTGTCATTTCGATCTTCTATATTCTAAAACGGAAATGTTTTGCTAGAACGTTGTTTTGTTTTTTTTTTTCCTTTTGTTTTTTGTCATGTAAACTTTGACAATGCAGTTTATTTTCTTTAGAATGGCGTATGGCCTAAATAATTTAAAATCTTAACTTGTATAAAAGATCTTGTGCCCTATTTGCTAAGGGTGCATTTTATCGAAATTTATGTCACCGAAAACTATTCCACGCATTGCATTAAGTACGTTTTTTTCCTCTCCTCATCAATACATTGTTTTCTATTGGGTCAAACACCTTTTCATCATTAATCGTTTTGAATTTATTTGTTTCAAATTGTAGTGAAACGAACGATTCATCGAATTTACCTTAGGTTGGTTGGTTTGGCATTTTAACCTAAACGTAACCTAACTCCAGCGTGTCGACATGCCTATTTCCCCTTTAAGGGTCACAAACTAACCCCAACCTAACCTACAAATTATACCGTTGTTGCTGCCCTAAAGTAATCTACTCTATATTATAATCCTTATACGAAAATATAAGAATTTTGGGAACTTAAACTTTGTTAAACCGAAATTATAGTAAAGGCGATTCGATGAACGAGTCGATGCGCGAATAAAATAATTAAGTAAAATGCGATGCGCTGATTCTCGGGTAAAAAGTAATTCGAGCAAATGTATGAGCGATCTAACAATACGAAGTTCGATGAATGATTCCTAAGTGATGTTAAAATTCTGCGAACACTGTAGGAAACGATGATCGGTGAAACTATTTTCGGTAAAATGATGGATTCCCAGTTTTTAGATTTTTTCTTGTACATTTGTGTGTGCACGGGGGCACGTGCCCCTCCCTACACGGTTGTGGAGTTTCCATAACACTACAAGTTTATTTTTAACAGTTGTTGATTATTTCTGCCCGCCTGCCCCATGGGCCCCCCCAGAAAAACATCCTGGATCCGCCCTTGAGTATTTATTTATTTATTTATTTCACAAGAACGGTTAATACCAATTACACTTGTGTTACTTAAATATATTACATACATGTACAAGAAGTCTTAAACCTATGATGAGTTATGTACCTACACAGTAATCATTCATCATCTCATTAATCATGCATTCTCACATTAAGAGAGGCACCTGGACGCGAGAATGGGCAGGCTGTCTACAAAGAGATCCACTTTCGGATCAGTGCACAGGAGCCCGTTGAGCGAGCTGATCATGTAGCACAGCGGAGAGTGGCGCCGCGCCACGGTCGCGCGCGATCCAGTGCCGTCCGACAGTTTTAACGCCGGCATGACTTATTTAAGGGCACGACAACGCAGTTAAGAGTATTGTGAAGTTCGGTGCTATTGATTTTATTACGGAGCACTTTACACGCAGTAACGTGTTTGCTTGGCGTCTTGGGCTTCAACTCCCTAGAAGTACGAAGAAGCAACGAGAGGATGCGTTGCTTCTTCGTACTTCTAGGGAGTTGAAGCCCAAGACGCCAAGCAAAAACTTTGTCGGGTACATGTATGGATAGTATCCGTACAGTTTTTTATACAGGAAGCGGAGAAACGCTTTTTGGACCTTTTCCAACATAAGCTTGTACTTGGCCTCACTTGGATTCCAAACACAGGCACTAGACTCTAGTTTACTTCGTACTAGGGCCGTATAGAGGAGCTTGATGACGCCGGAATTGTTGAAGTCCCTTACGTTTCTCAACACGAAGCCTGACCTCCGGTACGACTCTTTGGCAAGGCTGGTAATATGCTCGCGGAATGTCAGCTCGCGATCAAACTTCACTCCGAGGTCTTTTACAGAAACTACATGGCACAAACTCTGACCGTCCATTATATAATTATATTTAGTAGGATGTTGGCGTCTAGTAAATGTCATTATTTGGCATTTGCTGTTGTTGAAGTGAAGTTTGTTCGCGATGCTCCAAGCATATACCCGGTCTAAATGTTGCTGTAAAAGTAGGCAATCGGACTCCTGCTTGATCTCCATCACGAGTTTGAGGTCGTCTGCGTATAATAAGCATTTGGCATGCTGGAGGTTGCTCACGAGGTCATTTACCATGATAAGAAAGAGTAAAGGACCGAGACTTGACCCCTGACTCACTCCCGAACGTGTGTGATACGGAGGGGAGACAAACGGCCCGTACTTAACAAATTGTGATCTGTCTTTCAGGTAGTTAGCAAAACAATAGTCAATAAAACAATATCTGAGGTCTTCAATGGTGGTTTTATTTAAACCTGTGATGCACTTTTATATTTATTTTACAATTTAGTAATCTAGTTCGATGTTCACCGTGTAGCTGCCTGTGGCGTAAGAGAGCGGGGTGAGCTGTCATAATTGACAGCTAATCTGTTAAAGCAGCGTTATACATCTCAAGTTGCTTAAGGTACCGTTACACTCTACTACATCTTCCCCTTTTACAAACAGAATTTTTTAAGTAATTATTTCTAAAACATAAATTTACATCGCTCAGTCTCGCTATATATACTAGTACTTAAAAATTCAGTTATTACAAAATTACACAGGTTTATTTACAAAGTTAGCTGCAATACTTATCTAAACTAATATCTTATTACTAATTATACATGTGCTATTTTTTCTCCCCTTTTTAAAACAATAGCAACCATTGGAGTCGAGCCCCCAACCAGCAGTGGAGACTGGTGGAACACAAAGCTCGAATATGGAAAGATGTCCTTGTGTATTCCACATCATTATTATCTAATAAGTTATATGACCTAAAGCCATTATATTTACAGATTTTTCCTTGCAACCATATGTTTTTATTTGGCTCTTTTTTGAACCACACCTGCTGCCCAACATTAAAACTATTTTTAAATTTAGTTGTACTATTGTAGCACCTAATATTTCTACTTAATGATCTTTGAAACTGTTTTTCTACATTAGTATTAAGCCTTGGTTCTAAGTATTCATAATTAACAATGGCTTTTGTTTTAATATTTCTGTTCATCACTAATTGACTAGGAGAGAAATTTGTACCAGAGACGGGAGAAGCCCTATATTGTAACAGTGCTAATCTAAAGTCAGTCTTATCTTCATAACATTTCAGTAATATTTTCTTAGCTATCTGTACTCCTCTTTCTGCCAGGCCGTTCGACTGAGCATATCTGGGGCTGGTAAATGTGAATGTGAAACCCCATTCACGAGCAAATTGAAGGCACTCTCTGGAGTCGAATGGCACATGGTCTGACACTACTTCATTAGGGATGCCCCAGTCACAAAAAACATCTGTCAGGCTGTTAATTACACATTTGGCACTTTTATTTGTTAATAATTTTATATCTAGCCATTTAGAATAGTAATCATAAATTACTAGATAACTTTTTGTTTTAAATTCCATTATATCGGTAGCAATTTTATTAAATGGTAGTTTAGGCACTTCATGGGGCAATAAGGGCTCTTTCACATTATTATTTTGGTAAGTTTGACATACAAAACATCTTCTTACATATGTGTCTAAATGTTCATCAATTTTTGGCCAATAGTACATATTTCTGGCAGTTTGTTTCATTTTAGTCGTGCCAAGATGCCCTTCATGTAACATTTTCATAATTTTTAAACGTAATGTGGTAGGTATTATTATTCTATGATTTAAAAACACTAGCCCTTCATCTATTGTTATTTCTGATCTTAATTTAAAATAATACTGTAAATTGCCTGACACATGTTTTTTGTCGGGCCATCCATTCTTAGTATATTCAAGTAATTCTGAAAGTTCCTTATCATTATTAGATTCATTAATTAGTTCTTGTTTTTGCTCAGGAGTGCACTGTAAGTGACTCGCAAGTCCCACGCAATGGACCATTTCATTAATGTATGGATCGTCTGTGTTATCACACTTACTATATGCACGAGATAACAAATCCGCTATGTACATGTATTTACCTTTCAAATATTTATAATCTATGTCGTATCTCAGGAGTCTTAGCTTCATTCTTTGAAGCCTAGGGGACGGGACTTCATGAATATGTTTTTTAAGCAGGGACTCCAGTGGCTTATGATCATTTAAAATTGTACATTTTTGTCCATAAATGTAATAATGATATTTTTGAGTGGACCAGCACACACTAAGTAATTCTTTTTCAATTTGTGAAAAATTTTGTTCAGACGGAGTTAAACTCCTTGATGCAAAAGCCACTGGTTTTCCTTCTTGCATGAGACAACATCCTAAGCCATCCTTAGATGCATCACATTGTATCACTATTGGCAGTTTATGGTTAAAATTTTGCAAGGTTGGAGCTTCTGTTAATATCTTTATAATATTTTAAAAACATCCTCATGAATGTCCGTCCACAACCAAGTCACATCTTTTTTCAACAATAATTGAAGCGGTGATGCAATATTAGCCAGATTTGGGATAAACTTTCTTAAATAGGTTACCATACCAAGAAATATTTGTAGCTCTTTCTTGTTAGTAGGGCTTTTCATATTAATAATGGCATTTGTCCTATCCGGATCAATCTTCATACCTGCTTCAGAAAAAATGTGCCCAAAATATTTTACTTCTTTTAATTTGTACTGAAACTTATTTTGATTAAAACGCACATTATGCTCTTTGGCCCGTTCAAAAACTTTATTTAATATTGCATCATGCTCTTCTTCCGTGTCACCACATATTAATAAATCGTCACAGTACACAATGACACCGGGGATGTCACCAAAGGCAGTTTCACTGTACCTTTGGAAAACCTCCGGGGCTACGGAGATGCCAAAAGGGCACCTTAAAAATTTGTAGCATCCGAATGGGCTGTTGAAAGTACACAAATCACTGGAGTTCTCCGATAACTCAATGTTATAGAACCCATCTGATAAGTCTAGGACTGAAAAGTATTTTTTGTTCCCCAATTTCGCAACTATTTCCTCTAACGTTGGGATTAGGTGATGTTCTCTGATTAATACGTTGTTTAAATCTTTTGGATCAAGGCAAATCCTAAGCGAGCCATCTTTCTTTTCAATAATTACAAGGTTGCTTACAAAACTCGTTGGGTGTGGGACTACAGCTATTACTTTGTGCTCCACCAGTATCTTCAGTTTCTCGGCAAGGCGACCCATCAGTGCATGCGGCACGCGTCGCGGTGGCCGGACTACTGGTTGAGTTCCAGGTTTAACACGCAACTCCAATGGCTCCTTGAACTCCCCGACACCCTGAAATAATTTGTGATTTATGTTAACAATGTTATCTTTATTTGAGCTTTGACCTCCCTTATTAAGTGTATTCATTTCTTCTACTTTTAGTAATCCTACTGTTATTAAGGACCTGAAACCTAAAATAGGACGGAGATTTTCTTTAATAATTACAAACTCAATATCAAAACTTTTTTCATCATTTTTAGAATAAGTCTTTAGAGTGATGGTGCCTAATGGAAAAATTTTACCCCCATTGTAGACCTCAATAACTGACCTTGTCTCAGACAATCTGCTTTTAATATCATCATTGACAGTTAATTTGAGATCTCTCAAAGAGAGGACATTAATACCAGCACCAGTGTCGCACTTTAAAGATACCCTTTTATTTTCAACTCTTAACTTCTCCGTCCACTCATTCTTAGTAAAATCTATAGAGTATACTAGTCATAACTCATGCACATTATTATTAGTATTTGTTTCATTCATATTCATGTCATGAACCTGTCTGTTTGACATACTACAACCTACACTGAAGTGGTTATATTTTTTACATCTTGTGCAAATTTTTCCAAAGGCCGGGCAGTTCCTCGGGCCATGTTCAGTTTTACATTTTCTACATAAGTAGAAATCTCTGTTGTAATGAGTGTTATTATTGTACGACCTATTGTTACTGTTAAAATACTTATCTTTGACATCTGATGGCTGGCGAGCTGAGGGCTTCACCTGCACTGCATGCACCTCCGGATTCTTCAGCACCTTCATGTGTTCTTTGGAAAGTTCAGCAGAACGACAGATGTCCACCGCCTTGTCCAGAGTTAGTTCTTTTACTTCAAGTAGCTTCTGCTGGGTCCGCTGGTCCTTGATTCCGATGACTATTCGATCTCGCAGCATCCTATCCTTTTCCTTGTAGTTGCAGTTTTCAGCAATTTTCCGGATGACAGTGTAAAATGCATCAAAGCTTTCTCCATCTTCTTGGTCCCGTTTGTTAAAATTGTAACTGTTAATCACTTCGTTTTGCTTAGGTTTGAAGTGTTCTTCGAATAATTGAATTATTTCGTCTAATTTAGTTTTTTCTTCTGTTTGTAAGACATTAAAATACAGTTCTTGGGCTTGCTGTCCGATGCAATTTAGCAGTATTGCCGCTTTTCTCGTTTCAGTGAGCCTTTCAAATCCCGCAGCGAGTAAAAATATGCGAAATGACTGCTTAAACCTCTGCCATTGCGGCCAACAATTGCCTATGTCGTCTAGGTTAAGGCCTTGCGGCATTTTGTATTCCACCGCACACGTCATGCTGTCTACTTCGGATGCGTCCATTTTCTTTTCCACAATCTTTTCCTCCTTTTCGTCGCCTGACATTATCTATTATTCTTTTATTTTAATAAACTTCGTTCAAATACCTTAATGTCTTAATTTGGTCTTAATACTGACTGTGTCGGGCGTCGTCCATTATGTGGCTTCTTATTGTAATCAAGTTAAATCTTCGTAATCGTTCTTCTCCGGCTGCGCCATGTATTGTTAGTCAATAAAACAATATCTGAGGTCTTCAATGGTGGTTTTATTTAAACCTGTGATGCACTTTTATATTTATTTTACAATTTAGTAATCTAGTTCGATGTTCACCGTGTAGCTGCCTGTGGCGTAAGAGAGCGGGGTGAGCTGTCATAATTGACAGCTAATCTGTTAAAGCAGCGTTATACATCTCAAGTTGCTTAAGGTACCGTTACACTCTACTACAGAATGTGAGCAATTCAGAATTAAAACCTATATAACTAAGCTTTAGCAGCAGTACGTCGTTGTCAACTGTGTCAAACGCTTTCCGGAAGTCGAGGTATATGACATCTGCTTGCGTTCTACTGTCAAGGCACTTACTAATATAGTCAACGTGAATCAGCAAGTTAGTGTTAGCTGATCTACCGGCCCTAAAGGCGTGTTGTGCGTCACAGATGTACGGGTCGATCTGACGGAATATTTCCTTGTGCAGAATACTCTCGAATGCTTTAGCCGCTGAGTTTGCCGCCGCACAGTGTACAACCCTCGATGCCGGCTAAATTGACGCATAATAGATTTTCTACTTGTCCTAGCTTGCCTGAGTTTTGTGTAAAAACGGGGAAAACGCCTGCAGGGGCCACTACCCAAAGGATCCAGCCACCGATGACGCGGTCCGGCCGCAAGGTAACTTTTAGTAAACGCGATGATTTTTGTTATTATTAATTTGATGATTTATTTTTCTCCGTGGGGGGGTGGTGTGGCGACCTCCTTGTAAGCTAGGTAAGCCACCTTGTTTGGTATGGCATGTTTTTTCCTCTGCTGTTGGATAACAACAGAAGGTGGTGACAGAAGAAAATATACGTCTGTATGTCCTGAATATATAAGTTATTGTTTGTCGTACAATACCGATTGTACGTAGTTATTTACTACAATAATAAGCCATGAGTTCGCATGAGTTTTATATACCGTCGTCGACCGGCCACTTCATAACCAAAAGTTAAGCACCGCAATTGGACGATACCCATCCACTTTAACCTTATCTTCCGTTTTAGGAATGGGTGTAACTCGGGAGAGCTTCCACAGACAAGGTTAGATACCTGCTCTTAAGGAGAGGTTAAAAATATGGCATAACGGCTTAGCAAGTATACCGTTGCAGGCTCGTAAGATGTAAGATGGTACTCCGTCCGGCCCAGCAGCACTATGGGGCTTAAGAATTTTTAGAGCATCGCGAACTTGCCCTACATTAATCAGATCAATACCTACATTAACGCTATCGTTTTATATGCATGCACCTGCGAGTAGATTATGATTGCTACAAGTTTCAACGTTAAGTGTTGGATTATCTGGGAGAAAAACACTACTGAAGTAATCAGCGAAAGCGTTTGCGGCCGCGATACCACTGCATGTTTCTCCTTTAAATGAAACAGTTTGAACTAGTCCGCTTTTTGATTTTAGACTTGATACGTGTTGCCAGAAAGACCGTGGGTTAGTTTTAATATTGTTTTCTATGGAATTAACATGAGTATCGTATGCATCGGAAATACGTACCTTTAAATCGTTTCGGAGGGAGTTGTATAGCCGCCCGCTATCCTGGTCTCCAGTGCGTTTCCATAGTCTATGTAATACCGTTTTTTAATGTAGGTCCGCAATTAAATTATTATTATTTGTTGTTACCTCTATTTAAATTTATGTACTCTTGTAACATGTTTTTCTTATGTTGTGGTGCAATAAAGAATATATTATTATTATTATTATTATTATGTCACTCGTAAACCACACCGGGTAGGTCGTACTGCGTCCCTTTGAGCGGCGTTTTTTTGGTATGCATTTATTGAAATGGGTATATAACGTTTGGTATAGAAATTCCGTAGCTCTATTCACGCAGTCAAACTCGCCAAGTACCTCTGTCCAGCGTTCGTTTTTTAACAGGTCATACAAATGTGAGAAATCCGCTTTTTTGAAATTCCAGTCCCGATCCTGGCTGGATCCATTGATTGTGACTTAACCGCTATTTTTAAAGATATAACTATATCTAACGACGGGTGATAAGTATCTTGAGACACCAAGTCCATGTCAGCCCGGCACACTTTCACCTCTCCAACTGACTCCTGCGCCAAGACCACGTCCAGGATGCCGCCCCTACCATTAATCACATCATTCTTCTCTTTCATACAACAAAAACTTAGGAAATAGTTATAGTAGTTAACAATATTCTGTGAGGCACTGTTCAAATTTAAATCACCGAAGATAAATATCGGGCATTTAACTTGACTGACAACTGACTCGACTTTACAGAACCAGTCCATGTACAAATTGTCGGTTGCACTGGGTTTAAGGTACACTACACAGATATAAAAATTAAGCCCATTCATAGTCAAAGAAGCCCATAGGTCTTCCCCACTGTCTGTCTCGAATTAACGCCGCCGTTGCATCGAAATGTGCGAGCGCGTTACTAGCAACACGCCGCCACACGGCTATCCACGGTCGCGTCGAAGAACACTCCAACCTGGATGCGCCAATTCAGCGTCCTCCACTGAGCTGTCTAGAAAACTTTCGGTGATGGCTATTACATCATGTTCGAGTAGGGCTTGGTTATTTCTCCATGTTACTAGTTTAGTTTTCAGTCCTCTTACATTCTGATACATGACCTGTAAACATTGTCGACGTTTGGTGGCAGCCGGCCACGTTGATGCGTTGTCGTTGCGATTAACGTGTAGCGCACGTGGCGTGCACGACGGGCGCTGTGGGTACGACCGCGGGGGAGCTGGATGTATATATATTGTCCCGCGGGTTTGTCTGTTTTACTTGTAATATGCGGGTGAAGACGCGCGGGCAACCATTTTTAACCGACTTCAAAAAAAAGGAGGAGGTTCTAAATTTGGCTGTATTTTTTTTTCAATGTTTGTTAACTCCGTCATTGATGTGCCGAATCGAAAGATTTTTGTTTTGTTGGTATGTATATACTTCCAGGTGGGTCCCATTTTTATCAAAATTTAGTTAGATGATGGGATCCATAAGGAATTGAGAGGACTCCTCAATTTTATTAGGCACGCGTGTAGTGATGTTGGTATTTTCTGTTATAACTCGTGTATTTACATCCGGAATCATACATTTGGTGGCGAGGAATTGATGATGAAGACCACAGATGGCTTATCGAATTCCTCAAATTATGTACTTAAAAGTGCAAAAGTGCGTCACAGGTTCTGATAAGATTCCGTTGAAATAGGAGCTAATGAAGTGCCATTGGTGATGATCTTCGGGAATCAATGGAAGTCCTCAAATATTATCGGCCCACATACAGTGATTCGGTTCTTTTCTATAGTAATCAACGCATTTGCTATCGGAAATCAGTTCATGTGGTAAATTGTAAAAAAATAGGAAATGTTCTAAATTGTAGTATTCTAATTGAGTACTAAATTGAAGTAGGTTAAAACTTTGTTTTTAAAGTAATTTGTTGAAATAAAGAGACATGAGAGTTCCGCACATGGAATATCGACCCTGTTGGTCTAACTTCCAGCATTCGATTACAAACACCCGTTTCATTGTTACAAACTAAACGGGGAAGCTTCGCGATCAATTATTTTTGTAAGTGGTTTGGGTTTTCGGCTTCGCTTTTATCCGCAAAGTTTAATTACCGCGCCCACTTCAATAGATTCGCTCACAGACGGTAGTTTCAGTAAATGGGCAGAAAGTAAACATTGAGGCAACGGGTTACATTTGTGCGTAGGTAGGCATATTGGATTTCGAACACGTCAGCAATGTAAAGTGAGTTGATAGTTCTGGGATAGTGATACTGGTTAACTTACATATTTGCTATTAAGCGACGGATGCTTTATGTTCGACAGAAACACGATCATGATGCTAGCTAGGCTTAAGTGACGTTTTGTGTAGGTATACATTGAACAACTTATACCCTATACTCTGTGATAGAAGAAGGCTGGCGTGAATAGATGGAATGATAGATACTTCCGTATATAAATTATTATATACAGGGTGAGCTGAGGACTTTAAAGGCCTGACAAAGAAAGCGAGCTTTTACCTGCAGAATTGTAAATTTTAATCTTTAATTGCAAATGTATATATATGTAACCAGGGTACATATACAGGGTGAACGACACGATGACACCCAAACCATAATAAATTTCATTCGTTTGGTCCATTCTATTCACAATTTACTTACGCGCGATCCCAATATAATTAGGTTTTTCCACATGCTGTTTATTTGTTGTTGTTTATGTAAGCACTTAATTGGAGACAGAAGTGAATAATACAAATACATAGCATATAAGATTAAAGTACAAGGGTGAACTCATGCCTATATATAAGGGACATCTCCCAGATAACCATTGAGCAATTGAAGGGAAACTAGGTAGGACGGAATAGACGGTTACACATATAGTGTTTGTCTTAATGCTTTATGCCCATTGTTTTCAATGACTACTTCATAAAGTTCAAAAGAAATTGAGAAACTATGCCATATTATGTATGATTTTGCCTGCTACATTCATTGCTAAATTGTCATTACATTTGTTGATATTTATTAGTAGGGTAAAGGAACCAGTGGTCAGCCAGGAACCAGTGGTAAGCAATTTTGACCTTTTTTGACTATAGGTAAGTAACACAATCTTTTATATGCGTCAGTAATAAATATGTTGTCAATTTAATTCATGACCCCCGCTTTGGGTCATGGCTCGTCTCAATTGCTGTTCAGCGAGGCAAGGCGGCAAGCATTTTGGGGACCTTTGGTTCGCACATGACGCCGAGTGGGAGATAGAGCTTATATGTATTAAATTCACTGATATCTCATTTATCAAAAATAGAACTACATATGAAAAAAACTCCCACCAGTAAATAAAAAAAATAAAAAATTGTGACCTCTGCTGACACGAGCGATTGTGCGGTTTGAACTATTTTTGACAGAGTTTCTCGAGGTGTCTTTACGAGTCGTCAGCAGCCATGACACTAAAAGATATATAATATGTGTATATCTAATGTAACACACATCAAAATTAAGTATTAAAATAATACCAATTATTTGGCTATACCGATAATATTATTTCCATTGATTAGTGATATTGGAGATTGTATTATTGTCCAAAATCCAGTGTTATCCATTGTTCTGTCGCAGATGTAATCATATCATCGGGTATTACAAATTACACCTAAACCCAATAGTCATTCTCTTTAGTTATTTTTTGATACGGCTGAATACTGGGTCAGCCACCGCGCCGGCTACTAAAATGTAGCGGCTATGACCACTGGGTATCAAAAGGCCGATAGTAGGGTCTGTGGCTACTGAAAAAAAGACATTTTTTCACTTTTTTTAATATTTCAGATATTATGACGATTATTATGATTTTAAATTCGGCTACTAAATGAAAGATTAGTTAATACTTCATAGGCGAGAATACCATCTCTAATTGACCCCCATATGTAGGACAGATTTACAAGACTTTGAAGTTAGAAAATATATTAAGAGCCTGACACTGCTGCCTCTCCCCTTTACATGAAAATAACCTGTATTTCAGCAAACAAACAATCAAATCTTTCCTTTTTATAATATTAGTGTAGAAGTGTAGATAACAAAGGTACACACTCTCTCTTGCAACTACACTACTACATTTCTTACTAATCAATAATATTACAATCGAATCTCCAAGCTAAGTTTCGCGGTACGGTTCCCCTGCAGGGTTAATAATTGCGTAACTCGTAGCTAGTAAACGTATTTTCTCAGACACATAAATGACAGCTGATATGACATCCCCTAAAGCGCGTTAGAAAAGTTACGCGATTATCCTGTTGGCTTAACATTTCGCGCGTGTTATATTAGATAAAATTACGGCTTACATTATTTTTCACTTTTCTTATACTCATCGATTACCATAGCAAACAGGACGTGACAGAAACTGAACATCACCTTCGGGGCATTTATCTTTCACAGAGAGTTATAAAGGGCATAAATAAAGCAAAACCTATAAGGCTTTAAAGCAACAATGAAAAATACGAACCGTTTTACGTGGGGAGGCGAGGGGGGCTCGACGCTCGAACAATAGGGGCCCGCCGAGAGCACGCCTGCAGAAGAAAAAAACACATGAACAACCGCTCCAATTATTGACGTGGCCGTGAGATGAGAGCCTCTAGTTACACGCCGTACGCCGCGCTATGGCGCGCAGCAATTACTAGCTTGTGAGTTCGTACGGTACTACTGGTATATCTTGTAACATATCTTTACTATTTATGACATGCTGGTTGTATAGTAAGTTTAATATCTCGTTTTATCAAAGTATGTTAGTCCAAATAAATCTGTCTATTTATTTCATACAGGTATATTCATTAAAAATAATCAAAATATCCGCAACGCAGGCTTCGTCAAGTGCGTACAAAACATTTCTCGCTAGGCACTTATCTACCACTGACAGAATCCATAACAGGCTTCGTCAATCGTGCTAAACTAACAAAAAGGAATGCCCCGGAACGTTGGTGGCCCGAAACTTCCCATGACATTGGCGGCGTTGCTACGCTGATTGGCCAAAGAAATCTGTTGAGCCAGCAGGAACGATCTGGAATGAGGATCGCCCAGGATCGACAACCCACATCCCGTAGGAAGTCTTTGACCTGGAGGCCACGGGTAGGTACGGGCTTTGGTGTACGGATACCCCAAGGTCCCGCAGTCTCCACCGCCACTGGCACAAAGTCGTACCATGGCTCCAAGGCAAATTACTTGGCAAGTAAGTTTAATTGTTCCCATTTAAGTTGCATAGTGAATTTTAACAAGGTAACACTATGATATTTCTTTAAAAAAATTTAATGTTTAAATGATTGGAACCCAAATTCGATACAGACAGAATCTTTGTAGGCTTTTGAATGCTATGGCGTTTATAAAGTCGAAGCTAGTAGTAATTTCCCATAGCAGCGTTTTAAATACAACCAAGCGTTCGTACAATTTGATAACACTTACAAAGCAATTTGAAATCAGAAGATTCCGAAGTATTCTTTCTATTGCCAATACCGATTTCGTGTGCTTAGCTGCACAAAAGTCTTGGCGTGAACAGGCGAAACTGAAATCGAATAAATGATAGGTAGTTATAGAAATGCTTTTGGTACACCTTCCACTTACATACTTGCAATCTTATGGTAGTGAAATTTTTGGTTCCATTTTGTATCAAGTGCACTTTATACAGTGCGTTACCAGTAAGCGGGCTTTTTTTAAGTAGGGTAAATTAACGGAGTTCTTTAACTTAATCATGGCCTTAATACAGATAATTAACTATAATTCCAACTTCATAAATTTCCTAACAAAATTTAAACTGCCAGCAATGTACCGCAAAGTAAATTGACAAGTAAGTGTAAATGACAGCTCTTCATAATTTGTTTAGTAATATTAGTAATTTTCTAATTGGGCAGTTAATTCACATAATTATGGTTTACAAATGCATGCAAACAATTGGTAATGGAACATATGAAGTATTATCAGTTTTAATAAATGCCCGCATACCGGTAACACACAGTATAATTGTGTAACTAGTGAAACTGCCTAATGGTTACATACAGTTACTGCACACCTTCAGCATGAAACCGACCTAACACACAAATGTAACCTCTTTGTATTTGGTTGGTTTCATTTTGGTTTTTGTTAGTGAGCTGAGTGTACTAGCAGCAGCGTCAGTGACAGCTGCTCTGCTAGCATAAGACCCGCGAGCTGTCTAGTAATTAGAACGCTTAGATAGTGACGGATAGTCTATCTCGCCGCGAGACAGCTCGCACACGGTCTCGTGCTAACCGTGCTGGGCCAGCTCACTTTATCTACTCCACATCCTAATCACATATTAATAATATGTTTGCTGCAAGGCACGAAGACGCGAAACACTTTGAAATGTGATTGGAATCGGGAACGGCAGACGAAAATACCTTCTGTATGTATTATGGTTTTAACAACACATATGAGAAAAGTTTCAATATTGCACAGTTTCCGTTTTGCGGTTAGAATATACAATTACTTGTGAGAGTAGAAAGCTAGGATGTTGTTGGCTGTAGAATCACAATATTATTTTAGCTTACGTAGTCTCATAAAGGTTAGATAGGTGCTTAAAAAACCGATTGTATACCCTCCTTCTTATCCTTCACAAGTTTACAGTTAATAAGCGGGATGTAAGCAATACATAACTAATGAAAAAGACCCTAATGGGTAAGGTAAATGTCAGAGTGCTCGACGCTGTACTAGTATGCAATGCAATGCAAGCAATATGGGTTCAATTCGAAGAGGATTTTTCTTCATTCCTATTTAGACCATGTCACTTTGACATAGGGAGCCCATGCCATATGCGAGTACAATATCGAGCACTCGTACGTTTACCTTATGGCGCCCCAAATATTTAATAAACTTCCGCGTACATTGGAAACCATTCTAGATGTAAATATTTCCTACAGGCATTGTTAATTGGATAATTTACTTTAAAAACAAAGTTTTAACCGACTTCAATTTAGTACTCCGCCATGCCAGGAGAACATTTCCTATTTTTTTTTTACAATTTACCACATGAACTGATTTCCGATAGCAAATGCGTTGATTACTATAGAAAAAAACCAAATCGCTGTATGTGGGCCGATAATATTTGAGGACTTCCATCGATTCCCCAAGATCATCACCAATGGCACTTCATTAGTTCCTATTTCAACGGAATCTTATCAGAACCTGTGACGTACTTTTGCACTTTTAAGTACATAATTGAGGAATTCGATAAGTCATCTGTGGTCTTCATCATCAATTCCTCGCCACCAAATTGATGATTCCGGATGTAAATGCACGATACACGACACTGTAACGAGTGGAGAACCGTCGGAAAACCCTTAAAGTGAGTATCCACCAGAGCTGTGTGAGGTTGCAAAGCTGTGAGTGAAAACACCAATAGCACTACAGCACGGCTATCACAAAACGGAGCGCGAAGTCTCTCGATTTTTCTCGGACAGTCTCGTATTAGAAAAGTTAGAAAGGGAGGTATAGTGCGAGAAAAATCGAGAGGGCTCGCGCGCCGTCTTGTGATAGCCGTGCTGGGCGCGCTCGCGCATAATTCCCTCTTGGTACTTATGCACCATTTTTCCTCCTTCACCGCGTCGCAATTTTGCACAGGTTTGCTGGATACCACCATTAACTCGGTTTCAACCTGGGTCCCCGGTTGTATGAAAATGCAGCAGGAGTTCTTTAGGTTAACTCATTCACAGCTATGCTACGCTCGCAGTGCTACACTGTAGTCCGTAGCAGATTAATCTCCAAATGCATCGAAGGGCCCTCTCGTAGCGCTGAAAGGGCTGAATGTGTACTCACAGACATGAACACACGGTATCAAAGGTTTAATTTCATCTTATTATGAAAATCATAACCCAGGGTATGGTTTTTATTTAAGGAATAATATCAGCCAGTATCATACAGTATCCGAATGTTATGAAAGAATGTTTATACGCATAAATTATATTCACATAGAATATAAACTATGTTCAGTAGGTATACGCCTACACAGTCCACGTACAGAATTTATATAAAATGTATGCCATAGTATATGGGGAGAATAGTTGGGGTGGCGGCGTAACTTCCGCCGGAAATACGATCGTGTTGGATCATTCTGTTACCTACTGAGAAATGAATGGGGCCGATATGAATGAGAAGTATTAACATTATTTTCTGGGAATCATTTTCATACATTCATGCGCCGGGCCGGAGCGCACCTGAGCGCATTTCACAGGTTGGCAAAGGAATTTGATGCTTTAATACAGACGTTACATTTCATATTTGAATGGACTTGCCGCCGGTCGGCTCCTTGCGGACATGGTCGGCGGCACTCGGATGTCGTAGCGTCTGACCGGCTCCATCCGGCTTTTGCCTACTGCACTCTAATAAAACGCAGTCGGCTGCCGACGGGTGCTCGCGCATCCGTTATGATGCGGCGCCAGGCGACCCGGCCCGTTCGGTGGGAATCGTACATTATATGGAACAGAAACCGAATACAGTACGGCCCATGTAAAAAGAAATCCCCTATCGAAAAATAGTACGGGCAGCGCTGACTGCCCGTACTATTTTTCAATAGGCGTGCACCCACTCAAGTCGGCGTAGGGCTTACAAAATCAATCTCATCTGTGGGCACAAAACATTTGGTTAAGGTGCCGTAGGTTCAGCGACGAGGTTTGGATAAGACGAAGATCATGTCAAATGCCCATGTTGTACCAACTCCCATTACAATCGGACACTTTACGCTCGAAGTTGTAGACGATTATGTATACCTAGGACAGACGATCCAGTTAGGTAAGTCCAACTTCGAGAAAGAGGTCAATCGTCGAATCCGACTCGGCTGGGCAGCGTTCGGGAAGCTACGGCAAATCTTTTTGTCCAATATTCCGCAGTGTCTCAAGACGAAAGTCTTTGACCAGTGTGTGTTGCCAGTGATGACATATGGCACTGAAACGTGGTCGCTTACTATGGGCCTCATAAGAAGGCTCAAAGTCACCCAAAGGGCAATGGAGAGGGCCATGTTGGGAGTTTCGCTGCGCGACCGCATCAGAAATGAGGCTATCCGCAGCAGAACCAAGGTAACCGATATAGCCCTCCGGATCGCTAAACTTAAGTGACAGTGGGTGGGGCACATAGCACGTAGAACCGATGGCCGTTGGGGCGGAAAGGTTCTCGAGTGGCGACCACGTACCGGAAGGCGCAGCGTGGGTAGGCCCCCGACAAGGTGGACTGATGACCTGGTAAAGGTTGCGGGAGTCCGCTGGATGCGGGTGGCGCGGGATCGGTCACTTTGGCACTCTTTGGGGGAGGCCTATGTCCAGCAGTGGACGTCTTTCGGCTGATATGATGATGATGATGATGATGAGGTTCAGCGAAGTTCAGCGAACAGAGTTCGTGAAACGAAATAATGCGTCTGTTTATAATAATATGTTTTCAAAAAATACGAATTACTAATCTTGAGACTTTTCTGCAGTTAAAAGGGTCAATATACATTTAAAATATTCGTAACAAAGTATGCATAAAAGCTAAAAATATTAAAATGGGTTCTGAAAATCGGCAATATCAAGTTTGAGAACAACTCGGTGATTACTTTTTTATTTATTTAAACAAGCAAAAAATTCAAATTAAAAAAACATGATATCCGCGCTTCTGAGCACGCACTTCCATCTCGCTCACGCTTATGCTCAGTGAGAGGGAGTGAAGACCATGAACCTACGGCGCGGCGCCTTAAAATAGATTATAATTTTTCATACATTAAGTTCATATTTACAACAATTTCAAGCCAGATAATCTGATGCGAGGGGGTGCGAAATTTATGATCGCATAAAATTGTGTATAATAAAGACAATGGGCACTTTGTATTTTTTATTAACGGATTTCGTAATCCACAGTATAATAAATATGAGTCTGTAAGTATTCGCTGGTTGGTTTTAGTGAGTTTTTCAACATACAATAACTGTAAGCTTTATAGTTTTAATATCATAGTTACTGTCATTTCAGAGTTTAAAATTACTATTTAGAGTAAGTCGACAACATAATAAACTTCATATTTAGCAACGAATTAGATATAACAACCCTACCTATTTAAGCGAATGGTAATTTTATATCTCGTTCGTTTTCACTAAAACGTTTTGCCTTCAGCTAAAACTATATTTTCTACAACCAGCATAATTTTAGTTTTTGTAATAATTGTTTTTAACAATAAGGATGCATTTACACGCGAATTGTTTATTAATACTATATAGTAGGTACTACATGTAACTAACATAATGATCCAAGTTGGACGTGAATAAAGATTTTATTAGATACCGTATTGAAAAAAAAAATACTATCCTCGACACGAATATTGTGAACGGGGCTGAATCGACATTTCAAACTTTCATGTTTCAAATTCATTTCGAAAAATTGTTCGAACTCAAGACATGTCGAAAATTCAAATTAAAAGCGCAGAGCCGGTGGAAGCCAACTAAAAAGTCAAGTATTTCCTGTAGTATGACAAGGTTATCGGAGAAAATCATATTCTTTTTAGACCGAGCATAACTCGAGCATTAGATATTTTTCTAATTTCAAATAACTAGTTACTTAACTGGAAAACAACTATTTTAATGGATTTTCGTCAAAAACTTTTTTTTTGCGTGAAGTAAATTAAATCTCGCGGTCACAATAATTAATGTGTTAAGCTAGTGTTAAGCTATTTGTGTTGTTCAGGGAGACCAATACAGGACTTTGATACGGGACAAAAATAATCAGTTCGTAAACGAGCGATGTTCAATAAAATGTACAAAATTTCATGGTTAATCAGAAAAAATGCAGAGGCGGTAACTCACCGTCTAGCACGTTTGGTTTTAAAATACACCGCATGTCTTTTACGAAGGTTGCCTGGCTTGCAGTATTACAGAACTTCATGAATATAGTCATTACAAATGAATTACACAACATAAATAGCTGGATAAAAATAAATGTTTACTACCTCGAAATTGAATAAGTCACCCGAGTAGGCATCGAAAAGCACCTACAGGAAACCAATTAACAATCCGAACACATTGATATCATGTATCAAAGGACTGAGGAATAATAATGCAATGTACAAATATTCATGTGTATAATGGAAAATGTATGACTTTTATTGCGAACAAAGCCACGCGGGAATGTACAAAGGCGACCGCAAATAAAAGGCGCAAAGGCAGGGAATAATAAAATATTTAGAAGCAATAAAGTTGCAATAAGCACAGAAACAATTTCAATCGCCCGCGCATACGGCGCCTTGACAAAAATACAACTCAGGTTTCAAACCGTGGGAGAAAAATTCAACATTATTTCACATTTATGAAACGTTTGATATTAGTTTAAAAGATGGTTTCACTTTCAATATTGCACCGACACGACTGACGATAACTTGGTGTTTGATAAAGTCGAACATATTGATAATCGGTATTTGGACACCATTCAAAAGACCCGAATAATCATTATAAAAACCAGCCAAGTGCGAGTCGGACTCGCGCACGAAGGGTTCCGTACCATTATCTATAAAAACGGCAAAAAAAATCACGTTTGTTGTATGGGAGCTCCCGTAAATATTTATTTTATTCTGTTTTTTTAGTATTTGTTGTTATAGCGGCAATAGAAATACATCACAATACATTTCAACTCTTTAACTATAATGGTTCATGAGATACAGCCTGGTGACAGACGGACGGACGAACGGACGGACGGACAGCGGAGCCTTAGTAATATGGTCCCGGTTTTACCCTTTGAGTACGGAACCCTAAAATAGGAAATAGATCTACATAGTCGGAAATTCTTACACATTCTATATCGACATTAATGCTTGTCCAAAAACACATTTATGAATATTATGCCAACTAGTCTTATTACCATAACTCTCCTGCTAGAGACTGCTTTCAACTCAACTGAAGGAGGTCACCGTCCCACATACTATAAAATCCACACACATTTCTGCACAAAAATTCGCCGTCACAGATTTTGCTGGCATCATAAAAGCCGTCAAACCTTTCATATTTTCCAGGTAACATGACCCGAAATTTATTAAGGTGTGATATAAAATTAAAGAGGAAAAGAGCTTACACAAAAAACAAGGCTGCTTTGGACATAAACACGTAGGTTGTATTCAATATCCTCAATTTGGACAACAGGATTGGCACTGATGTGTTGCGAATGGCGCGGACTGATAAGGAACTGGTCAAGGGTGAAACGGCCGTAGAGGATTAGAGGTTTATCGTGAAGTTAAAATCGTGTATATAAATCAGGCGGCGTAAAATGATTGTAATTTTATCACTTATCGTTCAGCATATGACATCCTTCCCTCATGCACTTGCATACATGTCAAAACATCGTACACAAGTGACAGCGACGTAAGGTTTTATTTTAGACATTACTCTTATAGTGGGGCAGATTGCTGAAACAAATCGTCGTATGTGGACACGCCGCTATTCCTGACACGCAGACATACGGACGGACAGTAGAGGCTTAGTAACAGGGTTCCGTTTGGTATCATTTGGGATACTCGACCCTAAAAAATATGTAGTTGGATTTCTTAGCCCTCAAATATGTATATTTAGACACCAAATTTGTGATTCGAAGTTATTTAGAACTCAAATTAATAATATGCCTATAATTCAAAACGAACACCATACAAATAATTACCGGCGGAGGAGTTGGTTCCTATCAAAAACTTAAAGTAATGTACCTAATTAGTACCTGTAAATTAAATATAACTACAAAAGTTGAAAAACCCCCGACATATCTCAAAAACGGCTAAACAGATTTTGATGAAACATGACTAAGAACACTCGGGATAAAATTATCTATGGCACAAAAAAACCGCGTTCAAATCGGTCTATCCGATTGTCAGCTACGATACCACAGACAGATACACAGATACACAGACAAACACGTTAAACTTATAGCACCCCTCTTTTTTCGTCGAGTTAAAAGTTTCAAGTGATAGTGTGGTGACGCTGGACTAAAGCACCAACCACATTATCACTTGAAACTATCCCACTGTATGTTTAAATCATCTAAACGGACCAGAGTCTGTCAGTAGGTATAGTTACGTAGAGTGGTTTTTTTATAACTTTTTTTACCAGCGAAAAAACAATCCCCGCGAAGCATCCGCGTCCGAGGACTAAATTCGTGATTATCTTATGTTAAATGATTTCTAACGGAATAAGTGATTTTGTGTAGGAATTATAAGTGTTTGAGGTTTTCAAAATTAATAATCATGATATTTGAATCATGTAGACCAAATATTAATGAGGTTAGGTGGTACCTAAACGGAATTAGGTTATAATTTGTAGTCCTTCCTGTTTCATAAAATGAGAGCGTAGAATATCCACAATTTTGGCACGAGACAAAACTACAAAAGAGATGCTTTACATTAGTTAAATTTGTTCATTGTATTCATAACTTCAGGTTGCTCGTTGTTATAATAAAATAACCTAGGTATTAACTCCGTACTAAGCAATTACATACAACTCTATGTTTATATGAGGTTACATACGCAACAGTTAGGAATTTAACTCGCACATAATTTACTTTAAAAACTTCAATTTAGTACTCCGCCAAGCCCCGGGAACATTTCCACATTTCTTTTCTAATTTACCACATGAACTGATTTCCGAGAGCAAATGCGTTGATTATTACATTATTAGAGAAAAAACGCAATCGCTGTAAGTGGGCCGATAATATTTGAGGACTTCCGTCGATTCCACAAGGATCACCTTTGGCACTTCATTAGTTGCTATTTCAACGGAATCTTATCAGGATCTGTGACGTACTTTTGTACTTTTAAGTACATAATTGAGGAATTCCAAAAGTCATATCACATCTTCGTTATCAATTTCACTCCACCAAATTTATGATTTATTACACGAGTTATAATAGAAAATACCAAAATCACTACACGCGTGCCTAATATAATTGAGGAGTTCCCTCAATTCCTAATGGATCCAACTGTTTTTTTTTTTGGAACCTGGAAGCATACTACTAACAAAACAAAAAATTACGAATCGGCTCATCAGTGACGGAGTTATCAGGTAACAAAAATTGAAAAAAAAACTACCGAATTGAGAACTTCCTCCTCTTTTTGAAGTCGGTTAAAAACAGCGCTATTCGTACTGCACATGTACCATGTCCGTATAACATCGTTCCCAACAAAAAGACAGCTATAATTATGTACCTATCTGCTGAACGAACGTATAAGAAGCCACCTTCAAGTTTTCCGCCACTTAGTTTGGCCCTTTATATTGCGGAACCTTAAAACCGAGTAAATAAGGAATGGCGTGAGTAGTCTCCGAAAGGTCGGAAGGGGAGCCGAGAGGGGGGAGGGCCACTTCCGCCGGATATACAGCCGTCCGCCGGCTAAGCCAGTATTTCATCGCCCCGGGCAACGTGTCCTAGCACTTTTATGAAACATTGAAATTTACCGGCACATAGTAATGCTATAACAAAGGAATAACGCTCGGAGCAAATAGTGCACGACGGTAACCCGGCTAGTTAAACAGTCTTTTGTTCTCGGCCGCGGTCACTAGCTACCATTGCCAGATATAAAGATTTCAAAACAACTGTGATTTCTGCCGCAGTCAAAGGAGCTTACCAAGAGAGAAAGAAAGGAATAAAAAATGCAGAGAAACACGGAGGTCGGAGTTTTACCTGTCACCGGGCACAAACAATGCCTCCATTGTAGGGCTGCGCCCCGCGCCCAGGCGCGCCCCCGCGGAGCCCTGGCGCTCAGAGGAGGAAACGAGCATCTTTTGTTACCCCGCCCCCGTCAGGAAACGAGGGCTTGAGCCGCGGTCATCTGTTTACATCGTGCCTTAAAAATGCTCAGACTATTTGTTTGATTACATTGAAATATTTAGTTAATAGAGAGTTTTGGATCCGTCTCGTGCCCTGGATTTAGCAGGCGATAAACAATTTATGGTACGTAGCAAAAAATCACAAAGTTCGCTTTGTGACTACTTCAACTTTATACGTCTTCATCAGGGCTCAAAATTTTGGTATGGATGGCTTAAAAACGACGTCATTATGCACTCAGGATGCTTGCTGTGACAAATATAATAAGTTTTATGAAGTTTGTTACCGAAGTGTAGGATTATTTAATTTTGTCATTTAGTTTTAGAATGGCTACTTTTTATACTTACAGAAGTAAAATAAGACACTACATATAATTGGAAACATACAACAACGAAACAATTACAACGTCAATTTATAGTTCATCTGAATGAAAATGTCTGCCAAAGACGTTATTATGTACTACTCATTTCAAGTGGCGAATTCGTTAAATAAAATGGTTGATATGAGGTAACTGTTTACGAAGAGGCTATTTGAATTCATCTTATGTCTGATTTGGACTTGATGAATTTTTAAAAGCTGAATTTGTCAGTTTCTTTGGCCACTTTGCTACTTTTCACATTTACAGTTTTAATAAAAAGGAGACTCCTGTGGATGTAAGACAAAGGTATTTGAATAAAATGAAAAGGTTCACTCACGTTTATAACATCGAATATCTCTTGACATGTTTCTAATCGACCCGCAAATTGAATGTAGAATTGTTATTTTAAGTAGTAATTAAAATAAGTTTAATGGTTTCCCTTTTTCATAATGCGTAATGGAAAAGAATCAGTTTCATAAAAAAGTTAGAATACATTAATCTAAATGTAGGAATTTAATAAAGACAAACGTATAAACAAACGTGGCTTAGTGGCTACTAAAGAACGCTCACAGCTTAAAAGGCTTAAGGTTGTTCATTCCAGGCGCACCTTAATTTACTTAGCTAATAAAAGTACGGTGCGTAAACTTTCTCCTCGCTAATAAAAAGTTACACACCGTGCAAAGGAGCTAAATAGTTATAGCAAGACTGCGCTTAAACTATTAAGAAGAACTTTAAAGTAATTGTTGAGTTTGAGAGGGGTATGGAATTTTGATTGGATCGTTGGAAATAAGATCTAACGACTTTAACGCGACAGTTATCCATAAAACTATTTCTCGCTTACTTAGTAATATTAGCTCAATATGTTGTGTTTTTTTTCAAGCACGGGCTAACTTGAAACATTTTTATAGTATTATATGTCTTTCGTATGAGTAAATTTCAGAATAAGAAGTCCAACTCACACAAACTTACCAAACGAGTTGATAAGAAATAAAATAGTTCGTTAAGCAACTTATTCTGTACCAGTAACCTAAGAAATATATCATACAACATTTAAAAAATACGTTTCGTTTCTACAATTCTAGCCCATTGAATAAGTTATACATATGTATACATATACATATAATATATTAATAATACATGACGAAATAATGGTGTTTTTAAGAGAGTTTTATCGTTAGACTGCTAAAAACATAACCCTTCCTTCAGCCGAGCCTCAATACAAGAAGCTCTTACAAAAGCACTACTTTAAATCCTTTCTGACGTATTCCGTGCAAAATGCACACTACACACTGAAAGCTTCCCTGAACTTTTCAGACAAACACTATGAAAAAAATGAAACCCTCATTATGTAAATCGCTCGTCTGATACCGCGACTAAGCGACGTGATATTCGGGAAGTAATTCCGCGGCGACTTTTTATTTGTGGCACACTCAAAATGGAATTTATTTACGCATATTCTCGTATTTCGTTGAAAGGTACGTAGTATTTTATACTTTTTGGAAATTCTTGAGGACCTTTGATTTGAGGAGAGTTTTTGTTGATGATACATTATACCTTTATTAACGTTCCGTATAAGCGCTCGTTTCCATAACAAGGCCAAATTTTCATCTGCGATATATGCCAAAAGAAGGATGGGAGTAAAGGGCGATTACTGGCTGACAATAAAGATGATTTGCCAGAAGAGGATATTTATGTCCCCACTTTGCTGTCTCTGTTATAGTGATTTTGAAGAACAGAGGGTTGAAAGAGGGGCCAAGTCATCTTCTGTCAAGTCATCTTCTGTTAAGTAGCACTGATGGGATACAACTAGTACATACTTTCGCTAGTATGCTCGCTAGAACGTTTTTTAATTTTTGTGAGCTTAGAATATTCAACACAAGTGAATGCTCAACTTTATCAGCACCCGCGCTACGCTCGTATTCTATCCCGTGATTTTCCTCGTATGTAGCGGAAAGAGACTACAGCGTAGGCGCCCGCTAGGTTTCTGGCAATTAAAGTGCTATAGTGCTACGCCCGGCTGTGCTACGATTGTGCTACGATGGTGTAAACGACACGTGCAGTTCACTACAACGACGTAGCGTATAAATCTTGTATGTAGGCAAATAATTGGCGTAGAGCACAGCATGAGCGTCATGCACACTGAAATTATTAGAATATTTCCCTAACAGTGCGGTGAACGTGCTTAGTCTAAAATTTCGAACAGCAGGTCGATCACGAAACGAATATACTAAGGGAACATAAGCAATATAAGCATAACAATACAGCCGCTTGTGCCATAAAACGTCTCAGGTAATTAGGTTCCGGAACTGCGCCGAATGTCTTCATGAGCTACAATTAAGATGACGAGCGCGCTATAAAAGAGGGTTGCAACATTGTGTATGTTTTCCATTTGTTCTAAAGAACTATGAAGTCATAGAACAGTTCATTTTTTCCTAGCACTTCCATGGTATTCAGAACTGCTGGAACAACTTGATAACCAAACCTCAGGAAATGTATTCTTGATTTGGTGATTGTGATGGCGCTTTTAGAAATTAATTTGGATTGGGTATAATTTTATTACTACTTAGGAAATGTTTCAGGACAAACTCAAGAACAAACTCTTTAAAAAATCTTATTAATTCCTTCTATCCTAAATATACTCCAACAGACTTCTGATGTTAGTAGGTATATCCCGAGGGTATACTCTTGCTTGCCAGAATTTCATTTGCCCGAATTTTATCTGCCATAATATACAACTGCCATAATGTTGTTTTCTATAATTTTGTATGCCATACTCATTGTTTACCATAATAATTATATGCCAGAATCTTTGTTTTCCATAATATCAATATCAATAATCTCATTTTCCATAATCATTGTAATCCATAACTATCACATGTCATAATATCATTTGCCATCCATCTCAACATCCATAATATTCTTATGTGATAAAGTGGGTACGTATTGCAGTGTCTAATATAAAAAAAAAATATCTCGAACCTATTCTCGATCCAAGTCGGTTTTGCCACTAAGTAAAAATGAACTTTTCTCTGAGATTACCTAATGCCAAGATAGTGTTGTATCGTAGGCAGTAGGGAACAGGGGCTTAGTGGCAAAACCGACTCGGATCGCGGATAGGTTAGAAGACGGACGCTTTCGTCTTCGAGGTTATTTTTTTTATAAAAGAGCGGAATAACCAGCAAATTAACAAAGATGAATCCGAATGCATGTTTAGTATGGCGTTTAAATATTCTATTAAATAATATTATTCCAAACAATAATCTGGAATACAATACGTATGGCATTCGTATCATTATGACATCCAATATTCGGGTAAACAAGAGTATGTCAATTAACTATTATGGTAAACGAAACATTCGGGCAAATGAAATTCGAGCAAGCGAAGTTCGGGCAAATGATTATTATAGTATATGAATGTCGGGCAAACAATAGACAACCATATCCCGAGATACACTTCTGTCTGACAACGCATTAATAATAAATTGAATGTAAGAAGGTATCGTCATTGTATCGAAAAATGCGATAAAAACGGCAGACATGTAATAAATAATACTTTGTCCCCATACCTAAGAGGTTATTGCAAAATGTAAGGAACAAACATTGAATAAAAACGAAAACAAAAGTTCTTCAAACCCAAGGATAAAACGGTAAATGCGGGTAAACTACGAAGGTACCTTTGGAGTGAAGCCGTGGATGAACTTTACAAACAGCACAATGAAATACCGTTTACTCAATTTATCAACTGTTCTAGTGGAGGTAAAACAGTAGCCGCTTTATTTTATGCAACTTGCAAAACTTCCGTCCTTGCAGCTTGTGTAGCATCTTTTTATACACGGTGTAACATAAATGGGATGTTAACCGATCAAGGGTATGGGTAGCAGGTCGCCTCAGTCGGCCAACGCTCCATACAAAAGTGAAAAAAAAATCGCACCAAAAAAATATTTCGCTTACTTTTTTCTTATCAGAACACGATACCCGTTATGCCCTTCATTGGTTCACATCCCATTTATGTTACACTCTATATACTACGACGATTGAAAACAACCTTGCCTGATGGTAAGTAGACACCGTGGCCTATGGACGCTTGCTACTCCAAAAAAATCACACGCGCTTTGTCGACCTTATTATCATGGCTCTTCTGTAGGGTGAAAGTACTTCCCCAGTTAAGTAACTCGAAATATGAGCGAGATTACATTCCGCTGTGCCCTTTCTGATAGCTATACTAAATTAGTGCAATTAATCCCGAATACTACAGAGGCCGGAAAGAGGGAATTATCTGACCCTGTAGTTTTGGTTCATTACCAGCCTAAGTCTAAAAAGTTGCATTAAAATACATTTCTAGCGCATTCGCAGCGAATATCATATCATATTTTAAACGGTATACGCTTGCTTGCCAGAATTTCATTTGCCCGAATTTTATCTGCCATAATATTCAACTGCCATAAAGTTGTTTTCTATAATTTTGCATGCCATACTCATTGTTTACCATATTAATTATATGCCAGAATCTATGTTTTCCATAATATCAATATCAATAATCTCATTTTCCATAATCATTGTAATCCATAACTATCACATGCCATAATGTCATTTGCCATCCATCTCAACATCCATAATATTCATATGTAATAATGTGGGTACGTATTGCAGTGTCTAAAATGAAAAAAAAATAACTCGAACCTATCTGCGATCCGGGTCGGTTTTGCCACTAAGTAAAAATAAACTTTTCTCTGAGATTACCCAATGCCAAGATAGTGGTGTATCATAGGCAGTAGGGAACAGGGGCTTAGTGGCAAAACCGACTCGGATCGCGGATAGGTTAGAAGACGGAAGCGGGAGCTTTGCTCCCGCTTTCGTCTTCGAGGTTATTTTTTTTATAAAATAGCGGAAAAACTAACAAATTAACAAAGATGAATCCGAATGCATGTTTAGTATGGCGTTTAAATATTCTATTAAATAATATTATTGCAAACAATAATCTGGAAAACAATACGTATGGCATTCGTATCATTATGACATCCAATATTCGGGTAAACAAGAGTATGTCAATTAACTATTATGGTAAACGAAACATTGGGGCAAATGAAATTCGGGCAAGCGAAGTTCGGGAAAATGATTATTATAGTATGTGAATGTCGGGCAAACAATAGACAACCATTGTAAACGCGTCAAAAACTCATTTTTCCTTGAAAAAAAGTAATACTACTAAATAAAACTCATGAAATGGATTTCAGAAGTTACTCACAATACACTTATACCCTTTTTAACCGACTTCACAACAGGAGGAGGTTCTTGATTCGCCGGAATCTTTTTTTTTTATGTATAGTCGCCGGTTACTCGAAGACGTCTGGACCGTGTCCTTCCCATTTTTTTTATCCAACTACGGTGGCAAACAAGTGTACGGGTGCCTGATAGTAAGCGGACACCGCAGCCAGTAGACGCATGCCACTCCAAAGGAGTAACATGGGCGCTGCCAACCCTTGATATGTTTGAGGATTCGCCGTGTTGACAGCTGAAGGAACAAGTTCCTTTGCTCACCACCAGGAACACAACACTACTACAGAGCTTGTAGTAGTGTTATTATGGATGTGGTATTCTGCAAGGCGGAGGTACTTCCCCAGTTGGGCTGCTCCACATTCGAGCGGGGTGACATTTCGCTGTGCCCTACCTCACCTAGCATTTTGTCTCACTGTTATCAGGTCAGGATTTGAAGATCCTCTTCAAATAAGGCGAAGTAATGAATTGAAGTCGGCGAAATTATTAAATGATCAACAAAATGAAACCATTTAAAGCTTGCATTAAAGTTGAAGCTTGAGTGTGGTGATATAGCCAACGGCAGATTCAGATTTAAATTCGATAAAAGGCGGTCGCTTTCCGTTCACTGCGTTTCCACACATCGCCATACGACAGTTTAACACGTTGGCTGCCATGAGCATTACTGTGGGCATACAGTACAGTTGAGCTATATATATTCCGCAGCCAATGTGTTAAGTTAAGCAATAATTGTTGTAGTAGAATTGATTAAAATTTATTAAATTTCGCTCCTAGTTGGCTAAGGTTAGTTGGTTGGTTAAAATAGGCAGAGGTAAAAAGTAATTGTTTAGAATCCTTTTAGGGATTTTAGGGCCTTTTTGGTAATAGGTACCAAAGGATTTATTAGGAAATGAATATTTCGCCTCATGTTCATTTCATCGTTAAGGTTTTTTATTCAGAAGCAGTAAACTTTTCCGGATTCTTACAAAAGAAACCTAACCTAATGGGTTGTACACAAATATTTTTAACTGTACCTAGAAACCAATGGTTTCGGAGAAAAAAAAACGATGAAATGATGAAACAATGCATTCGGTGAAACGTTTGTCGGTGAAATAAGGGCCTCCCCTTTTCAAAAGACTGGCCAGATAAGGCTTAACACGGAGAGAGATGGAAACTGCTGGAGCATTTGCATAAGACGCAGTTCGTATAAAGTTGGTAATCGTTAACTATCGCAACGTAAAATTAGTGCCAAAGCCTGCAATAAACGCCAAAAAACGTGCCGCCGTCGAGTTAATAAAAGCGTATCAACTGAACCAACTGCCTACGTGTCGACTAAACAGCTTGCATTTCTTTCCATTAGCCGACCCGAACTCTGGGGCCCGCCATTTATTACGGCATGAGCTACAAAGCATTTGACGGGATAATGCTGACAGAGTGCGAGCAATTTTGGCACAGTGTTAATGAAATTGAGTATATAATGGACAAAAACAAACGCGTTACGACGGAATATTACTTGTTAATATAGTTGCTCAAAAAGTGCTACTTTACGTAGCTGTTTAGCGTGCGGTAAGTTGGTTTTCGCTAACTAGTGCTTTTCACTTCGCTACTCGTAAAAATGTCATGATTTCCGCACTAGCATCGAAATGTACTATTGTATTACTCGGTAAAGTTTCATAACAACTGCTCACTATAGGTACCTACGCAGAAAATCTTGGAAACTGCAATGTTTCATTTACGAACGTAAAACATTTATTTGTTAAACTACTTAGTGGCTCTGTGAGGTGTAAATATTAGAGCCTAAGCCTGTTTTTTTAGATAAACGCAATTTACAAAAAAAACTATACTATAATGATTGATCATACTCACAAAATTCTCGAGAATCGGTTGTGGAATGTGATCTTTAGAGGTTCGCTTCGCTCGTTCGTTCAAAAAGTACCCTGGAGACCGGTTTTGCTAGGCCTCTTCCATGTTTTCTATTCCCGGCAATAACGAATGTTTGATGGATTACCGGTCAATTCGTTTTTTCATCGATTTTCCACCTCTGTATACCTTTGCAGAGCCGATTCCAAGATCTCATTTACAAACAAATAAATATACAATTGCTGCTCGTCTGATAATGTAGGATAATATACCTTATACTCATTTTGTACTATTTAATATACGTTAACTTTATTACAGTATTCAGTGGAACTGACATGATGACTTGATGATTTCGCTCTGTTCTCATTTGATTATATTTTATTATTTGAATTTTAATCCTCAGAGACATATTTACATCTCCAAGAACTAAAAAAAGTATTGTTTCTCTCTTTTTTTTACATGTCTTTGATATTGTAGTTTATTTTCTTATTAATGGTGTATAATTTAGAATCAACAAATTATATATCTATTCATTGACTTGTTTACTCTTGTGGCCTATTTGCAGAATATGTGGATTTGATTTTTTTACTTGCATATGAAACAAGTTACAAGAGAAGTAATAAACTCTTTTCCAATGAAGCAGTACCGGATGTAGAAATTCGCGATAAACACCAACCCTTATTTCTCCAGATCTTCCCGGAATCGCCGCCAATTAACAACTGAGCGAAAAAACAGTTTATCGCTGATAGCATGTAGTAACGAACAAACATACGTGCCTCGAAACTCATTAGCTACTTCCCCCAACAGCTGAATGTATTCACAACGCTTCACCTCACTAAAACGAACCAATGTAAGCAGGTCTACGTTTACTCGTTGTTATTAAGAGTCCTGGCATCAAAGTATATTAGGAGCTGGTGACACGAGGTGAAACTAGTTTTGAATAACGTGGCAGGGAAAAAGAAACAAATGAACAAATAATGGCGTAACGCTTTGGCGGAAAAAGACGCGGAGGCGAGCCGGTCCAATTTGTCATCCTGTATACGTCGCGAATAAATCATGCTTGCAGATTTAAGAGTGAACCTCTGACGTCACACTTGACCAACAATCATGGCCATGAATACGAATTTCGCATTATTCAAAAATGCATACCAACATTGTGCAACGTTTCAATTTACGAAAGAGATTATATGTGTATTAATACTAGTGGCTCTGTGAGCCATAGACCTCGCGAGTGTGTCGTTTTTCGTAAAGGTTTTTTTTTATTTCCAAAAAATGAATTGACCTGACATCTATGTAATTAAAAAACCTGGCCAAAAAATTCACGAGAATCGATTGAAAATTGCGACTTGTTTAAATAACAGCCATACAGCGGGACAGAGGGACATCTGTACATACGAAAGAATTTTGAGCCAAGCTGAACGAGAGAACTTCGTTCGCTACGCTCGCTTATTCAACTAGGTCACAAACTAGTCGTTAAAGTGCTACAAAATGAACGGGGCCTGTTGTATTCCTTTGGCGATATGTGATAACTATAAGATGTCCCCGCTAATATTTTCTTTGTATTTTTCGAAATCAGAATGATAAATAAGTTTCTGACAATTTTTTTTAATTTTTGGGTGCAAGCTTTTATTGCCGACCGTACTTTTCTGTATACCATCATCAACTACTCATTGAGACGACTCTAACGGGCCCAAACTCAACGGGGTTACGTCAGTTAAGTAATGAATTCCCATGGCCACCTTACTGTCTCCATCATCAGATCAGCTCGATGGTACCATAATATTGAATCGTCATCCAAACTATACTTATACCTACCCAAAATTTCAGTTCAATCGGTCACCGGGAAGTGGGTCAAATTTAACTTGCAAGAGAGTCCCATACATACATACATACCTTCATACTAACAGGGCAAGTTAATATAAAGCTTGTAATATTTGACAGAAAAGGGCATCAGATACTAATGCAATAAATAATTAGGTACTCTTAAGACAGTTTACATCAAAATAGATAACTCCAATAGAAGGCTCCTGAAGACGGTCGATTTGAGATCCAATGGACATTTTTATTCAAGAGGAAGGTCAGTTACCTACTTATTTAAACATTATTCTAGTACAAGACTCCAGTTCTCTACCATTGCTTACATGAATAGTAAACCCTAGGATAGATTAAAACTAGAAAAAAAAAAACACAATAAAAACCAGCTAACATGCACGTTTTAGAATTATACTCACACAAGGACATTAAGTAGTCGAATAAAACAGAAAAGCAGAATAGCTCCAACACCATTATAGGCACAGCGCGACACTAACTGCACCTTTATACGGATATATAGCCAGAAAACTGTTAAATGTAAAGCGTTAAATTAATTCTAAAGACTATGTATGCGAATGATATCAAGCTAGGTACTTTGAATACCTGGTAACGTACACAAATTTGGTTCTTATTTGTTACTAGCTTTTGCCCGCGGCTTCGCCCGCGTAGTAAAAGTAATTTTCCAATAATTGTTGAATTGCTACGCCGCCTACTAACCTACTACTGCTAACTTCCCCTACTAATAACCCTTCGTCATAACCCATTATGGTAAATTAATTTTTATTTACTATTATATTTATGCCCGTGTGGTGGCAGGTTAGAATTTCACCACCCTCTTTCTTCCCGTGTGTGTCGTAAAAGTCGATTAAGAGAGCAGGGTTGATGTGTGTCGTGGGTGATGGGCTAACAACCAAAGCAATATCACTTTTTGTCGATCTTTTATACCCACATTTATGCTAAAAGTGGCTCTGGAACATAAAGTTCATGTGCTCTGCCTGCCCCTTTTGGGAATAAAGGCGTCAATGTATGCATGTATGTACGTATTTCTGTTATTAAATTTACAATCATGATTAAGGAGAATCTGTCCTCTGGAATAAAAGCTACTTTATGTTCATGAACATTAATGTTGAAATACCAAAATATCTCCACGAATGTTAAGTCAAATTTGTGGCCTGGACATTGCTATAGACTTGTTTCCTAAGATTTTTTTTGTATGCTTTTCGAACCAGTATTTAAAATAAATACCCAAAAATTTGTTTTAATTTAACGGCGGCCAAAATGCTTAACATATTAAAAGTAAGCAGATCTTCGTGCAGCACCTTGAATGTACTTATTACGGATGCAGGCACTTTCCCAATGTCTCCTACCCTCCCGTCCCGCCACGCCGCCCGCACTCGCCTAGGTACCGATTGCTGACGATCGAGATGGCACCGAATACAAACTTTAAATCTATAACCCTATATAATGCAGGTCTCGTTCCATACCTCAAAAGCAAAAATTGAACCCTTATTTATAGGATCACGTGTGGCTGTCTGTCAGTCCGTCTGTTACAACCGATTTGCTACGAAAAAAACTGGACCGATTGAATTGCAATTTGGCACAAATATTTTCATGAATTTTCATGTCCACAACATTACATTTCAAAATCAATGTGATTTTCGTTATTAACGTCCCAAAAAACCGTTATTAACAACGCCCATATTGATATTTAGACGCCACGTTGGAATGTAAAATCGTTGTTGTTTTCCTAATCAGCGACCCGATAAACCATAGAAACAATAGATGCCGATGTTGATTTTCAGATTTTGTCACCACATGTCTCCTTTTAGGGGTTGAATTCTCAAAAAACCGGAAACACTTGTTTACTCATTTATCGTTAGGAATTATCCTGTGAATTCTCGAATAAAATTGTCTAACTAATCTTTTTTCTCCATACAAACTTTGGACCTCCTTTTTAACTCCTTTAGGTGTAATTGATTTCAAAAACGCTGAAAGCACTTTATTTGTAAATTAATAAGTAATCTGTCCACAAAGTTTTAAGTACGTAGTAGCTAAAAATAAGTTTCCCTTATACAAAATTTGGACCCTCATTTAACCCTCTTAGCGGTGGAATTTTATAAAACGCTGAAATTACTTTTTTTGTATCCTAATAAGTTATCTTCCTACAAAGTCTCAAGTCTCTAGTTCAATAAATAATGTTTCCCCTCCACAAACATTGCATCCCTATTTAACCCCCTTAGGGGTAGAATTTTCTAAAACGCTGAAAGAACTTTTTTTGTATCTTTATAAGTAATATCCCTACAAAGTTTCAAGTCTTTAGTACAAAAAATCATATTTCTCCCATACAAACTTTGCATCCCTTTTTAACCCCCTTTGGGATAGGATTTCCAAAAGTCCCGTCTTATCCCTTGCCTACGTCATTAAAGGAAGTTCTGGTGTAAATTTCTTGTTTGTAGTCCCAGTTGTTTTGAATACAAACTTTGCACCCTTATTTAATCTCCTTAGGGGTGGAATTTTAAAAACGCTAAGGATATTTATATTTGTATCCTAATAAGTAATCTTCGTACAAAGTTTCAAGTCGCTAGTTCAATAAATAATGTTTACCTCATACAAACATTGCACCCCTATTTGACCCCCTTAGGGGTAGAATTTTCTAAAACGCTGAAAGAACTTTTTTGTATCTTTATAAGTAATATCCCTACAAAGTTTCATGTCTCTAATACAAAAAATAATGTTTCTCCCATACAAACTTTGCACCCCTATTTAACACCCATAGGGACAGAATTTCCAAAAATCTTGTCTTATCCCTTGCCTATGTCATAAAAGGAAAATCTGGTGTAAATTTCAAGTTTCTAGATACAGTAGTTTTTAATTCAAATTTTGCACCCCTATTTAACCCCCTTAGGGGTAGAATTTTATAAAACGCCGAAAGTACCTTTTTGGTATCAATAAGTAATCCTCCTACAAAGTTTTAAGTCTCCAGTTCAATAAATAATGTTCCCCCATACAAACTTTGGACCCCCATTTCACCCCCTTAGGGAAAGCATTTCCAAAAATCCTGTTCTATCCCCTACCTACGTCATAAACAGAAGTTCTGGTGTAATTTTCAAGTTTCCTATTCCCAGTAGTTTTGAATACAAAATTTGCACCCCTATTTAATCCCCTTAGGGGTGGAATTTTCTAAAACGCTGAAAGAACTTTTTTTGTTTCTTAATAATTAATATCCCTACAAAGTTTCAAGTCTTTAGTACAAAAAATCATATTTCTCCCATACAAACTTTGCACCCCTTTTTAACCCCCTTTGGGATAGGATTTCCAAAAGTCCCGTCTTATCCCTTGCCTACGTCATTAAAGGAAGTTCTGGTGTAAATTTCTTGTTTTAGTCCCAGTTGTTTTGAATACAAACTTTGCACCCTTATTTAATCTCCTTAGGGGTGGAATTTTAAAATACGCTAAGGTTATTTATATTTGTATTTTAATAAGTAATCTTCGTACAAAGTTTCAAGTCTCTAGTTCAATAAATAATGTTTACCTCATACAAACATTGCACCCCTATTTGACCCCCTTAGGGGTAGAATTTTCTAAAACGCTGAAAGAACTTTTTTGTATCTTTATAAGTAATATCCCTACAAAGTTTCATGTCTCTAATACAAAAAATAATGTTTCTCCCATACAAACTTTGCATCCCTATTTAACACCCATAGGGACAGAATTTCCAAAAATCTTGTCTTATCCCTTGCCTATGTCATAAAAAGAAAATCTGGTGTAAATTTCAAGTTTTTAGATACAGTAGTTTTTAATTCAAATTTTGCACCCCTATTTAACCCCCTTAGGGGTAGAATTTTATAAAACGCCGAAAGTACCTTTTTGGTATCAATAAGTAATCCTCCTACAAAGTTTTAAGTCTCCAGTTCAATAAATAATGTTCCCCCATACAAACTTTGGACCCCCATTTCACCCCCTTAGGGATAGCATTTCCAAAAATCCTGTTCTATCCCCTACCTACGTCATAAAAAGAAGTTCTGGTGTAATTTTCAAGTTCCTAGTCCCAGTAGTTTTGAATACAAAATTTGCACCCCTATTTAATCCCCTTAGGGGTGGAATTTTCTAAAACGCTGAATGAATTTTTTTTGTATCTTAATAAGTAATATCCCTACAAAGTTTCAAGTCTCTAGTACAAAAAATAATGTTTCACCCATACAAACTTTGCACCCCTATTTAAAACCCTTAGGGATAGAATTTCCAAAAATCCCGTATTAACCCTTGCCTACGTCATAAAAGGAAGGTCTGGTGTAAATTTCAAGTTCCTAGTCTCAGTAGTTTTGAATACAAAATTTGCACCCCTATTTAATCCCCTTAGGGGTGGAATTTTCTAAAACGCTGAAAGAACTTTTTTTGTATCTTAATAAGTAATATCCCTACACAGTTTCAAGTCTCTAGTACAAAAAATAATGTTTCACCCATACAAACTTTGCACCCCTATTTAACACCCTTAGGGATAGAATTTCCAAAAATCCCGTCTTATCCCTTGCCTACGTCATAAAAGGAAGGTCTGGTGTAAATTTCAAGTTTGTAGTCCCAGTAGTTTTGAATACAAACTTTTCACCCCTATTTAACCCCCTTAGGGGTGGAATTTTGTAAAACGCTGAAAGAACTTTTTTTGTATCTTAATAAGTAATATCCCTACAAAGTTTCAAGTCTCTAGTACAAAAAATAATGTTTCACCCATACAAACTTTGCACCCCTATTTAACACCCTTAGGGATAGAATTTCCAAAAATCCCGTCTTATCCCTTGCCTACGTCATAAAAGGAAGGTCTGGTGTAAATTTCAAGTTTGTAGTCCCAGTAGTTTTGAATACAAACTTTGCACCCCTATTTAACCCCTTTAGGGGTGGAATTTTGTTAAACGCTGAAAGAACTTTTTTTGTATCTTAATAAGTAATATTCCTACAAAGTTTCAAGTCTCTAGTACAAAAAAATAATGTTTCACCCATACAAACTTTGCACCCCTATTTAACACCCTTAGGGATAGAATTTCCAAAAATCCCGTCTTATCCCTTGCCTACGTCATAAAAGGAAGGTCTGGTGTAAATTTCAAGTTTGTAGTCCCAGTAGTTTTGAATACAAACTTTGCACCCCTATTTAACCCCCTTAGGGGTGGAATTTTGTAAAACGCTGAAAGTGCTTTTTTTGTATTCTAATAAGTAATCTTCCTGCAAAGTTTCAAGTCTCTAGTTCAATAAATAATGTATCCTCCATACAAACTTTGGACCCCCATTTCACCCCTTTAGAGGGTGAATTTTGAAAAATCCTTTCTTAGTGCTCCCCTACACCTTATAAGGAACCTACGTGCCAAATTTGGAATCTCTAGACCCAGCGGTTTGGGCTGTGCGTTGATATGTCAGTCAGTCAGTCAGTCAGTCAGTCAATCAGTCAGTCAGTTTCTTCTTTTATATATTTAGATTATTGATAACTTATGGCAGAAGATGTTACGGCGGTTGCCCGGTGTTACCAGGCTCAGTAAAATCCGCAACGAGTAGGTACAGAAAGCTTGAATGGGTGTCCGTAACATCGCCGATAAAATGCAAGAAAGCTGGCTGTGATGGTATGGCCACGTGAAAAGAAGGCCACTAGACAATGTTGGTAACTTTGCACAACAATTTTCCGTCTCTGGTCGAAGATCGGGCAGACCCAGAACAAGTGCTAAGATACATAAAAGAGTGCAAGTTATCCGAAACCGATGTCGAGGATAGAGCGAGCGGAGAGGTTTTTGAAGCATTATCAGTCATGACAAATGTAATAAACTACTTAAAAAGTACTAATATTTATATTTGTCAAGTTATTTTATTAGCGTGCGACATTCAAATAAAAGATCGTTGGTTCGAATCCGGCTCGTAATCAATGAGTTTCTTTGAACTGGTATCACTTATAGCGATAATAACTTTTACATAGAATCTTATAATACCAGACTCATATTTTTATATGTCGCTGGGCTGCTATATTCAGATATAAGTACTATAATAACCAAATAAGGCTCCTGTGTTCCTTGCTTTCAGGAACATGACACATTATTTGTTTTCTAGTCTAACTATGTATCCTCTTGAAATACGTTGCGTACATTCCTGTATTCAGAGTATACATGTCAATTTGAATGCAAGATTGTACGCATTCGCGGCATACGTCTGTCACGGAACCGTTTACGGTAGTAAATTGGATTTGTTAAAAGGAACGACATTCTCCGGCGTTCAATAAAATGTTTGCGAGTTTGCAACCTTCCTTAATATCCGCTGCAACAATTTTGTATTTACGTCTGAATTGCTCTGGAAGCAAACATAAGCGCATTGATTATGTATTTATTTGAGTAAGTGCCATTCCTTGAATATGTTACCGCAAGATTGTGAACACCGTCAGTTAATGTCACTCGCGAATTTATAAACTGTCGAAAAATTGTGAATTCCCAAAGCTATTTACAACTTAAAGCATTATTTTTCGTTAGATTATAACCTGTCGAGTAGAAACCGTCAAATTGTTAAATGGCTATCTGATTGGCATCGAATAAACTTTTCTCTGTGATCAAAAAATGACAAGATAGTGGTGTATCGTAGGCAGTAGGGAACAGGGGCTTTGTAACAAAACCGAACCGGATCACAGATAGGTTAGAAGACGGAAGCTCCCGCTTTCGTTTCAGGTTTCTATTCGTTTCAGGTTTCCGGACTGAGCCTTCCCCAAAAACCGTCAAAATTATACCGAAGATTCTTCTCGTGTGTATTATGCCAACAACCTTAACTGAAACTTATTGGCATATCCACCTTGCTAAAACTGCAAGGAGTATAAGCCATGATATAAAAAAGTCATATAGTATACAAACAAGTGAATGTCCGCCAGCACGCTCGTCTCAACTCAATTCTCCAAACGTAATTTGGTTTTCCCTATAAAACTGCATACTGTAATGCAATAAAACTTTTTATAAACAATGTGATCCGCCATATCTGTCCAATTAGAGACTTTGTATGTAAAACGTTATACTCGCTCTAGTTTTGTCTATTTTAACTTAAAGCAACAGAAACTAGTTTCCTACTGTACTTATATATACAAAGGTTCATGTTGTTGTAGAATGTCGTTTTAAAATGAGAACCAAAAGTTTGTATATTGAGTCCTGGCAACCCTTAAAATATGTACGTTCCGCAAACGAAGGTATCACAAAAACTACCGTCGAATATTTTAGTTGTATTTACTACTCCTGATGTACGCCAGACATTATCGCGAGGGTAGCCATGGCGAAGCAGGCTTTCAATGCCAAGAAGAGCCTGCTCAAAGCCAGAATAGCAGGCCATATTCGGAAGAGGCTTATAAAAGTGTACATCTGGAGCATAGCGTTATATGGAAGCGAAACGTGGACAATGACACAGCGTGACAGAGAACGATTGGAGGCCTTCGAAATGTGGTGCTGGAGGCGAATGGAGAGGATTAGTTGGAAGGATAAGAAGACGAATGAGGAGGTGCTTGAGAGAGTGAAAGAGAAAAGAACGTTGTTGAAGACCATTGAGAACAGGAGAGGCAGGATGTTGGGCCACTTGTTACGACACGATGATTTTATGAAAACCATAGTAGAAGGGAAGATAGAGGGAAAGAGGAAGAGAGGGAGACCAAGAAGATCTTTTATGGACCAAATAAAAGAAAAAGTAAACGGCGCGTCGTATCAAGAGGTCAAAACAATAGCTGAGAACAGAGAGGAATGGAAATTGCTCCACCGACAAGATTTTGAATCTTAAATATAATGATGATGATGATTTACTACTAGCTTCTGCCCGCGACTCCGTCCGCGTGGAACTCGTTTATATCGCAGCTCCATACAAACTTTTACCCCCACCTTACACCCCCTTAGGGGATGATTTCGGGGATAAAAACTATCCTATGTCACTCTCCATCTCTTCAACTATCCCCACTTCAAAAATCACGTCAATTCATCGCTCCGTTTGCCGTGAAAGACGGACAAACAGTAACACATACACTTTCCCATTTATAATATTAGCATGGATTTTCATGAACATCATTTAACATTGAACTTTAGTGCAAACTATTACGTTACCTTTTCCTATGTGTAGGATCTCACCATAAGTGAGATACTTTTGAATTAAATTAAAGAATTAGCTTAGTCTTTATGGATATTCGCTCTGAAACTACCTTATAGTAAAGTATAATAAACAAAACTCATAAAAATACTCGAAAAACATCATGGCTCAACATATATTTGCTGTTTTAAAGATTTTACATACATACATAAAGCTCAAAATATGAATAACGTTTGACTATAGACAATCGTGACGTTTCTTTGTCTTAATTCCTTACAAACCTCATAAAAAAGAGCGTTTGGGACGTTTCATACAATGAAATAGAATACTTTATTGTTGTTCACTGTGAACAATATTGATGATATGCAGGGAAGAGGTATCAACTGTGCGGGCATAACATGTTATTATTATTAACCTACAATACATCTACAATATTAGTATACAGGGTGGCCCATTTAGATCGGTCAGTATGGGAAAGTCTGAAACTATAAGATATACCAAGATCTCTTAGGAACCATGCCATCGATTTAAATAGCAAGAAAAACTTCATTCATTTCCGTAGGTACTGAAGTTTTCGATTTTTTCAATACAATATTCAGCACGTTTAAATACGTACAGTAAATTAAAGAACATGAAGATGCATTGTTTTCATTTTAGACATCATGTTTCATAGTAAAATGTACTGCTTAAGATCTACACAATCGATATCTAAATAGAAATAGGTTTAGTTTTATTCTTCAAAACGTCCGGGTTTGATTCGCAAGCTGAGTACAGGTCTTTTAAATATATGAATGCAGTTTTTCTTTTTATTAAAACCGATGACATGGTTCCTAAGAACACACCTTCGTATGTCTTCTAGTTTCAAACTTTCTTATACTGACCGATCTAAATGGGCCAACCTGTATATTAAAAATAATTACTACTTAATTTGACTAACTTCCCTTTTGTCAAAGCACGCAGTCAAGCAGACTGACTGACGCTGACTTTAGTACTGCAAATAAGGATAAAAGTGTTGAATCGTATTAAAATGCTAACGCAATTCGACATATACATAAGTAAATTATGACAAAGTGATAAGTCCTTACTCCCAGATGTAATCCCATTGCTCCCGCAAAGCACTCGATGGACCAAACAGTTTTTACGTTTGAGACTGAACTTGTAACCACTATTTAGGGTCACCACGGAACCGGGCCAAAATTCCATTCGTACCAATTGGAGGAGGGACGTCCCAAAGATCGCCATTTTTAACCGACTTCACAACAAGGAGGAGGTTCTCAATTCGGTTGTATTTTTTTTTTAATGTTTGTTACCTCAGAACTCCGTCATTGATGAGACGATTGGAAAATTTATTTTTTGTTTGTATGTAAATATATGCTTCCAGGTGGGTCCCATTTTTTCAAAACTCAGTTAGATGATAGGATCCATGAGGAATTGAGGGAACTCCTCAATTTCATTAGGCACGCGTGTAGTAATTTTGGTATTTTCTATTCTCGTGTATTTAACTACATCCGGAAATCATAAATTTCGTGGCGAGGAATTGATGATGAAGACCACAGATGACTTATAGAATTCTTCAATTATGTACTTAAAAGTGCAAATCACATCACACAGGTTCTGATATGATTCCGTTGAACATACATACATACATACATACATACATTCACGCCTTTATTCCCAAAAGGGGTAGGCAGAGCACATGAAACGTATGTTCCAGCGCCACTTTTAGCATAAATGTTGGTATAAAAGATCGACTAAATGTGATATTGCAGTGATAGGTTGCTAGCCCATCGCCCATAACACACTTCAACCCTGGTCCATTAGTCGACTTTTAATACGACACCCACGGGAAGAAAGGGGGTGGTGAAATTCTAACCCGACACCACACGGTTCCGTTGAAATAGGAACTAATGAAGTGCCATTGGTGATGATCTTGGGGAATAGACGGAAGTCCTCAAATATTATCGGCCCACATTATTCGGTTTTTTTTTCTAAAGTAATCAACGCATTTGCTATCGGAAATCAGTTCATGTGGTAAATTGAAAAAAAAATGTGGAAATGTTATCGTGGTTTGGCGGAGTACTAAATTGAAGTCGGTTAAATCTTTGTTTTTAAAGTAAATTATTAGTATAGTATAGTGTATATACCTACTTATAGTTTCGCCATGTCTTTCTGTCCGTGTCCATCTGTGGCTTAGCCCAGTAACCCTTACTACTAGAATACTGTAATTCGGCATGGGCATATAAATAAATCACGATGACAAAACAGTATAATAAAATCATGTATTATTTTAAAGTATTCCCCTTGCCCGTGTGGTGTCGGGTTAGAATTTCACCACCCCCTTTCTTCCCGTGGGTGTCGTAAAAGTCGACTAAGGGACCAGGGTTGAAGTGTGTTGTGGGCGATCGGCTAGCAACCTATCACTGCAATATCACATTTTGACGATATTTTATACCCACATTTATGCTAAAAGTGGCGCTGGAACATACGTTTCATGTGCTCTGCCTACCCCTTTTGGGGATAAAGGCGTGAATGTATGTATGTATGTATGTATTCCCCTTCATCTAAAGTGGAGATGTACCTAATATTTTTCTATAAACCAATAGTGCGGGGTATCGTTGGATAACTTGTTCAAAAATATTATATATAGGTTACCTACAACCATTTTTAACTCAGTAATCCGTTTGCGAGGCTGTCAAGTGTTTGTGTGTCCTTTAATTGGGGACGTGAAAAAATCCTAGCAATAATTCATATAATAAGACGGCTCAGTAGGTATAACTAGTAGGCCGAGTAATAGTCGAACAAATTAAATTGTACTCAGAATGGGCAATTGTCGTACAAATTCAGCCGACGCAACTGCACCATCTTAGATGGCGCGCGCGTGTCGATGTTACAAAGACAGGCAGGTAACTACAGAACCTTACACTGCGCGTGGGCCAACACTCACTAGGCCGATTTTTTAAAGACTCTTTCTATTTCATTTTGAAATATACACAAGGTTCATTGACATGAGGCCCCAAAAGTTATCAATAAGTTTAGCTATGAATATATTAGTACCTATAACCGAAATTCAGAATTTACAAATAGATAAAACTGGTTTGGTATAAAAAAAATTGTATGACTTTTACGATATCATTTCTCAGCACAAACTGACAGAAATGCAACACTACCAACGTAGCAATTTTTTGCCGAGTCTGGAAACATTCAGGATTTATAAGTAACAAATAAAATTACGATTATTAATGCATCTTCATTTTTTACGGTACTCCGTACAGTTATTGTATTTGAAATTTTCTGGATTGTATAATGTTGCGATAACCCTAGATCCGACTGAAGACTCGTTAAACTAACTCTAATCCTCGACGCCGGCGACGCTATTAGTACGTACGGTAGAAGCTAGAAGTGTCAGCACAACAGATTTTGGCTTAAAGTTAAACTATCCATTTATTTTAATTTATAGATATTACCGAGCAATAATTTAGTTTAACCTGAAAGTGCTCGCGCTATGAGCAATTAGTCCCCACGCAGCTTTGTCAAGGTCAACTTTTATAGCATCCGCCCAAGAGGAAATAAATATTGTTGATGCTCATTTGTCACTATAACAATAATCTGACCTGAAGGATGATCACGTAACGTTTCTAAAGCACGTTAAACTATCCTAACGTGCGTTCGAAAAGATCTGTCATTTAAACAACATCATCAACATCGTCCGTTATATCACCGGACATTGTTAGTGTTGTGTGTCGGCCGGGTGACAACCCTAGTGTACAAGTGGTTCAAAAAGACCAAATGCGGGTAGCTCGGAAAACCCGCGCAGCAAGAAGATGTTGATACCCGCACAGTTGTCCCGTGACCATGGATGTTGCAACACATCCGAAACGTCGGGAGACCTCAGTGAGGTAAATAAATAAGTTAATACGCGATTAAGTCCCGTTTAGTATAAATAATGTGTGAGAATCGTGAAAGTTTCAATCAATAGATCTGTCATTTTTCCATATAATAAATGACATTTAGATCTACCTGACGCGCGTACAATGTGTTACATGATTGACCTGCTGATATACCATCAGCGAGATTTGCAGTTTAGTTTTCAGTGAAATAAAAGTGGGGAAGTGTAGCACTCGGCCAAAGCCGTAGACGGCCTTAATGAATACACAGAACATAATAAGCACATCCAGCGTTTCCTGTTCCAGAGAACACGGCAAACAATTAGCCACTCGGAAGCAAGGTGGCTCGATCAACATTGCCTCTGGCACACGGAGGATTATACCCGTTTCTTTTCGTACCATTTTTTATCAAAGCTCGCCCGTCAACGTGAATTTCTATATACTTGTCAGGATTCTTTAATATTGAGTTAGAGTTCAATTTCAAGTATTTACTTAGTCTTTATTCATGCCATGCCAAGTTATTTCAATAATGGCTGTTCCCTATTTTCAGCCTAGTTTTCCTAGCAATAGTAGAACGAATCAATATTTTTAAACTGATATTTTTATGTGTGTACATACAATTTTAATAATCTGAAAAAATCTGTAACATTGCACAAACCAATATGACTAAAGTATTTGGTTTCGCACTCACGCCAAGCTAACGTCACAGAAAGAGAACGCGAAACACGCTGAAATCAAATTCAAAACGTCCATCTCAGACTGCCCTATGTTTATTAATTGACAACGTAGAAAAAGCCAGGCTTACACTACATGAAAGTACTTATCTATAGTAATATCTGCTTTGCGTCCTAGCGCATGAAAAGTCGCGACGTTACGACCCTTCTAGAATTATTGAGTTGTATTACCATAAAATTTAATTTCCAAACCGCTACAATCCACCAAATGACGAACATTATTTCATATGGGGTAGGTAACTGACCCGGACCATTTGGCGGCAAACGACCGCAATCATATAATTGCCAGCGTCAAGACCTGCCGCTGAAAACCTCATAAACAAACTTATTTAGGTACCTACAATTACTCCACTCTGAATAAAATCCTATGCAGCCCCTTTTCTTAAGCACCCGTATTGCCTGCAAACCAGGTATGAAGGAGAAATTTAGGTTAGGTTATTTGTATTAACTTCCACTAAAGGAGCGATCACACACTCTGTTCAGTGCGAGTAATAACAAAGTTGTTTTGAAAATTATTACCTTAGCCGTACCGGTCGCCGGCTACAGTAACAGTAACCTCCTAAAGTAACATTGACAATGTTTTTTTTTTAAATTTTGTATAATTAATCCGGTACTAACAAAATGACAGCAAAAATCGGCACAAACAGGACAGGAACCAAGTTCCCGAAAAAAGTTTTAGTGCTTTTTAAGTCTTAGTGCAAAGCCAATACTATGCAAATTTCGTACAATTTAGACTAATAGCGTAATTAGTTAGAGTTATTGTCTAATAAGAAAGTCAATCGGGGAAAAAGATCCAGCTTAATGAAGATTCTTTTTCGAGTCTTTACGAAACAGGGAAAATCACTTCATCTTATTGTTAAGAATATTAAGATGCCTTACAAAGAATCTGAAATGGAAGTATAATTTTCAAAAAGTATTACTCAGTATTTAATACAATAGGATGATTGTAAAAAAATGTAGTATAGACAATAGGATGTTCCAGCTTAAGGTTTTTTTGCTTTTTCTTTTTAATCACACAAACAATATTCAATCTATACAGGAAGTGTCTGTGATAAACCCGGCGTTAAGGCATGAAAATTACAGTTTGATTTCTTGGAGTTTTTTTAAATTTTATTAAATGAAGAAGATTATTTTTTTAAATGAAGAGTGTTTATTAAACTTTCAGACTTTTAACTTTTAGAACCAATTTTAGTTTATTATATTTATTAAAATAATTATTGAAACCACGAAAGGAGAATCTTCTATTACCGTGGTAATGGATGGGATGTGATTCTATTACCGCGAATGTAGCTTTTATTACCGAGGGTTCAAAAAGCAGCATTTTACTACCATCGGTAATAGTAACCTGATACACAATTCGGCACCCAATATCGAGGGTTAAAATAGTATTAGTGATTTTGGTTCCGTACTATATAAAAATAAATAAAAAGTACTTATATTAACAAAATTATGTCCACTGGTTATAAGAATAACTTCTACTTGCATACATAGCAGGTAAAGCCTACCTTTTATTAAATCACAGTTGCATTACATATTATACTTACTATGGATTGGGTATTTTGTATTCAAAGAATAAGTAAATTAAATACGGGGTATTATAAAAAACCTAATAAGTACAATACTGAGCATACTAATAGGCTAAATGACTCGAAAACAATATTTTGCGTTTTGTGTATGTAAGTAACACCTTTATCTATACTTACGTGTCGATTCCGTGTTCCAAATGGTTTAGGACTTAATTAAATATACAAATTTTGCTGGGATATACTATTATTTCCATTCACCACACATCTTAATAATACGAATCAGAGAAATTTTCAATTTTATCAAATGAAATTGTACGAACAGAACCCTAGATGTGATTTATTTTAAGAGAAGACTAAAATGTCACTCGGTAATAGATACTTCTTTTTAAACCTATTACCGACCCAAACAAATATTGAATGGGTCGGTAAATGATTCCTATAGTTACTATTACCGATTGTTATGGGATCTTACCATCGGTAATAGACTTAATTTGGAATTTAGTAAAATCTAATTCCGATCCATAAAAACTTTAGGATACAATTGTATTTTCATTACAAATCAAACATACATATTACAAGCTTGGTATAAAACCAAAACCACATAACTGGTAAGTAAATTTAGTTAATTATTACAATATTTAAACGACATGACAAAATAAGGGTTTCCATAGAAACTGCAGATTCAGTGCTAAAGTTTTGGTTAAAAATTAAGGGTTTGTTGAATAATTTCCATACCACGAAAATTGTTCTTTAATAGCGTCAATAGATCAAGATTCGAATAACTGTAAGAGATTTTATATTTGATGACATATACAAAAGATAAAGCACAAAGAAGCAAATCGCTGACTTAACTATTACCGTGGTATGCCACGGTATTAGTTTCCCCAACTAAAAATGGCGTCTATCACCGCTGTATTTTATATTCCATTTTAAATGAATTTCCAGGCCAAAAAATATATAACGAGTACGCACAAGTCGTGCAGAAAAATATAAATAACCATTTAAAATCCATAGCGTTTTTTTCAATTGTCATAGGGTATTGCGTGAAATAATAAATAAGATTCGGTGACGCCATGCGTTTGTATGACACAATCTCTTCCTACGCCGCCGTCGCAGAAACTGACGAATTGCGAGCTTGTTATTTCATTCACACACATTTGCGTAAACAGGACCGTTAGTCAACTAAATTAGGCTTGATTTCTGTCAGTTTTAATATTTACAAGTCTTCTACTCGGGTGTTGCCATGTTTTGACGGCTGTTTTGATAGTAAATTTCCTGCCATTAATATTATCATTGATAAAACTTTATCTTCTAAAGAAGAAGTTAATTGCAATTTATCAGATTGGCATGATCATCACTTGATATTCACCGACGGATCTAAAATTGACTCTAATGTTTCTTTTGCCTTCTTTGATAGTTCACTGAATAGAGGTCTAGGCTATAAGTTAAACACCAATAGTAGTATATTTACTGCTGAAGCTGTTGCTATTCTTGCTGCATTGAAACACATTAATCATCAGAATCAGGGTTTCAAAAAATTGCTTATATTAAGTGATTCCATGAGTGTTCTTAAAAACTTGCAAAATCATAAATTACATGCGAAAACCAGTTTTCTAATTTTTGCTATTAAAGAGTTATGGTTTGAACTTCAGTCTACAGGTAATTTTTCAATCAGCTTTATGTGGGTTCCCTCCCATGTAGGTGTTGTAGGGAACGAACGCGCAGATTTTCTGGCAAAAGCAATTAATGTTGCAAACTCTGGTAGTGTATTATTTAACGTGTCGTTGCCTTGTACAGATTTGATACCTGTTTTAAGGCAACGAATGATTAGAAAATGGATGTCTCATTGGAATCATGCTATTCAAGTAGAGAATAAGGGATTGTGGTACGCGTCATTTAATGTTAATAAGATTAATAGTCAGCCTTGGTTCTGTAAAAGTAAGTTTTATATTAATAGAAAATATTATTCCATCATTATGCGTCTTCGTTTTGGTCATTGCCGATTAAATTTCCACTTGTATCGTCTGAAATTATCTGATAGTCCCTTATGCTCTCACTGCTACTTGCACGAAGAAACCATATCTCACATCATTTTTGACTGCTCATCCTTCGGCATTCAGCGCCTTGTGCTGTTGGATGAACTTTCGCAATTTTACGAGCATTCAGATATGATCCCGCGTAACATTTAGGATTTACTTGTAAATAGTTGTACATATCCATCGTTGTATAAGTTCAGTAATTAGTACTGTAGGTGAAATATAGGATGTATTTGTAAATAACTACTCAGTGTTTTTATGATTTATGACGTGAGTTTGATTTTGATTGACTTTCGCAGATTTAGGTCTGTGTCATGTCTTTTTTAAATTTCGATATTTGATCTGGATGTTACTTAATATATTGTCTATTCATACTGGCTTGTGAGAAAAACACGGATTTTACATACTCATATATATACTGAAGACTTTAAATTGGATTGGACCTTATTACTGGATTGGACTTTATTACTGGAATGTACTAATATAGAAAATAACTGCAGACTTTAATACTGGACGAGATATGTTAGATTATATTAACGCTGAAGACTTTATTCTGGATTTGACTTATGTATTAATATGGAAACTGAAGACTTAATATCCAGATTGAACAATTTGGACAAGAAGATGAAATGAAATGTGCAATTGTGCATTCTACTGAAGACGTGGCAGTATGGCCTCTGGTCCTTAGCCTGTCCTAATGGACGAATAAAATAAAAAAAAATTGATTTCTGTCAAGTACAATACAATACAATACAAATATTCTTTATTGCTCACCAGACATAGTAAAAAATAAAAAAAGAGGTAAGTTAAACATAAACAATGGTAGACAACAGGCGGTCTTATCGCTAAAAAGCGATCTCTTCCAGACAACCTTAAGTATGTTTTATTGTAAATCAAACGGTTTGCTTTTAAAATGCGTATTTTGAAATGCCGCGGTAATGGTAGCCGAATTTGATACCCCCGGTAATAGGCGCCGTTACCTTATACATACCTAAGCGTGCAAGGGTGTCCAGCCTCATAACTCCGGTAACCCCTTCCTTCCCGGCCTCTGTAGTAATGTACTATTTTTCACCTGCGTGTAGAATGGACTTTCAGGATGGTTATAGGCTATATTTTATCCTGCAGGTTTGCCTGCGTTCTTTGCAATACATGGGCGAAAACGGGCAGCTACTAGACTATGTATACAATTCAAGAAAAACAATAGTCAACGAACAACATCTTTCTAAACCAAAGGAATATGAAAAATGCATTTTTTCCGCTAGTTTCTTGCCCTGTTTCGAATTCGTTTGGAAAGTACTCGCATACAGCAACGTGCAAATAAGCGTATATATCCGCGGGCAGTCTCCAAGCCTCCCTAGCCCGCCCAGTCTTATTTGGTGTGGTTCAGCGCGACCGAGTCGCCGTTACAGAGGGGTAATCACGTAACATTTCCAACGCACGTTACGAAAATTTAACCCGCATGTTTCATATAAAATTTGTCATTTAGATTTACCTAAAGTACGTACAATGCCTTACGCGATCGACCAACTGCTGAACAGATGTCAGCTAATGAAATAATTACAAAGACATTTTCCTAATATGATATTTTTATGAAATTATGCATATTTTATTTCTCAGTGCTAGTGTTAAGTCAAAGTAAAAGTTTAGGTACATCAATATTATGATCATGATCTTAATATTTGACGACCTCTGTAGCCTAATTGACAGTGACCCTGCCTGCGAAGCCAGGGATTCCGGGTTCGAATCCCGGTAAGCCCATTTATTTGAGTGATGAGCACGAATATTTGTTCCTGAATCGTGTAAAGTTGTTACTTAACTAACACGTCATTTCAGATAATCCCCATCATATCTTAAATCGTTCGAGTGATATCCCAAATCAAATGGCAATATCAACGGCAAACAATCCGCTTGCATACTATTGAATATCAGTCGGGCTGCCCCAAATTCGACAAATACCTAAACAGAATGTCGACATTGCACTTAAGACGTCGTCTGAAGGCCCACTTAGCTAACTGAGACTAAAGCTATTGAAACTCGGAGCAACACAGGATGCTTTGGATCTCAAATATAATATTGTTTGAATACAGTTGTTACGTAATTTCTGCGACTATAGTGGCGTTGTGATGAGTAGGAATTGCATGTTGCACTTAATGAGTGTCATTTTCGGCACAGCCCGACAAAGGATCATCACCCATAGAAACAATGCAGTACAACTAAAGCTTCTATCACACGCGTGAAACCCACTATTAACATTAAGGTGTTACAGGAACGCGTGATTTACTTAAGGGCCGGCAGGGGGCAATCGAGGGTCGGGAATGTAAGAGAATTATATAGTAAACGATGTTCCACAACCTTGAAAAATATTACACAGCTAGCCAATGAATGTTACTTCCTCTTGAATCATTCGAATTTAAGATAATGCTTATAGGTAAGTGTAAAAAAAAATCAGATAAACACTAAAAACGTGTAAAACGCACTCCCGTATTGTAACAACTGAGTCGTAAGTATCAAGAATTATTAAATGAATTGTATCAAATAATAAAGTTAAAACTATAGTTCAATCCTTGCAATCTTCATTTCTTAACAAATATGTACTTATTTCGTGTAAAAGTATCACAAAGATGCCCAATTTTTACGCTCTAATTTTTCATACGAATTAGTATGGAGCGGCCGGCTCACTACAAGTGCGACCGCTCGCGGCGGCCGCGTTCAGTCGGCCGCGAGCCTCCGGTCTTGCTTGCGATCGAACCGTGTACTTACACAAAATGAGTACACAGTGGTTCAAACGAAATTTTTTCTTATGTTCATTGATTAACATATTTAAATCACGTAGAACTTAACAACATGCTTCCTCGGTTTGATCATAAAAAAGGATTGGGTAGTAATTAGCACCTATAGAGTATAATTAGATGTAATTGACATCTAATTATACTCTATAGGTCGCATCTCTCAACAGATTCTCGTGAAATTTTGTTAGTGAGTTCGATATTTAACTATAGGGCCAAAATGGTTTACTGCCTTTTCGACGAAATATGTTTCTTTAAATTTCACTTCGCAACCAAATTTTCGCATAATTTTCATTTGGTAAATCAATCGTTGGCATAACTTTACTTCGTACTATGCTTATTTGGCAACATTTTTATAATGCAATACTACAACAAACTTTTATGTGGCAAATAATTATGAATTAAATGATTTGCTTAGGCAAAAAACCAACCGTCAAAGGTCATTTGGGAAAATATAAACTTTGCTTTGGTATTATGATAATTACTATTATTAGTAACGTATAGTTAGCATAATATTTTTTGTTGGATTCTGAGGCAGGTCAGTGTAGGTACAACGACGAGCGAAGCGAGGAGGAGTGTTAGGAAGAACCGCGAACCTACAGGGTGTGAGCCGAGCGAGCGTAGCGAGCGTGCAGCGGCAGCGGCCGGCGATGTTCCGGAAACGAACAATTTTTTCCTCATACTTACATTATAATCATATAATCTGACAGCTGTCACATGGAGGTGGAGTGGGAAACACGTTGACAAGCAACTCACTTTGGAATGAGACGCGAGCTGTAGTGCGGTTGTGCTCCCAACCTTCCGCCGACTTCATCACGTTCCGTGTTACAGAATTAGTAATCTGTTTTCATCCGAGTGGTTTATGATTATTTCGCGCTATTTGTAATTCTTATCAATCTGATTAAACCTAAAGAGTGTAGATCGACTTCTATTTCATGAAATATCATGGTTAACGAGAGTGGGGAAAATAATGAATCTCCTCACGTTCCGTGTTACAGAATTAGTAATCTGTTTTCATCCGAGTGGTTTATGATTATTTCGTGCTATTTGTAATTCTAATCAAACTGATTAAACCTAAAGAGTCGAAATTAAAGTCGATCTACAGACTTTAATTTCGTGAAATATCATGGTTAACGAGAGTGGGGAAAATAATGAATCTCCACCAGTTCCGCCCGACCCTCCTACATACATATCGCAAAAATCGCTAATTCAATGTCGGAGAGGCAACCGTCCCTCCCAAGCAAAAATTGTCCATGGCAATTGATTGCAAAACCTTTTATTGCGCGTATTCTTGGCGTATTCCCATTTTGTCGAATTTCGCGTTTGTATTCAAGCGATTGCCTGCCAATTTTTTTTTTTTTTCTTCGCTCGTTTACTCGGCTTCGGTCACACTAGGAGGGATGGCATAAAAATTCCACTATATAGACAGCGTACACACTTTCAGTCTACCGCGTTTCAATCGGTTGCCACGCAACATTTTTTTTTACAACCTTTCTCCTATTTCCGAACCAGTCACAGTTGGCTCAATTCGGGTTGCACAGGGTGGTTCCACAACACTTCGGGAACTCAAATACCGCTAGCCATCTGGTTGCCTCTCCAACATTGAATTACGCGTCATTGCTTTAACTATAAGCCGTTCGGTCGAACAAAACAACTGTCCACATAGTTAGATAGGCTGCGCGCTCGGTTCGGGCGAACGTTGGTAGGTATTAAGATGAAATACCTATATTTGACATAACAATTTTTATATTTGGTAACAAAATCCAAAGTTACAATTTTGTTGGCGAGTCAAAGTCCGACGCCCCACTGTGTATGCGTGCATGTGTGCGTGTGCGGTGCGCGAGCCTCTATCGTTGTGTGAGTAGCGCTAAAAACCTAAACTTCGCGTGGCGCTGCTCCGAAACGCCGCCTTAACGATATTTTTTTCCATTAACCTTCTCATTGTATGTACGTTTTACACATAAGTAATATTTTTACGTCACACTTTGCCATAATGAGAGTTTTACTGCACGCTTCGCGTACAGGAAAACTCGCATTGTAGCCAGGTGAAGACGTAAAATTTTGTACTCAACACGGGCGGTAATTCGTAAAGCCCCAGAGCGCATATTTATGGCCCTCACCTTCGGTTCGGGCCACAAAAACCTGCGATCTGGGGCATTCACGAATTCACCGCCCTAGTTACGTAATGTACCATTAATGTTTAAATATACATTTCGTATAAGTGTCATTGGGAGATATCCCACTTACATGCCCAAAGGAATCTGCGAGTTATGTTTTTCAATAGGTACCTATATGAAAAACGCAGTGAGAATTAATGAACCACAAACGCTTTACAGAATTCAATTCCTGAGATTCAGGTTTAGATTTGGACATAGGCTTCGCCTAACCTGAACTTTCAAATGCATCGTGGTGAATCTAAATACTACATCTAAATACGTATAGATATTGAAAATGATGTGGACCCATGCAAATTGTTAGAAGGGTCACTGGACCTCGTTTTACAAATTGAGTGTAAATATTACCAAAATACTCACCAATAACCGCTACTAAAATAATCGACACCATTATTGACCTGTAACAGAAACAATACGTCAATATATTTGTATTTTTTTTTTAAATTTAATATTAGAAAGGAAACATATAAAGTTATCAGACCCCAAGGAGCGAGAGTTACTATATCTTAATGTCTTTTCTAAGTTACATATTAGTTTGCAAGTAGAGCAAAAAGCAATATATTATATAGCTTGCGACTGATGATGGATCCCTTAATTCCCTCGGGATATTGCGGCTTAAGGGATCGTTATTTGCCCTCTCGTCAATATTATGTTTTAAGGCTCGGTCACTGTGACACGTATGTAGACCAAAAACATTAGTTGAGTTAGTTGAGTATGTATTGTATACATCGTCCTTCATTTCTGATAATTTCGGCATAGTAAATTCACACTGTACAAATATTTAACAGGAACGACAAAGTAGATTTAATATTTAAAAAAAACGGGTCAAGTGCGAGTCTGACTCGCTCACCGAGGGTTCCGTACAAACTATGAATTAACTCAAAACAAAAAAAAAACTTATAAAGTTGATTAAATTGCAAACTTCGCTAGGAAATGATTTTTGGAAATAAAACAAAAAATACGCTAGGTACATAAAAAGTTATACTTTTCCAGTAATATTTATGTTTAAGGGTTCCTTTTTACCTTCTTTGGTGCGGAAATGACTGAAACAAATAAACGATTCCTAAACCCCATTTACATTCTTCATCACAGTTTAAGTTTGTATTATAATATTTTTTTATTATTGCCCATTGTCGGTTAAATAGTCGCAAACCTCATTACTCAATTTGATCTACCTTTACAGGAGATCTACACATACAGACAGAATATGCTAACATTGCCATGTAACTACATATTAGAGGATAGGAATGTTTGTAAGAAAGAATATTGTCCATGATTGTATTTGTGAAAAGCGCACGACGTCAAAACAAGCTAGCTATATCCCAGAGCCTAAATTGTTTGTTTAATTTAATTTAATTTTTTAAATTAAATTAAACAAACTAACTTGAACATGTACAAGCAAGGTCCATTCTATAGATCTGTTATGACATTTTTATTTATAATTACAATGAATCAATGAATCAATATGGCACTCAACGACCTCCAAAATTAATGTTCTTAATAATAAGAATAAGTATGCCCATTTTATATTGAAGACGTTATTGCGCCAAAATTTAAAATGTAATCTCAATTTAGTTTGCAATGTCCTACCAGGATATCAGTGCCTCTTACTTTGCAACCAACATCTACGTAATTTAATATATCTGGTTATGCATGAAATAAATGAAAATACCTATATGTCAATGTTTTTTTCGCCCAAACCAATTTGGGCGAAAAAAACTTTAACTCCATAGTTGCGAGGTTTTCTAACTTAACGAAATAATTGACATAGGACAATCCTAGTGGCTTTCATCAGGGACAAATTAAATCATTAAGTGAAACCTAGGTTACCTTTACAAAATCTGTCAATTCACCTATAAACTTAATTCTTAGTTCAACTTTTGCTTAAACGGTTAAATTGAAGAATTAAAGTTTTTGGACTCCTGCCAAGTCTTTATCAGATTAAACTGAAAGCAAATATTTCCTAATGAAAGTCATTTAGAATACCGGTGTCTTAGAGATGTTAATTATATTTAACCTGAGGAACGTAAGCCCAAATTTAGTGGAGTTGATGAAAACCAGGCAATATTGCACGTTATCTTTAACTGCTGCCTTCAAGCATAAATTGAGTAATTACATGAAGTGAATACCTGACTGTATAGTTGCGTTGTAGTGAAACCAAAACTTTGCAGCATCAAAAACACACTAGGCGCTAGGTACCTAATTCTCATTAGATCCGGCTCGTGGACATCGCAGTGCAGTACAAGTGAAAGAAAGAATACGAAAAGCAAGTGTTGGTAGTATAAAGTGTAGTTGAGCGAGCGACCGAAGCGAACGAAGTTCTAGGTTTCAACTCGGGCCAAAATTATTTCGTATGTCCGGATGACCCCTTGACGGATTGACGATTGACGGAAAAATAAAATATTAGAATACTAAAGTTATGCGACACAATCAAGAAATAACGATACAAAATAATAAATAACTAACTAATTAAAACAAACAATTCCGGCCGGTAAATTACAAACTGTAAAACTTAATTATTGGGCACCGACGGTGAAGTGAGTATTTATTATCAGTGTAAGGCCCGCGTAATTGGGTACTGAAAAATATTGGATTACGGGAATTATTGCGGACAAAGCTTTGCATGCGGTTATAATTAAACGTAAACAGATTCCAAAATGGAGCGGAATCCCGTGTGTGGTAATGAAATGGTCCAACATATCCGTGGTACAATCTCGACCATTGCAAGCACTGGAATGGAATGAGGAGGCAAGGGGGAATCGCGATCTTTAGTAATATACTCGTATATGAATAACTCAAGAACAACTACCACGAGAGATTGTTATGTGTCTTGAAGAGAGACGGTTATAGTGCAGAAAATCATTCGATACTTCACAGACTCGGTGGTCTTTCAATTGTTGGTTGGTTGCAAACTTAAACACAATTTAACTATTTATTCTGGGCATATATTCTGTATTGAATAATTTTTAATCTTCCATCTGGATTCTGCTTTTTTTTATTGAATGAGTGGGCGAAGCTAACGAAGGTCCCTGCTTTGGCCAAAATTCGTTATCAACTCTCTTGATATTTTGTGAGCAGCTTCAATAATTATAGAGAATATTGTAAAATCAGTTTTTAGTAATTAAAATTAATTCAATTTTAAGATAGTGTCGCGAATTCTACAGCCCACAGAGCCACTAGCTTAGTTAGTTAGGTCGTACCACTTGTACCTACGTGGATAAAAAGACCAAAGCATTCGGTAACAACATATAGGTTTCTAGAACAAACTACTTAATTGGTCGCCTGAGTAAAAACAGCGTTCACCAATCCCGGAGGATCAACAAAGGACTAAGGTATTGAAAAACTATAGATTTCATTAAAATTCGTTAAAAATCATCCTTCATTACCGCTTCCGTTTGGTTTAACTTTTATAACGGCGCTCATTATCATTAGAATCATTCCCCCGCAGATTCCAAATTTCAATATTGAATATTTCACTGTTGGTAATATCAGCCATTAAATTGAATATTAAACTGAATCGCGAGGGAATTCGCCGTAAGTATTGCAAAATTGTAATTTTACTGTTACTATGAAAACATTTTATTGGAATGGTGGGTGATGAAAATTAGGAGCGTAAACCACCGCAGTCTTTATTTCAGCGGGGAATCGAGTTTACTTCAATGGAAACGCAATAAAATCAGTTTTGGTTGAAGAACAATAGAATAACAGTCATAAAAGAAATACAGCGTCATAAAAATCTTCGGGGAATCGCTTAAAAGAAGTTAATTATTTTATCGAGGCAATACGAAAAGCCTTATAAGACTAAAACTAAAGTAGGTGGCGGTACGCGCTACCTGACATAAGGATATTTTACTGCAGCAATCATATTTCATAGCAGAATACCTGGTACGAATGTATAGAAACAGAATATACGAATTGGCACAACGTCTTGTCAATTAAAAGACAAACCAGCAGTACCATCCTTACGTTGACAGATGGCCCGCGGGCCATCATTGCGACATCTTAATCCTCTATTCTTGCTAACCACAACCAACCACCACGCCCGTGTATAATGTATGTACATAAGACAACAATAAATAACACAACTGATAAATATACTTTCTCTAGTTACCTATTTTGCTAATTCCAAAAACTTGAATTTCATTATTCCATATAAAAGACATTTAGATCTACCTATAAATATATATAAGTTATATAACTATTAATTATCTGTAATACTCGTGTAATATAAAGTAGATTAAACTCGAACTATACGTACCTACTCAAACCATGAAAACTCATTTCATAATTAAGTATATTGAACGTGTAATGAAATAGCGCGCCTATTTCCAGACAAGACCAGTTTCATTTATTAGACTTGTTCGGAATAATTTAAATGTCGAATACAATTCCAATTCGTTGCGGTAATACTTACATACAATGTAATAAATTGTAGGTGCAGTTGATTTACAGTGACTCATTCGCTCTACGCTGGGCCCAACCCATCCAAGATTTGTAATGTTAAAAGCTTTTATTGCTGACTATACTTTTCTGTATTCCGTCATCAAATACTCACTGAGACGATTCTAACAAGCCCCTCCAAAACTCCATTGGGTTACGTCGGTTAAGTACTGAAATTCCATGGCGTCATTCTGTCTCATCAGATCAGCTCGATGGTACCATAAGATACCATCGCTGATCTGATGATGGAGACAGAAAAGACAGGCAGGAATAGTTGCCTGTCTGTCTTTGTTAAGTACCTACATCGAAACGCACGCGCCACGTAAATGGTGCGGATGCGTCGGGCAATTTGTAGGAAAGTTGGCCTCTTCAAGAACATTTAAGTTGGTCGACTAATTACTCGAAAACTAGTAATGTCTACTAAGCCGTGATATAGATTTCCTTTCAAATTCATTTTATGTACTACTGCCATGAATTTATGGGGCTATTATTGTTAACCTACGTATCTACGAAATATAATTTGCACCGATTCGCCGTACAATATGTTCGAGGAAATTATATTTGAATTTCTTACGCGTAAGTCTGAGTAAAGATGTTTTAAAATTCAGCGCTCCCAGGGACTCGTGTTGGGAGTCCCTACTTGTATCTCTTCCTGTCGACACAACTAATCGTCACACTAACAAAGGGATAGCAGCGCTTGTGACTCCGCCGCCGTATAGCTATACCAGTTTGCCTCTGAATTATTTAAAAAAAATATAGGTTACTGGCTAAATGGGTTATTAAGTAATATTTTTATATTATTTGCATTTGCAGGTATCTAATGATATTCAGTACATAGATTCCGAAAAACTCATTGGTACGAGCCGGGATTCAAACCAAGCGCCGCCTTATGACAGTCACATGCTTGAAACGCTTGAACCAGACGAAATATAATTTGAAGAAATAAATGAATCATACCTAAACTAAACCCAAAAACTGACGACGAATACATAAATCCATTTAAATGTTTTAATGATTTTAGTACCCACAGCTCTTCAAACGACGCACTCGTTCCGTTTATATTTACGAACGTGTAATGAAATAGCCGCGCCTATTGCGGGACTAGGGAGTTTCATTTATTTGCGGGCTCGGACTAATTTAACTGTCAGGCGAAATTTGCGAGGCGGAGAACAAATTGTTCCAATGTGTTGCGGTGTATACCTACTGAGGAAATAATAACAGCTGATTAATTGTTCCGAGCGGATGGACGCCTTGCGAGTCTCGCCAGACGAGGTTGATTTATTTCGGTTACGGTCGATACAGCCTATTTTTGCCAGCTAGTCTGAAACCTAGCGGAGCCGAGCGGTGAGGCACCCATCGGATCGTAACACTGGTTTTTTTCAAATACTATGTTCAAATAACATTTCATATTTAACAGTGGCTTTTCGGTGAAGGAAAACATCGTGAGGAAATACGCCAATGAGGTCTAGTTTTCCTTCTGGGTTGGAAGGTCAGATGGCAGTCAGTTTCGTAAAAGTAGTACCTATGGCAAATGTTGGGATTAGGTGCCAAAGTTGACCCCGGGCTCCTTCAAGGCCGGCTCCGGGAATAACGCTACGAGGTTGATGAGTCTGAAACCCACTCGACGAATTATATCTAAACAGCATGCACTTATCGCAAGCTGCGACTGCAGTAGGTAACTCCCGATAGCCGATGAAATGATCTGAATATGTCGCCTTGAAAAAGTCATGTATGGGTTTAATTTAAAATGTATTACTAAAATTAATGACAAAAAAACCACAAACACTCAGTCAAGAGTGAATGGCTAAAGAAGGATGGGTAGGTAATTTTGAAACAACATTTTATAAGTGCTTAAGATTTGTTTTGACCACCTTAACTTACTGTAACTTTTTGAAGTGAAAACTTCTTTAGCGGCGCTGTACAATTTTTGGGATGGGGAAAAATTGTTAAACTCGCGACATGTGTAGGAGCGTAGGAGGTCACGTGACGTGTAGGGCGTAAGGTTTCGTGTTGCCAATTGCCGAAATACAAAAAGCGGGAGTTGCGGGAATGAAAATGCGGATTTGCGGCATACGTTTATTTTTAGGTTTTTTTGATGTAAGACGTACGGGGCTTGGGGGCGGGGGCGGGCTTGCAAAATTAAAATTATTCTAGTTTTTTTTTAAGCAGTTCGCAAGTATTCACTCCTGCTGGCACTCTCGGAGTGAAACCCGGTGTTTTTTTCATACAGCCCTTTCAGATGTTTCTCTGCTGAGCAAAGGCCTCCACCATTTTCCTCCACTCGGCCCTATTACTGGCATGCTCCTGGCAACCCAAGCAGCACGCATCCATTTGGATCCCGTTCCGCCATCTCCTTTTCGGTATGCCTCTGCTCCGGTGGCCGCCTTCCAGGGATCCATTCCGTACTTATCTTGGCCCATCTTTCAGACATGAACAGCTTATGGTCTCCCCACATCTATCGACGCGGAATCGGCGTTAGCCGATCAAAAAACTCTTTATGTCCACGCAATAAGAGCGAAAAAGACGTCGATCGGCTCAGCTGATGCGAAGCGACGTCCATCGACGGGATAACGAACAAAACACGAGGAGTGTGGTCCAAAACATTCGGTGAAAGCCGATTCCGCGTCGATAGGTGTGGGGAGACCCTTAGTCTCCCATCTTAATCGAATCATCATCATATCCAGGAAAGACTACCTGACTAACTAAAGACATAGACCTTCTTGAAAGAGTACCAAAGTGGTTCTGCGCCATCCGCATCCAGCGGACACCGTCGATCTTTACCAGGTCATTAGCCCACGACCAAACAACGTACCAAAATTGAACAGCAATCAAGTGATATCATGATTTTTATTATTACAGTAAAGGAAATTGTAATTTTACAACCCGCTCATTGACTAGTGTATCGTCCCGTTTAGAGTACAAGTAAATTTATTCAGGGATGAAGATCTATTACGTTTAAGTTTACAAACAATGGGCGCGTTACAGTGTAGGATCTGTTAGTTAGCACAACAACAACGTAAACTAAATAACGCGATGTTAGTTTAGTACTTAATCAGTATGTGTGTAAAATTTATGTTATGTTAGTCTTGTGTACTCGATAATTTAATAGACCGGCATTCTATAGTCGATCAGGTAAATACAATTAGGTATGTCTATCATTCACTGATATTTTGGGCACAGTCGCGAATTGTGTCAAATGTACCTATAGAAACACAGCGAACCACATCTCTGCTGTACACACACTAACGGCATTGAAATTATAGTCGATAATGGGTTTTTCTGTGGTTAATAATTACTTAGGTATTTATTAAATTGACAATACTGTTGTACTGTAGTTTTTTATTGTTAAGTTTAGAGTTTAGTGCAAGCACCCATTTTCTTGCTTATGTAATGTAATTCTCGCCTTATCATTGAAGTTTTTCTTGTATCATTTGCTTTGTTTTTTTTTATTGTATCAGTATGCTCTGTGTTAGTGGTTGGATGTCACTGGTAAGGAGCAGGCTGAAATCGGCGCTGCAGCCGCCATGCTGTAGCATTATGCTGAGCTTGTTCCGTTTTGCTGGCACACGATGTGTCATTGTTTCTTATTAAGTATCATATTTTATACCATTTTGTTGTCTGTGCTTATTTGCTATTTCTAAAAGTTGCCTGGCCAAAAAGAACCTTTTCATCTCTCGACAAAACGTGAGCAAAAAACAAATGGGTGTTGTATTGTATCGTATGTAGAATTTGCACCATTGTGATGAGCTTGTGCCTGCTAAGGTTCAACATAAATGTTGCTGGTAATAATCAATCTATTTTACGTATTGCTAATTATTAGATCAATTTATAAAAACTAAAAAAGTGTAATGAAATAAAACTAAAACCCCGTGCCGGTGCCGGTGCCGGTCGATAATATTAAAAACCTTAAACTTTTTATTCCTATATACCTAGTACAACATTTATTGAAACCACGCGGCTGAGAACTTTGTCCATATTTGAATCCTACGCGCAAGTACATGTTAGGTTTTAGGTGAAATAAATGTTCTTTGCAAGTAGATAATCAAATACTCAATAATTAATAGCTAACTCTAAGATGTAACATTTTTAATAACAACATGCAGATATTTGTCTCGCAGTTCAATTGAAAACTTTAAGAAATTAAATCCTTGTATAAAATAATTAAATAGTTTTTTATGTTAAACCGGTTGAGTTTCAATACATTCTTCTTAAACTGTATTAAAAAAAACTTATATTGCAATCTGTGGGTCAAAAAAAGATCTATATGTATAAATGACATGAAAAAGAATAAATAAACCACCATTATGATTGAATCGCAAACGATACAAAAATAGCAATGAATTAATCGAAGAGAACAAAAACCAAGAAAACAAGTTCTACAAACGTCTAACTAATGAATTACACTCAATTCAGTCATAGGTCATTGCTTCACTTTCCACTGTACAAACTGAAAATTTTGCAAAACGTCCGAATTTAGGACGAAAAGGTTAAAAGATTAAAATAGAATGTACGAATGTTATTCTATAGAAAGTTAACCCGGTATCAGTGCTAACACAAAGTTAAAAGAAATACAACGTTAAATTCAGTGGTGGTGTGGTGGATGTGGCAGACAAATTATTATCTGCTCATAACTTTTACAAAAGTTGAGAGTTGCCGTCACAGTTTCGCAAAATCTTTGTCGATTACGCTCAAACTTCAGTTAAACACTTACCTGTCGACTTAGAAACTTCCACACAAGTGTCAATACAAAGTTTGCGTTTATTTACAGCACATACACACTTCTCTAAGCTATTGTCTATTGTAAATGTCAAAGTTTGTCACTCGTGTAAATAGTTCGAGGAACGCGCGAGTCGGGGGCTGCTCCGGCCGGAGGCTGTGTCAGGAGCGCACACTCGCGAGGGTCGAGCGCGACTGCCGTGGAACCGGCAGCGCGCTTTCCACCTATATTATATAAACGGCGTTATATACCGATTTTTATATTTACCCGCACTCATACATATTTAACTTTTTTCCCATTTCACGTCGTTTATTCCACGTATGTGCCGAGGCGCGCATGTGTGCGCCCATTGGATCCGAACGGAACGAACGCTCCGCTCCTCTATTTACGTGTTTTTAGAAAGGGTAAAGCTTTATACCTTTCCTTTCTACTATTCGCTCAGTAGTTGTGCGCAATACTGAATACCGGCGAAATATTTCGCTTCGATTTATGAGTTTTATTTTTGCGAGTAATATTTTGTTGGTTGGAATGTTTTATCAATTCAAACCCACTCGGACTGTGCATGGGAATGGGAACCGAAAACCACTTAGGATTTTACGCGTGGTAATACCGTGGAATACTTGTGAAAGAAATGGTTATCGGAGCGTTTAAAAATACGCATCGAATAAAATATTGCATTTTTGCTTGTATTACGTTACGGATTTTTAGGCTGACAGCGTGTTAGAAGCTTGCCGCGTATGCGATAGTGGTTAGATCATGTAATGACATATAGGTATATACCTACTTCTAGAATGTATACTGTTTCGGTTGATAACACATAATACTTATACCAAGTACGTAATTTACATCACCATGCAGCCTTTTACATTTTTGCACGTTTAATATTCAAATAAATATACCTACCCTTAAGGTAGGTAATACCTAAACCCCCTAATAAATGGTACGAAAGTTAATTATACCTATAGATACAATAAAAAAGTAACTACCTAATTTTATTTATTTCAACAAATATACAGACAGCGATTCCAATCTCATCGTACTAAGTGCATGGCAAGTAAGAAGAAGTTATGAAGCTCAGGAACCTAAAACACATTAATTTTATTTAATCGTATGGCGTGTATACATGAACGTTTTATGCAATAAAAATTATAAGTCCACATTCAGGGTCCCGAGCCACGTGATAGCGTCAGGTGTTAACTTATACAGATCTTCTGGACGCCCTGGGTATGAGTGCAGGGGGCAGCGTTGTATGCTATGATCTATGTTTTGATCCTCCTGGCCACAGTCGCAGAGCGCGGAGTCCCGCCAGCCCCACTTGTGCCGGAAATAGTTACACCGTCCGTGTCCTGTTCTCAATCGGTTCAAGCGGCACCAGAGTTTGCGTGGCAGGTTGAAGCCGTCAGGCTTAGCCGTAGGATCGATGGCTTGAAGGACAGCCCCAGATGCTTGGGCATTCCACTCGTCCTTCCAACTCTGTCTCAGGTCAAAACTTTTCAAATTTTGTGCTGCATCGCAAGCAGGATGTCGAGACTTAAGCCGGTGTGCGGGAGGGTAGCAGAAAGACTGGTGAATACGAGTAGGTAGAGACTGTTGCGAACGTATCATGTCTGATTCTCTCTTCAGCGCTTGCTGCCAGCGTAGGTGTGGTGGAGCAATATGGCTGAGAACCGGGAGCCAATGAAGCGGGGTGGATTTAATTGTGCCTGATACACATCGCATAGCCTCATTTAATTTAGTCTCTACTTTTCCTACGTGTGCACTACCCAGCCACGCTGACGCGCAGTATTCGGCAACAGAGAAGACTAGCGATATAGCTGACGTGCGCAGGCAATCAGCGGATGCACCTCATGTAGTACCGCAAAGTTTGTGGAGGATGTTGTTTCGAGAGGCAACCTTCAGAGCCACTTTAAGATTGACGCCTTCAGAGTTCTAAATCGTGTAGAAATAAGCGTCATTGTAAATGTGTTATAAGTATACTTATAACACATATACGTATGGCTAGACTTTAGATAGATAGGTAAGTCAGTTCAAACTCGACAGTGATTGAACTTGTACACTTGCACCATGTCGCGGGTTAGTAAACTTGGCTAATTGAAACTAATTTCACTGTAGAGTTAGCATCTTAAGCATCTTAAAAACCTTTCGACTTTATGTGAATGCCTTAATGCCGATTTCACACGGGGGCAGAACATTGAGGCAGAACAGTGGGCAGCACAGTACTGCTACCGTTTGAACGCACAGTACAGTACTGTCTTCTATCTGCTGTCTACTGTTAACTGTGCGTTCAAACAGTATCAGTTCTGCCCCCGTGTGAAATCGGCATAAGAGAGGGAAAAGTGTGACCGGAAATTATAGGTGTCTTGTTCTAGCATGGAAGTAAGAGCAAGACATGAATAATGGCGGCCACACATTTCCGGAAAATACAACAACTTTTCGACGATGATTTCAAACGTTTACTTAATTCTGACTAATTAAAATACATGACCGATGGTCATGTATTGCAAAATACCTAGGCTCCATTGTCTACGGTATTATCGAAAATTGAACAGGATATTTTTGCATTGACAAATATGCCAGTAATACTGGCCCCTTTGTTCCCGCAGCCCGGCTTTAATAGTGCCATTCAATGGACTGTTTGAAATAAATTGCGAACGGTCAATCCATTAAACTGGACGGGAAATGTGAAATGTGGCTGAATGCCGCTAGCCTGGTTCAAAAGTAGCCAAACCAGTGTAAATCTGATCCTCGACTACGAGCAGTCGTAACTAATTTTGGGGTCAAGATAGAGAGAGATGGATGGATGACGCAGGAAATAGAGGAATGAATGGTGAATGACGCGAGAAAAGTTTGAACAGCATTTGGCTGAGTAGATACTTCACGCAGTCATATACCGCGAGACTTTACTTTGCCATTAAATTGTACAGTCGACGTCAAATATATGATACAGCTTTGCACCTTATTCTATTATGATAAGGCGAAAAATGTATTTTTATCGTTAACGTCGACTATATCTAACAGTCGACTTCATAGATTTATGTAGGTACTACACAGTCAATGATATGGGACTGGTTTGATAGTGATTGTATGTTGATGGAGATACTGCTTTAGTACCTACAAAAATAAGACTGTTTAAAATACACCTACTAAATAGGTATAAGTATATTATCATTATATAGTGTTCCATCATGGTTTCCCACTTTAAAGTACAGTCCTAGTCTAGTTGTAGAAAACTTGTACATAGCATTTATTTACGCATATGCTATGTGCATTAGCACATTACCAACGTTTATAAAAACTAACTTCTGCTCCGTCTGCGTGGATCTTATTTATATCGTAGCTCCATACTAACTTTCATCTCGCATTTCACCTCCTTAAAGGCTGATTTCCGGGATGAAAACTGTCTTATGTCCTTCCCCGGGATTCAACCTATCTCTAAACAATATGTCATTCCAATCGGTTCAGCAATTTAAGGGTGAAATGGTAACATGCAGACAGACACACTTTCGCATTAATATTGTTTTTTTCACCACCACAGCTATACCGTCTATAGACTGTCTCATACAGTTATCCTTCGGGCGTTTCTAATCTCGCCAAGATCATTTTCGATGAACGATGGCATGTTGCGGCTCCGTATTTCAACAGGGGACCGCTTTGACTTACAGTATTTAAGAATTGGAGTCGGAATTGGATTTCTCGCGCACATTCGCTTCCACGCGTGATGCCTAAAGTAATAAATTGCTTGGCTCGGCAAAACACCTCAAAGCAAATTTGCAGTAGTTTCGCAAGAATGCTCACTAGAACGCTCACAAAAACGCTCCTGATTGTATTGTGAGCTTTTACTTGTGTAGCATTACAAGTGAATGCTCAAGTGTATCACCTAAGGCCGCGTCTATGGACGAGCGAATGTTGAAACACGATGTCCGCGATACATATACGTAAATAAAACCGACCAAGTAGTAGCCATTTAGCCGGCAGGGCGGGTGGATGACTCGAACAAAAACATGCAAAGTTGTGAAAAGTTTAACTAAACATTTCAGTGAAAATTTTATAGCTTACAGCTTGCAAACTCATGATTTAATTTGATTCTGAACAAATAAGCTTAGTTAATACTTTATACTTATAATTTATCGTAACGATAAATTTAAGCATTATGTAACTTTAGTGTATATGATAAGTATGAATATATTACATTAATTATCAATTAAAACAATAACAAAACTATCAATGTAAACAAAAATAAACGAAAAATAAAAATCATACACAAATACATATTTGGGATGGCAATGCGCTACCAAATTATGCCCTTGCTTGTTCACATCCAATTTTGATATATCCTGTATAGGGTTTTTGCAAACTATCCACAATTACATGCAAGAGCGGCTTTTCTTCCGTTTTTTCTTTCTTCAAGGTATAGGGGAGGAGCAGTAGTTAATTAAAAGGAATGCCTACCTGCGATTTTCCCATACAAACGCTCTCGACTGTTTCCTCTCTGGTTTTTGAACATAGAGCAATGAATTTTTCAAACAAGAACAATGTCATCAATATCTATGCCACTATGTTTTGCTTTTTTGGATATTTTCATTTTAAAGAAACTTACAGCGCCTTGAAAATCGAAAAAACGGCTTAATTGAATTGTTTACCAAAAAAGGCGCAGTATACAATTAATGACAACAAATATTAAAAAAAAAACATAGCGGCGTAGATTATTTTTTCTTCTTGCACTTCCCAAAATTTTATAATGATTGGTTGCGTTTTGGAGGAGGAAACAGTCGAGAGCGAAACCTCGATTTCTGAGTTTTTTGCGTGATTTTTAGTCCGAGTTGCTGTTGCAGCGTCAAAAATTCGAGATTTGAAAAGTTGCTCAGCTAGGCATTGCTCTTAATGTATTGATGGACAGGAGACGCCTATAAGCGTAATTCGATTGTTATTTCTATTGTGTCTGAATTTAGATGGCCACAGAAATGATCCGGGTGCGTCTAGGAGCATCTCGATGAGCATTGACATTTTGATGATAATTTTCATATGTCAATGATAATGAGCAATAAAGAGACGGAATGAGAGACCAAATACCAAGCCGAATCCAATTCAATTCGTGAAGTCAAATAGAGAACTTGTAATAAAGAATGATCGATACTACCAGCGCTCACAAACCGCTACAACGATCATAATCACTAGACCCCGGATTCTTGTCGCGATCACGTGACAATAGGGTGATTTGGGGAGTAAATGGAACAGTACCTATTAATTAATACGGATTTATTAAGATAATATAATACAAAAAACAGATTAAAATGTCGACGTCGCTCTTTCGTTAACGGACTCTCCGTAACAGATCAATAGTTCTTCTAAATGACTTGCGGTTAGGCTACGTCTTCTCGCAGAATATATCCACTTCAAAAAAGAAAAGCTTCTTTCCACTGGGACAGATGTTAGCGGAGCATATTTGAAAAGTTTGCGGTTGTCAACAACAGTTTATATCTTTTTTTTTTTTTTTTTTAATTTATTTATCAAAAGTACAAAACAATAAACAATGTTATGTTACTCGCCAAACTGCGATAACAGTTTGTTGGCGAGATCGCGCTCATTTTAACTAATGTTAAGTACCTATGTTAAAAACTGTTAGGTTATGCTACATGAACTACATGTGATCTTAAACACTAACTTATACACTAAACATGATAATGCCTGAACAAGTGAACACTTCACCCCGTTTAAAAACTGTGAGCATTCTTTTTTTATCTATGTGAGTATTAATGTAATTTTTCCAAAAACGTCTTTTTTAATCTACTTTTTAATTCAACTATGCTGCATTTGTTTTTTTCTCTTAACCAATCAGTCTCGTTATATATTTTTGGTATCATAAAAATATTAGCCCTTTTGCCATAGTAGTTTTTAGCAGAATTCTGTACATATTTCTTTGCCCTTACATTTTTAGTTCCATATTTATTTTGTTTTAAAACCTTGTACTCATTATTAAAATAGTTTTCTACTGCTATCATATATTGCACCCTTTGATGTATAGGCAATATTTTACATATCTTGTACAACCTCTCATAATCACCTCTAAGGTTATTTTTAGTCTTTTTACTGACAAGGTATTTCATAGATCTTATTTGTAATTTTTTAATTTCATTTAAATATGTTTGAAAAGTTCGGCCGTAAACACTAAGCCCATAACCAATAACCGAGTCGGCTAACGCATAATACACAACAAGCATGGTTTTTTTACTTACTACCCTATTTAAGTGGTACAGCTTACTTAGAACTGAGCGAAGCCTAGAACAAACTGCAGTGACATGTGTCTTCCAGTTGAAATTATTATCAATGTGCATGCCTAAATACTTATACGTCTGCACGTATTCTAACGGTTCACAGTTACAATTTTTATTTGAATGGTTGTGTAAACAGTCTTACCCGTGACCGATGACACCAAAGTCTTTATAGTTGACATAAGGAGCCCTGCGATTGTATGGAGAGTAAATGTGCATACATTTAGTTTTTGTTAAGTTTATAATAATCCCGTTGTCATGGGCCCATTTAGTTACATTATCAAGGTCATTTTGGATATTTTTATGAGCTTCCGTCATATCTGCATGTGAATACAGTAAACACATATCATCCGCATACATGTATACTTTACAATTGCGCACAACGTTGACAACACTGTTGACGAGCATCACGTAGCCGACAGGGCCGTACACCGACCCGGTCGGCACCCCGAGCGTGACGTCACACTCCGCGCCCGTGGTGCCGGCGAGGGTCGTGCGCATGCTCCTGCCCGCCAGATAGCTGCGGAACCAGTCGTTGACGGGGCCGGCGATGCCACATTCTCTCATCGCCTGGAGCAGCACTTCGTGGTCCAGGGTATCGAACGCTTTTTTGTAGTCTATGAAAAGCGCCAGAACTTGCTTACCTTCGTTCAATCGGCTGTTTATTTCGTCTGAGAACTGTGCTAGCGCCGACCCCGTACTACGGCCTCTTCTAAACCCGTGCTGCGCGTCCGCAAGTATGTTATGTTTCTCCAGAAAACCTGTTATTTGTCCGACGACTACTTTTTCAACAATTTTGTTTATTACCGATAGGATTGCAATAGGCCTGTAGTTAGTATATTCTAAGTGATTACCGTTTTTATAAATAGGTCTGATAATAGATTTTTTCAGGTTTTCTGGATAAACACCTTTCAACACACACATGTTAACAAAATTTGCCAAAATGGGACACAACTGTTTCTTAATATGCTTAATATCTTGCACTCTAATCTGATCAATGCCTGGCGCTTTTTTTGTGCTCAATTTATTAACAATTTTTTCAATATCAATCGCTGACACTTTTGTATACCTAAAGGACAAATCTATTTTCTTCACATAAGAATTACGATCCAGAAATTTAACTTTACATGTGTGTTTTATATTTATAATTTCACGAGTAAATGTTTCAGAGAATCTATTACATATATTGTATATACTATCTGATTTTCCCAAGTATCGCATAACTACCTCGTCAACATTTAATTTAATACGCCCTAACCAGTTGTTAATTGTATTCCAAATTTTTTTATAATCATTTTGACAATCCTTAATTTCTTGTCTGCGGTACTTATTTCTTGCAATATTTATTTGTTTATTTAGCTTATTCCGATACTTAGTGTATTCTAACCTTTTATTCATATTATTTGGTGTCGCCCTCCACGCTCGAAATAATTCGTCCCTTTTAGTTGTCATAATAAATAACCGCTTATCTATCCATGGTTGGGTAATCCTACCTCGTTTAGCATTTTTCTCGACCTTACTCTCGCGATAAATTGATTCAAATGCAAGACAAAGTTTATCATAAAGAAACAAAGGACAAATTATAAACAATAACTGTGACCAATTGTAGTTATCTAATTTATCTTTGACGAGTTTATCATTTATCACTAAGCGCGTATTTTTTTGCAACGCATTCATGCAATATTCACGGTCAAGGTTCAAGTTCAAACTTAAGCCGATCATGTGGTGATCCGATATACCGCACTCGATCACACTCGCAGCCGTGGACGCACTGTGCCCCTGATGCCGTCTCGCTCGCACCCACACATGGTCTATGCACGATTTCTCCGGGCGCCCGGACACAATAGCCTCCCGCGTTATCTCCGAGCTAGGTATGCCGCATTGTAGGCCGTAACCACACAAGGTGTTTTTGTACTTGATGGTAGCTGCATTTAGATTATTTTTAGATAAGTCTATATTCATGTCTCCGATAATTATCAGGTCTTCACAGTTCGGCATGCGTTGAATTAGAAGTTCTAAGTGATGTATAAATAAGTTCTTGTTTTGGTGGGGTGGTCTGTAAATGGACAATAAGTTGATTCTTCTATTCTCTAGTTGTAACACTCCATATAGCAATTCCATACCGAGACACTTCACTTCGTCCACAGTGAAGTTAACTCTATTTTTAATATATATTAATATGCCTCCCCCTCTAGCGCTTTGCCTCGTTTTTGCGCAGGTATAGTATCCTTTTATGTTATAACATGTAACTTCGTCCTCTTTTATGTTCACTTCCGATAGAATAATGACATCTAATTGACGTTGACTCTGGTTAATCGTAACTAATAATTCATTGAAATGCTTACGCAATGATCTTATATTCAAGTGCAATATGTTAAGTTGCTTATTTTTGCTATTATTTGATGAACTCCATATTTCTATATTCTTATGCCGTGAGTATACTAATTCCGGCAATGTATCAGGAAAGCCGTTGAATTTTGTTAGCAGAAGAAATCACGTACTGTGTTCTGACAGCTAATTGCTTAGTTACTAGGCCGTTATATTTTCGATATCTTTTTCACACCTGATTCGGTAGATCTTGGCATCATTTTCTTTTCTGGCTAATATGTTCGAATTTTGTATCCATATATATCTGCAGATATCTTTAAGCTGCGTTTTGGCGGACCAAAACAGCTGTCGTTTAAACTTTGGAAGGTCCTCATTAATGAATATAGGCTTTTCACTTCCGTTTTCATAGATGTGGCTGTTACTGACCCGGGTCTTTCTGGCTTGGAGCCACTTCTCCCGGGCGGCCCTGCTCTTCAGCTTGACGACGACGGGTTGCGGCTTGGCCGCGCCCACGCCCGCCTTTTCTCGTCCGACCCTCCATGCGTATTTTATGTCGTCAGCATTCAAACTGAGTTTTTTGGCTATTTCTTTAACTATTTCCGTTGTGTTTTCACCATTTTTTTTCTCTAACCCTATTACTTCAACATTTTTCTCTTTTTTCTCCTGTTCTAAGTCTATAATTCTTTCTTCCAGCGCCTTATTGCATTTTTCCAGGTAGGTATTCCTTTGGTCCAGCGCTTTCATTTTCTTTTCTGCTCTTTCTTTAAATTCTATCAACTCCTGGTACTGCGCGGCGTAGAATTCCACTGCAGATTTTAAATCGTCCAATTTTTTTTCGACTGTATAAATTATATCCAGCTTCTGGTTGACGTCTTTGAGCACAGCTTCAAGCGAAGCTTCGCCCGGCTTAATTTCTATTTTAGCCTTGCTTGCTTCCTGTTTTGCTCCAGCAGGGCTGCCAGATTCCTTCCGATAACAATTCTCACACATTTCCTTCATTGCGCACTTTTTGTGAAGGATAGCATCACAGGACACCGATTTGCACTTTATCGTCTCGTCCTTCGCTAAAGACACAAATAATTTGCACCTTCTACACTGCACCATTATGACAGATTATCTTTCGTTACTTTAAGATTGCATAAACAACACCACACGTCCACTCGCTGAGCGCGTGCGCGAGAACAAGGTCAAACTTATACTTATAGGTTTGTATAGGTTGCATACATTGATAATAGTTAATTCTAATTCGAACAGTGGGACGAAATAATTGTGTACCAAAAAAAAAATTATGTACCTTTTTATCTTATTTTATAATTTAAGTATTATCTTGTTGTACCATTCCATTTACTCCCCAAATCACCCTATTGTCACGTGATCGCGACAAGAATCCGGGGTCTGATAATCACTCATTAAACTCTGTTATAGAATTCTTAGTATCAGGAATATTGAGACGTTAAACGAAGATAAATAATATGTATTTTATATTCCAAGAACACGATGGGCAGACTTTTGTGGCGGCTAAATGAATGACGGGTGAATTCCTAAGATGTCTCTGTATGAGTTGCTTTAGAAACCCAACATCAACACGCTTTTTAAGGTAAGATAACAAATTAAATCTTTACTGAATCGTGCGTCGTCTTGGTATATGCGCTCTTTGCGTAAGCACATATCCTATGTGTGAAAGTGACGCGCTGATTGATGACATTAATATCAAATTGGTATTAAAATTTGGTTTTCAAAATGGAGGCTTTCTATAAGAGGAACGTTTTTGCTTGGTGCAAGATCAGTTCATCGACGAAATGCCCACCAAGCAAACTTTCGTAGGGTATGCTGTATACTGTGTCCAGCCAATAACGCAGTTATTTATTTAATTTTTTACCGCATAATAATCTCGATAGTAACGCCAACGAGTGGCCATATTTGAAATATTCGCAGCCGCCATAAATATGGATGCCCTGTCTATTCTAGGCGGCGTCACGGGGCAGCAAAGTCGTAAATTTGAAATGACTGTCACGCGGGTATTGCTGGGCGAAACATAAATTTTCTTTTGACCCACATGTGAGATTACTATACTGGAGACTAGATTTTTGCCTCGTGACAGCGTTGGACTTCGCTTTCGAAGTTGACTTCCGATTCCCACTGACAAAATTAATGGAAATTCATAATAATGAGATTCTACTCTTACTAGAAATAGTGGCTAGTGGTTCCCGCATGTTGTACAAACCCTGTCTAACAAAAGGGTTATTGTCAGTCAAAAACCCACTCTTGTCAATGGTTAAGGGTTTTCTTTTTATATACATATAACATATTACTATCGCATAAAATTATAGAAGAGGAGACGTCGTTTATGTGGATTCAAAGTTAAACCAAAAATTAGGCACCAAAAAATAGGCTTTAAAGCCCTTAACTTTGGCAATATCCACTGAAGGGACGAACCTAAATCTGACAATGACCCGAAAAAACCGAGATCGCCCTCTTTGCTACCAATATTTGTTGTTTGGAGAATATTCTCAACATCCGCTGAACGACCAAAGCTCTGCTTCTTCATCCGAGTTAATCGAAACCAAAGTGAGCAGGTAAAAGGGTGAAGTATGCTACATAATGCTTTCTCCGCGCTAACGGAGCGCGAGATTATGTTCCAGCAAGTGAATATTTCCTCCGAAAATAATATACAACGTGTCCCAAAACTCAACGATAAGCCGGCACCAGAGGATGGAGCTGCTTATGATTAGTCGAGAAAAAATAAGGAAAAAAATATATCTAAAAAAAAAATATATATCTTTTGAAAATAATTGCCATAGTGGTGTCAATACTATTTTTTTACACCATGATGATTGAAAGTGGACTGTAAGAAAAAATCTTTCAAAATTGTAGGGACAAAATGAATTTTGATAATTTTTTGTGTAAAAACTGCATGTACTATGGTATTTTTAAGAACTGTGTTAGATAGCAGGGCTACTTAAGTTTCCAAAAACAAAAAAAAAACAGTAATATTTGAATATTTGTAGACATGGTCGTTAAAAATACCATTAGGGATGTCGATTTTCGATAAATTTCATTTTTTTTCTGTAATTTCTAAAATAATTGAGATATATTTTTTTCCTTATTTTTTCTCGACTAATCATAAGCAGCTCCATCCTCTGGTGCCGGCTTATCGTTGAGTTTTGGGACACGTTGTGTAGGTACTTACTTCTAATATTTATACTAATATAATTTGTGGGATTGTAGTTTTGTAAGTTTGTATGTGGGTATCCACCAGAGCTACTTATCTGATTTCAAAAATTCTTTTACCTATGAATATAATGGACTTTCTTGATTGGCACGGGCTATATTTTATACCACCAGTAGTGGTTCTGTGGGCTGTAAAACTAGCAAACCTGTCATTCTTAAATTTTTTTGGGGATCTGCGTATACAAAAAGGTTCTTTATATAATTATTAAATTATTGAACCAATAATTATTGAACCCAGCTCACAAAATTTCAAGAGAATCGGTTGAGAAATGCGATCTGTAGAGAACAGCTGGACAAACGGACATACGAAAGAAACTTATCCCAAGCTGAAGCCGATAACTTCGTTCAGTTTTCTCCCTCGTTCAATTATGTAAGTTATCGGTATGGAACCCTAAAAAAACGTTAACTGTCACTCGCCTCTTTTCGTTCATTTGCAGCTCACGAAGCTCTGAAAGCACGCAAACGATGGTAATCGGCTTTCGTCGCACGAGCGGTTTAACAGCCGTGACTACGTTCATCTAACGACCAGCAGTGGCTATTCCACATTTAGATTGCAAGGAAAATATTAAATCTCATACAATAATGATTTGTATCACTTTTTTAATACTTTTTCCTTACTTCATTGTTTTTTTTGTTTTTTTGTATAAGTATTTGAATGTGTGTTTCGCCGTGGAATCACCGGATGGTTCAAATTCATCGGAAGACCAGCGCTGGCCACACCAGCACAGCGTTGAGATGGAACCGTTTCGTCGCAATGTTGTTGTTTTGTATGCTGATTTATGTTGTTGTCGTGTTTTTTTTTAATTATATTCTATAAAATAAATTATAATCACGACGCCAACATTGACAAATGACGGTCCACCGTTTTGTCAATACAGTATATGACAACAGGGAAGAATACATTAATTTACAAAACATAAACAAAACTTAAGAAAGTACTCGGAAAACATACTTCACGACGACGACACCGCATCACTGCCACACACATAAAACTCCATAATTACCTAAAAGTTAGTTATCAACAACCACAACCCATTCAAATCCAATGACTCATACCATACACACATACATATGACTCATACAAACATGCGTCTATGAGTGATTTCCGCTGCAAAACGGAAAATGCTGCTACGCGCTACGGCGTAGCACACGTAACGTTGCTTGCCCTCGTATGAGCTATGTATGCACTGCTCCAAGTCTACGAAATGCTACACTGCGCGGCTCTTTTCGTAGCGCTACAACGTAACCCGGTAAAGTCGAAATAATTGCGTTAATCAGTTATCACGGACTTGAGTTTTGCATTCCATTTTGATATCATTGTAAATCTTTGGTCGCCCCCAGTAGGTTTATTTTGTTAAGTATATTATCGTATAACAATGTAATAACAGTGCAACCGCAACCGAGCTCACGCGACAATTCGGTATAATGGCGGTATACGATGTGTTGCGGACGCTTGCTCCCACGCGCGCCGTTGCCATCGAATACTAATGGTACATGGTTGGCGGTCAACATGTCGAACCGAAATGCCTTTCAGTTAGAGAAAAATCATCGTAGGCGTAGCGCTTTGCCTTAATGTGCTAATAAGACGTGGGTGGAGTTTCTTGAACCAATATTGTAGGACTCCGGGCGGAATAGTAGGGTAACGATTTTTTTTCCAAAATGGCGGCAAATATCAAAAACGTAGCAGACAGACAGTCAAAGGCAAGGAAATTTCGGCAAAAGCAAAGGACTTCTACATATATGTACAGCTATACATAGGTAGGCTTATCTTAACCCATAATGATAATTATAAAGATGAAAAATCTGTGAGGTTGTAGCTTCTAAGTTCATAAGTTTGTATGTAATGGGTATAATCGGATTTCAAACATGATTTCACCTACGTATAGAATGGACTTTCCGCATGGGGATATGTTGTATCCCGCGGGTTTGCCTGCGTTGCAATACGCGGGCGAAGCCGCGCGGGCAGCTAGTTTACTATAAATTGTTGCAGGGCAGAATTCCAGTTAAAACTGATTAAATGATTGCTCCTGACTCATCGTTTTTTACAGTGTTGATGAATATCTTTTATACGAAGCTGTAATTAATATATTTCATTGCATCTTGACATTATCGGACTATGTTTCTAATATTATTGAGTGTATGTTTTAATCATTTATGTAACGCCGATCACAAATTAACTTCATGGCTTTTTATTGAATTCTAATTATTTAATAATGTACATATCGAGTCCCGACTGAATACCGCACAGTAACGATCAAGGTAACAACATCCTTTAACACTTTCGCTACCGAGAATCGCTACGCGCTACGCTCGTAGCCGATCCTGTGGTTTCCTCGTATGTAGAGGAAACCGACTACGGCGCAGGCGCCCGCTAGGCCGGTTCTTGGTTGCGAGAGTGTTAACATGTATTTTGCAACAAAAAAACGGATGCTGATTTTCTTTATCAAGGATTTCCCATTTTAAATCGGCATATGTTTAACGGACCACCAGATATAGTAAAATATAACGCCAGAAAAATACTTTTTACTGCCAAAAATACTAAATGATCACCAAAATTTTATCTCCATTTTAATGTGAAATAGTAACCCAAATTACAACATCTTACTATCCTATTAAAGAAAATGCTATCCTAATAAAGCATTGCTAATCCAAAAATGGTTTAATGATCACCAAAATCTTATCTCCTATTAATGTGAAGTAATAACCCAAATTATAACATCTTACTATCCTATTAAAGAAAATGCTATCCTAATAAATCATTGCTAACCCAAAAATAGTAAATGATCACCAAAATTGTATCTCCCATAAATGTGAAATAATAACGCAAATAATAACTTCTTACTATCCTATGAAAGAAAACGCTATCCTAATAAATCATTGCTAAATCAAAAATAGTAAAATCATTTCCGTAATTCGACGGAGCCCCGCTTTCGTTTCTGGGACTCAGTGTCCCGCCGTCCGCCCGGGCTCCCGCCAGAAACTCGCTTCGTCGGCCCTTCATTTCACGTGCGCACTCGACCTACGCTCCGCTCGGGCCTCGTGCACCCCGTTCAACTCAGGACCTCCTTCGCGAGCTTCTGGCTCCGCGGGCTTTTATATGCACTCTAGGGGTAGGACAGACAAGACCACGTGGAAGTAGGGTGCACTGATTCGGGTTTTGGTAGCACTTGTAAATTTGGCATCATTATACTTTATTTACCCCGACAAGGTGGCCTGATGACCTGGTAAAGGTTGCGGGAGTCCGCTTGATGCGGGTGTCGCGGGATCGGTCACTTTGGCACTCTTTGGGGGAGGCCTATGTCCAGCAGTGGACGTCTTTCGGCTGATATGATGATGATGATGATGATGATGATACTTTATTAGGTAACATTCATATATTATATGGCAATCATAGTGGGTTATTTAGGTAATAGTATTGTATTAATTTGGTCGCAAAGGTTTGGTGATCATTTAGTAAATTGGGTGTTCGAATACAATTTAAAGTGCAGTCGTTACTAAAATAGCTAGTACTATTGTAATGGTAGAATTATTATTTTTGGGGTTCAGTATATTTTTTTGGTAAAAGAGCTTAGGGTATCAAAGCATTTTTTGGTGGTCATTATATTTGATGCCTTTTAAATCTAAAAATATTTAGCTAATGTGTGTTTCAAATGAAGCTTTGTTTAAGGTTTACTTTTGTACACAATACACCAGATAAATGCATAAGAGTTGTGACCAAAGAAAAGTACCTGCATTCTTTAATCACAACTGTGATAATAACATTTTACCAAGACGTCGACTTTAACCAACGACCCTCGAAAGTCAGCAATCGGCTAAAGCATCATGATTTATTCTCAATCTTTCACAGTAAAAGTTTTTACCTCACTTTTGTCACGTCTTCGTGTCACCTAAGAGACACAGCGCCTTCCTTTATACATAGTTAATATTACTCATTCACTTTGTCCCATTATCTAAATAAAAAATGGAAGTATACCCATCTAACCACGATTTAACTCTAATGTACAGACAAATAAAATGAAAAAAAATACATTTATACATACACCATGGTTGTTTTTATTAAGGGAAACAAGGGGGACGATTATGTATACCTAGGACAGACGATCCAGTTAGGTAAGTCCAACTTCGAGAAAGAGGTCAATCGTCGAATCCGACTCGGCTGGGAAGCGTTCGGGAAGCTACGGCAAATCTTTTCGTCCAATATTCCGCAGTGTCTCAAGACGAAAGTCTTTGACCAGTGCGTGTTGCCAGTGATGACATATGGCAATGAAACGTGGTCGCTTACTATGGGCCTTATAAGAAGGCTCAAAGTCACCCAAAGGGCAATGGAGAGGGCCATGTTGGGAGTTTCTCTGCGTGACCGCATCAGAAATGAGGCTATCCGCAGCAGAACCAAGGTAACCGATATAGCCCTCCGTATCGCTAAACTTAAGTGGCAGTGGGCGGGGCACATAGCACGAAGAACCGATGGCCGTTGGGGCGGAAAGGTTCTCGAGTGGCGACCACGTACCGGAAGGCGCAGCGTGGGTAGGCCCCCGACAAGGTGGACTGATGACCTGGTAAAGGTTGCGGGAGTCCGCTGGATGCGGGTGGCGCGGGATCGGTCACTTTGGCACTCTTTGGGGGAGGCCTATGTCCAGCAGTGGACGTCTTTCGGCTGATATGATGATGATGATGATGACCCAAAGGGTAAAAACGGGACCCTATTACTAAGACTTCGCTGTCCGTCTGTCTGTCTGACACCAGGCTGTAACTCAAGAACCGTGATAGCTAGACAGTTGACATTTTCACAGATAATGTATTTCTGTTGCCGCTATAATAACAAATAATAAAAACAAAATAAAATAAATATAACTAAACAATGAAAATTATAAAACGGGAAGTTATAAAAAGAATACCGCCTCTAGGTCAGACTGCGGCATGGACCCCATTACGCTGGCAGCATTACCTCTCTGAATCGCAATGGAATAAATATTAAATTAATATTTAATATCCCATGGAACAAACTTTTTTTTACTGTTTTTATAGATAATGGTACGGAACCCTTCATGCGCGAGTCCGACTCGCACTTTGCCGGTTTTTTACAGTCACCAGGCATCCGAAAACGATCTGGATGAAAGAGCGAAGAGAAGAAATTAACAGGAAAGCTGCAAAACCTTTTTTCGTGTTATTTATACTAAACGGGACTTAATCGCGTATTAACTTATTTATTTACCTCACTGAGGTCTCCCGACGTTTCGGATGTGTTGCAACATCCATGGTCACGGGACAACTGGCTTGTATCAACATCTTCTTGCTGCGCGGGTTTTCCGAACTACCCGCATTTGGTCTTTTTGAACCACTTGTAAGTACACTAGGGTTGTCACCCGGCCGACACACAACACTAACAATATCCGGTGATATAACGGACGATGTTTTCTGACGCTGGCATTTACTTATGATATGATTCCACGAAGATGAAATCTTAAAACCGTCATCCCGATTGAAATTACGATGTTTTCTGTTTTCTGATTTCAACGGCTTCACGTAATTTTCTACTATAGAAATGACGTTCCGTAGACAGGACTTTCGGTTTATGGAGCTCAATCCAGTGGTTTGGTCCTGACTCCAACAAATGCTCGGCTATCGCAGACTTATTCACCTGCCGATTTTTTACAGCCGCAATATGTTCCTTGACCCTTTCCGCGATGGTTGGAACCATGGATGTTGCAACACATCCGAAACGTCGGGAGATCTCAGTGAGGTAAATAAATAAGTTAATACGCGATTAAGTCCCGTTTGGTATAAATAATGTGTGAGAATCGTGAAAGTTTAAATCAATATACCTTTTTTCGTGGGCAAATGCTTTTAACCTAACCCCACCACCACGCGGCATGCTTATTATTTTTACGACATAACGGTATGGACTCCATAAATAACTAAAGGTTCGTATCGAAAAATATCTTACTAGAATATTTCTTTTGTAAGTACCAAACTTACCTAAATTAAGCCGCATTCACATTTGTCCGTCGTGTTGAGTTGTGACGCATCAGAAACGGTATCGGTTTTATATATATACTAGCTGTACCTGCGACTTCGTTTGCATGTTAATGTAGGAGTTAACGCATTTCTTCTCTTGGGAATAGGACACATGCAGTTCTAATTTTAACCTATTATCATGTAAAACTTTCAATAAACCTATATATTTTAGTTAAAATTACGTTAAAACCTGTCACTCTGATATTTAAATTATTAAGAAAGGGACAAAACACGTGTTATTTATCAGAGGTATTTTAAGTTTTATGAATAATGGGGTAAAAGTTTAGTAGATGTCTGTGGCAATAGATCTAACAGGTAGGACACACGCTGCAGTATTAAATGTTTATTGATCTTCTTTTCTACATATTTTTAACACTGTGTTATGTTATATTATAAAAACGTGATGGATGACTAAAATGATCTTGAGTTCTTGAGTCACTCCGACTCTCAGGTAAAGATGTGTTTAGGAATTAATAATAGATAATCCTTTCGAGTACCCACCCATCGACCGGTAAGTGTTTACGTGGAACAAAAGATCTCTTTTTAATTTGACAACAGACGGCCAATTTATATTTTCCAAACTATACCTAACCACTAGGTAAGTTCTACAACTTTTCTAATAAAGGAAATTATTAAAAATGTTAAAGCAATATGTTTATTTTTTTCATATTGCAATGTTTCAGATTGCACTATCACATTCTGGCAAATCTTGTGTATGCAGTGTATGTTCCCGCCCTTGCCAACATAATGTGTATTGCAGGCTTTATGATAAAAGTATTTTCCTGTATGTTGGCCAATTTCTGTGACTCTATTGTGGTATCTATATTGGCTGAATGTCAACTTGAAGCCGCCTTAAGGCACAGCCACACTAGCGAGGCCTGCGGTGGCGGACAATATTAAATTTGACAGCGGCGGACAAGTTTACTATTGTCCGCCGCGGCCAGGCCGCGCCAGTGTGATGCAGGCCTAATGCTGACGCGCTTCATAATTAATGTTTATAAAAGGCCCGTTCTATACTGATGTCATACATACTGTTTATTGCTGATAAATATAAATACTGACAAACCAGCGCGGCTATCACAAAACGGCGCGCGAGCTCTCTCGATTTTTCTCCAACTATCCGTCTCTCTCTTCTCAGATAACTTAGAAAAAGACATATAGTGCGAGAAAAATCGAGAGAGCTCGCGCGCCATCTTGTGATAGCCGTGCAGTATCGTGACAATTAAATACTCAGCGTGTGATTCAATCTTGCAGAAACTCAAATAGACTTTGGCTGAACGCAAGAACAGCGCTATCGCCATGCCATTAAAAAAAAGGTAGAGAGTCAGACTTTTGACGTTTGACGTTATTTTGTTGAAATTTGTTGATACATTTATTGAAATTACGCCTCAATACGAATTTATCGCATATAAGTTTCCATATCAGAATCGACTATTTTTTTACGCTTTAGAATTTAATATGCGTTTTGTGAAGGTCTATCATCACAACACCGGATCGAAATTATTAATATTCGATAGTTATGGCAGATTATTCGGAGAGAGGGCGCTGCAGAGCTCGTGTAAACATCGACTCTGTGTTTTGTACGAAGTATAAACTGTTTTACTACGTTTCCACGGTCAAAATGTTTTTTAAAAGTGAGAATAGACTAAAATATGCAACGTAAAGTGAAAGTGCAAAACAAAACTCAATAAACAGTGCAAAAAGAAGTAAAAACAATCCGACAGTTCGAGTGACACTCCTGTGCGATATAACTGTTTTAGTGCAGCGAAACCCTTATAACTGCCAAATTTGGACTTCTCAAATAATTAAATCAAAATAAGTTTTTATATAGAAGTGCCCTACAAAACATTAAGTATCATAATAACCTAAAAATAACATTATCAAAGCAAGAATTTCTTAACGGCAAAACGGGAAGAACAGTGACATCTAGTGGTGAATAGAATTTCTTCAATAATAAGGACCTGCTTTATCGACAGATCTAAAATAGTACCGCTACCGACCACAAGTGTCGCTGTTATCTACGCAAAGTCAACTCTACTGCGAACCGCTTGGTGTCGCCACTGCATACACGAGATTAGTTTCGCTATCCGCCGTTGGGACAGAACCGTCTGACAGCGCTAATACATACTAACTTAGTTTCCCTACTTGCCGCTATTGTCGCTGTCATCTACGCGAACTTTTCTGAAACACTGCTACAATAACTTGGAAGGAACCTTGAAAAAACATAGATGAAGTATTGCGCGTACTGAGCAATATACAGAATGATCTTGACGAACAAAGAAATGCAATCGTCAAAAACGGAGAGAAAGTAACCGAACAAGTAAAGTCAAACATCAATAACATACTGGACGAAAAGTTCAGGGTATTGGAAGAAAAATATGACTGCTTGAAAGAAAAAGTAGAAAATCAAGAAAAAAGAATCTACTTCCTAGAAAAACAGGCAAGACAGAAGAATATTGTTATTTTTGGGCTGGAAGAGACTGAGACATCATATGCAAATTTGGAACACATCTTAAAGAACTTTGTACAACAACACTTTTCCTTAGAACTGAGCCACAGACACATAGAAGCAGCGAAAAGGATAGGGAAGAAAGGAGAAAGGACCCGGCCAGTTGTTGTTACGTTTCCGACACTGGGAATAAAAATAGACATTTTCAAAAAACAAAGAGCCCTAAAAGACTCCGGTTTTTATATCAAGGAAGGGTCAGGGTTGAAGTGTGTTGTGGGCGATGGGCTAGCAACCTGTCACTGCAATGTCACATTTTGTCGATCTTTTATACCCATATTTATGCTAAAAGTGGCACTGGAACAAAAGTTTCATGTGCTCTGCCTAACCCTTTTAGGGATAAAGGCGTGATTATATGTATGTATGTATGTAGATTACCCACAATATGTCTTGGCGAAAAGAAAAGAACTACAAGATCAAGCTCGAGTAGAAAGAGAGAAAGGGAATTCGGTTAAAATAAAATATGACAAACTTATTGTATGGAATAATACAAATACCACAGGCAAAAACAAAAGGATGCTATCATCCTCTCCCGAGAGCAACCACTCAGTTCAAGACATAACTAAGAGAAGCTAAGCCAGCAAGAAAAATAAGACCCACCCACTACAACAACAAAGATCGTCAAGCGCAGAAGGAGTGCTCAAACCAGGCATATTGAACTACTTGACTAGCTCCAAAAATTCATACAATACACCGATACAACATGTAAACAAGGATCAATAGCAATTACCCCCCCCCCCCCCCCCCCCCCCTCTCTCTCGCAAAATTATGTACAAAACTCAACAATAATACACAAAAAACATCTTCCAAGCCGGTTGGTCACCGTGGAAGATTATGACCAAAACCTTCCAAAGACAAAACAATCACAAAACTCACAGAAAGACGACACCGAAGAAAGGAGCCAGAAAAATGAGCTCTATTTGCTAACCTACAATGTCAGAACGCTGTCATCGTACGAACGAATTATCAAATTGAAAGAAGCATTGACCAACGTAAAATACGATGTCATTGGCTTATCCGAAGTACGGCGCAATGGAAACGAAATATCAGAGTATGAAGATTTTATTTTCTGTCACACAGGGCAAACACCAGGAAAATATGGAGTCGGCTTCTTGGTGAACAAAAATATGAAACAATATATGGAAAGCTATGTCGGCATATCTGAACGGGCCGCTCTACTTAACATGAAATTACCTGGTAAACAGCTTTCTATTATACAAGTCTACGCCCCCACGGAAGCAGCGCCTGAAGAAGAGATTACCTGTTTCTATGAAAGTGTGTCTAAAGCTATTAATATTGCATATAAAGATTACATCCTAATGGGAGATTTCAACGCAAAAATAGGTCAACCTCAAGAGGGCGAGCAACTAGTTACAAAACGAAACGGATATGGAGAAAGGAACGCTAGAGGACAAAAACTCATAAACTTCGCCTTAGAAAACCAATTATCTATTATAAATACTTTTTTCAAGAAAAAGCTGAAAAAAAGATGGACTTGGCGCTCTCCTAATGGCCAGCATAAAAACGAAATCGATTTTATTCTATGCAATCAACCACATATATTTACCAACATAGAAACACTAAATATAAATTACCCATCGGACCATAGACCGCTTCGAGCAGTCTTTTCCTTAAAAAAACCAATAAAAAGCAGAGCCAGGTACCAGAAAAGACAATACAGCACCTTAAAGAGCGAAAAAGAAATATCATTGTACAAAGAAAACTTAAAAAAATGCTTTAATAAATTAAACAAAGATAATCCAGCAGAGACAGTACAAACTTTCTACGAAAAAATCATAAACTCTGTCCAGACAAGCTTACAAAAGGCATGCGAGACAGAAAAACCGCCCAGTAACCAGAATATTCTTACAGACCGCACCAGAAACCTAATTAAAAGAAGACATGAACTCCAAACAACCAGAAATAAAACTAGGGCGATGAAAAACGAGCTTAAAGCTCTATACAAACTTATAAGCAATTATATAAGAAAAGATTACCAGAAATATAGATCTTCAACCTTGGAAAAACATCTGGAACAAAAAGGAAGCCTGAAAAAGGGATACAAGGAACTGAGAACCATGAAAACGTGGATTGAAGGTTTAAAAAAATCCGAAGAAACGAAATACAACAGGAAAGATATAATAGATGTAGCGACAAACTTCTATAGAGAGTTATATCACAATGTAACAATGGACGAAAACAACCAATACTGCTCTACATTTTGTCCCACTAACAACTTGAATGCACCTGTATTAGATAATCCATCTATGTTCCACCAATAGACTGCAATGAAATAATAGCTGCGATACGAAAACTAAAATCGGATAAAAGTCCAGGCTCTGATACCATTACAAACGACGTTTTAAAAATCGCCCAAGAAGAACTAGCCGCGCCGCTCGCACATTTATTCAATCTTATTATGGAAACAGCGGAAACGCCATCACAGTGGTCCGAATCTATAATTATTTTACTATACAAAAAAGGAGATCCTGAAGAAATCGGCAACTGCAGACCTATAAGCCTGCTTCCATCTATATACAAACTTTTTTCGACCATTATAAACCATAGAATAAGCACGTCGTTAGAAAATAATCAACCGATCGAACAAGCCGGTTTTAGGAAAGGATTCAGCACTATCGACCACATACACACTCTTCAGCAGGTAATCGAAAAGTTCCAGGAGCAACAACGACCATTATACATAGCATTTGTCGACTACCAGAAGGCTTTCGACACCGTTTCACACGAAAGTATATGGGAATCATTACAAACTCATAATGTAGATATGAAGTACATAAAAATACTAAAAAGCATATACTCAGAAAGCTCAAGTAAAGTGAAGTTAAAAAACTATTGGTCCGAGCTTCCCGGTCAAAAGAGGAGTACGACAGGGCGACCCGCTTTCTCCTAGAATTTTTATTGCAATTTTAGAAAATGTTATAAGCAATCTTGATTGGCAAAAACAAGCTCTACAAATCGGAGACAAATACCTGAGTCATCTCAGATTTGCAGATGACATCGTGCTACTAGCAGAAACTGGACCACATCTACAATACATGGTTAAAACTCTCCAAGACGCTAGCAAGCAGGTGGGTCTCGAAATGAACAAGTCGAAAACAAAAATCATAACTAACTATAAAAAATCTAAAATAGAAATTGATAATGAACCACTAGAATACGTCGATCAATATATCTATTTGGGTAAGCAACTTGGATTCCAGGGCAACTCTAACGAATTAGAAGTCAAAAGAAGAATAAACAATACATGGAAAAAATACTGGAGTCTCAAAGATATATTCAAGAGCAACATGCAAGTAAAAGTGAAAAAGAAAGTCATGGACACATGTCTTATTCCATGTCTAACATATGCGTGCCAAACGTGGAATTTTACTAACGCCATCAAAAATAAATTAATTACGTGCCAAAGGGGAATGGAAAGAAGCATGTTAAATATTAAAAAAATTGAAAAAATTAGACATACAAAAATAAGAGAAAAGTTGAAGACTACGGACGCGCTCGAACAAGCACTAAAACTGAAGTGGAGATGGGCTGGACACGTAGCGCGCCTTAAAGATCATAGATGGACAAAAATAGTTACATCATGGAAAGGCCCACAGGGCAAACGTAGACCAGGAAGAACATACTCACGCTGGGAGGACGAGATTAAAAAAATTGCGGGACCAAATTGGAAACTTGACGCTCAAGACCGTCACAAATGGCAATCTTTGGAAGAGGCCTTTACCTGAGAGGGGTTCCTGATATATTCTACCACATCTAATAAAAAAATATATAATAATAATAATAATTATAATTACATATATATATATATAAAAATAGAATAAGTTAAACATACCTATATTTAAAAGAGCACAAATGTAAAAAAAGAAGGGAAATAAAAGGCTTTTTATTTTATAGTTATGGCAAGCCCGCCATTTTGACGTCACTGACAGTTGACAGATATGGCGGCTACGATGTCAAGTAGAAGAAATTAATAATTTAATGAGGTCGAATGTTTCCGAAAATTAATTAATCGTCGCAGTCGGATAAAAACTATCCTAAACGGAAGCTAGAGTAATAATGTGCTTATGAAAAAAGTTACATATTTTTCCGTTCATGGGAATCTGAAATCATCGGGGGACACAAAAATGGTTAGTTTGATACTGGCTGATTCTTTTTTTAATTTAGAGATTTATTATAAGTGAGAGAAGAGATAATAAGTATGGTTGCGTTCACATTTCTCTGATGCCGTCGTCGTCAGAGAAATGTGGACGCAACTGTATTAAATGTATGGAACCGATACAGTTCTGATGCGTCGCAATATAACACGGCAGACAAATGTGTCCTTCGCTTTAAAAACACGCGGTTCGATGCGTAAGGCACGGCCGTGAGTACGGCATTTTTAACTCTGACGCAAGAAGAGAAGTGTTATGAGTTTGAAGATTTTAAGGCATTTTTTATCCGCAAGCTGCAGGACGTGATCGAGTTGGTTCTTAGCCACGGTTCAACAAAATCGGTTTAGCCGGTTTTGAGATATTGAACTTTGAAATGAAAACATCGGAGGGGTTTTTAAACTTTTATAAATTGTCATTTTATTTGTAATGAATAATGAATATTTTACTTTTAGGTTTATTCGGCGCTATATTAAGGTATACGTAAGAAAGAAAGAAAGTTACCTGCTGATTCAATAACTGGATAATATATACGGGTATATCGATAATTAACGCAAAGGAATAAAATGAACGCAAAAACTGTCCAACAAGTTGTATTTATCCAGGCCAATGCCCTTGCATGTCATGCCTTTTTATTCGCCTAAGGTATAGGGTTCCTAAAAAGCACGATTGGCGTACTGAATAACATAATAAGTATTAGCAACAAAGTCCCAATTACCCATGATGTTTCACCCCTCCAACAAGAAACATCTAAAGAATTTCAATAAGAATAAACCTATGAGGCAAACAAATGCTCAAACGAACAGAAAACATTTGCTGAACATATAGTAGCATTTTCGCTATATCTTAAACGTATTGTAAACGCATTATCTTCACAAATATCGTAAAATAGTCTTAATTTGCAAAGAAATTAGTATCTTAAAAGCATAGATTTAAAGCGTGCATTTGCTTTAGATTTTTGTGTGCTATAAAGCGATTTTTGCGTTACGATATCCAATTCGTCTTTATACTTTTGTGGAAGAGGTCGTGACTTTGACATCGGGTCAGAGTTGACCGGGGACCGAAGTAATGTTACATGGGGACCAAATTATAAATCACCTTGGCCAAAGTTTTGATACGCAGCCACACACTGTATACAATATGATAAGTATAATTTAGTGGAATGGCAAAAACACTATATGATGGAATTAGCAAATTAAAATACTTATAAGAGGCCCAATTCCGGAACGCTTAATTTCGTATTGAAATCATGTGTATTTCTTGGTTCATGCGCTCTCTCTGTTATTAGCGAATAGTTAATATGATCGTAATGAACTGATTATCAAATGTAAATATTAGGTCCTCACCTATGAATTTAGCGTTTTGTTCACAGATATTATTTAGTAAGTACGTAATTTATTCATTTCTATTGCACCTTGCAAAATATTTTTAATTGCAATATTAGACTATGTACAACGCATTCTTAAATATGAATGCCTCGCTAAATATTATGATTAAGTATGTTTATGTCAACAGAAAGCATTCGTCCCTCTCGCAGTTACATACTTACTAGAGAGGGACGAATGCTTATGGTCCGCCATAAACGCAATCAAACTGCCAATTCTGACTACCACATAACTACGGACGAAGTAAAATGATCAAAGATAAAAAAAAACCGGCCAAGTGCGAGTCGGACTCGCGCACCGAGGGTTCCGTACAAACCTATAACAAGCAAAAGTTGTACTTAGTATGTTTATTACTAAATGATAAATGAAAATGGAATCCGTAACATTACAATGTGGAAAGCTGGGGGAGCATAAATTTAAACAGGGTCACTTTATCAATTTAGTAATCATTCTTTAGGCTTTGATTTCCTTACGAGTAGAACTACTCGCAAGGAAATCAAAGTTGCGAACGGCAAAATAAGCGGATTACTTAAATTGCTGTTTCTTTTGAAAGCTGAGTTCACGGGAAAGTAACTTTAGGGGTTCCCCTCCGTTAGCCCTAATAATTTTATACCTAATTTTTCTAGCCCTAATTTCATTAACCCTAAAATCACAAACCCGAATTTTCATTGTTCCTAATTATTCATTAGCCCTAATTTCAGTATCCCGAATTTTCATAATATCTAATTTCTCATGACCGAATTCTCACTAAGACTAATTTTATTTGACCGATTTCTTCCTAGGCCTAATATTGCAATGCCTAATAATGACTGCACCTTATTATCAATGTCTCTAAAATCACTAACCCGAATCTTCATTTTGCCTAAGTATTTTAGCCCTAATGTCATTATCCCGAATTGTCAGTAGTACTAATTTTATTTCACTGTTTTTTTTTCTTATAATGTCGGTTCTGGTGCTTCGCCGGCCGCTGCCGCGGCACGCTCGCTTCGCTCACTCGCTGTAGGGTCACAGTTCTACATAACACTCCTCCTCGCTTCGCTCGTCGTCGTACATACACTGACCTGCCTTAGGGTAGAATAGGTGGGTAATCCGATTTCTATCTAGCTCACTCTTATTAGACAGAGAAGTATCATGCGTGAAAAAATGAGAGAGCTCGTGCGCCGTCTTGTGATAGCCATACAGCAAGTCGACGCCACCCCGCTGCGCGGGGTGTCTATTTCTGGTCTGAGGGACACAAGTGAACCCTAACCTAACCGACCTAAGATAGAGTTCGCTTATGACATGCCATTTTCGTCCGCCCTGATAATGCACGATCCAATAATCCACGTCCACGAAAACTGGACACGGATTATCGGGCCGTACATTATTTGGCCGTGCATTATTGGCTCCCATTTTGACGAGATTAGGACGTCTATCATGGGACGGCCGCGACATACTACGCGGTAAAAAGTAGCCTGTTCATCAGGGATGCATTAATTAGTACTAGTCAAACATTAGAGCAAAAGTTAATAGGTCAAGTGATAGTTAGGTGTGACGAAATTAGGTGAAGTGAACATTAAACATAGTGATCATTAGGCACATTAATCATTAGGCTTAGTAGTGATTAGGAAAAATGATTATTAGTTTCCAATATATTAGCACACTTGATGTTTAGTATTAGGAATGATTAGGTTTGAAATTAGGCGCAGCAAATAATTATGCCATATAAAATTAGTTATCGGAATATTAGGGCTAATGAAAATTATATCGAACGTTGTTAGGTGTAATGAAATTAGCACTAATGATATTAGTTTAAGTGGGGGTGACCCAACTTTAGGTTTTGATACCCTTGAGATTACCTATAATATACATATAATAATATAAACCAGCCTATATACGTCCCACTGCTGGGCACAGGCCTCCTCCCATGGATGAGAGGGAACGGGCAGTAGTCTCCACGCTGGCCGAGTGCGGGTTGGGGACTTCACATACACCTTTTTCAGTTTTAAATTATGCGGCTTATATTGCTATTTCTTATGATTGCGTGGACATAAAACTTTCGTTTTGCTACAGCTGAAAGATATTATAGACATGAGTATTTGACATGAATTTCAATTTAATACCTCTACACATTTACGAGAAAAAAGGTAGTAAGTTTAAAATTTAAAAAAATGATTTTTGTATGATTTTACTAAAAATATCTACTTTTCGTAATTTTTCCTTTGTCTGTGCTATATGAAGTTTCTTCGTGCCAAGTTTTAAGTTTCTGTGTTAACGGGAAGTACCCTATAGGTTTTGAGTTTGTTGCGAGTACTCAATTTCAAAATATGCGACTTAAATTGCCATTTCTTTTGATTGCGTTGTCATAAAAGTTTGGTTTTGCTACATCTGATGGGTCATATAGCTCTAAGTATTTGACATGAATTTTAATTTAATACCACCACACGTTTACGAGGAAAAAGTTATTAAGTTTAAAATTTAAAAAGTATTTTTTTGTATGATTTAACTAAAAATGTCTACTTTTCGTAATTTTTCCTTTGTCTGTGCTATATGAAGTTTCTTCGTGCCAAGTTTCAAGTTTCTGTGTTAACGTGAAGTACCCTTTAGGTTTTGAGTTTGTTACGAGTACTCAATTTCAAAATATGCGACTTAAATTGCCATTTCTTTTGATTGCGTTGACATAAAAGTTTGGTTTTGCTACATCTGATGGGTCATATAGCCCTAAGTATTTGACATGAATTTCAATTTAATACCACCACACGTTTATGAGGAAAAAGGCATTAAGTTTAAAATTTAAAAAGGGTTTTTTGTATGATTTAACTAAAAATGTCTACTTTTCGTAATTTTTCCTCTGTCTGTGCTATATGACAATGCTTCGTGCCAAATTTCAAGTTTCTGAGTTCACGGGAAGTACCCCGTAGGTTTTGCGAGTGTCGAAAAACTCTAAAATTTGCAGCATAAACGACTATCTTTTGATTGCGTTGGCTTTTAAGTTTGATTTTTTTACAGCTCCAAGAGACAATAGACCTGAGTATCTGATATAAATTTCAGCTTGATACCTCCACGCATTCCTGAGAAAAATGGTCTTGACAGACAGACAGACAGACAGACAGACGGACAACAAAGTGATCCTATAAGGGTTCCGTTTTTTCCTTTTGAGGTACGGAACCCTAAAAACAGAAATTATACTTATCCAGTACGATCTGACTTCACACAAAATCCCAGGGGACCCATTCTGACAAAGGATATGTAGGCACACGAAAAATCGATGATTCCGTCAATAGCGCGGGTTGCTTAACCCCTCCGAACAACACGTTTTCCCTTAATGGTTTCAATTTGACGTAAAGTGTCTTCCCAACAAAATCAGGCGGGAACGAGGTCACCTCACTAACGTTTTCAGACGTTGATTCAATAAAGAAAAAGTAAGGTACTTTTAGAGACACATCAGGACGCGCGTTCCCTCGCGTTTTATTGAAGCAGTGGGATTTACGTTTGTAACATACAAGTTTAGCTCCACATTCAATTATACTTAATACGGATAAGAAGCCAGACAGAATATGCTGTATTGCATCTATTGAAAAGTCTTATCGTATTATTTTACATGAACACAGTGGCAAAGGGCACTACACACCTTACAAGGACAAGCACACTACATTACTATAATTTGGCCGAAAGCATATTTGTTTCTCAATTTCGATATACCAAAAACAATGTTGATTTTTCTGGAAAAACTATATAGCTTAACCTACTTATGTATTTTATTGAATTATCTGTATCCACATTTTCGTTTAGCGGAAAATAGTTTTCAAAATGCACAAATTTCAGATTATTTTTGATTCTTTGGATCTTTTTCGTGTCACTAAAAAGATCCGTTACCTACAAATTCAGACAGGAGGATACCTACTTTTTAAAAGATGTATTGGCTCAAATGCTTTATATTGGGAAAACTGATGACCATCAGTATTCCACAGACTGATAAACTCCTCGGGTCGGTTGTTTCAAAACATCGGCAATCGTAAGTTGCTCTCTTTTAAAATCTGCCATATACATCTAGGCGCTTATGTCCGATTCTCACCGAACGGACCGGGTCGGTGCGCGCCTTAGCGCATTTTACAAGTTCCGAAAGGAATTTGATGCATTATACAAACGTTACAGTCCATATTCCAATGGGTTTGCGGCCGGTCGGCTCCTCACGCGCGTGGACGGCTGCGCTCGGCTGTCGTCGCGTCTGACTGGCGCCAGCCGGCTTTTGCCTACTGAACTCTATTAAAACGTGGTCGGCTGCCGCCGGGTGCTAGCGCATCCGTTGCCACGCGACCCGGCCCGGCCCATTCGGTGGGAATCGTACATTACGGAAATGTGCGGCCCGCGGCTAAACATATGGGCGTCTTGTTCTAGCATGTAAGTAAGAGCAAGACGCCTATAGTTGCACACAAATGTGACGTTGACGCCTATAGTTCCGCAAAAATATAGCCCGCCTAGAAACCTCATTATCATAACGTATGTGCCTGTAAAGAGCGCTTGAGTTGCGCCTTATTAGAACGCTTTGATAAATGTAACGATACAAAATAAATTGAAATCTGTTTATCAGGGTGTTGTGCTCCCACAACTTCCCTGGAATGTGGTACAGATGTTTACAAATGTGTTATGTTAACCGTTCGAAGATTGCACTTATCTCACTTCATTTACGGTTGCGCTGATAAGTGAACGGAGAACATAAGACTGAACAACGATTTGAGCATGGCAGACTGCCACGAAATGCTGTACACTGGAGCTGTTTGGGAAGATACAAACACATAGTAAAGGTATCCAACCTACTTCGTATTTGTATTCCCTAAAAAGATAGTTTAAGCATTAAGGTACAAATCTATACTAATAACCGTTTCATGCCTAAACCGGAGAACCGGTTGTGTTTGCAATTTGATGTTAAATATTCATGATTTCGCAGAAATAATGGTCATTAACCTCGAAAATCATTCCCTTATGGTCTTATGGTGATGTAAGGGTAGGTGATACTTTTACCCTGCGGTAAAAGCTTGTACGGCCCGTTAATCGGCGTCCATATATCTTCTTTAGATAAATGATTTAAAAATAAACTTAGTGCGCGCCGATTATTAGGCTGTACATTAACCGGCACCGCTTGCTTACAGCTAATATTATAAAGAGACTTAATGCCCGCGGAGCTGAATGCAGGAAGAGCCACGGGGTAAAATATGACCTATATCCAACATGAATCCTCTATAATCAATTGAAAGATTTTTTGAAATTCAACTATAATGTAGTTCTGGAGTACAATTTAGTTTCAGTTAAAAAGAAAGAGAGATACAGTGGACGCTGATTATTGGACCATCCATTAACCGCCACCCTCTCAACATACAAACTTGCAACTTGCGAAACTACGGGGTTACAAACTTCTATTTCACAAATTTTACCTTTTTAAAGCATTAGTCTAGATAATGTTCGGGGGCAAAGCAGCGAACGAAAAACCTTAGAATGCGAACTCCTTACATATTTTTACCTAAACACGTGCCTCAAACCCGGTATCGGTAACTAAACGGCTGCCTGGCATCGGTGTGACACCCCGCCTCCACCCCCGCATAATGGCAATGGCACTCATTCTGTGGGGCCATTTTGCGTCACTATTTAGACTTCTATGGTTTTTCGTTTGCTGGGGCGAAGGCTATTTTTTTCTTAAACTTGGACGGAGCTGCGTGGATAGCTAAGTACTATATCTATCCCTTTCGCAACGTTTTGTTACAAATATAGTTCATAAGGGATGAACCCTCCTCAATGTTAATCCAAGCAACGAATTGGGTCGTCAATAATAATCGCCCACTGAGTTCCAAATATACGAAGATATTCAGCGATGTTGCTGGAAATAAATGGTTCACATTCAAGCTATGTTTATCTTAGATCACTAAGCACGTGATTTCTTAGACTACTATTCTAACACAAATAGGTACTCGTAATATGCCTAAGTAGTTATTATGTTATTTGATATTAGTGATGAATAGATACTCGTACTTTGGATGAGAGATTGAGTTATTTTATTTTAATGTGTTTGGATGTTTGTTACTCAATCACGCTTAAACGGCTTAACCGATTTGGACGAAATTTCACACGGAGATAGTTTATAACCTAGATTAAATTTAAGGACAATTTTATCCCGAGTCCGCAGACAAAGTCGCAGGCGGAAGGTAGAAAATATTTAGTTATAATTAACGAGTTGTGTGACATCTACTACATAGAGGTTAAACAAAATACGTTGAAGAAAATGGTTGTTTCATTAAGTAGGTGGCTGGCTGCATTAGACTAAACAATTATAAAATTGATTCGAATATGAATCCATACCTTCCTATTTGCCCAAATATGGCCTTAGTTGTTTAAGTATATATTTAAGTACCAACAGCTTCTTCGCTACACATCCTCGCTCCGCTCATTTTTGTCGCGCATCACTGATAAGTGGTAGACACGGTCACACCGTTGCACAGCTTCGCTACGCACCCTCCCACCACAACGCAACCTCGTACCTCTCGTGGATACTGACCCTAAAGGGCTATTTACATTATGCAATAATTCGTATACGATTTTTATTACATTGCGGGGCTGCGGGCTAGCGAAATAGAACTAATTCAATCAAACCCTGAAATGTACTTAGTTGAATTCGCATGCGAGTTGTTGCACCATGTAAATGGACTTTAAATGTGACGGGTTCTTTATAATGACTTGCTTCATAATCACTAAAAATGACAAGACATCACAACTAACAAGAAATAATCATGGAAATTGCAATACCTACTAAAGATCTATTCGAACGCTGGTTGCGACATAAAACATTTGGCGGTATGTATTCTGAAATTACCTGCTATCATAATCCAACGTTTGTAACCTTATCGAACTGTAATCGAAGCGATATACTCGGAATCGGAGTGCATTACAAGTTGAAGCACTCTTGTGCAACCGATCTGACCGTGAAGTACCTAGTATCAGACATACCTACCATTCGCGTCATTGACATAATAGGTATATTAGTGACTAGATTGAATTGCCGTCCAAGATATTTTCTTTTTTACATTGTAGGTATTACGATGGAATAAGTGTGAACATCTTTGACGAAGATTTTAATTCATATTTTTGCCTTTTCACTCTTCGGCGAACCATGTCGATACGACATAGGTACTTTCGATTGTAAAAACTGCACTCATCAGTTTATCTGTTTGGGAGCTGTGATGCTACACAGACAAACATATTTCGTCGGGGTTACAAAGTTGTAATATTTTTTACGTCACACCTGGCCATAATGCGAGTTTTACTGCACGCTACGCGTACGGGAAAACTCGCATTGTGGCCAGGTAAAGACGTAAAATTTTGTACTCAACACGGGCGGTAATTCGTAAAGCCCCAGAGCGCATATTTATGGCCCTCACCCTCGGTTCGGGCCACAAACACCTGCGATCTGGGGCATTTACGAATTCACCGCCCTAGTTACGTAATGTACTATTACGTCACACCTGGCCATAATGCGAGTTTTACTGCACGCTGCGCGTACGGGAAAACTCGCATTGTGGCCAGGTGAAGACGTAAAATTGTGTACTCAACGCGGGCGGTAATGTACTATTACTTGCAATGTATAAAACGTGTTAATAAAATAACGCAAAACCTGAAAACAATTTGTTCAGAATCGAGTAGAATGTGTTTTTTTTTATTACAACGTGTACTTACGTGTATGTAACTATTTATGTTTGATCGGATGGAATGCTGCAAATGAATTTTGAAGAAGATATCTTCAACCGATTGAGCTGAAATTTTGGGTTTGAGTACCTATAGATTGGATATTATGGTACCATCGACCTGATCTCATTTAACCCCGTTGAGTTGGGGCTCGTTAGAATTGTCTCGATGATAAGTTGATGATGGTATACAGAAAAGTACAGTTGGCAATAAAAGCTTGTAGTGAAAAAATATTTTTGACCTAATCTTATTTATACTTACATAATGACTGCTAATAGACCATTGGTGCCTGTGCTTCATCAGCCTTTAAAGCCTTTGCAAGATTTGATCATACCGACGTAAGACACAGAAAAAATCCAAAAAAGTCATATAATATCCTAGCTGTTATATCACTTCACATGTCTCGAATAGAAGCTTCTCTTGGCAGCAGGCGGGAATCAACAAATACACATTTGACACATAACTCCCGCTCCTATATTAATGGCATTCATTTATTATGTGAAATCGATAATATCCCAAATATGTTTTCTGCTTTCAACACAAAAGGAAAAAGTAATTGGCTAATAGAACGAGTAGAGAAACATAATCCAAATAAATGTATCTAAGTATTTAGATATTAGGTAATCATTACATGTAGATAATGACTAGCTTATAATATGCTTATGACTACCCTTATTTAGAATTACTATTAGACTACAATTATTTTGAGGTGTTCAATTCTAATTGAATTGTTGTTGATTAGGTTCCACTGTCTACATATTATGAAGTTAATAAAAACGGATTTAAAATACAGGTTTTATTTTATTGAGAAAGAAGCGAATTACTTGGCTCCAAATAGTCGTAATAAATTCTAGTTAGACTGTGCAGCAGCTCTTATTTCCTCTTAATTGATATCGAGTTCCACTGATGGCTCGTAGCAAATAAACCCCCGTTAAAGTAAAATCGTGCAAGGTACCTACAGTTCAATCAATTTGCGAACACCATTGTTGATGTAACAAAACAGGCACGTGACACAAAGGCTTCCAAATGAACAGGCCATGTTAAATAAGTGCTTCATTCGAATAGCGACTCTATTACCGACGACGGCCGCTTTAGCCTAGTTGGTCCCCGCCTACGAAACACGAGATCCTGGGTTTGAATCCCGGCAAGGGCATTTATTTGTGTGATGTGCCATGAACGTTTTCTTTGTATTCAAGTATTTATTTAACTATATAAGTAAGTATATCGTCGTCTTGTACGCATAGTATAACCTTTGTATGGTTTGGGATTAAGTAGGTCGATTTGTGTAAGGTTGTCCGAAAATATGTACGAGTATCAAGTTATAGTTAAAGTGGTATAATGATTTAAATACAAAATGGTCAGCTAAGTAGAATTTTTTAATGGTTCGCATAAAAGATCGACTTGGACATTTTGTATCCTTTACTTAGAAGTGACCTTTTAGTTGAAGTGATAATGTTTACTACTATTATACAATATCACTTAGCGTTTACACTTAACAATAAAACACAATCGCTTCGTCTACCACTTAACAATGAAAGAATCGCTTTGTTTAGAAGGCATAAAGAGAAGTGTAATAGATTATAGAAAAAGAATCCGCCCTGTACCGTTTATAGTTATCGCAGAATGCAACCAGTTCCAATGCCGTCTCAATTATCCTCCGCCCAAGATGTTGAATGTAATAGACTTGGAAATAATGACTGCAGCTTTAGCTGTAATTTGAAACTGATACCGTTCAGGTAGGGTAATTTCGCTGGTTACGCGACCACCTTCGGTTAGCGACCACCTGAAGGAGAAGGTTTTTTTCTATTGAAGATAACATCAATTCTACAGACCCTATTGAGACAAACAGTTGTACATGCATTTTATTGTTGTTTTAGAATAGAAATCTACAAAAAAAAACGAGAAAATATCCTTTCAGTTTACCAACTCAGCCGGTCGCCAACCGGCACATGAAATTAGGTGGTCGCTAACTGGCGAAATGACCCTACTCATGGTTCCGTCAGTTTATTGGGTCGTTTGGACTCCTCCTTGCTACGCTCGTAGGTACGACAACGAGCGTAGCGAGGAGGAGTGTTAGGAAGAACTGCGATCCTACAGCGCGCGAAACGAGCGAGCGAGTCGAGCGTGCCGCGGCAACGGCCGGCAAAGCGCCAGAACCGAACATTTTAAATAATAACATTTACTTTCAGTAGTTAGATTTAATGTCCCTTATAGGTTGATTACGGAACTGTACGTTAGATACGAACTGCGACATCAAAAGATCCTAACAGCTCGCAGAAATGTAATTTTACACTGAAACCTTTTGAGAAAATGATGTTTATGACAATAGAATATTTTGTCAAGTAAAATTATTGCATTAAGAATTATGGCAATAGTTATAAATAAGGATAATAATATTATAACATATAGATATTATGAAAAATGAAACGTTATGAAATATCAAATTATGGCAAATTAAATTCTGGCAATTGAAATTATACTATATGAAATTCTTACAAACAATAGATAACCATCCATGAGAGGAGGCCTGTCCCTAGCAGTGGGACGTATATAGACTGATTTATTATTATTAATAATAGATAACCAGGCGTAATAGCCTGCTACGTGACAGTCAGAAACATACGCAGTTAGGTACCATTTAAGCAGCGGCTTGCGAAATACGAGAATACTTGACATAAGTAGCTAAGTGTGCCTGAAGAAATGTGTAACTATATTTTCTCAAAAATCATCGGCAATGTTGACTTTATTGGTAAAAAATCAGGACGTGAAGTGCATAGTTTATGGTTAGTCAAAATTTAAAAAATAAAAAACCTTGCCGGCTCGATTTTGCTCGACTACAATGTTGCATACAAATTCCCTTATGTGTCGTGGTAAAAACTTTTTAAAAAGTTGAAACCGCCATATAAATAAAAGGCATAGGTCCTAAACAGCCAAAACGGAAGATCAGTAGCTGTTACTTATCGCGACTTTTTAGTTACCTCAAATAACTTATGGGGTTTTCGAAAAAAAAAATACACCTCCAACTTATTATTAAAAAAAAATAAAAGGCGGCAATGCAAAAATTTTTTTTTTAACATACTGTGGCTAATTGTTTTTACGGAAAAGATAGAAAATTTACGTGTAAATGATTCCAGATTTAAAAAAGCTGCAAGCTCAGTTATTGATTATTTGTTAAGTAAGTGTAAGTTGCAAAGCCAAAAGACAAATATCAAAAGGCGTAGGTACGACAATTTCTTAAAGCGGCGAGAAGAAATGAATGCCTTATCATTTTCAGAAAGTAAATTTTTGTTTTCTTGCAATTTTTTTGAGAAAAGCACTACATTTGTCTCAGCTGGAAGGGCAATTGCTGGCTTTGTATTAAATTAAACGGACTCCCAAGGTCGTCCGTTTAAAATTAATACTCAGCCAGCAATTGCCTACCTACTTCCCTTGCTTCGACAATAATGTACTATTTATGTAAGCGTGTTACATTTCATAATCAATTTTGTACGCGGTATCTTCAGACGGCGTAGGGCCAGAAAGATATCGATTTAAATACTTTCATATTTGCTTCTATATCTATTTACTAATATAAAGGATAGAAGAAAGAAAAACAGAGTGAATATTTGCAATAATATGCAACTTCCGTACACATTATAACCTGTTAATCACCCGTTCTAACAAATATAACGTTTATCCGGCACTGGCTGAAACTGGCGTGTGTATCTAATCTCTGGTAAGTAAATAGGTACTATTTACTTGTTTATTATCTACTTACGTGCCCAAGGTAAGACCTATAACAGCTATTAACCATAGTACTTTCTAAGTACCTAATTTCATCGCAGCAAAGTACTTACGTGACATCTCGGGAGAATACTCCGTCTCAAGTAGTCTAAACATTACGGGGGCATTCACTGAGAAAATTCAATAAAATGCATGCACCTAAGACGATGGAAAATGTACTTTTCACATCTACTGTTCAGAAAAGTATCATTTGTTGCCCTGAAATAACGACCAAAGAGATCAAAGTTGTACTTTACTTCCCTGTTTTTGAATTCAGAAAGAAACCATTGTTGTCCTCAAATGAGGGATTTTCAATTTTCCTCATAGAAGGTGTGGTGTGAAAAGCAGTATGTGTCACTTCGTAGCAAAATAATTTCCATCTTGGGCGTAAACACTTGAATCCCTCGTTACGCTTAAGATTAATTTGAAGAAGTTGTGGCTTTCGTATGACGTGTTAAATTGGTTGAATATATTTATTTATTTATTGTATATTTGCGATATATATCACATATTTATTTATCGTATGGCAAATCAGTATTTAGAACCGTGAGATCTTGGAAAAGACAGTACGGTTGCCAGGTTGTTGTTGTTGTTGTACGGTTACATATGATAGTGTGTTTTATATTTTATGTTGTATATTTATATATGTATTGGCATGTTTTCATTTCTCTAGAATGAATACCTATTAGGTTTTATTTTTATTATCTCTGTGTATTTTTGTACACGGTATAAGTTTGAATACAGTGCTTACATACATACATAGGAATCTTGAGCGTATGTATGTATGTACATACATGCATACGCTCAAGATTCTACTTTAGAATCCCTCGCTACTAATCCCTCTATCTGTTCTCTGCTCATATAGTTTGACCTTATCCGAATTATTTGGGAGCGCAACTTGTCTTGTTTTCCATCCCTTACGAAGTAACGGGCGATGGACGCCCGTTACTTCGTCACTAACATCCTTCCTGTTTGTATCGTTTCATCGTCTCTCTATTCTAGGCCTTCTCTTACATCCCTCCACATTTATAAATAATAAGTCACAATTCAACCTAACCTGTTTACCCTAATTTTATGTGTCATAACTGTTATATACCATAGTAAGAAATATCAAAATTCTAATGATAGTTTTTTATAAAAAATCGGTAACGTTAATAACTGTTGATGCATTTATTTAAATTATATTATAATACCAACCTTAAATGTTAAGGGCATCCCCAAAGCTTCATAAATTACTGTACTCATAGCCGTGCAAAAATATGTGAACAAATTAATTGCAGTGATTTTATTCATCGAAAGTGTACCACACTGAAGCGCACGTACTGTAGGTATTTATTCTACATACCTAAACACATGTCGTACTCCTCCTTTGTGTAGGCCTTTCTTTGCTATCGCCATGTAATCCGGAACGTGAAAGACATTTATTTAGAAAGGCATTCGTGAAATTAAAGGCTTTTAATCTAACACACAAACGGGCGTGGAAATTGAACAGCTGGTCATAGAATGATTAACCTACATATTTACCTATTTATACACCGAGATCAAAACAACTCCTTAAAACCGTTGCTTACAAGCATTCCACGTATTTATCGATTTGTGGTTTTTAACTACCTACGAAAGGAATAAGTCTTTAACCAGTGATATTTAGCGAATATTGACTCAAGTGAACTACTCCAGAAAAAAACACTTAGACTTGTTCGTTTTGGCGTAATCGAATCAAAAAGCGATACTTCCCTTTCCTTGACTGTCCACTTTGACGTGAGCAAGTCGTCCAAGTAAAACAGAAGAATAGCGAATCTCGTTCGCCGCGACCCATCCAATTTGCAAACTTACGCCTCCGACGCGGTAGAAGTTTAATACCAGACTTACGAAGATCCTCTGATTTTTGTGAGTAAATATAGACGGTGAAATGAAAGGTCGTACATACACCCCAGTTTTGTTAGGAGTGAAAATCTTGGAGCTTAATGATTTTGCATAAGGAGATTGGCAGATTACTTGCGCACGTAACTATGTCGTGTAGATATAGTTAGAATATTTATATGCGAACTATTTCTTTACGTATAAGTATGTCATAAAGTGGGTACGTACAGCCTCAGTAAAGGGTGCTAACGTAGAGTGCGAAACGTAAAAAACATGGGAACCTCAAAGCCACAAAAAAAAATTAAAATACTACCTTAAGTTTTAATCTCAAAATATGTAGTAAAATATGATGTATTAGCATTTTATTTCGTTTAAACCCTTACTTAGTACATAGTAATATTTTAATTTCAAGTACATATTTCGCTGGGTTGCATAACACGAACAAATTCGACCAAACTGCACCTCGGCTTTCAGCCTTGCTGTAACTTAACGTTACCGCCGCAAGGGCGCAAAATATTTCGGTCCCGCAAACCTTTACCTTTTACCAATTTACGATGCATTTACTTTACAACATTGTAAGTTAAAAGTCCATTTTTAAATCGCGCCAGCCGTCACTCGGCCTCCGCCATTAGAAGCAAGCCGTGCACATATTTCGCAATTTCCCGCGCTGAAACTCCATCTTTTTCACTGTAGCCGCAGTAATCTCGTAAAGCTCTGTTTGCGCTGTCCCCCGAGCGTCGAGAGGCGATTTCTTCCAGTTAACTTATTGAATTTGTGGGGCGGAGCACGCGACAACGAAAATTGTAGGAAAAAGTTAGTTAAGCATTAACTGAGTGGGAACGTAGAAACTTTCTCACGTAGTTTATATGTGGTGTACTCGTAGCTCCCGTGCATCGCGGTTCGAGACTGAGATAGAGAGCTTTTCGTCTCAGCGGTCACTAAAAATATTTTAGAAATAGTGCCTCGATGTACATATACTTACTATGAGGAACTGGCCGGAGAAAAAATTTAAGCATACAGGTAATTAAACACTCAAAAAGTATTTTATGAAAATTTAAAAAAGGAACTGTAAACTTTGTAGAGAGCGGACATCCAGCATAAGTTTATCGTTTTAACTAATTCCGAAATAGCATTCGTAAACTTCAATTCGCCATATTGTTTCCCCAATAAACCGACGAACGTAATCCTATAATTCTGGGCGTTTGAAACGGCCCCTGCTGACTCAGACTCAAATCTAAAAACGCTATTCCCACAGTTTATAGCCGCCTTGTACACCGATAATTTACTGAATAGATTTATTATCCTTACGATTTGCTAAGCAAGTAAGGTAATGAACAAAAATGGTATTTTTATTTAATGTTTCCTTCCAAATTATTACTTGTTGGGCCGGTATTCCATCCATGATTTGTAGAAGGGGATATCCACACTTTGGTCCCTTCATTCGTTCTGATTTTGAAATAAAAAAAGTAGCGAGAGGTCCTTTTTCAAATATCTCAGATCGATTACTGGCCTTGAGGATCCTTTCTCAATTGATGCTTCATTCAAGTTAGGGTCAGCGTGATAATTAGTACAAGTCATGTGTCGAAAAATATGACACTGTAAGATGTATTTAAGAACTTTGCATTTTTTTCACCGTAATTGTATAAACAACTAAGATAAAGTTACGTGATAATTAATACAAGCCATATATCGAAAAATATGACACCTTAAGGTGCATAAAAACATTGGCTATTCATCACAGTAATTATTTAAGCTAAGAATTAAAGTTCGGTTCAGCATGATAATTAGTACAACCCATACAACGAAAAGTATGACACTTTAAGGTGCATAAAAACTTCGGATTTTTTCACCGTCATTGTTATTTTCCGTACACAATAAAAATAAACCTTCCAACGGCATCCCACCGTTCGGGCTCCCGAAACACTTCAACTTCTAAACCTTAATTACGAGATTACTGGGCGAGAATTCATTGAGATACAGGTGGTTGAAAGCTAGTCTGAGTAAATTACAATTTGTTCGTCTGGCTCGCGAGTAGGTAGATCCCGTGGAAGGGATTTGAGGCACGAGCTGAAGCCGAAAACTAATACACAAAACAACGTATACGAAATGCTTTCTATTCATTGTTGTAGAGTTTTAATAGGATATAGATAAATTATGGACAAGCCAACGTATACAAAAAAGATTTAACAATATAAATTTATTTATTACTGATTCTGAAATATAATTAACAAAGTATGTAATTAGTTCTGAGACCTGAGTTGATCACGAGTAAGTTTGCAATTTTTTTTTCATATTTTCCAATAACGAAAGTGACTAAAACGTATTTTTATATACTTGACGATTATCGAGAAATGCGACCTGTAGAGGAGAACGGCCGGACAGTTGGACAGTGGGACATCCGGATATACGAAATAATTTTCGTTCGCTTCGCTCGCAACGAAAGTCAAAAGTACCTACCAACGCTTTTTTGTGAGAACTTTTGATTTCACTTGTGTCATGTACAGGACTCTATGGTCAATGCCATCATGACGTGTCCCATACCAATGTCCTTATTTATGTACGTATATTAATACTCCTGTTACTTTTGATGCTGACAGTACAACCCTTCGCCGCGCAACTGTAATTGATTATGTATGCGTACAGTCAGCATCAGAAGTAGCTAAGCAAAATAAGACGCTCAAAATGACCAACACAGGGGGCCTAGACAAGGTTACAGTCGACAAGCGCTAACGCCAATAGAAAATAATAAAATGTATGGGAATGACAGATGCCGACGAAACACTTTTCGTTAACATCCGTCATTCCCATACATTTTATTATTTTGTATTGGCGTTAGCGCTTGTCGATTGTAACCTTGTCTACGGCCCCTGATCCTTATTCCACACCAGAACTGCTTAGCAACTTCTGCTGCTGAATGTACCTGTAGGTGTGTAACAACATTATCAACTGACTTGGTTTGACAAAAAAATACTCATTGATAAGCTTTTTTCAGCAATTCTCCTTAAGAGGGGCCTTCTTTTTGTTCCGTAGTCAACAAGGAACCCTTATAGTTTCGCCATGTCCGTCCGTCTGTCCATCTGTCCGCCTTCGGCTTAGATCAGTAACCCTTACTAAATCAATCACGCCGATATTAAATTTTTCTTAGAGTAGGTACCTCGCTTACAACCAAAGTCTGGATGTATTTTTTTTTCTCGTTGAACCCATCATGGTGTGTAGTATCGTTGGATAATTTGTTCAGAAATATTATGGGTTTTTTTAAACCATTTTTCAACTCAGTGATTCGTTTGCGAGATATTGGGCTCTAAAGCCCTAATTTTTGTGCTTTAAAGCCCAATATGCCCGACTGTGCCCTAAAGAAGCCCGGGGTCCGCTTTGACACCTAAGCCCAAGATTTAGCATAGGCAATAGTTTTACGAAAGGCCTGCCATCTGATCTTCCAACCCAGAGGGATAACTGGACCTTATTGGGCTTAGACCGGTTTCCTACACCGAAAAGCTAACGGTAAATATGGTATAGGTAATATTCCGTACATAAGTTACGAAAAACTCATTGGTACGTGCCGGGAATCGAGCCCACGACCGCTGCATGCCTGAACCACTAGGCTACCGTAGCTTTCTGTATTGTATCTACATAGAAAGAAAGAAAGAAAGAAAGAAAGATATATTTATTCAGAAACACACAGGACACACATATTAAATAATAAAATAACCAAGAATAGCACATAAAACATGAAAAAAAGTGTGTCTCTGCGGCAGTGAACCGGATACTGGCTCTGCATTATGCTGAGGTGTCAGACACCTGCAGCGCTGATTTTCAGCCAGCACCGTTGGTGACTCACGGAAACGACATACAATTTAATACATATATAAACTACTATACATGTAGGCTAGTATTACTACGTAACTCCCTTTCTTCCTGTAGATGTCGTAAGAGTCGTACTGAGGGTGTATTGGGCGATGGGCTAGCAACCTATCACATTTTATCAATCTTTCATACCCACATTTATGCTAAAGGTGGTACTGGATCGTAAGCTTCATGTGCTCTGCCTACCCCTTTAGGGCCCTAAGGCGTGAATGTGTGTATGTACACTATGTACTTCAACATTTTATTCCGCTCCCCGCTTTGATCCGCGCCGCGCCTTAAGAACTTGAAAGAACTCGCTCACTGCAGCCTACGTATTTTATAATAAATACTGAACTCTTGCAGTTTTAATTAAACTCAGTCAACATTTTTTGCTGAATCATTGAATTTGTAGTCCATCTCATAATTAATTCGCCTGAGGGAACGCTCATATAACGTGGGCTTAGTCATTTATTTGGGTGTGTAATGAATGGTATAACAACTTTAGATATATTTTCACTGGATATAACAACATTTAATATAATTTCATTGGATATAATCACTCAAGGGACATAATAAAGTTTTGGTATAACAACAATCAATATAATTTCAAGGCGTATAATGTTCAATAGTATAATACATTTTTGATATAACGTTTAATGGATATAATATATCGACGGTGGAAATTTCAAATGTCGTAAAGGACATTTTGTCGTAAGTACACTAAATATACCATTGGAATATATTTTTTTCTATCCGTCTGTAGTATCGGTCTCTCGATACGACTCCTAATAAAAAAGTTATGAGATGGTTAAGTTTGTCGTAACTGCTTCGTTTTTAAAATACTGTGTTGTATCGGTCAAATATACTTTCTTGTCGTCTCGTGGTCTTAAGCGCAAGGTCGTATGTCTCAATAATTTTGAAATTCCTATGTTGTAAGGCACTAAAAAGAAATGACATTCCCATTGATCTCAATCTTAAAATACAAAAGAATTCACTTGTGATACTCGTGTAGAAAGTACCTTTTAGTTATAAAGGTCATACAGATTTCAAATAAACGTCATTCCTGTGAGCAATGCAAAGCAAAATACAAATCATTAATATATATTAAAATCTGTATGATGCACATAATTATAATGTTATTTAGATGTGTGTATTTTTTACTTGTTACCAATAATGTACATGTAACAAAGAAATACACCTGACTTGATGCAGAACACTAGCCCCCTTATTCATGAAACTTAAAATGCCTCTGCTAAATAAAATGTGCTTTGTCCCTTTCTTGCTTGTTTTGACGACCGGTTAGCCTAGTGGGTAGTGACGCTGCCTACGAAGCTGAAGGTCCTGGGTTCGAATCCCGGTAAGGGCAAATATTTGTGTGATGAGCATGAATATTTGTTTCTGAGTCTTGGATGTTTTTTATGTATTTAAGTATTTATATATATTATATATATCGTCGTCTAGTACCCGTAACACAAGCCTTATTGAGCTTACTATGGGGCTAGCTCGATTTGTGTAAGATTGTCCCTTAGTATTTATTTATTTATTTATTTATTTATTCTTACGAACGCAAATGTCAAAGTAACTGATAGGGACAAACGAATTTTAACGCCATTTTAGTTAAAAGCCTGTTTTAAGTTTTGTAGGACGTTTATGAATACGGCCGTAAATGTTTAGTTAAGCATTTGATTATCTTGATTGTGATTTTGAATAGCTTATAATAGCACTGCAGCTTTTGCTTGAAACCCACTCTTGAGACAACTGTTTGAGGCGCTCTAAGATTCAATAAGGTCAATAAATACGTCCTGTGGAATTTCTTATGGAAAATCTCGAACGCCTCGTGAATACTACTTTTGTAGTGCTGTTATATAAATGTAAGATGTAGCTTATAGCACAAATTTGTTTCATTACGTTTCGTTATGTTTAATTGTTTCCACACATTTATTTGGAAAAATAAAACATTAATCAGACTTATAACATTTTTATACTTTCCCGCATCCGAAAAGCTTAGAAATCAATAAATTTAGTAGTAAAATTTTTATTTTCATACAGTTAACTACGTACTTACTTTACTTACCTCGAAACTTTAATGACTTTACAACAAGAAATTCGTAGTAGACGTTAGTATTAACGCAGTTACGACGTAAAATTATAATTTAATTGAAAGGCGTAAGAGATTTTGTCACATAAATATTGTTTTTTTAGACGCGTAACACACCTTTTCTTCATATTTTTTTGTCGTAAGTGACACTATTTTCTAAACTACTGCATTTATTGTTATGCAACTAATAGATTAGTGTAGATGACGTTATTTGAAAACTATACATCTAAGATTCATCTTTATAGGATGAGTAGTTTCAAAGTTATATATTTTTAAAAAATGGTGTTTTGTTTTTTGGCTCCCCTCAAAAGTAGGCATTTGTCCCTTACGACATTTGAAATTTCCACCGTCGATATATTGGATATAAGTATTAGTGGTATAATGTTTTGTAAGATATAATTTTATTTTTCACACACACGTCAATTATTTTAACCTAACCTAGACCTAACCTAATCGCCAGCATGTCGACGTCACCCCGCTGGTGCCTATTCCCGCTCTAAGGGACACAAGCAAACCCTAACCTAACCTACAATGGTGCAATTAATACCATTGTTACAAGTATCAGTGGCTATTATACTGTTGTGTGTTAGTGGTTACTCGTCGTCGTACCTACACCAACCTGCCTTAGAGTAAAATAGGTAAAAAATAAAAGTAGTAAGTATTCCAGATTATTCCAATAGTACATTATACCACACTGAGAAAAATGGGGCACTATAAACTTATGTGAATGCAGACATTTTTGACCAATCGTGCACGCACATAAAGTTACGCTGCCGGCTGTGCACAAAAAAATATGATTCCACCGTGACGTCATCAATTCAATGACGTCACAAGCTCATTCGCAGCTCGCATTATAAAAAATCGTTCAAGGAATCATAAGGTATTGCCTTAAGCAAGAAAACTTATAGTGCACTGCTTTAAAATGCTTATTTTGGAGGCACTTTATATTATAATGCATGGCGATAACTTATAGTTTCGTATCATTATACTATTATCTGCGTTTGCATTTTACTAATTGGTGCCTATCAAGTCGTGCCCCGTAATATTACGTGCCTGCCCATGATAGAACCATGTTTTTATATGCGAGTGCACTAAATGTTTTAGTGCTTTTCTACCTGCTATTTCTAATTAAAAACATTTTTTTAATTATACTAACATTTATTTTTTGTAAACATAACTACAAACAGCTACAAAAGGCTAATAAAAAAACAGCACTTCGGGTCGGCTTCCAGAAACCCCTTCCTGCTTGCAGCCGGCAAAATCTTGTACATGCCACCCAGCAATGTTATCGCACCTGCTATCTAGAATCGTCATTATCTGAAAAAAAAACAATTTAATTATAATTCAGTTTGCTGAATAAATTATCATAATTAAGGACGTTTATACGTTTGAAATGCTTCGATTTCCGTCAAATAGTAGGATAACACATACTTGCGGCTGACGTTCCGTGGGATGGTCTCCGAACCCGAAGTACATCATCAGATCAGCCCTCTGGCAGGCTTTTAGTATAGCCCTCCTAAGGCGTCGCCTTACAGAGTGTTACGACCTGAAATATATTAAATTTACTAATCTAGTTGCATCAAACCACACATTCTATGGGACAGAGAAGTAAACCATACCTGATTCTCCCGGCGTTTTTGGGTTTAGGAGGGCTGCAATCGGCTGGTGTGTTGAACGATTCCTCCAGCAGTGGCAGCTAGCGGGCTGTCCCGCACTTGTAGTTAGTTGTGACTCTGGGGCTCAGTCAGCGGGTGTCACTCCTTGATTATCTAAGTCAAGGAAGTCCTGCTCCTCCCTGCCTAGAGCAAACCGCAATAGCGACGAAAGATCGGTATAGCTGGTACACGCCTGAAATACGAAATAAATTTTATGTAAATTTTACACAATTATAAACTTAGGTTCTTCAATCTACATTTTACAACTAACCATTTTAAATAATAGATAACTAGGTACTTACTAGCAAAGTGTTCGACGACATCTTCAGTTTCTGCGGGGGAAGCGCGGACGCAGGTCACTCCATACAGAGTCTTGTTCCTCCAAGTAAGTACGTGACTTTTCTGCTTAAGACATTTATACGAATTTGTGAACCCTATACTTTATCGTGTATTATTAATTATACCGTTTAAGTGACAGCTTTTTATTTCTTACCACAGTTTATTGAAAAAAAAAACTTTTTAACCGCTAAAACTGTAAATTAAAAAAGGACGGTGATAGCTTCGCCAGTTTTTGTTGCGGCAGCTATCAACGACTCCTGAGTCGCAAAGTGATGTTTAGAATGTCTCTCTTTTATGATATTATATTGTATTATAACACAAGTTTTTTTTTTGATCAGCTTGAAGCTAAACAGTCAGTCTTTGTAAAAATCTATTAACGACACATAAATTGTTGTCCAGTTTTCTTATTTTCGCATTGCCAATTTAACCAAAATTATGATCATTTAGGTAGATTGATATTTTGTAGTAACCTTCGTAAATTATTATTTCTCGTTTAAGGCCGTATTATTTTATTCATATTTTTGTGATATTAATCACTAATAATCGCTTTTGTTGTCAGAAGGTCAAGTGAATAAAATATGCCTACTTTTTATGAGTCGGTAATTAACTTTATGTTTGTCGTTACATATTTTATTAACGACCCAAACCCGAGCAAAGGAGTCGGTAATATCAACCATAAGAAACTATTACCGACCCATAGAAGTCGGTGATAGCAACCATAAGAAGCTATTACCGATCGTACAGTAACGATATAAATGACATGCGTTGATATATTTTTGACGGGTTGATTCATCAAGAGTGTCCCAATAAACCTTCTTTCCTCCCCGAAAACCTCATTCAAGACCAACGTGGGTTGCCACAAATAAAATATGTTTACGGTGGAATATTTTCACTTTTTAAAAGGCCGCACTAAGAAACATTATTTATTGGTAGTTTTAAACCTACGATTGAAATAAACAAGTTAATTCAACTTATTTACAAAAATACTAGATGCCCTGTTAAATATTTAACCATAGAAGAATTTTGGTAGAAAAACTGTTATTGCACTGGTAATACTTCAGGTATTCATAACATTTGGTACGATTTACAAACAATAGTCGTGAACAACGTTAGATGTAATTTAAATAAAAATAACAGGCCAAAAGTGTGTAGCTCACTTTATAATCACAATCATCCGCCATTTTCTCAAGGGGTCTATACATGTAATGATTTGTCAGCCCCAATTTATCAGAAGCTGACTAATTGCTATTGTCTGGAGGCACGTTGCGTTGCTGATCCAACTGTCAAAAGAGTTACCCCATAGATTAGCAATTGTCAATCTGACCTTCGCCATTTTAACACACTAGCTATATTTGAATAGATTTTATGTTTAACAAGTAATATTTTTTTTGGGATATTGTAATTGTTTTTGAACGATATCAGGTAGAAAAAACAATTACTTTTTAATAATGCGTATTGTTGAATGTAAATTTTTTGATATTGAAAATGTTGGCCATTTCTAAGAATATTTATTGTGATTTGATGATCAATGCAAAAAGGTTGGCTACATCTGACATGTTCGATTTACAATGACATAAGTGACCTTGACACTTAATGACAGTGACATATCTGTCGTAGTTTTTTTGGTCTTGAATTAGGTTTCCGAGTTTACAGTAACCAACTAATGACCAATATACCCTATCATGGCAATATATATTAGAACCACGCCTTCTACTTATATAAATACGAGTGTATTCATATTATACGCTGAATATCCTCTGTTTTGATTTCGACCCTCGTAAGTTATGATCTCTGATATCGATACCCTAATTTGGGGTCAGATTTCAGAACAACGTTTTCCTTCAGTCATTTGTTTTTGTTACTTCTGAAAATGTTATGACTGTCTTTTGTTTTATTTTCTTATCCATATTTTATTTTCCGTCCTACGTCCTATGGTAGTATGGGTAAATAAGGATGTCAATGTTAAGTATGGTTCAAAGTTTAATTCATTATTCCAGTCATATTATATGTACGGGTTTCAACCAGATAATTTGAAGTAGGTACGTACCTTATTAAAAGCATCATTAGCGAAGTCCAAACTGGCATCCAAGATTAACGTAAAAATATTAAGTTTCGGTCAAAATTTTCATTTTAGGTACAAGGTTTTATCGCCTCAACGGGGCTACGTCTGTTAAGTCCTGATTTCCCATGGCCACCTTCTGTCTCCATCATCAGATCAGCTCGATGGTATCCATAATATTGACTTGTCATCCAAACTATACTTACACCCAAAATTTCAGCTCAATCGGTTGAAGATATCTGCTTCAAAATTGAGTTGCAAGATTCCACCCGAACAAACATATTTACATAAGTACATTGTAAGTTCAATAAAAGCTTGTACCTAATTACTTGGTCTGATCCAGATCAGACTAAGTAATTTTTCTCCAATATGCTCGGAAATGTGCGCCTTACTGTAGCAAAAGTAGTACGTGGAGTTCCTCGTTACTGACGAGCGTAAATTTAAAAAGTTGAAAGTCATTACTGTACAGTTTTAGCGGCCAGTAAAATCTATGAAATTCCTTTACTGTATACTTTTTTACCTTTTAACTATATGCTTTGACTAAGACAAATCACTACAAACAGCCAAGTTTAGTGCTCGAACGTTTAAAGACCTTGCAATTTGTCATAACAACTTGCTAATACTTAGTTACATGTCACATTGGTTAGTAGTGTATGGCTGTCTCTTTCCAACTTTGCAAGTTGTTGTTGCGCGCGAGCTCTCTCGATTTTTCTCGCACTATACCTCTTTTTGTAAGTGTTCTAGTATGAGAGAGACGGACAGTGCGAGAAAAATGGAGAGAGCTCGCGCGCCGTCGCGTGATAACCTTGCTGCTTAAAGTTTTCTCGAGTTTTTTTTAATGGTCATAGACAAAACGCGTACTTCTCAAATTAATCGAAGTGACGTTTTTAAGAATGTCTCAAATAGTTTTGAAGAAATAAAAATATATATCGAAATAAAACCCACAACAAACTAAAATGCATTTCGATTGCAATCTCGTTTAATCTTTAATAATTTGAATTGCATATAACATTTTAAATTGTGAACGATTCTAATAGTTAATTTTTTTATGTATGCCAATTGAAACTGGCAATGGCACTACGAGTCATGCCGTGTAGATACTTTAAAAAATGAATTAAGATTATTGAAAATATTATTTGATTTCCTCACATTTTTGGAGAAAAGCACTATTAGCCTTGGCGGGAACGCCAATTCGTGGATTCGTCTTTATTGCTGGATTCAGCTTTGTTTCTTCTGACAAATTCAACTCATCCACGAATTGCCACTTCCCGGCCGCTGCAATAATGTACTAGGTATTAACGTTCCCAGGAATAAACATTTTCTTGTTTGGGTCTAATGCACACTAAGTTTTACAAGGTCGGTAGTTTGTGGATAAATAGGTAGGTTCGTTGGCGCGATGCGCGATGTATGAGAGTAAACCGCGCAAACACAAACCACCATACGGCGTTGCATACAAATTACTAGCTCCGGCCCGCGACTCCGTCCTTTGTTCGTCCCAGGGAACTATCTCTGTACCAATTTTCATCTAAATCGTTTCAACGATTTAAGCGTGAAGAGCTAACAGACAGACAGACAGATGCACTTTCGCATTTATAATATTAGCATGGATTATGTAGGCGTTAGTCGTAAGCGTGTTTTCTCGCCAAACACAACCTAACACGTCCCGGAAGGATCGTATTAGGGCGCAACAAATGAAAAACTAGTAGAATACTGATGGAGACGAGTTATTATTATTGGACTCCTGAACCCCTTGTATAAATACCGTTTCACTACATCCATCGGAAGACGAGACTAATTAGTAAGCGGAAATAGCCAACCAATCCGAAAGTAGGCCGTGTGGCCCGTGTGGTACGTAAATTACTAGAGTATTAAGTATTTCGTACCTAGACTTATTTCAGTTTCGACAATACTTCTTCATATAGACTGATAAATAGGCGTCCCACTCTTTCTAAACTAGTAGACCAGGGGCCCTAGACAAGGTTACAATCGACAAGCGCTAACGCCAATAGAATACTAATAAAATGTATGGGAATGACAGACATTAACGAAAAGTGTTTCGTTGGCATCTGTCATTCCCATACATTTTGTTGTTTTCTATTGGCGTTAGCGCTTGTCGATTGTAACCTTGTCTACGGCCCCATACTCTTTCTAAACTAACTACCTATGCGATGACGTTGGTGACGTCTATATGACATCTAGGGACGAACCACGGACAAACAAATATGGCGAGTGACACACATGAGTGACGTCACTGGAACGAAAGTTTACATTGTCAGTTTGTAACAGGAATTTTTGACTTTAAAATATAGTATTTTAATTTTATCTTCCCATTTTTTGCCAGCCATTTTTGTCCTCTGCCATTAAGTTTATTTCCTGATATGAAAAGACCTTAACTTTCTCTTTTATTTGATCGAAATAGTTTCTTCTTGGCCTTCCTCTGCTTCTCGTTCCTTTAATTTTCCCGTGTATAATAGTCTAAAAGAAAAGGTCGTGTCATGGTCGTGTCTTAGCAGCACCGTTAGCACAAGACGGCGCGCGAGCTCTTTCGAATTTTCTCGCACTATCCGTCTCTTTCTTATTAGATAACTTTGAAGGAGAGGTATAGCACGAGAAAAATCGAGAGAGCTCGCGCGCCGTCTTTTGATAGCCGTGCCGTGATCATTACTTCCTCTAGGTCCTCTCTGTTAGGTTCCTTATCGAATTTAAATTTATAAGTAGCACGTTCAAACCTATTCTCCCCGAGATTCTTTCAAAGGCTTCATGAATAATTCTTGAATTGTAATAGAGGTCATATCCGTACACATGTGTGTGACCCCGTTGTGAAAACTTGGCAGTTTCCCTCCTCACAGAATGTACGCCAAGCTAAGCTCTGACTCTGCGCGGCTGCGTCAATCACTTATACTTTTGGCTATTATTTAAACTCGCATCACACACATCCTATCAACCTACTAACTCTACTAAGTATAGATTTGCTTCGCTATAATAGTATTCGTTCATCAAAACTTGGTATAAGCGATTTAAATTTTCTTTACAAACTGTAAAAATATTGTATTGGTGCCGTAGTGATGCCGTATTTCTTACTTTTTTATTCCGATAACTTTGGAGTACCTACTTTCACAGCCACAATATAAAATTTCGTTTTTTTATAATAATAAAAATGAATCCATATTTTTATACCACAACTGTGGCATACAAGAATGGGTCGACAAGATTGTATACGAACGATGTTCAACGTTTAAATTATGACTTAAGGGTGGCTTATCTTACATTAACGGAAAGTGTATTCATTTTAAGTGTATAATGTATAAGCGTTTTGTACATTTTACACTTAAAACGAGTGAAAAAGAAAACGGAAAATGTTCTCAGTTGTAAGAACAGTTACTTTATAATCTGCCTAGTGAGATTGAAAACAGTCGGTTAAGTTAGCCAGGTTAGTTTACAAACTTACGAATCAGATTTTAAGTATATACCTACTAACGATGCTCACCATTTTACAGTGGAATACATGTATTTTCCATACATTTTTCATTCTACCAGGCAACAGAATTGCCGTCTACGCCTGAGCACAATCGACATGAAAAATGGCTTCCCGTTATTGCAGTAGCCAAGTTTAAATCATGAAGCAGGTTGCAATTCCTTACAAACAAAACACTGTTTTGATCGTAATTCTGAACAACAAAGTCGCCGAGTGGCACTTTTCGTTCCCTTTTATAAGCAATTTACGATTTTCGCTTTGTCGCAAACAGCTAACTTGCGATATTTTAGTCCTGCGTTAACAGAAAGTAGCTAACGCCGCATTTTTTAAGGTTCCTTAGTCAACAAGGAACCCTTATAGTTTCGCCATGTCCGTGTGTCCGTCCGTCCTGCCGTCCGTCTTCGGCTTAGCTCAGTAACTCGGTAGAAAATCTGTAATTCGGCAGGGGTGTATATATACAAATCAATCACGCCGCCAAAACAGAAAAATAAAATCTTGAATTAAAAAAGTGGGGATGTCATTTTTTTCTCGTTAAACCTCTTATGGGGTCGTTGGATAGTTTGTTCAAAAATATTATAAGCTCGCGCACCGTCTTGTGATAGCCGTGCTGTATCGATACTATGCCTCGTTTATGGCGCTGCAAAAGTCACCGTTTTTAACCTCTACAAGTTCGGTTGTGCTACTTAGCGCTAGTAAACGCTGCAGTTAACATAACTACGAGCAAGAGCACAAGCTATCAGACATGGTGGGAATTTCTCATGTCAAACATCAAAGCTGATGTAAGACGGTGATTCTCGGATTCTCTTTTCTGCGCATGGTCCATGGATTCTGGCGCCAATCTATACAGGATGTCCCAAGTAGTAGTGATATACTGAAGCTGGGAGGTAGAGGACCTAGAGGGCTATCTGAATCACCCACATGTATTTTTTTAAATTAAAAAAATGTATAATTTTCTTTGGCAGCGTTACTGCTTAAAAATCAAATATTAATTCACCCCCGTGTACCGCGATTTTTCGTATTTTCGGAGTTATGACATTTTTTAAATTTTTCACCTATCGCCGAGTACGATGAGATTTTTATTTATGGCGACGTGAATTATTGCGGTCGATGCTTGATTTTTTTTGTGTGCTAAGCTGACAGATAGGCCGATTCAATATGGTAACATTTACTATCGTTAGATCTTTGAATGCAATTAATGAAAAATGAAATGCCAAGAAAGATGAAACAATTTTTATTGCATTCAAAGATCAAACGAAAGCCGCTGCGCTCACTGGTGTTCATACTTACCTAAAAATAAGATGTTTTACGGAAGTCACATAGATTGTTATCTAGTCTGGCTGCTGGGGTTTATATTTGCGATTCTAAAATATTTTATCAAGAGTTGTTATACGGACCATCCTTAAATAATATTTCAAACCAAGCAATCCAACCGAGAGACAGTCGGAAATTACAAAGAGTCGATTATCCCATACATCTCGGATAGCTGCATTGCGATTCATAGCTTGTCGCGACTCACCTCATCTCACTTTCCTATTAAGACTTGACCCCTAATTTCGTTAAGAATATGCGTAAGCGAAGGTCAAGCTTATACTGGTTTGCATCACGAGTTGGTGGTAAGCGTACGTCACTCCGCACAAAGCGCTTTCATGTCTTTTCAACAAAGCGGATATGAGAATACGAACTCGTAACTTTAAAGTTTTATCACAAAAGTTCAAAGTGTAGGTGAATGTTATACAAAACATTTGTTGAATGTCCTTGGGAAGACTTGCATTTTAAGTCCCCTATAGTACATAACGATAATAAGGTCAAAGATACGCGGGAGAGGTCATACTTACCTACAGTTTATGGGTGTGCTACGTCTGTTTGTCAGGAGTATATTCTTAAATATATAGGTATACCTAGGTTGAAAAATACTAATGAGTCTGAAAGGATAGATTATATTATTAGTCTAATGGTGGGTACACACTGAGCAAACGAACGACCAACGAACGCGAAGCATTTATGTGACAGGTATTTGTTAGACTGAGATACATAGCCGTTCGTTGGCTTGGTGTGTACACAGCATAAAGGAATTCGACTTAGGCAAAACTTGCAAATACCTTCAAAGGGCACCTGGCTAAAATAAAACGCACGAGTTGAAATTTTAAAAAAGTATTCCGGATGTGACAACTTCTATAACTAACACTTGTACCACGTAAAAATGTAAGAGGACACATTGACAAGTCTTAACATTTTGCCAATACACACTTGTAAAGAGAAAATTACGATATACGATATATATACCACCGATATATTATATGGTTGGAGTAAAACAGCAATATCTAAATTTAGGTATCCGTAGATAAGATTATTATTAGTAAGTAGGTGTCATCGCCTGTCCAGTTGATATCTGAGCTGACAGTATTAACAGTACCCAAAAGTACCTTAGTATTTTTTTCTTAATCGTAATAGTAAATCCAGTTTTGTCCTCATAATACCTACTCCAGCAAAATAAAGGTCGAAAGGTGAGGGCTTCGTTCCACCGACTCTGCAGAAAACTTATTATCCTGTCAGCTGTTATAGTTTATTTACATTTTATATATGAAAGTCTCACGACTACGTATCGACGGGGTACTTACGTGACTTTGAGAAATGAGTTTTTAAATGAATTCCATCCGCGTGGCGGGACCTGGAGAGGAAATAACTCGTAGTTTCACCTTCGTGTTGCTTGACGATACTTTGAAATTGAAATTGAAAAATTGTTTATTCAGTTAAGAGCTTACAGTGTTTCTTATATCCAATAATTCTGCCAAACCACATAGTGGTTTGTTGGCAGACGATGCTCCAATTTGTACAAATTGTTTAGTAAGCTGTTTGAATATACCAAAACTTAATTAATAAAATGAAAAAAAAATGAAATGAAATCACTGACCGGCCATTGGCAGACTTCACTTCAATGTAATGAAGTCTACATATGGTCGATCAGGTACTCTTACTTATCTAGGCATGGTTCATCGTCATCTCTTACTTCAATACTGAACAATAAACATACTTAGGTTGGAATATTGAGCTGTCCGATTCTCTCGTGAATTTGTACTTGAAATTTGAGTCTTCAGGATATAATAGGGTATATAATATTTTGAAAGAAATAGGGCAGCTTTAAATTTCATGTGTTACATTTATATTTTTAGTGGTTGTATTACATTTTTTAATTTATCTAATAATATGTTGCTTACTTTCTTTCTAAATGATTGTTTTGTTGTACATGTGTTTTTTAATTCTGACGGTAAATCGTTGTATATTAAGGGAATTAGGTATTTTCTACTTCTTTGTCCGTAATAATTTGTAAAACTAGGCAGAGCTAACCTGTCACTGTTTCTATTTCTTATAAGCCTTTGATTGGCAATAGGTTTTTTAAATTCATCGTTACAAAATTGATCTAAGGCTAGTAGTAACACTACTTTTTCGTGAACTGGTAATATTTTACATTCTAAGAAGAGATTTTCATAGGTACTATTCTTACATCTTTGTTTAGTCTTATTATCGACCATTAATTTCATGAATCTAATTTGCAGGGCCTTTAACTTATCCAAATATGTTTTAAATGTACGACCGTAGCTTACCAGTCCATACGACAAAAGTGAGTCCACGAGCGCATAGTATACCGTGCATAATGTAGCCCTATTTACGACGAACTTCAAGTGGTGGAACTTTACAAGTACGGATCTTAATCTATTGCATAAGCTAGTTACATGCGGCTGCCATGAGAACTTATGGTCTATGAGCAGGCCTAGGTACTTGTACTGCTCCACCACCTGGAGCTCGGCACAGGCGCACGCGGCTACTGCCGCCCGCGGACTGTGTAAGCAATCAAAGCTATGCCCCACTATACACGGTCGCCTATACCTATCCCTAGAGTGCGGAGACCTTATGCACATACACTTTGTTTTTTCAATATTGATTATAATGCCATTATCGTGTGCCCATTTTATTACATTACTTAAATCTTCTTGTATTCTGTATTCTATCAAGCTTAGGTCTTTATCCGCGTAAACTAGGCAGGTGTCGTCTGCGTACATATATATACTACAGTGTTTGATTACATTACACAAGCTATTAACATGAACTATGTACCCGACGGGCCCGATCACGGAACCGGTCGGCACGCCGCTGGAAACGCACGCGGGCGCGCCGCACTCGCCTGCCACCGCCGTGCGCAAGGTTCGATCCTCGAGGTAGACGCGGAGCCAACCGAGAAGTGGTCCCGCGATTCCACACTCTTCCATTGCCTGAAGCAGCTGGTTGTGGCCCAGTGTATCAAAAGCTTTTTTAAAGTCTATGAAAACCACAACCACCTGCTTCCGCTGGTCCAGAGCCTCGTTGATCTCATCAGTAACCTGCGCCAAGGCGGTCGTCGTGCCGCGGCCCCGACGGAACCCGTGTTGTGATTGAGTCAGAATGTTATTCCGTTCCAAGAAACCGCTTATTTGAGCTGTTAAGTATTTTTCTACTATCTTATTGACTGCTGATAGAATGGCAATCGGTCGATAATTTGTGTATTCATTATATGGGCCTTGTTTGTATATTGGCCTTATTGTAGATGACTTCAATAATTTTGGGTACATAGCTTTTGTTACACACAAATTAATAAATTTTGCTATAATAGGACTTATTCTATCATTTAACAGCTTTAAATCACGTACTCGTATCTGATCCAATCCAGGGGACTTTTTTTCACTTAGACTATTGATAATTTTCTTAATGTCGTTTGCCTGCGCTTTAACAAACCTTAGTGATACTGGGCTTTTGTGTACGTATTTTGATCTGTCTAGGAACTTAATATTACAAGTATGTCTTATTTATAAAATTTCCTGAGTAAATGTTTGAGAAAATTTATTACAAATATTTATGATGCTATCGTTTTTACCTAAATGTTTTTGTATTATACTATCTATGCTTAGTTTCTCTGTCCCAGTCCACAAATTAATTTTTTCCCATATTTTTCTACTATTATTTTTACACTGTTTCAATTCTTCCTGCCTGGATTTATTTTTAGCTTTATTTATACATTTATTTACCCTATTTCTATATTTATTATATTGCAGTCTCAAATTCATATCGTTAGGGCTACTTTTCCATTATTTAAATAATTTATCTCTTATTAGTAACATTTTTTTTAATCTCTTATTAATCCAGGTTTTATCCTTACGCTTGACACGCGGCGTTATTTCAATTTTAGAGTCACTATAAACACTAGAAAATACTGAGCATAAACTGTCATACAACTCTAACGGGCACTCGAGTTGCCTTAACTCTTCCCAGTTAACACTCTCAAATAGCGTTTCAACAGTTTTTTCACACAAAATAATCACTGGTGTTCGCTTACCAATTTGTGCATGGTCCACGATCGAGAGGTTCACTCCTATGGGGTAATGATCTGATACCTTTGTGGTGAGCACGTATGAGGACACCGCGCGCTGGGAGCGCACCCACGCGTGGTCGATGCAGGTGCGCGTCACCTGGCCGCCGTACACCTCCTCGCGGGTCACGTCGTTAATGGCACATTCGAGGCCCAATTCAGACATGTTATTTCTATATAGATTAATGACACTTCCTGAACCTGCTTCATTTAAGAGATCTATATTAGTATCGCCGATTACTATCAAGTCTTGTCCGGTAGGTATACTAGAGAGTAAACGGTGTATATCAGTCACAAATCCGTGTTTGTTTGTCTTCGGCGGCCTATATACGACGAATAAGTGTGCTAACTTTTTTCCATCCTCCAAGAGGTCTCCGTGCAATATCTCACTATAGTTGGATTTAATTATGGTTGCCGCGAAATTGAACTTCTTTCTGACATACACCAGTATTCCTCCGCCCCTAGATGTTTCTCGTGTCATTATATGCGTGTCGTAGTTCTCTAGTTTATACAAAGGTAGTTCTTGTTCTCTTATATTTACTTCCGTAAGTGCAATAATATCTATTCTATCTATACAACCACTTAAAAGTAATTGTAGTTCGTTGAAATTTTTTCTTAGTGATCTTATATTTATGTGAATAATATGTAAGCTTAATGTATGTGATTTGATTTCATTGTTCCAAATATCCAAGTTTTCGTATTTTTTGTATGATATGTTAGACTGAATGTGAACAGCATTATCGTTGAATTTTAATTACTAGATAACTCTGTACATAGACACAGTGTTATATTAGGTTGGGATCGTTGATGAGATATGAGATATTGCTGACTTAGAACCCGTATATTTTGATGGTTCGTTGCTAATAAGTTCAATAGCGTTGCCTCGACGCCCGCACATTAGCAACGACAACGACATAGCTAAAACAATGTCTGGAGTTGTTACTAACTGTGCCGTCCCGTGCTTTGGATCGCTGTTATATAATATAACCACGTATTGCTAACTTTTGTACTTAGGTATTCCAAATCCGCCATTGTTTACCTTTCCCAATAGTTTAGGATATTGATATTATGTCTAGTTCTTAATTACCTTGTTTACACTTCTCATGATGCGATTTGTTGTTTTGTATCTCATAAGTTAATTAGTGTTTACTTATCCCAAGCGGTCCTAAGACCCTAATGTGTTTATTATTCTCATATTTGTTACTCATTTCCTAATTAGATGTCTCGCCTATATAAGCATCACCACTTTGTCGAATAAATTAGTCTAGATCGAAACGTCCAACCGTGTTTTACTCCACGCCACATAACAATTTTGGCGCAGTCGGTAGGATAATTAACCGCGTCACACCGCCGCTGTTAGAAGACGAGCTCAACGCTTAGGCTGAGGACAAAAATCGCCGCCAGCCTAGACGGTGCCTGCAGGGCTTCAATCCAGCTCGCCGAACGCAACGCTCCGTGATGCAAATTTTGATCCTGTTACTGTGGTAAGTGTCCAAACACGTTTGCTCTGTTTCCATTCCATTCCATAACCTACATTCCTAAAAGTCTCTTAAATCCCAAATTATTCTAACTCTATTATTTCTATTTCTATTTCAAACCCTTAAATCAAAACACCATGTCCCCAATCACTGACAGTGAAGCCGCACAAGCCATCAAAAATGCAATGAAATTAGAAGTAAAACCTACAACATCACATGAGGAAAAATCAGACGAAATTCCTTTAAACACACTCTTGCGATTGATACCCGAATTCGACACAGCACAGCCCGCGCAAGTCTATAGATTCGTACGCTCATGCGATTCCGCGTTTGAACTAGCAAATGCCTCTCAACAACCCGTAATCCTTACATACGCGTTAAATAAAATCTCCGGACAAAACTCGTCAGATGTTTTTGCGAAAAGGATGCTAGTTAGGCAATCGTTAATTTCATTTTCGAGGTTTACAATTGACTCAAAAATTTGAAGAGAGATAGTTGAGACATCTTGACTGGCTTTGAGACTAAATATGTGATTGGGACGAGTTGAGATAGTTGTTTAAATGTTCTATATTTTCGTTAATAATGAGTTCATCGTAGGTGATTTTAAGAATTGTTTCATTGAAGGTTTTAACTGTAGATGAAATGATTTGAGTTTGCTCAAGCATGAGCAAAGAAAGATCGGATTCTCGTTTTTCAAGTTGATTTATGCAATCATCGTAACGTTTGGCGTCTTTGGCGTCAGGTGTGCCAATGAGCCATTTGAGGATTGGGCTAAAAGCATCGAACAATTCACGTTTTTGTCTCGAGTTCTTGCCTAAATACATATTTAATTCTGAAAGACGGTTTTATCAAGGTTCATTTTCAGGAAACATTTGGTTGACTCTATGGGGGTAAAATTATGGTATTGGGTCGAGATGATGTCAAATTTAGTAGCTAGTCTTGTAAGCGAGTCTCTTGCAATAAAGAGGGGTCTAAAGTCTCTGTAGATAATAAGCTTCCAGGTTTCGTCACTAAGGAAGATTGTTCCTTCGTTCTTGAAGAACAATCCAGAATTTTTCATTTCATTTCATTTATTTCTTGATAAAATATAGTATTTTACATGTCAACTTAAATAATAATGATTTACATTTCATTTTAAAATAATGTTAATGTCAGTAAATTTAAATTATAATCATGCAATATTCATGGTAGGTAAGTACATACTTATTCTAGTAGTCATTTTTTAGTTTTGTCAGCAACGCTATCCGAAAAACTCATCAATGCTATAATATGCCCGGTCGATTAATAGCGTTTTAAGTTTGTTTCTAAATAATATGTCATTATCCAATTCAGATATGTCTTGTGGGAGCGAATTGTATAATTTGACCCCAATGACGCCAAGTGACTTCCGAGATTTAGCGAGTCTGCATCTGGGAGTTATCAAAAGATTTCGCCTACGAGTGCTCCTACTGTGGGCGTGGGTCTTGTCGAAGCCGTGAAGGTTTGCTCTTACGTAATTACATGCAGTCAAGATGTAAACAGCGGGCAACGTAAGTATTTTAGATTCCCTAAACAGGTCTTTCGCGGGGTGATCGTAAGGTTTGCGTGTTACTATCCTTATGGCGCGTTTCTGCATTTTGAATGCTTTGTCTCGATCAGCCGCGGTTCCCCACAAATCTACTGCTTGGGTTAACAAAGAGTGGAAGTACCCATAATAAGCCTTTTTCATGTTTTCATATGATAGGGTTGGGAAGGGAGTGGATCAGTAAGTTGTCTTATGTCTCCATTCGCCGAGGCGAAGGCCCTGAAAGAGACATATTGGTCTCGTTAGAATTGGAACGCGTTTTGATGATTTTCTTGTTTTTCTTATATACTTTATAAAAAATTAAATATAGGATTAGTTTTATCATCGAGCATACAATAAAGCTAATGTAGGGATTATTTATGATGTATGAGAGAGATGAAGTTTTTTGGGGAATGGGTTGTGCAAATGCTAGGCAGATGACCCTGAAATGACATTAAGTGCCATTAGAATTACGTAGAATATTTTATTTTATCTATTTACAGTATATTATAGGACAACGATTTCGATATTAGTTTTATAAGAACATTATTTTGATTAAAGCTATCTTACCTAAATCTAACCTAAATTAGTCGCCTTCTACGACACGCTTGCAGAAGAAGCGTTAGGACTATTCTTGAATAGCCGGTCACTACACGGCTAAGGGGTTCAGTCGCCTTTTACGACATGCCAGACTTTAAAGGCAGTAGGACTATTCTTTATTATAAGCCGGTCGCTACACGGCTAAAGGGTTTACTAACTATTGGGATTATTTAAATCGAAAGGTTTCCTGATCAGGTAGTTCTCGTTGAATCCAACCCTGATAACCTCACAAGGTCCTTCCCATTTGGGATCCAAATTGTTGGGGTTAGGTGATTTTACCATTACTTTGTCACCTAACGAAAACTTAGCTACGTTCTTAATGTTACTATCATAACGCTCTTTTGCCTTTTCCTTCATTTTTTGGACGTTTTGAGTTGCTACGTCACGAGCTATTCTTAGTCGTTCATTGAGGTCTTTTATGTAATCAGCTGTCGAATATTCCGGTACCGTCCTAAGTGAGTAAAAGGGGCGAGGTTTAAAGCCAAAAAGGAGTTCGTAAGGCGTATAACCCGTGGAGTTATTGACAGATGTATTATGACAAATTATCGCTAAGGGAATTATATGATCCCAATTCTTCTGTTTTCTCGTTTGATACATACGTATGTGGTCCCGTAATGTACCATGGAATCTTTAGAGAGCACCGTTTGTTTGGGGATGGTAGGCTGTATTGAATGTCTGACTTGAGCCTAGAAACTTTGTTAATTGCTTCATTAGTCCGTTCATGAATTCGGTACCTTGATCAGAATGGAACCGTTTAGGTACTCCGAAGTGTTGGCAAAAGTGAAGAAGGTATTTGGCAACAGTAAGGGCTTCTTTGTCAGGAATGGGGTAAGCTTGAACGTATCTAGTCAGTTCGTCTTGTAATGTCAATATATATTTATTGTTACTAACATCTGAGTAAGAGACTAGGGCCATGGAAACGCGTTCAAAAGGTTCTGAAGATTGTGACGTTATAACCATAGGGGCTTTGAAGGTTCGTCTTTTGATTTTGTTACGTTGACATATTTCACAGGTGTTTATGTAATTTTTGATATCCGCTGCCATGTTTTGCCAAAAATAGTTTTCACGTATTTTCCTGGTGGTTTCAGTAATACCACGATGTCCAGAGAGCGGTTCATTATGGTAGGTTTTAAGATTGTGTGGTATTTCTTGGGGTGTGGGATTATTAATTTTGTTCTCGCAGATTGTTATAGTACAGTTATAAAGCTCCGCTAAGTAGGCTGTGATTTGTAACTGTTGATTTCCCTGCAGCTTGCATGTTTTATCGTGTTTTAGGTCAGGGACGAATAGAGTTTCGGAATTATTTTTCTCTAGGCATACAAATAGGGACTTAAAGTAGTTCTCAGTATCCCATGGGTCATAATATGAAGGTCTAGTATAGCTAAAGAAAATATTTTGTTTGTTTTCTGAGATGACATGATCTACGTCGTAAATGTTTTTATATTTGTCCGGGTAGGTATAGTCTTGAGCGCATAGATCTAACGCTTCACTGAATAAATGATCGTGATTGGCGTTGTTGCATGAGATTGGAACGAATACATTTTTATGTCGGGCATCTAAGAGTCTATCAGGGGATACTTTTAGCAAGTGGGAATTCGAAGTGCTACCTTGAGATATGTATTGTTCGTAGTACGTTTGTGGGTAGTCGTCTGAGACAGTTTTAGGGTCGTTAATACCTATACTATGATTTGATTATATTGATTACCTTAGCACACCCACACATGCTAAGAGAGATAGTCATGGCAATAATACATTTCATATAAAAAGCAAAAATGCCAAAACTGTACGCTACATAAATATCAGGGTGTGTAAAAATTTTGATTACTATTGGTGATGTTATGTTATGTTTATGTTTACTTTAAGTTTATTAAGGGGAGTGAAGGTGTAAAATGTATAATTACTGATGTCCAGCCATGTACAAAGACGTTGGAACATTAAAACACATGATTCGCTTTTTTCTTAGTAACGGATAAATACATCCAATTATTTGAACAATTTTATGCACACATGTTACTACCTCAATCAATAAATAAATATTTCATAACTTTTTTATTTCGTAAATAATAATAAAAGTATATATGTAATGTAGCTGGCTGCTTAGGTACAAAATATTCACCCAGTTTTGCATTTTCTATTGGTGATAGGCAAATATATCCAAAAATATATCCAATTATTTAAATATTTCGAACACATGGGCCTACCTAATAAATATTTCATCAGTTCATTATTTCATAATTAATAATAAGTAAAAAAATGCTTTGATATAAAAAGTTGACATTGTTTGTTCATGCATGTTGGTATGAAAACAATGTATGTGCAATTTTTTTACAACTGGCATATACATATATATGTGTTTTTTCTTCTTAAGTTGTAGACCGCTCTCTTGCGGCATTTAACAATAACTACCATACCTCATTTTTCCTGTTACTATCAAAATGTAAGAGGCCTTAGATTAAATACTTTAAAGGTTCAACAACAAATACTAAAAAACGATTTTGATACCATTATATTCACAGAAACATGGATTAACGGTAGCTTTTTTGATGCTGAGATATTCGATGACAGATATATTGTTTATAGGCGGGACAGGGAGAGTTCAACCATGTTTAATTTGAGAGAGGGGGGGGGGGGTGTTCTGATTGGTGTACATAAGAAATATATATCGCGACGCATATGCGAATGGGAAAGCGATTGTGAGGACGTCTGGGTTAAGATTGAGTCTAAAACGGGTACGCTGAATATGGGTGCGGTATACCTACCACCCCAGTAACGCAGGCATCCCTTGACCATTGTTTAAATAAATACTGTGCACCCATCGAATCTAGTAGTAACACTATAATTTTCGGCGATTTCAATGTAAGTGGCATTCATTGGGTAACGAATATAGACTATCCTAACACTATACCTAGTAACTATAGTAACTGTTCTTTGAAAAGTACTCTCATAGATTTTATGTCATTAAATGATATTGTACAATTTAATTATATCTTGAACAACAATAACAAAATTCTTGATCTGGTATTAAGCAATGTCCACAGTGGAATTAAAGTAATAGAATGTACTAAGCCTTTACGACAAATTGACAAATTGCACCCCCCATTAGAAATTGTGATAGATTTTATAGCCCCTGACAGCAGTAGAAACGCAGTAAATTCGGGACCCAAACAAAATTTTTTAAACGCTGACTACGAATTAGTCAACCAAAAGCTATCTGAAACCGATTGGATTAAGGAGTTTCAGGATTGCCTGAACGTAAATAATATGGTGCATGTGTTTTATTCAATCGTTTCTAAAATAACACTTCACACACATTTAGTAGTAAGTGTGTCCCATTTACTACTAAATCTAAGCAAAAAAAGGGTTCTCTAAATCATCTCCGAAAATTTTATGTACGAATATCACATCGCAACCAATTTTTCGCATAATGTCATTTCGCCGAATGATTAAGTGTCAACTTATCAAAAGGTTTAGTTTTATTTCCCAACCTCACGGTTACCAACTGTATGCTTGGACTTTTTTTCATAAAGTCACTTTTCAAAATGCCACCTTTCGAGTAGCAGAATGGGTCAGTTTGACTTATATACATTTCGTGGTATAACAGTTACCAGATGTTTTATTTAGTAACTATGTAACGTATTTACAAAGTGAGTAAGCGCAACCGCTCACGTGTTTTTTTGACAATGATGGTACCTGAATTATCGCATCATTGGAGATAAGTGTTTACATCATTACTTTTGGACTGTTGCTTGGTGGAATGTAAGTATGTAGGTAAATGTGTTATTTTTTTAAACAAACACCTGCCAATTATTTTAACCTCACCTAAACCTTACCTAACCGCCAGCGTGTCGACGTCACCCCGCTACGCGGGGTGCCTAATTCCGCTCTGAGGGACGCAAGCTAACCCTAACCTAACCTACAAATAACATCACTGTTACGGTTATATGTTATTTTTTACTGCGGGGGCTTCGCCCCCGCACCCCCTCCTGTGGCTGGCTTCGTCTCCCCATCGTCACTTCTCTCCTTGTAATTTATATAAGAACACGTTGAATAAAAGTGACTATTTTATGCTGTCTTGTTCTTTGTAGTAAAAAGTTGGCTTATGTAAGAAAAGGGAACTGTTGCACAGACGAAACGTTCTTCGGTTAGTAGTTGTTTGTCCAACTGAAACATTTGCCAAATGATAGGTATGCCAATTTTTTTAATTCTTTACAATAATCGACTTAACAATAATTCTACCAAATGAATCTGTTGTCATACAAAAATTTGCCATAAGTTAGATGTCAAGTTAGGAATCATCGGCGAAAAGTTGGTTGGCAAGTGAAATTCGGACATAACTAATTCGGAGAAAAGGCAGAACCCCCAAAAAAGTATCCAGTCTGGTTTTCCAAGCCATTAATAAAAATGATTAAATCGAAGTATAAATACCGTGTTAAGTTTAAAAAGTATGGCAACCCACTTGATAAGATAGAATTTGACTACTTGCGAGATGACTGTGACAAACTCATGAATGAATGTTACAATAAATATATTAAATCTATTGAGAAGCGAATATCTAAAAATCCGAAATTTTTTTGGACATACATTAAGATCAAACGCAAAAACAGTTCAAATTACCCACCTGCTATGACCTTATATAATGTTGAAAGTAATGACACCAAAGAAATTAGTAATTTATTCGCTAGTTATTTTGCATCGGTCTTCGAAAGGAATGTCGACAGTCAGTATGTTTCTCTGCGAGAAGATAGTTCATCTGCACCTCAGGGTATTCAAAATATTTATATCAGCGCCGATTCGTTAAAATCGAAATTAAGTAAATTAGACCCAACAAAATCAGCTGGTCCAGACAACATACCACCTATCTTTCTAAAAAATTGTGCCTCACAGCTGTCGACACCCTTAGTTATGATTTTCAATAAGTCGTTATCATCAGGTGTATTTCCGAATAGATGGAAAGAAGCTCGCATTGTACCTATTTTCAAAAGTGGTAAAAAGGTTTATTCACAAATTATAGGCCCATTTCAATTTTACGTTCGATAGCAAAGGTTTTTGAGTCATTGGTGTACGCAGATATCTATCGGCATGCTAAGAATCAGATATCTGAAAACCAATATGGATTTATGACGCAAAGATCTACTGAATCGAATCTTTTTCATTATGTCGATGATATTTCTCAGATCGTTGATAAGTCCGGACAAGTTGATGCGATATACACAGATTTTACCAAAGCATTTGACAAGGTAAATCATAGCATTTTAGTAAAAAAATTATGTAATTTTGGAGTCGGTGGCTCTATGCTGAAATGGTGCGAATCATACCTGAGCAATCGACCCTCTAAAGTAGTACTTGATGGTTGTAGTTCTGATCCTATTGTAGCTAGCTCTGGTGTGCCCCAGGGCTCAAATCTGGGACCACTCTTTTTCAACATATTCATTAACGATATCACAAACATATCCTCGCATTCCACTTGTTACGTTTTTGCGGATGACCTCAAACTAATACGTCCTGTTAGCTGTATGACCGATGCAGCATTATTGCAAGAAGATATCAATAAATTACATGACTGGTGCAACCTTAACAAGATGTACTTGAACCCAATCAAATGCTCTCACATTAAATTCACAATGAAGAGAAACATAACAAAAAGTGTTTACAACATTGCAGGTGTGGCACTGAATGAAGTCACTCACATTCGTGATTTGGGAGTAGTTATTGATACAAAACTAAAATTTACAACTCATATCGACAATATAATAACATCAGCCAATAAATCGTTAGAATTCGTTATTAGAAATGGAAAAGAATTCAAAAACATTTCTACCTCAATAATGCTATATAATAGTTATGTTAGAAGTAAACTAGAGTACTGCTGTGCCACTTAGTCACCCGTTTACAAAGTCCACATTAACAGAATAGAGAAAACTCAAAAGAAATTGCTAAAGCACTTGTCGTACCGATATAAACCACCTTGCCATGTAAGATCCTATCCAGACAAAACTAAACATTTTAAACTAGAAAATTTGAATAACAGAAGGACGTTGCTTAGTATGTCATTCTTGTATAAAACCATGAATAATCTAATTGATTCGCCTCAAATTGTTGCTAAGTTCACTTTAAGTGTCCCAACTAGAATACCTCGCATGCCTCGTGCTATATTTCACGTTCCTTTTTGTAGGACCAACTTTGGCAAGCACTCACCTGTACCTCGCCTGTCGCGTGCTCACAATGATCTCGTTACAGAACACGAATATATCGATATTTTTTGTGATTCTCTTAACAGCTTTAAATGCAAACTCAGGGATCTGTTGTTGAACCTCGAACCATAGTCTAACTGATGTGATTTAGATTTAGTTTTAAGTTGTTAAGCCTAGATAGTTTAGTGCATTAATGCAAAAATTGTAACGCATGATGTGGTTGCCTATTATTAGGGTTACAATCAGATAATAAGTAAGTGTATGTTTCCACATAAAATGTAATATTGTGAACTCCGTTGGCAATCCTTAAATAAATAAATAAATAAATAAATAAATAAATAAATAAAATAAAATACTATTTATTGGTGGGCGAGAAAGTGCATCTGCATAAGTATTAATTTTACCGGCTTTGTATATGATTTCATAATCGAATTCTTCAAGTTTTAATTTCCAGCGAACAAGGCGGGATCCTGGATCTTTTATTGAAAATAGCCAAGTGAGAGGTTTATGGTCTGTGACTATTTGAAATTTTCTACCAAAGAGATGGTCGAAAATGTTTCACTGCCCACACTATTGCTAGCAGCTCGCGCTCTATGGTTGAGTAGTTTGTTTCAGCTTTGTTAAGGGTTCGGGAAGTGTATGCTATAGGCAGATCTTTACCTATTTCTCCTTGAGACAAGATTGCTCCGACAGCATAAATGGAAGCGTCTGTCGTGAGTATGAATTCCTTGCTGAAATCTGTATATTGTAATATAGGAGTAGTCGTTAAGATTTCCTTACAAGAGTCGAATGCTTTCTGTTGTTCAGGTCCCCAAATAAAAGGCATGTCCTCTTTCAGAAGACTGGTCATGGGTTTTGTAAGTTTGCTGAAATTAGCTATGAACCTACGGTAATAGCCTGCTAGACCTAAAAATGATTTTATATCTCTACAAGATTTAGGAGTTGGGAAGTCTTGGACGGACTTTAACTTTTCAGGGTTTGGTTTGACACCTTCGTTAGAAATTATGTGACCTAAGTAAGCTACTTCCTTCCTTAAAAACTCACATTTGTCAGGTTGAATTTTAAGGCCGTGTTTTCTCAAACGACTAAAGAGTTCGGTGAGTTTATCTTCGTGTTCCTGAAGACTAGACGCAAAAACTACGATATCGTCGAGGTAAACAAAGCATCTTTCTCCTTGTAGACCATAAAGGACGCTGTCCATTGCGCGTTGGAATGTAGCGGGTGCATTTTTTGAGACCAAAAGGCATTCTTAAGAACTCGTAATGACCATATGGTGTATTAAAAGCAGTTTTAGGTATATATTTCGGGTCTAGTTCTATTTGGTGAAATCCAGAGGCAAGATCTAATGTCGTGAAATAAACTGAATGACCTAATTTATCTAATATATCAGTGATGTTAGGTAAAGGGTAACTATCTCCTATGGTGACGTCGTTTAACTTTCTATAGTCTATGACTACGCGCCATTTTTGTTTGCCAGAGGCGTCTAGTTTCTTAGGCACCCAGATAGGGCTGCTCCAAGGCGAAGTACTCGGTCTTATAATGTTTTGTTTGAGCATTTTGTCTACTTGAGTCTTGACTTCTTCTTGATGAATTTGCGGGAATCTATAAGTTTTGGTATTTATAGGTATTTCAGAAGTAGTGGGAATAGCGTGTTTCGTATGATTGGTAAACGTTAAGGGTTCGCCTTCCGTATAGAAAATGTCGGAAAATTCCGTTACGATTTTATTCAAAGATTCATTTTCTTCGTTATTAAGGTGATCGCGTCTAATTAATTCATTTATATCTTTTTGGGGTCGAGTATTTATTTTATTACCGCAGTTAAACGTAAGAAGTTGATATTGATTGAATTCTGGTTCATTGATTGAATTTACATTAAGAATAGGGGTTGAGATGTGCTTGTCTTCGTTACTGGAATTAACGCAGGTTATAAGGAATTTATTGTTTTCGACAACTACTAGTGCATTTGGTCTTTGTCTATGAATTGTCTATCTATGATTGCGGTTCCGTTCGAGATGTCGTTTGTGAGGCATGAAATAACAGTTTCTGATCTTTGTCTTAGGGTTTATTTATCATTATCGATAGGGGTGTTCATAGAATCGTTTAGGGTAAATAGTTTGTAAGTTCTGTCACGTATTCGCAGAGTTCTAGATTCGTATAAGATATCAACATTGAATTTGGACATGAAGTCGTCTCCTAATATGCCGTCGGCATGAATTTTGAGATTGGCTACGTGAAATTTGAATTTCGGAAACTGATCTAGAGATATATTACAGACCCCATAACTCTGGACAGAGGAGTTTTCGCTAGATACACCTATTATAGAGGCAATTCTTGAGGTGTCGATTCGATTGTTGCCGATTTTGCTTTTATTTATAACCGATATAGCTGCTCCGGTGTCTACTAACAAGGTGACCGGTTCGCCATTCACGTGAAATTTGCAATGTTTTAAATTTTCTGGAGGTATGTTGTTTAGCGAGGAGATAGTGAACACTTCCTGAGGAATTTTTGGCTTTTTCTTAGGACTTGACTTTTGTTTTGATTTTAAATTGTGTTTTGATTTTTTAACAGATTTATGAGTTTGAGGCTTCGTTTTCATGATTTGATCAGACTTGTTTTGGTTTGTAAGTGATTCAGAGATTTGGGGTGCTTCTTCTATGGTCTCAGAGTTAGGAATGTTAGACGTAGTTGGAAGACATAGAATAGGCTTGTTTGGGTTTGAAATTTGTTGTTGTAAAGAGTCAGCGCATTTTGAAAGAGATTCTGTTGCTTTTATGAGTTGAATTAGCATGAGTTCGATGGGTTTGAGAGATTCTAATACTTGATATTGAAATTCCGTAGAGTTAGTTAGATCTGGTATTCGACTAAGTAATTTAATGGATTCAGGAGGTTCTGAAACTTGATTTGGTGATTCAATGGATTTAGAAGGTTGATTTAGTGATGTCATAGATTTAGATCGTTCTGAAGTTTGATTTCGTGATTTAATGGATTTAGGAGCTTCTGACATTTGATTTTGCGATTCAATGGATTTAGGAGGTTCTGACATTTGATTTTGCGTGTGATTAGGTTGTTTTAGAGTTTGTGTGGATGCGTCGCGCAAGTGTCTCCGATAGACTGGGTTTGGTTGCGGTCGCATAACTTCGCACGGCAAAGCATTCGGGATAACTTTAGATTGCATGTGCTGAGTCATATGTGTAACAGTACCTACTGGAATTGTTTGTCTTGGCTTTGCATAGCTTCTTGAATTTCCAGGTCTTGTCTCGACATATGTGTCAGGGCATTCGGGCAATATTGCGAAGCGGTTCCCGAGGTCGAGCCCATAATGTCCTCGGCCGCCTGTGAGTTTAAATTGTTGATCCGGACAGGAGTAGTAGTAGTAGTAGGGCGTTCTACTTGTTGATTTTTGATGCTATTGTTATAAGCCCTCTTTCTGCACTCGGAGATAACGTGCCCGGGTTTCTTGCAGTAATTGCAAGTTTTTGTTTGCCTAAATGTGTTGGACTGTGTGGGAAACGACGATGTTTGATTATTCGATTGTGTTGGTCTGCGGGTGGTGTTGCTATAAGCTGGGACTATGTTATTTCTAAAAAGAATTTGTCGTGCTTGATTCATATTTTGAATTTTTTCTTCCTGAATCGCGAAAGTCCTGGCTTCAGATAGGGTTGTGAAACCCTTGGTTCGTCACATAGACCCCAGATTTGAGCTGACACCGTTCACAAATACACTCAGGGCGGTTTCTTCTGTGCTAGTTTTTCGACCTGCCAATGATGAATCGGTGATTTCAGCGGTTATTTTGTCAAGGATTTTATTGCGGCATAAATCGACTTTGTGAAAATAATCGCTTCCCGACTCGTTTGGTTTTTGAAATAGTGATTGTAGCTCTAAGTTAAGATGTGTCAACGTTTTAGTTTGTGAACATTTTTGAATTAAGAATGTTTTGAGTTCTGACCAACTAAAGTACCTTTTCGCAAAAACAACACGATCCATCCGTCAATTATATCTTTGAAAAAACTGTATCGAGAACTCCTTCTCTCTAACCATATTCGCACAAGTAAATACCTAGTTGCCACCGTTACTCCCCAAAACATACACACAATTTTAGACTCTTCTTCTTTATCAGCGTACGTCTACTCAGATAAACTTGTATATATACTAACTAAATATCATGCATATTCAACCCCCATAAAACACCCAAACTCCCCCTCCATACCACCATCCTTCCTGAGCACGTGTACCTGGCTACGAACCCCAACGGTCAAACCTACGTGTCAACGAGCAGTCTGGAAACCTGCAGAACCTACACCGCCGATAAGAAGATTTGCACTGATCTTGTCGCCTACGATGCTACAGCTCGTCTCCTTTGCGAACTTCAAGTACTTCACAGTATCTCCAAATCTCTCCCGAAAATCTGCATCACTTCTACCTTCGAAGCCGACATCAACACATTCCAGTATATCGACAACAACAAGTGGCTCTACATATTATCCGAAGAAACCAACTGTGTCCTTCAATGCATCAAACAAGTCACACACCACAAAATACAAGGCACAGGCATCCTATCTTTACCGAAAAACTGCAAACTTCACACCGGATATAGCACGCTGTCAGCATTTCGAGATTCCGAAGAAAACATCACTTACCCCATAATAATACCCGACATAAGAACCGACGACTGCTTCGAAGAATACAAGAATATTGAAAAACCGGACCTCATGCCAATAAGAATTAACGAACTGCCTCTGGATTCTTTCGTACTGATCAAAAGTCACATAGATAAATATGGAGACGAGATAAAGAAAATAAAATCCGCAACCTTTACCCAAAGAAACACATCTACCTTCTCTTGGGTTTATTTCACACTGGGCATGATAATGATAGCGTACCTTGTGTTCAAAATATGCAAACACTGCCCCAACGGACTCTTACTACGCCGCCGTACATCAAATACTCCAAGCCGAGATTCTAATGGATGTATCCAAATCTTCAACAACTGCTTCGCTAGCTCATCTCGACGACAGAGAACCCATGTCGCAATACCTATGTCTACAATATCAACTAGCTGCGTCACAGAAGATGAAGACGAAGACATCACACCACAACAGATATCACTTACTTATAATACGAGTAAAAACTCCACGAACTCTAAAAGATCAGGCGCTAACGCCCAATCTTTATTCTAAGGGGGGAGGTGTTATATAATGGTATTAACCACGTATTGCTAACTTTTGTACTTAGGTATTCCAAACTCCGCCATTGTTTACCTTTCCCAATAGTTTAGGATATTGATATTATGTCTAGTTCTTAATTACCTTGTTTACACTTCTCATGATGCGATTTGTTGTTTTGTATCTCATAAGTTAATTAGTGTTTACTTATACCAGGCGGTCCTAAGACCCTAATGTGTTTATTATTCTCATATTTGTTACTCATTTCCTAATTAGATGTCTCGCCTATATAAGCATCACCAATTTGTCGAATAAATTAGTCTAGATCGAAACGTCAAACCGTGTTTTACTCCACGCCACATAACATCGCAAGGTAAGCCGTTGACCCAACATGTCAGAAGTCAGAAGGTCCAGTTAGCCGAGCGGTATCAGGATGCAACCGTGATAACGCTTAGATGAGAAAGGACGACTTAGTAAAGCAACGCTAGCGTTAAGTAATACCTACGGACCGCAATAAGATTATATGTAAAGACTTGGGTAGGTACTAATAAATATAGCAATATATAAGTACTGTAGGCCTAGGGTGTAGATGCGGTAAATAATTAATGAAAATGGTTGATCAATTCTGCTACAATATTTATTAGAATAAAATCAACAGCGTCTTGTCGTGTTCGTGACTAGTTATCGCATCTTCCATAATGAAACCAAGTCATTGGTTCCCGTCTGTGACATAGACGGCAACAATTCTAAGTTTAAATACTCTTAACGTGCCAGTTTAGAGTGGTATATCTTTACAGTAAGTATTACATGGATGATAGGACTGTTGACATTGCCATTTAGATCCATTAAGTTTGTAACGACGTTTTATTATATTTCTGATTGATCTAATTCGTAGATATATCATAGTAGGCCTCTCTTCAATCATTATTATTATAATTAGGTACATTTAAAATTCTTATTGTACGCACGAAACAATCATTTGGGCCAACATTTCGTGACCTCTACTGAGCAATTCGCGTGCACTTTGCTCGCTAAATGAAAACGTTAACAGAATTTCATCAAGACGTGAGCATTTCAAAGTATAATTCGCAAATGAATATTTCTCATCATGGTAATCCACGACAAACGCCAAAAGATCATAAAGAAAATTTACATAAAATTTAGTCCATTCGAAGAGAATTCGCAACCGGCAGTGACAGGGTTTTACGCGCGCACATTAGAGGACATTACGGGTCGTACAGCCTATATGCAGAACAGTTGTGCAGTTAGCTGCAGATAAATGTTACCCTACCCACCCCTGTGGAAACTTATATGATGCAAAAGGTAAGATTTGCGAAGAAAACATAATGATCAATGCAGATCTTTATTCGATTTATTCGAAGTGAATTCGGAACCGGCATCGGCAGTGTGAGAACTTTACGCGCGCGCATTAGGGGACATAATGGGCCGCACAGCCTACCCGCAGACATTATACAGCCCCGCACAAATATATCTTGCTTGACGCCGCGATCCGTAGTAACTAAGCGCAGGTAGAGGTCTAGTTTTTGTTTTGTTATGTACGATTCCCACCGAACGGGTCGGGCCAGCGCGCATTCTATTACATGCAAAGGAATTTGAACCGTCTACACAGTAGTTACATTTCATATTTGAATGAATCGTGCATCCACTGCGAGGCGGCAGCTACCGACGCAGCCGGTGGGGATTGTAATCAAATATGAAATGTATCTGCTGTATAGACGGTTCAAATTCCTTTGCATGCAATAGAATGCGCGCCGGCCCGACCCGTTCGGTGGGAAACGTACATTATGGGCATTAGCGTGGTCCGAATAATAGCCCAGCACATAGCTACAGCGGAAAAAACGTTACCCTGCGTTATAGGGAAAACTGCAAAAGAGATCTATAGAGGCATTAAAATCTTCTTTGCAGATCTTGTACCGCTTAATTGAGACGGCATGGGAGGGTAGCTACCCTAACCGTCCGTTACCCATCCCCATCTTACCCGTGTCCCTTTTCTGCTGGTGCGGTAAGTTAGCTGTAAACATGATATACAGTTACTAGTAAAGTTTGCGGAGTGAGGTGTTAACGGAAGAGTCATGGGTCGAATTTGGCCAAGGCGCCGTAGGTTCAGCGAAGTTAACCGAACAGAGTTTTTGAAACAATATAATGCGTCTGTTTATAATAATATGGTTAAAAAAATACGAAACGTAATCTTGAGGCTTTTCTGCAGGGAGACCAGTGTTTAGAATGATGATTAAGCAATTTTCGCTTGATACATAAAAATCACGAACATAGGTCTAAAAGGGTCTAAAATACACTTAAAATATTTGTTACAAATTATGCACAAAAACTAAAAATAGTAAAATGGCTTCTAAAAATCGGCAATTTCATGTTTGAGAGAACTCAGTGTTTTTTTTTATAGAATTAAACGGCCAAAAAATTAAAATTAAAAAACATGATTTCCGCGCTTCCGAGCACGCACTTTCATCTCGCTCACGCTTATGCTCAGTGAGAGGGAGAGAAGACCATGAACCTACGGTGCCTTAACGACTACCTACATATTTTTGGAGGGTCATACATTGCGTTTACTTGATTTTTGTTTTTAGGGTTCCGTACCTCACGAGGATAAAACGAAACCCGTCTGTCTGTCTATCTGTCAAGACCCTTAATCTCAAGAATGCGTGGAGTAGAACAGTCCCTTGAAGCTGTGAAATAATCAAACTTCTGAGTTAACGTAAAAACAAAGATATGGCCGTTTAAGCCGCAAAATAGTTTATTAGGTACCTTCCGTTCACATAGAATATTCACATGAACTATGAAATTCGGGAAGTTATATTGTTTTCTACTACAAGTAGGTACCTATATTTATTTATAGGTATTCTTGGGAAAGCGTATCCTGTCAAATATTCAGGTGCCCATTAAATCTTACATAAAGTAGTAAATCTTATATTATTAGACGACTGCTCTAGCCTAGTTGACAGAGCAACAAGTAAGAGGTCCTGGGTTCGAATCCCGGTAAGGACATTTATTTGTGCGATGGATGAGCACTAATATTTGTGCCGGGGTCATGGATGTTTTCTATGTATTTAATTAATTATATCTTTATTATAAGTATGTTTATCGTCGTCTAGTACCCATAGTAGGTACAAGCTTTGCTTAGTTTGGGACTAGGTCGATTTGTGTATGCAATTATACACAAATCGACCTAGTCACAAATATTTATTTATTTTATATATCTCATGTAAATAATTACCTACGAACTAGTTAAATTCAACGACATATCTGCAGGCATCAAACTGTTCTTTATTTTATAAGATGCGTTTAATAGGTTAAGTTTTATAAAAACGTAGCGCGTCTCGCCATGAAACATAACAGTTTGGCGAGAATATAAATGTAAAGTATTTAAGTTTTCATTTTAATGTATAAATTGGTCATAAATTTATAACTTAATTTGCTCCTGAACCGTAGAAAAAAATGACAATAAAAATGTTACTCTTTTTTTTGATTAATTTAACTTTGTTAATCATATTATGTATATTCAAGATAAATCAAACAAACCAGATAATATGAATGCTTCATTGGAAAGTTGGTAGGATTCTCAAATAGACAATGTTAGATTAACATTTTAAAATGAAAAAAACAAATAAACTGCTACTATAAATTAATGTTTTTCAAAACAGTCTTTTCTTGCAGCATACGAGTAACCAATTTTAGAGTTTCACGAAGGAAATTGTAACCACTGTGGAAGCAAAGTGCGCTGCGAAGCGCCCACCGCGCCGCCCCACGTTTACTGAAATAATATTATTTTTCAAGCTGTTGAGTTGCTTTTTATTTGGGGTCGCGGCAAATGAGTTACTAAGCACCGATAAATCTTTCAGTGCTCGCGGAAAGCGACCATTACTGTCATTTTTGTTCTCTTCTGTCAAACCGATCATTAAAGAAATATCCGAGTGATTTGTTAAGTAATTCTATCAATACTGCCCTCGGCAATAATGTCAGTCGTTTATCCATTTTATACAAAAAAGGATATTCATACATACTTTTTTATTTTACTACTAACACACACACACACACACACACACACACACACACACACACACACACACACACACACACACACACACACACACACACACACAAACACACACACACACACTCACAAACACGCACGCACGCACGCACGCACGCACGCACGCACGCACGCACGCACGCACGCACGCACGCACGCACGCACGCACGCACACACGCACGCACGCACGCACGCACGCACGCACACACACACACACACACACACACACACACACACACACACACACACACACACACACACACATTTTCAATAAAGTGTTAATAAATTATTCAATTATTTTGATTTCTGATTTGTGTTGCTGGTCGGTTTATACATAAGAAGGTCTGTATGTAAATATAAAGGTTCATGACAATGAGCACAAACGGGCAATTCTAGCGAAGAAACATCTCCCAGATCCGATCCGTATGTTGATGTAAGCAAAATAGAACACCTATAAATACATACACTCTACGGCTTTGTCTATTCCGATTCCACAAAAATCCTGGAATATTCAACATAACATTCGTCTCAGATACCAAAATAAAATAATTCTGGGAATATTTTAATGTATAGGTAGGTACAAGGACTTGTATGCTACAAGATACATCGTCCAATATATTTACCTCAAACCTCACACCAAATAATACCTAAGTACTTCATAGATATACCGATCAACACAAACATTCAGCTTTTATTTAATTTCCAGAACCATTTAACGCAAAAACGTTTCTAGGAATGCGTAGATGTTTGGTAAGCATTTCCTATTTACATTTGACTCCGAAATACTGTAAACGCCGGCGGTAAAATATCCAAGAAAACTGGTTAAGGCCAGACTCGGGGCTGATTGAAGCCGACAAGGTTTGATGCCCCCGCTCTGAGCATCAAATCCGTGAGTTATTCCCAATATCCGACGACTCGCGCTCCGACCTCCAGGGGGGAATTTACCGAGCTATATAACGAATGGAGATACGAGTCGAAAAAAGAAGCCCAACATGATGCTCGCGTTTCGTTTGTTGCTGTGGATAAAATCCACACAGACAAGTAAACTTGAGAGCTAGAGATTCCACAATAATGGCATCTGCCCAGGTAGCACGATAAGTTTCATGGGCACGTTTTACGGCCTAGATGTACTGTAACGTCATGTAAAACTTAACGACATAACGTATCATGTTACTAGGCCCGGCGGTGCTTCATCTGGCGCCAAACGCGCCCATTAGAATTTGCAGTGATACAAACGCGCGTTTTACGAACGCGTGGTTGTCGCGCGACTCTAGCCATATAGTCTGTCAAAATCATCTACATCGATGCTGCATCGCGTTGTAGCGCTGCGAAAAGTTTTCGTGCATAACCCCTCTAACATAAAGTGTAAAAACGTCACAACTTAGGTACTCAGTTTACGCCATCGTTTCAAGAACGACAACCGCAGATAGTTCAATTTTAAATGTATCCCGACAGATTCCGTGTAAACAAGTCCCAGTATTCCTGCCAGCATGTAGGCCCCCACACCTCGGGTCGTGGTACTTACGCCCGCTTACAAATCTTATTTGCGCTCGTTCCGATCGGAATTCGTCGCGTTGGCGTCAGTATTTTATTACAATACATCTGCTTAGATCGTACAATGTTGTGGCGTCTGCGGCAGAAATGTCGGCGTATTCTAATGCGAGGTATTTTGGCAAATTCAAACCGTTCCACCACGTCCAAACCATTCAAACGTAGAAAATGCGTTAAATTCCGGCATCGAGCTCCGGCAGCTAAGTGCGTACAGCTTTACGCATCTAATATTTACACTGGTTTTATTGCTACCTACAACATGAATAAGTGAATCTGCTGGAGGAAGATCCCATGATAGATAAAACGATTTTACTATAGACACGAAATACACGGATTTATTAAGGAGATTTTTCCAAGTCGAAGTGGATCGGTGGCCGGAAGCAAGGCGGGCTGTGGCATACAAATCCAAGGTGTTACCTGTCCAGCCTAATAAGACCTCTTACAGTATTTTAAATAACGTGCAAGCCTCTTGTCAGGCGCGAACACAGGCTGTCACAGAGGTCTTGGGAGGCTGGCCACTGCACCCGGCTCGCGAACCGACCACCTGAGATTTCAATTTTGCGACGCTGAATAAATTTAAGTATTCAGATTTCTACATTTTCTTTGTCCGACTTTTCAAAATAATGCAAAAGAAAATGGGCGTCTAAGTGACAAAGGTTTTATTTACTGATAAACAATCGTAGGCTATAGCACCCAATTATGTACAGTCAGTTGCAGAGAACAGGGAACTTTGCAGACTATACATGCACTCACTCTTTGTTAGCTCCCAAGTACCTACCCTAAGTTATCATGCCTTAATAGAGAAACCGAACACTTTCTAAACCAAAAAATATAACATTCCGGGGTCAATCTGACTTTATACATTTCGTGCGCTCTTTTTGGGACGTTAGCTCAGCACGCATGGAATTAAGCGCATGAAACACATACTCGTACCTACCAGATATCAAATTGGAATGTGAAATCTAAGTGTCTGATGTGACCAGGCCACGAACACTAAAATACATCAGTGTCCATCAGTAATAAATTAATATATACATAATAAAATAATATATCCGAAATTACCATGATCCACATAAAACATTTATCCTTCGTATTTTAAAAGTCGTAGTATTTCATCAAGCAAAGCCGCTTTCACGCAAAACGAAAAACAATTTCTTTGAACCCTTTTTAATTATTCAAAGTTCAACCTCCTATTAGGTACTTTCACGACTGAGAACAGTGCCAACACTGTATTTTTTACAGAAAAGTTCTTATAAAAACATCCAGTTTTGTATAAAAGGCGCTCGAAAAAGAAAAAAACCGGCCAAGAGCGTGTCGGGCAACGCTCAGTGTAGGGTTCCGTAGTTTTCCGTCCGTCACAGTAAGTGTCCCCACTTAAGCGTTAAACAAGCAATACTTAGCGAACAATACAAGCATTACTTAGCGAACAATTTTATTATCAGACAACGAACGACCAAAGACAACTAAGACAAATCGAGCACGACAAATTTTCGACCTAATGTATGGGCGCACCTGCTCCGACCCCATTAAATCAGGAAAAATCTTAACACCGCCATGTACCTACAATGTGAGCGTTCCGCGTACAGCGACATCTATCGGCAAATTAAGTAAACTATTGCGCGCGAGCTTAAAGTATGGAAGATATTGCGTGAACCGACTTTCACCGTTTTTCTTTATTTGAAAGCACGTCATTACATTGTGATTTTGTAGAAATTACAGGTACAATAAACACCTGCTTATACGGTTAAATTACAAACTTAGTTCCGAAATTATTTTGTAATTTTTTTCAAAAACTATTCAACCTATTAAGTTCAAAATAATTTTCCTAGAAAGTTTTTATAAAGTTCTACTTTTGAGATTTTTTCCATATTTTTAAAACTTATGGTTCAAAAGTTAGAGGGGGGACACATTATTTTTTACTTCTGGAGCGATTATCTCCGAAAATACACAAACCATTATCAAAAAATGGTTTTTCTAAACCCCTATTCATTTTGAAATACCTATCCAACAATATATCACACGTTAGGGTTGAAATGAGAAAAAAATCACTCCCTACTTTACGTATATTATTATACATATACGTAAAGTAGGGAGTATACATTTTTTTCACTTTTTATTTTACCACTTTGTCGACGTGATTGATATACATATTAGTACCAAATTTTAGCTTTCTAGTGCTAACGGTTACTGAGATTGTCCGCGGACGGACGGACAGACATGGCGAAACTTAAGGGTTCCTAGTCGACTACGGAACCCTAAAAACAGACACAATTAAAGGCTTTAGAGACTAATCCGAACGCTGGTTTCTGATAGATATGGCAATCTATATGGGGTGAGGGAGCTCTTTAGTAACAAGATTAACGAACTTATCCTTTTTCTGAGCTCCTAAAAGGGCAAATGGAATTAGTTCGCCTTATTAACTATATATAACAGGGGCACTCCTAATATACTTCCTTTATTTTACTGCGCTCACGATAATTAGCGGTACGCTAAAATAAACACTGTAGGTATTAAGAGTTGTACATTTATTCATTTATAGGCGGGCTTAATGCTATAAAGCAGTATCTACCAGTCAACCTAAACGCAAAACAAATAAGTTGTGGGCAGTGCAACTTCATTTAAACAAAAGCTTTAACAGGTATGAAGATCGGATACATTCAAACTCTTCAAAGCGTTTCCGATTGTTTTAGTATCGTAGGGTCCACAATTTTTATTATTGAAATACCATAGGGGTCCACGGCCAGTTCGTTTACTCTTAACATAGGTAGCTAAAAACGTAGGTTAAATACACATGAAACATGAAATTCATTCAACATTTTCTTACACAGGGGTCCGCGATATTTTTGAATATGAATAAATAAAGCGTGTAAAGTCAATATTATTCCAAGCCAAGTTTATGACGCGGGAACAGTTAAAACTCTTGCAAATCCATCACAGATCTATTGCTGGCGTTATTTTATTAATTACTTACTTAGATGGCTTGTAAAAGCATAAGCTAATATGGATTTAATTAAATCACACACGGCAAATAACAAATACTGACCTGCAAGTGTCATCCCAGTAAATAGAACACGCGGGCAACAACAACCTTCGAGGAATCTTTGGCTACATTTCGATCGCTATCATTACAAGAATGTGACATTTGCTCACGATGAGATGATAACAGATACAATTGCTCAAAGAACGTTATAAGACCCAATACGCACTGTCGACTAGTCCCCGGCGACTTGGTCTCTCGGCGACCAAAACATAGGCAGGCGAGCCGCGACTAAGTGCGTAAACGCTCATATAACCTGTAGGAAGTCACGGTCACGGACTAGTGGACAGTGCATATTGGGTCTTATGGTTATAGAGGTTCGCGTAACACACACGAATGTTTCTTTAGGCCACCTGCTTAGTCTACCACTACAACCTCCTCAGGCAATGCTTACATTTTGGACCCCTTGATTGTCGTTATTACATCACGCTTAAAAAATGATCTAGCGATTGAATCTACTACCACTAGGCTCAACAGTCGTTTGGGCGGAAGTTACAAAATGCTACGTCATAAATATTCCTAAAGTGTTTTTTAAAATATGTCATATTGTTTGGAGGCGTTCCAAACCGCGCTATTTGCCCCGCGAGCCAAAACTCAGTCGCTTATTTCACTAGTCAAATAAAGCTAGGTTCAAGTCATGATTTCTACGCATTTTTAAAGTGGTAGAGCAGATATATAAAAGACAGCTGCTGATAAATGTACGCCCCTCACTCTCTAGACACCTCGGCTATCTAGGCACCTTAGGCACCACCAGAAACACAACACCACATACTTACAGTTGTTCTATTATGGCTACCGTTCGTCTGTAAGGTAGAAACATGTACTTGTCCAGTCGGGATGCTTTTTTGTACTCGTTCTCGGATGGGTGGGTAATTGGGTGTCGGCGAAATACGTCCATTTGACGAGATAGACTATCCGTGTCTTTCTTAATTAGAACGCTTAAAAAGAGACGGATAGTCTATGTCGCTGCGACATTTCTGTAATAGTCGTGCAAAAATATGATGGGTTATGGGTCTATGTCAGTGATATAATTTTAACCCTGTCATGACGTGGATTTCATATCGATTGAACACAGTTATTAACTGGTTAATTAAGCAGTTGGTAACACGTTATGACCTATCTCTTTTAGACTGCCAAAGTGTATCAAACCCATCATTTTTTTTAGTGTAATGTGCTCGCCCAAAACTCACAAACCTCAAAAATGTAATGTAAGTAGAATATAAATTGAATATTAATTATTTATTTATTTATTTGTTGCAGTATGGGTCTTACAAGATGTTATATACATATAAATACAGTTCCAGCATAACCCTGTTAGGGCACAGCAACATTACAATAAAGAATACTTATTCTAGACTAGCTGTACCTGCGACTTCGTTTGCATGGTAATGTGGTGGGAGTTAACGCATTTCTTCTCTTGGACATACGTAGGACACATGCAGTTCTCATTTAGCCTATCAAGTAAAACATGGAATAAACCCATTTTAGTTGAAATGCCGTTAAAATTCGTTTGCCTCTGTTCTCTTCTATCTTCTATCTGTCACTCTGATTTTTAAATTAGTAGGAAAGGGACAAAACTCGTTTTATTTAACAAAGGTATTTTAAATTTTATGAATACCGGGGGAAAAGTTTAGTAGATGTGTGTGACAATAGATCCAACAGGTAGGACACAGGCTGCAGCATTAAATGTTTATTGATCTTCTTCTGTACATATTTTGAACACTTAATATTAAATAAATAAAAACGTGATGACCGAAATGATCTTGAGTCACTCCGATATTATTTTTTTTCATACTTATTGCAATGTTTCAGATCACATTCTGCCAAATCTTATGTATGTTCCCGCTATTGCCAACTTAATTAAATGTGTGTTGCGCTTCATTATAAAAGTATTTTCCTGTATTTTGGCCAATTTCTGTGTCTCTATATTGACTGCATGTCAACTTGAAGGCGCGTAGTACGAAGTTATAATACCGCCTTAATACTGACGCGGTTGATAATTAATGTTTATAAAAGGCCCGTTCTGCACTGATTGAATACATACGTTTATTGCTGATAAATATAAATACTGACAAATCAGCATGGCTATCACAAGACGGCGCGCAAGCTCTCTTGATTTTTCTCGAACTATCCGTCACTCTCTTATTAGACAACTTAGAAAGAGACGTATAGTGCGAGAAAAATCGAGAGAGCTCGCGCGCCGTCTTGTGATAGCCGTACAGTATCGTATCGTGACAAAATACTCCGCGTGTAATCTTGCAGAAACCCAAATAAACTTCATGGCTGAACGCGATGAGCCGATGATAGTGCTAAATATTCCATGCCATTAAAAAAAAAGGAAGTCGGTCAGACTTTTGACGTTTGACTTTATTTTGTTGAAATTTGTTGATACATTTGTTGAAATTACGCCTCAATACGAATTTAGCGCATATAAGTTTTCATATCGGAATCGATAAATTTTTTATGCTTTAGAATTTAATATGCGTATTGTGAAGGTCTATCACAACACCGGATCGAAATTATTAGGTACTGTTGGATAGTTAAGGCAAGGCCGCCATTTTGACGTCACTCTCACTGACAGCTTTGACAGATATGGCGGCTACGATTTCAAAGCAGAAGAAATTAATAATTTAATGAGGTCAAATGTTTCCGAAAATTAATTAACAGTCACAGTCGGATAAAAACTATCCTAAACGGAGGCTAGAGTAATAATGTGCTTATGAAAAAAGTTACATATTTTTCCGTTCATGGGAATCTGAAATCATCGGGGGACACAAAAATGGTTAGTTTGATACTGGCTGATTCTTTTTTTAATTTAGAGATTTATTATAAGTGAGAGATGAATGCATGCAACACGCTCACAGGTGTACGAATTCTAATTTTTAAAGTGAAATTACAAAACAAAAAAGATAATATTCATAAATCGTCGTTACAATTTTACAAAAGGGTGTCAGTACTACCTGAATTATATTATAATTTATAACAATTATTATTCAATTAGGTTTACTCAATTTAACATTCAAATGTCAACAAGCTAAATTAAGGGTCTCATCTGTCATAAATTCATTCCAATGGTAATAACATTTATTTATAAGGACTTTTTTCAAGTTACTGTGAAAATTGTTGATTCTATTTTCGCTTTTTATTGTCACCGGTATTTTGTTATAGATTTCGATACATCTATAATATGGGCTTTTCTTGTATAGATCCGTTTATGGTGCCGGGAGGGTCAGTCGGTTTTTACGCCGTGTGCTTTTAACAAAATCGAACAGTTTTTTTTTTTAACGAATAATGCTTCTTCCAAGATATACATTGATGGGAGGGTAATTAGTTTTAATTGCACGAAATGTGGACGGCAACTTTCCGTTTGTCGTATGTTTTGGATAATTCGGAGGCATTTCTTTTGCAAAATGAAAAGGTCATTAGCGTCCGTGCTGTGTCCCCACATCAACAGCCCGTACCGCAGCCAGGCGCACGCGGCGCACGCGGCGCATTAAATACCAATGAACCAGTTCGGTTAAAATTAATGTTCTTACATCGCAGTTACGTTACGTTCATGTGTGTTTAAAATTAAACGCAGTTGAAAAGTTGAAGTAAAATGAACTAAGTTCGCGTTTTGGATTTGATCCCAGATCAAGCTACCCACTTAAACTGTTACACCAGCACCTACAATATCTCGTCTAGTATTCACAACACTCACCGACAACCAGCCAATAAATGCTAAACTTCTATTACGCTTAGTTGTTACGAGTTTCAGGGTCAAGATGAGGTGGTGAGTATAGTCAAGTCAGCGCACGCTGAAAGACGGCGCACTCGCTTCGTTGGGCGACGAGGCAAGTCAACAAACCTTGCTTCGACAAGGTAAATATGACCAGCACTCTAACACTTGAATGGTGCTGTGCACACGACGTCGCGATGAGATTTTTACGAAATTGAGTACACCTAGTCGTCAAGAAAAGCCGAAAATTCAGTATTTTTTTAAACTGCAAAAGATGGCGGCATACAATCATTTATTTATTGGTACGAAAGAAATTACACAGCATTACAGTTAATAGGTACTAATGCACTGCGAAATTTAAGACAGAAAGTACACATAACAACAATCTTAATAACTAACTGAGGACGGACGGTCATCCATTGCCTCACAAAGGTTTTTGCATTTCTCACACATTAGCCTCCAACTACTGGTAAAAACATCATACATCATCATACGGCCTGACAGATGGTAAACAGATACCATGGACGATTGCACCTGACAGGAGTCACGCATGCTGCCGACCCTTTTTTGTTTTGAAGATTCGTTATAGTTTCACTCTGAACATAGCGCATCGTTAGACGCTAAGGCGACTACCCTCCACCACAACATCACAACATACCTATAACGAATAATTATGGCTCGTGTTTTTTAAGGCTTTAGCGGCAAATTTGACATTCCACTTTGCTTCAAACCTTCTGAATGGAAAAAACGAGGTACTTATATGATTCAACATTGTAATATTTATAGTGCAAGTATTAGGCCTAAAGGCCTCTTTTACATCCCTGCTATATAATATCTAAAAAGACGACACTTTCAGTCCGGAGCGCGTAATTGAAATGATAATGTGAATAGTCTATGTGTTGAATGTTCGTAGCAAAGTATAAGTGAGCGCAAAATGCTGATAATCAGACGGGATAGAAAAGAAATAGTCATTTTCAAAATGGAAGCCCAGGTTGGGTTGGACTGAAATAATTCTACCCACCGACTTGGTATTCGAATTCCCAAGCGACAGGCAAAAGAAATATTCCATTTTCTGCCTTTGAAATGAAATTCTGGTAAGTAAATCAATACAACTGGTAGACCGCGGAGTTTGGTATAATAGGTATGTCGGTAACTGAAATGACTTATCGGAAAACTGTTTGCCGAGCGCTTCAAACCAAATCTCACTCAGATGAGTAAATATAACCTGAAACGGATTCAAATTAATATCTGGTGGTACTAAACATGCGTTAGATAGAACACTATTTAAAGCACATTTGAAGCATGCATGTTAAGAGAGACAACAATTTATTTTAGTTATAACAACCATACGTAACAACTACTGCTTATTACTATGCCTATCGTAACGTAAAACGACGAAGTTCCTTTTAACAGTGCGCCTTAAGGCCTTAACTTGGCTGGTCAAGTACTCCAGACTCAAGGTTAAACATCACTGGTTCCTGTCGAGCTGTTGCTAACAGATGTCGCGATATATAATTTCGATGGTTGCTCATCATTTTACGCAAAACCGTGACCAGTACCAACATGTGTTTCAAACTGCGGAAGCCGAAGAGCGTGCTACGTATGAATCGCAATCAATCTGCACTAATCAGTGCTTCTTTTTAAAATGTAGTCCGAAGATATGCATAAAAGTGCTTTTTCGTGAATTTACGCAGACTAACGTAACTAAATGTCACTTCAAAGTCAGTCATTGTCAAACCTTTTTCATAAATCAAACTAGAGGGCGCAAAACTAAATCTATAGTAGCGCCTCTATTAGGAAATAGTGAAACTAAATGTTCTTGTGGCTGGCACTCTAGAATGCAATATGAACCCACCTGACTTTTTCACTCGTCACCTAATCATACGGTAGCGCAGTAAATCTCTCTTTTGCTTAAATCTGTCTGTAACGCCATCATTGAACCGGGTTCAAATCCCGACGAAAGTACTTCTTTTTTGTTTTTCTTTTGGATTTTCTAACGAATATGGCCGTCTCAACTAATTAGATTGACTTGTAACGTGTAAAAAAAATTTTTCAATGTTGAATTTTTTTTGATAAGCATGTTTGTATCTCTCCGATCAAATTGGAGAAATCTTAACAAAAGGCCAGGTCAAAAGTACCCTAAACCGACGAGCATGTATGAGAAATATTATGATAGTGAGTGAAGCGAAAGTGGTTTGCCAGGATCGTAGCAAATGGAGATCCGTGATCTCTGCCTACACCTCTGGGAAAGAGGCGTGATTATATGTATGTATGTATGTTTGTATCTAGATTATCCACAAATATCCCCTATATTTTTGGCGGACATATTCTTACATGTTACATACCTACTACATATATACTATTTTGAATAGGTATATCCTTTACAAAGATGTTACGCCTTTGATTTAATTGGAAAGTCATGAATATCCATAGGTTTACAATTGACAAATCAAAGCCCAACCTTTATCTATTAAACCCAATTCCATTGACATTAGACGAATCGTGCATAAATCTTCATGTTATTTGAATGAAAACCATTTTGATTAACAACAACGTAATTGTTTAATTTGAGACACATTAAATAATCGAAATAAGTAACACTAGTACAGTATTTTAAAAGGATCATAAACGAAGATATGTTCCCTAGAAAATCTAATGTTATACGGAATAAGGTACGTAAAGTAAGATACTTAGTATATTACTTTGATCTGTTATATCCATATTGACTTGCAGGACTAATTAGAAAGGCTAAATATTATTCACAAAATGTTTTGTATTCGCCCGTAAACTCCGACTAAAATAATTAGACCTCAAAATTGGTAATAACTTTGCGTCACCGGACGAATATGGTGAGCTTTGTAAATAACGGGCGAGTTTGTTATATCCTTCTTAGGTATATCAAAACTGTTACTGGCCAGTCTCTCGAGTCCCGTCCGAGAGCGCGTCGGAAAGAGAGAAATATACCATCTGACAATATGGTACTGTTTTCGATGATTGTCAAAATTCAAAATTAGAATTCTACTTTTTTGGTTTGAACACGCGTTTATGTATCGTGTGCTTGATGCTTTCACAGTTATATGAAAGATTCATCAGTACTAATGTTCAGAGGTGGACATTTCCTTACAAAATTATTGAATGTCTTGTTTAGGTAAATATGAGATGAAACTTATCTGTCGAACCCACGACCATCGCGTCGTTTGACAGTCGCATGCCTGAACCGCTAGGCTACCGGAACGATTCCTATATAGAGGAGAAATCTGTGATTTTTTTGCGTGTTTGTATGTAGGGTATAATTTCCGGAACCACATCCGATAAAAAAATATTTCTGTGGTGATGGATGAATGAACTTTCAGGGCCCTATTTAATAAACATTAGAATCCTACAATTTTGTATAAAAGTGACATATTTGTAAAGATTTTCTTAGTAAATCTTTACAAATACCTATGTCACCTTTCAAATGTATGCAAATTTCCGCGTCTCTGGTAGTTTCGAGCTCACAAGATTTCACGAGAACCGGTTGAGAACATGTAGAAATAATATTTGCGCAAGCTTAAATGAAAAACTTCGTTCGCCTCACTCGCTCGTTCAATTAAGTATAATGGATATTTGTTATCGATTCAGTTTTTAATAATTGTCCGAAAATATATTTTTTAAAGGCAGATTCACGAGCATGTACTCATTTCGATTACGGTATACCGGTATGGGACCGGTATTCCATTACGATAGCGTTATATTGTAAAAGTTAGCCGCGCCGCCAACATAACGGTACCGGAACCGGAACCGTGTAGATATACATATCGTTACCGGTTTTTTTACTGTATTTACTTACACTTTTATAATGCGTTTTCCAAACTGGTATACTTATGATACCGTTTTTTTTTCTTAAGCTTTTCTTCTCGTCTATGAGAGGAGGTCTGTGCCCAGCAGTCGAACGTAATATAGGCTGATCTATTACTATGCGAATTTTCATTAAGTCATTATTATAATCCTCAAAAACGAAAAAGATATATGTACATATGTATAAGGCATTAAATATCGGATGATTCTCAATACCGGTATTGAAATGTGATATTGGACCACAATACCGGAATTTCGGGACTTCAATATTAATACCTATCGAAAATGTATATACACGATGATTCTTAATCCGTGATCAGGAGTCGAAAAATATTGATAAACAGCCAAAACGGATTTCAATGGATGAATTGCATGCAATTAAATCACTGTTTAGTTACTTCAATTTAATGATAATGTAAACACTAATATCCACTGAATGTTTGATCACCCTACATTTCTTGAAGTTAAGTAGATACGTCAAACACACATACGTCAAATTTTTGCAAAATACCGTTCGGGTGACGATGATTTTGAATTATAAAGTGATTCCTTATTCAGGTTTATTCAGAAAAAGAAAGAACGTCTGTATTAGGTAACTTCGAGTTAATCGTGTTTGGTATCAATTACAGAATTAGAAAAATTGACTCGTTTTACGAAGCTACAATACAAGTAACGCATTACAAGCGGAAGTCTCTTTTCAATACCTTTTGATAGAAAGAGACTTCCGCTTGTAATATGTAACTTGTCTTGATCACGAATTAAGAATCATCGTGTGTATTCCTCGTTTAATAGTATAATAGGATAAGATAGGATAATAATTTGTTATTTTACGTATTCGCAAATTTTGGTTCGTCTACTTCGTCTGCATTACTTGAATTTACATTATTGGAAGTTTTGCAGCTTTTTTAGTTTGTTCGTCAAAAAGTACAGTCGCCATCAGATATATTTGAGTGCTCAAAAATATCTGAACACGTCTCTTATGCCTCGAAAGTAAAATAAAAAAACTCATCTCCAGAAGCAAAACCAACCTTCTTACTTAAAAAAAAGTATTGAGCTGTTTGCGAACACTGCTTTTATCTGTTCAGGGAGCGATGGTGTATTTGGAAACTGTCTATACAATAGAATCAGCGCGTATGTGATACGGCATGTGAAACCCAAATACACCTTCCCTCCCTGAACCTGTTGTAGTAAGAGTAAATGAATAACATTTCTTTTTTACATTTATTTAAAAAACCAAAAGTTTAAGAAAGTTTTATGTCAACTAACGTTTTTGTAATGGGTTAACAACCCGAAAAACTACGTTTTTGTGAAAAAAAAATAAACTTACCAGTAAAAAAGACGAGGTATTTATTATTACCTAAATTCCCTATTAACGAGCACGGTGTTCTACGTTCATTCATAAAAGTTGTCCGTTTTAGCGGAAGCCTATTTTACCTTCGAAAATTTCAAATTATGCTCCTACCACTATCATCATTAGAGCGTAAAAGTGATTATTCTTCGGTAGAAAAAGAATGGAGCACAGACATTACAAATAAAATTATTCAAATAAATGTAAATACTTAACTTGATTATGCGTTCCTTTTTTTTACAATTGCATGAAGTTATTATATTTTTTATTAAAAACCAGTTTCCGCCTCCATGGACCCGGGATAAAAACTATCCTTTATTTTAATCTCGGCTTCTCTTAAGGCCCAGCATACTATACAAAATGGCATTGGAATTGTGTTGTGTCTGAAATAGAGTTGACATTCGTTTGTTTTAAAAATTGCCCGAAACAAAACAAATTCAGCTCTATTTCAGTTGAATCGGTAAAATTTATGGGCCTTAGGAGGTTAAACTATCATCGTGCAAAATTTCATCTAAATCGGTTGAGCCGTGATCGAGTTACAAACATTCAAACATCTATATATAGAAACATCCAAAATTTTGCATTAATAATATTAGTAGGTTTAAAAAGTAATTCGATATTGGTCCTTTTCAGTTCCGGTATTAGACTAGTGGAAAAATCGGTCCGGGATTCCGGTATTTCGGGATTCCAAGATGGCTGTTTGTATTCCCTATATGAACGTTAAAAAAAATAATTACGTATTTAATTATTTTTTTTCACATCAGTTTTCTCCGGGCCATTTCGATAGTTAGCTGCACCTTTATATTTTACTACCATAAAACTACGGTTACGGTTAATTTTTCCGGTACCGTAAACGGTTTCATAAAAGATGTAAAGGTGCGAATTCGACCCGCATAAGAACAAAAAAAACTGTATCGAAATAATACCTGTTTGGAACCGGTATTATAAGGTATCACTAGGCATTAATAAATACCGGTAACCAATATTTCTAACGCGGCGGGGGCACCGTTGTGTTGTCGCGACGCGGCTAAACCTTACAATATAACAGTGCCGTACCCAATTAATGGAATACCGGTCTCGTATCTGCCTAGCCACCGGTCGTAACTGACATCAGTCCCTGCACCGAAGAATGCCTACGAGTATATAATTCTACCCTCACAACATTTTATAAAGAAGACTACTTGTGACTTAGGCCGGTTCCCAATTATCAATCCACTGATAGTTTTCCTTACCGACATTTGACACATTTTAATAATCTGTCAAAATGCTTGTAAGGAAAACTATCCGTGGACTGATTATTGGGAACAGGCATTAGTTAATTGACATGTCCGGTAATCTAATCTCCGGTAGTTGAACACTTGAACAGTCGATTCATATATAGGTTGCAGTAGTTAGTTATTTTACTGTCAACTGTGTAGTCGACTAAAGCGAACGTTTTAAATTTAACAAGTTCACTCCAAATGCACAATTGAAAGAAAGAAAGAAAGAAAACATTTATTTGTCTGTTATATTTAATGCTACATTAATTAACATTCACTCAATCGAAACTAATCAATCCAAGTTGCAAATTCATTTCCTATAATATCATACATCAAATCCTATATACATATGTATACGGCCGGTGGCACAGATTACTTTTCCATATTGTATCTTACTCCTTTCTAATAAGACGCAAAATGTATGCATAATTATCGTTGCGTGGACTTTAGGTTATTGTTCATGGCAATCTCAATAAATAATCACGAATAAAGGCAAACCATTGAACTTCATACATTGTTCTTTGAAATTCGTTCTATCAATAAACAAATGACATAGCTCTTACGTCATTACCAAAATGAGTAGCGTAGCAATATAAAATGAATGCCGTCTCTTTCACCAGAAAAAAACGGGATTGTACGATGGTGTCGCCGTCTGGTGAATATAATTACTACTATTGACCCCGCTGTCTAACTAATTTTGATTTGATATCAAAGACATCTAGTGAAGGTTTTGAGCCACGTGCTGTCATGTGACGCGGCCATGTCATTTACACGGACAGTGTCTAACTCACGCACACATACAAGGCTCGGAGTAAAATTTTATGAATTTCAAATGGCTATATTTTGAATATTACTGGTTTGTACGTGTATTTATTCAAACTGCGGGAGAAGAGGGTCATATATTATCTAAATATTACAATTTCAAGTTCCTGACATCGATAGATTAGACGTCTAGTCCGAACGAAAATTGTATGGAATTCGTCAGTGACGTTGCACCTTAACCAGAGAAAATATGGGTACGTAAAAAAAATCCTGTGGGAGATATCTAAACGTACAGCATTATTTGATTAGATGCCTTTCATTAACTGAAAAAGCGAACAAAGAGCAAACATCCGTGATCACATCAAGATACCGTCTTGGTTACCATAAAGTCATATTAATACTGCTAGGGTGAACATTCATACGTCGTTCTTGCTCCTGGGACCAGAACATTCCTGACGCCAGAATGCAGAAAATGTGTTCTGTTTTATTAGAGAGCCCAATAAATTCGGAACGTGAGCGGATCGGGTAGGGTGGCCATTGTACCGCATCTACATAGAATAGTAAATTGGAATAGAAAATCTATACAGTTCGTAACACATAAAACATACTTTACTGGTGAAACTTTTCATTTTCAAAATCGTGGTGGATACAGAAGTGTCATTGTTTCTATTGAAATTTATACATATTGTTGATTTCAAGAGCGTTTTCTTTATTTGTTAAAATTATTACATAGATCATCTTAGATAATATTATCTATCAATACGTTTTAAGTACTTTCGTATAATTAGAACTATCTTCAAAACAATTTGGAATTATTCTGAGTGATTTATCTGATGAAAATATAGGACGTCACAAAGAAGACTTGTAACCTCTTAGTGTCAGTTGTTTTTAGCCATCATTAATCATAATCATAAAATACACCCCTTAAAAGATGTTGTCTATAAGGTGACAGGCGCCAGCGCCCTGATACAATGTTTATCGGCCACAACCCGCGCTTATAATTTACGGTTGTATTATCGACACCACCCCTGTGCTTTCTCCTTCTAATACCTTGATCGTGAGTTCCGCGCATCAAAACAAAAAAAAAACATTATGGTAAAGTATCCCAGAAATAACTCATACAATGGTGACCCTACTCGCGACAGATCACGTCGTGGTCTTAGCGGAGGAATATGTGAAAAAAAGAATCTTTTACCGGTTATGCCTATTATTTGGTTTATTCGGAAATGAATCTTATTCATCTTATTTTGTACGATATCATATGTTATTTTGTCAAAAGGTGGAAGCCGTCAATTTGAAAGATGGTACTTATTTTTTGTGTATAAATATGTAGCTAAAATTGAAGGCAAGAGAGGCAGGGAAGGTCTAGGAAGACATATTTTAGCCAAGTAAAGGATAAAGTTGAGGTCGAGTCGTATCAGGAGTAAGGAGGTGTCCATGGGCGGCGTAATCGCTTACCATCAGGTGATCCGTCTGCTCGTTTGCCTCCTATCACATAAAAAAGAGGCTGGTAAAGGACAGACGACTGGCGGCTACTCCATCGACTCAAGGCTCTTAAGTCTTAGAGCATTCAACCAACACACCAACAGGAGTGGCCATGTGTCATTTCTATACATAAAAAGTCTGCCGATTTTTGCGGGGGAGGGAACGCCTGTCAATGGCCGCTCCGGTTGGTTGAATGCTCTAAGTCTTAAGTAATGTTCATGATGTTGTAGGTATCATGCGCATTTTCTGACCCGTTTCTAACGATAACGTTTAAAAAATCGATGACTACCAATCACACTCGTGAATTTCGTCAGGAAGGCGGTTGGACTTTGAACTAGATAATTTAAAGTCACCATTTCAGAGAAGCCAAAACTACATCAAAGGTAGAGATGGTTAAAAAAACATAGTTTATTAAGTTTCTAAATTTTGGCAAAGTCGTTATTACCAAAATTTTGAACATGAACAACTTTATTGTTTTCAATAATCATCATCATTCTCCTAGCGTTTTCCCGGTTGTACCCAAAGGAGGACGCCTCGAGCATCAGAAAATGCCTGTGATATTTCGTGCGTACTAAAGTTTTTTTTTTAAATCTAATGGTACGAGTTGGAGCTCGAACCCACGACCGAACGAGGGACGACGACCACCGCGAGACCGCGACAACACAGATACATATAGACCGTATTCGTCCCGGTACCGCCGAATAGGTACACGCACGAAAAGGCCGCGTGCGTTACCTAACCTTTAAGTGGCCAAAGCTTGCAAGGTACATACTACCCGGCGGTCACGATAAAATTTTCTGTTTTTTAACATATGTTTGGAGGCCAGCTCCATGATAAGCGCATCTAGCCGACATATCGACTTATCGGCGCTCCGGGTATGGTGTGAAACGCATATATTACAAGAACAATATTTCTTTGCTATTCCGCTAAAAAGCAAAGCGGAATAGCAAAGAAATATCGTTCTTGTAATATATCATGGACTTCCGCAAAGTAACGCCTGATTCAATAAATTATTTGAAACGCATATATTTTGGGGAACGCGGGGTCACAGTGTAAAGAGTAACAGTGGACCGACGCCTTTGATGTTTGCGTAAATGCCGACACCGCACAAGGGTTCACTTACCTAGGGTTGTCACAGATTTTACACAACTGCCCAAAAAGGAGGATAACGTTTTTAGGTTTCATGGACATGTATGTACGCATACATACATACATACATTGACGCCTTTATTCCCAAAAGGGGTAGGCAGAGCACATGAAACGTATGTTCCAGCGCCAATTTTAGCATAAATGTGGGTATAAAAGATCGACTAAATGTGATATTGCAGTGATAGGTTGCTAGCCCATCGCCCACAACACACTTCAACCCTGGTCCCTTACTCGACTTTTACGAAACCCACAGGAAGAACGGGGGTGGTGAATTTCTAACCTGATACCACACGAGTACGCATATATGTATGTATATGGGTATGTACGCATGTATGTATGTATGTAAGTACGCTTCTTTGTTCCGCCATAACTTCTAAATGCCTCAACAGTTTGGGCATATGGGGTAGGTTAGGTTAGGTTAGGTTCGTTACAGGATCAGGAAAGGATCTTTACATTTTTTACGTGGTCCCGAGTGACGCTGGTATTTTTTTTGCGCGGCAGTTTTGTATTTTATATGGGAATAAGACCTTGTTCTTGTTAACAATATAAATAAAATACAATTTTATTATTCAGTGATTAATACTTATTGAACCAGTTTCCGTTTTCTCATTAATCATTCATTAATTCATATTAATCTACAGATTGGCTTCTTAACTATTACTAATATATACAATACACAGATTATTAATGGGCAACTGACAAATATTTTCCGTTTTTAGATTTACTAGATTGTCGTACAGCACATGTCGTATGCACCATTTTAATTGTGTACAAATCAAATCATTTAAAACAAGACACGCGTTAGCCCTGAAAGTTATGTCCCGAGCTACTTACAATGGCGACGTATGCAGCTCTAGCTCGGGCTCGCCCCACCCGCCCCTCGCCGCTCGCCCCCCGCACGATTGCCCTGTCTAGACGGCTTCGTCGAATGACTGTATTGGTTTATAGACTGTGGCGGGGTGGTAAAATGGACCCTACGGAAGACCAGCGCTGGCTGTAAAGCTAGCAAGATGCAGAGCTGGGTCCATTTCGTGACAAAACTTAACCGTGTTATTTTAATTTATTTCGTTAATTCTCTGTATCGATCGATTGTCACGAATAAATGTTTGAATTTAAATTTAAATTTAAAATGGGAAGCTGGTGGGGCGGCGCTATCCGGAAAGGAGCACAGATACTGTGACCAGGTAACTTGTTTTAGAATGTTTTGTAAACACCCTCCAGAAAATTAGAGCGCCGTTTGCTGAAACCCATACTTTTACTAAATAAGGTCATTATATAATGGCGATGAATAACACGATACATTTTTACAAAGCCTTTAGAAGTTTAATGGGTTCCCAGCGAAAAACGCTCGACTTGTTGTGCTTAGGTAACTGAAATAATTTGCGATACAGCCCCGCAAGAGAGGGTACAAAATGAAAATCATTTTCTGAGATTAAATTGCTTCGATGGAATGGGTAGTTGGAAAGCAGCAGTTTTGCGTGACTTGACTTGCGTCACTTATACGCAAAGGATACGTACTAGCCAACCTATGATGTTATTTATTTTGCTCTTGTCTGGCGTGACACGAAATGACTAAAGGGAAACTTTTTAAGTGAGGTAACCTCACGAGGTCTCCTACAGTGTACGAGATTTGGGACTGGTCTTTTGACAGTTCCAATATGATGTATGTGTATGATGTTCCCTCTCATACATGAGAGGAGGCCTGTGCCCAGCAGTGGGACGTATATAGGCTAATGATGAATATGATGTAAAGAGTGATGTGGCTAGAGTAAATCGATTGTCATAATATCCGATTACGATTGATGATGGCTAATAAAAGGAATCGATTGATTACTGTGTAATAATTATTTTTAGGAAATCAAATAGAGAGCCTATACACAGTCGTCTGCCAACACAAGTGTCCTGTAAGAAAAGAGAGAGACTGTTAGTGCGAGAAAATTGAGAGAGCTCGCGTGCCGTGCAATCAATGCCATATTTTCAAACGCAACATTTTGCACAATCAAATACGTCGGTTTCCATCGATGTGATTTTATTTCGTATTACCGTGACAGTAATTAAATAATAAGTACATTGTTATTTTCCTATTCACAATTATTTGATACATATCGATTTATTTATAAATTGACAGACTCCAATCGATTAAAGCAGTGTATCACTAAATTTAAAAAAAAAGTCGTAGGACGTAATGGTTTGCATACCGAGTTTTCAATGCTAATTTCTATACAAATAAGCCGTAAAAAATATTACAATCGTTTTATAAGTGCTAAAAAGAGTGTGCATGGAGATTGAAGTTTGTTTTGTAACTCGGAAGCTATTGAAACTTTTTTTATTATTTCGATGAGCAGTGCCAATTTACGTTATATGGGTGTCGAAATATGTCAAAAGACCAGTTCCAAATCTCAAACACCGTTGGTGTATTTTCAAAGGAGTGACTGAGTAAACTTAGTGTGCGGAATCCGCATTAGATAAGCTAGGCAATGTGACCGTTCCTTGTGGTATATTTAAGGCGCCGTAGGTTCAGCGAAGTTAAGCGAACAGTGTTTTTGAAACAATATAATGCGTCTGTTTATAATAATATGGTTTTAAAAAAATACGAATAGTAATCTTGAGGCTTTTCTGCAGGGAAATCAGTGTTTAGAAACATGATTAAGCATTTTTCGCTCGATAGAAATAAATCACGAACATAGGTCTTAAAGGGTCTAAAATACACTTAAAATATTTGTTACAAATTACGAACAAAAGCTAAAAATATTAAAATGGCTTCTAAAAATCGGCAATATTATGTTTGAAGGAAATCAGTGTTTACTTTTTTATTTATTTAAATGGCCAAAAAATTAAAATTAAAAAACATGATTTCCGCGCTTCCGAGCACGCACTTCCATCTCGCTCACGCTTATGTTCAGTGAAAGGGAGAAAAGACCATGAACCTACGGCGCCTTAAAGTCTGTTCATAATTTATGACATGACCAATTACTTAACCCCTACTAGTTGTTGTGAGAACTGCACAAAGAAAACACTGGAAATGTTTGAGAGAATCATATCATCATTTAGTATTTAAATCCCAACGCAAGCGAGCGTACCAATTATGAATGTTATAATATACCTTAGTTTAAATTGTACCTACGTGTCTATCTGTGGCATCAGATACATATATCAAACAGGTGAAACGCTTTTACGAAGGTCATTTCTGTCGAGGTGATAGGCATGTTTGGTGTCAGGGTTCTTTTATTTATAATGAATTAATTCTCCTTTTCTCCTCATTTAAGCTACTGCATCGAACAGAGCTTGGGGTATGCCTCCCACCTAACCACAACTACTTATTTGTGTAGGCACTAGTTCTTTTACTATTAAATATGTTTTACTTTTTCTACTCTGTATAAAATCACTTCGCAGCGCAACGTTGGCGATACTAAGCACTCTACCAACAAAAACCCTTCACCGCTTGCACGATACCTTTGAAAAACATCTACCCGCGTTGCACATCTATTTTACTTAACAGGTTAACATCTTTGAGAGCATTTTATAAATCTCTGAGTTTCGCGAAGTCAAAGAACTAAAGCAACCAATAGCCAGAGATACGAATAGAGGCTTGATCTGCACCTATCTGTTTCATTGATAAAAAGTATATTTTATTGAATTATGTACATTAAATAATAATTCGACAATGGCTTGGCTAAAAAAATCTGGCTTGAATGATGAAAAATTCAGGAATGATTTTTTTTCTGAGACATTTCACTTATTTTAAGTAATTTACATTCTTATGTGAAATAAAAATATTTGTTTATAGAAGTATTATATGTACATTCTATCGATTAGTATACAATTTGATCGTAAAACTATTGAGTACATTGTAAAAAGAAAGTTTTTTTTCTAGCCAGCAATTATTTAGCCAACCCATTACGATAATAGTTTAAATGGAATAAATTACATACTTTTCATCCATTAAACGGATGGGTGCAGATTGTGCCTTAGTATATATTGCTACGACACTGGAAAAGATCTGTCGTAGACACGTTCGCTCCATCTCGGGACATATTTTGCAATTTCATTTCCCTGAGGGTACCTACCCCGGTTTATGCGACACCTTATTCTTCTGGAAGCTTAATATTTCTGCTGCTCAGTAATCTTGACTCCTGTCCAAGCTTTGCAATATAGATTAGATTATACTTTAAAATGCAGCTACGAACTGCGCAATGAAATATGAAGGAAATATGGGAAAGATTAGGTCACTCTCGGTACCAACTTGGTATGTACTTACCGACGTGTGTTCCACATTCATAGAACTAAGTTTTCACTCGCTTTTTGTACTTCAAATCTATTTAAAGTGCGGATACGAGGTTGTGAGAACAGTGCAAGCTGTGAAGGAAAGGAGCTGTATTGAATTTTTTTTTTTTGCAAAACATACACAGGTGTTATAAAATGTACATGTCAGTGGAGTTATTTTACATGAGGGCATGTTCCGCCATAGTTGGGCATGCAAAATATATATTCTACTTTAAAACGTCATAAATGTCATAATACTAATCTATTTACACCAATAACCTATTTAAACAATTTATCAAAATATTCTTTTAAGTTATGAAATGGTCGAGTAACCAATTAGGATATTAATTTTCTACAAAATTCACTTTTTGCATTGCTTTATGTCGTCATTTAACATATTATAAACTTAGGTATATTTGCACTAACAATATGGAGTAGAAGGAGTGATATATTGATAGAAAACGTTTATATTGAGCACGCTATAATATAAGTAGTAACATTTTCACTGAGAGGACTCGCCTAGCGGGCACCTACGCCTTTCTGCTATAGACGAGGACAACCAAAGGATCAGCTACGAGCGTAGCATATAGCGATCCTTGACAGTAAATGTGTTCTGCTACGGCGTAGCGCTACGAGCGAAGCTAAGCTCTGAATTATGATACTATACGTAGTTTTAGCATACACTCTATATATCAATATTATAAAACATGCATGTCATTTCATTCATAAAATTAAGTTTCATGTGCTCTGCCTACCCGTTTTAGGGATTTAGGCGTGAATGTATGTATGTATGTATGTACGTATAGGTATATGGGGAAACAATTTTCACTTTAATTGGTATTGGTAGACTAACATAAAATACCTCCGACACAGACCACTAGTATTAGCAAAGAGCAATCAGAAAAAGAACCGCAATTATCGGTCCGTCCATAAACTTCACCGTGAGATTATTCCTGCCACGTCGAGTGCAGCGTGTGCGAGTGCGCTGCGGCAGTCTATACCTAGCTACCGTCTGCTTCAAAAGAATAATTTTAGGGAGTATTTTTTGCTGCGGCCACTGGCCGAGCCCGCGTTTTATTGCACACTATTCCGGCGAATAAACGCGCCTGGGGGATTTAATGGACCGACCGTGGGGGGGCAGACTCTATACGATGCGAGTATTCAATATTTTTGCGTGCGAATTGCTTCCAGGCTCCGGTAACCACTAATCAGCGACGAACTGTGTAGCTGTTTTGCGATAACGTGCTTCCTCGCTGTGGATACAGCCTTGGCCAAAAGTAATGAGTACCCTTGCATGAATCATGCACAAGTCAAACTTTAAAGGGTGCTTTACATATTTTATTATAGAAAGCTGTATATCGGGGGTGTCAAAAATTGCTCGGTTCAAACCCAATTTTGATACAACCTGTATATCTATCGGAAAAAAATATTTGTAGAAGTAAAGGGAAATCCTTGAAAAAAAATACATTCATTCTTTATTGCAAAACTCTACGTTTTCAAGTTTAATTTTTCACATGCAGATAGCTATTTCAATATGAATGTATGAAAAAAACACTTTTAGCTGTAAACGTCCAATTCAGGTGGATTCATTATCCATTTTTGTTGCCAACATGCAATTTTGGTGGCCATGAAATAAATCAATTGACATAATCTCATCATTGCATCATCATCATCTCATTGGAATGGAAGGCCGTTTTGAAAACATATTTTTGGTAACTATATCATGAAAATAAAAACCCACCAAAATTTGCAAAATTGTAGACCTGTTGAATTTCACACATGTTTTGAACATGTCAAAACACTTATAATACTTTACGTCTTCGTGTATTTTTGAAACTCAACAAAACACTTATAATATTTTACGTCTTCGTGTATTTTTGAAACTCAATAATAATACTTTATTTATAAGTCACTAAGGAATAAGTGGGGTTCTGAATACTTTTGATCAAGTCTGTATCTGATGCTCGTGTTCGGTATTCATCAGTGGATATCAAATTCCGTGCGATGCTATTCACGTATCACGTAAGAGGTTTCAGGGAGATGGCGATGGGACTAGTTTGGGCGGCGCGAGGAATGGAAACGAAGCTGCGGAAGGAATGTATTTAACACTTTCGCTACCGAGAATCGCTACGCGCTACGCTCTAAGGGGACACAGGACATAAAGTCAAGTTACCAGTGGAACCGAGCGGTAAGGGACGCGACTTTCCATCTGCAGGTCACCAATCCCGGCTCGCCAATCAGAAACTTTTAACAAAAAAATATGTACGAAATATAATTCGATATTTAACAGTGGCTTTTCAGTGAAGCAACATCGTGAGGTACCATACAAATGTAAAAAAAACGCAGCAAAAAATAATTTCTCTTCGTTTTTTTTATCAGAACACGATACCTGTTATGCCCTTAAACAGTTTGCGTTATTTTTGTTACACGTTGTATAGATGTATAAGTATAAATCATAGGTACAATATTCAAAGGATCATCTATGAATTAATTACATTACTTAAATCAAAAAACAATAATAAGTATGACATGTATAAACAATCCATACTTGTTACAGAGATGTTGTCAAGGTCTCCGAGCGTCAAGGTAAAATAAAATTAAAAAGTTCATACCTATATTGATTTAAACTTTCACGTTTTCCACACATTACTAAGCCGCTTAAGTCAAGTTCGTCCCGCGGCCAAGGATGCTGTGAGACATTCGAAACGTCGGGAAGCCTCAAAGAGTATAAATAAGTTAATTTACGCGATTAAGTCCCGTTCAGTCAAAACAATCAATAAAGTACATAGGCAATAAAATAACGAAGTAAAAGATAAAACAATATTTTAACGTCGACTTTGAAGTTTTTTTAACACTTTTCGCCTACAGTGAAACGCGCGCTAGTGTGACCTAAAAACTGTAGCAATATTTTGTGCCGGCGAGTAAATTCCTAGCAATTTCATTTCGCTTTAAAACAGTAGCGTCAATTTTCGATTGTTTTTTTTTTGGCAAAACGCTCGCCTGGGCGAGCTTGCTTCAGGCTGTCACACACAGTCGCCAACTGGTTCGGCTTCCACTCGCTTTTTGGACTACATAAAGTATTTTGCTATTTCGTTTAGCGCTTTTAGGCTTGGGGTCTAGATGCCAGCCGGCGGCGACGGCGGGGTGTCGCGGCAGTTCATACATTTTAATTTGTCGTACTCTGAAAATAGGTCATACTTTATCTAAGTACGGACGGACGGGGTTCGATTCGACGCTAGGACCTGCTGAAAGTACATAATGATGAAAAAATAAGCATAGGCAGAAATCTATACATACTCACATTTACATGATAATTTAACTTTAATTTTAACTATAACTCATTGCTATTTGAAGACAAAATATTTTATACAGAAAACTCCCGTGAGAAACACATTAAAATATAATGAAAACCGGTCACAAACGTATTTAAATGCGTGATACGTTTACGACATTAAATACGTGAGTGACCCGTTTTCATGATATTTTAATATGACAAATCATTTCTTCTGAAAGCCACCGATTTGAGAAGAAATACCCTTTGTTAACATTCTAACTACTGATAGTCAAAACTATGAACCCCCTTATGCCCCCTAATGACCCAGCTGCCCGTCGGTGCCCATACCGCGGCCTTATACATAAAAAAAATATTAGTGGACAATCTTACACAAATCGACCTAGTCCCCAGCTAAGCAAAGCTCAAATAACAGGGAACAGGGGGGGCACACTTAAAAAGGCCTACATTTTGACAGTTTGCAGCGGCTCTTCGCGGCCGGATGAAGAACTAGAAATTAAAAGAAAGACTAGCTGTCAACGGTCACCATTGTCAACTCTGGCTTTTGAGTTTTGACTTTTGATTAATCCATGGAACATTGCGGATCGTGCTCCAGATATCTTTTTTTATTTTCTGCATCCTGCTGTTTAATGTATAATTGGATAGCGTATTATTCAGTGCATAGCAAACGTGACGGCTACAGTGAATGAAGAATTTTCCTGGAAATGCGAATAACCAATTCTTGGGCATCATTCAGCGGTTCGTGGTCCCGGCCGGCCGGCCGCCATTATGCTTTGTACTGCTCCAGCTATCACCCAGTGCATCGTGAAGGCCTTCCACCGTACATCATGCTAATAATACTGTGTATTGTGAAATGTTTTTCTTATTCTGTACTTGTCTTTGGAAAAGGCCCTAGAGGCTGCCATTTATCTAATAGGTAAACAATAAACTCTGGCTTTCGTTCGCTCGGGTCGGATGTTGATACGCTCTTGGTTTTCTCTTGTTATTGTTAAAAACTTTGAATTCAGTCAATGATGTAATATAAAAAATAGTACATCATTGCATTCAGTTCTTAAAATAGCCACACGTAAATATCACAGGTATGCATACGTATATCTGCATAAATATTAGATATACACACGCACAGGTATCTAGACATGTATACTTCTATATATATATATATATACTTATAGCTATGCGAGAAAACTGCGTTAGTTCATTTCCTTGACACTGGCAGCAGCACCTTCCATACATGCTAGTTAAAAGTCAGAGTTGCCACTCTTCTCCCCAAGGGACCCTTAACCAGGTAGTGATCTCATAGTGACCACTTAGCAAATGATTTTTTTCTGACGAGCAGAAAGATTATAGACGTATAGTCTATAAACTGACAGATTTCGGAACGCACCCAAAATTGATGTGTCAAAACAAGTTTTTTTGACGTTTCACTTGTCAAATTCAAATTACGAAAAAGTGACCGGTTTTGTGTATTGCTCGAAGTAAATAATAGTATTGTGCCGAAAAAAATTACGGTAAGTGCTATGTGATGCTTTATTTTGGTAGTATATAAGATAATGTATGTGTAGTATGCCGTTAATAGTCACAGTAATAGTTTTTTATGTACAATTTTTGCTCCTAAAGTTTGTGGTCCCTATATGACCTCTGCCCGTTTCGGTTCAGTACAAGTGGTTTGTATGTGACCACTGCCCGGCAGGTTATATAAGAGAAATTTAAGGGTAAGTTCATTACTTACTGTAGTTGAACTATTTAAAAAAATAGTGATAAACCTTAAAAGTAATACGCTTGGTTTAAAAATATTAAACGGATTATTTAGCATGGAAAGTGACATGCGAGCCGAGCAGGTGCCGGCAATTTGTGCATTCTGTGACATGAGTGAATATATACATCAACATCATCTGCAGCCTATATACGTCCCACTGCTGGGCACAGGCCTCCTCTCATGTAGGAGAGGGATTGGGCTATAGTCTCCACGCTGGCCCAATATCCTACTAATATTATAAATGCGAAAGTTTAGATGTTTTGATGTTTAGATGTTGGGATGTTTGTTACTCAATCACGCTTAAACGGCTGAACCGATTTGAATGAAATTTTGCACGAAGATAGGTTATAGCCTGGATTAAAATATAGGATAGTTTTAATCCCGGGTCCATGCAGACGAAGTCGCGGGCGGCAGCTAGTATATATATAAGTCTATATAAAAAATGGTCTTACTCAAAAAGTTATATATACGAGAATCGCGAAAGAATATTAACGATTTTCATACCGACCAGTGCGGCAGTGTTCATAATTTTCAGTATATATGTGTGTATATACATATACATATACACCGTGTAGGTCCACCCGCTAAAAATCTCAGACACAGTGTAAGTATATATAAGGTATACTGAGCAACTTTACTCTATGGCACCAACCCAAAAATTAATCACTTTGGAAAAAGTATTTTTTTTTAATTTTGAAACAAGGTTTTTTATTTTTGACGCTCTTTTTGCTAAATGGCGCTTAAATATAATAATAAATATCCTTTACTCTTGCTTTTATTGTGATCTTATTTTGCCGATAATTACATGTAAACATTATGACTTACCCTTAAAACTTCAATGTATAGCCAGCAGGGCAGTGGCCACATACGGACCACGTGGGACTATTGGTTTTTTTTTAGGAAATCATGACACTAAAAAAAAAACAAGAAATTAGTTTTTTATTGACGCGATTATCTACCAAAATCAGGATTCAAAAGTAAAAAAATCGTCAGGCCTGTTTAAGGGTGAATACTTACTTTACTCTTTGTACGGGAACTAGACTACGCTACACATGCTTAGGTATATAGATAAATAAATACTTATGCACATAGAGAACATCAATGACTCAATAACAAATATTCGTGCTCATCTCACAAATGCTCTTACTAGGATTTGAACCTAGGACCTCTTGCTTTCGTAGGCCGGGTCAGTACCAACTAGGCTAAAGCGGTCGTCAAATACAAGAAACAATATCCTATTGTACGTGTTAATTTTATTCAGCATCAACACCCTTCAATCGTTTGTAACATTTCAAACATTTCATCTTCTGGGAAATCAAATCGCATAATTCGTTGAACTACGCAATTATTACGAATACGAACTAATTTCCTATGGGCGTAATTATAAAACCCGACTTAAAATTACGGTTTCAAATTAGACATTCTTAAAAAATATTGTAAGTAAAGTGAACACTGAAATTGAAAGTGAAATTTAGTGCCAAGAATATTTAATTCACTCCCAGTAGAACTGTTTCAGGAAGAAATTACGAAAATCCGTTTCAAGAAGCTGTAAAAAGAATTCTCTGCGAACAATAAACAATATTGACGACCGCTGTAGCCTAGTTGGTAGTGACCCTGCCTACGAAGCAAGAGGACCTGGGTTCGAATCCCGGTAAGGGCACTTATTTGTGTGATGAGCACGAATATTTGTTCCTGATTCATGGATGTTTTCTATGTATTTAAGTATTTATTTATCTATATAAATATGTTTATCGTCGTCTAGTACCCATAGTACCAGCTTTGCTTAGTTTGGGACTAGGTCGATTTGTGTAAGATTGTCCCCTAATAGGGTGGTGGAACCAGAAGATGAACAGCCCCCAATAGATGAACGTTTTGTCGAAAAATTGAAATAAAAAAATCACGACACATTTTACGCACTTGCAATATTTTTTTCCTAACGCGTCATCCCTTTACCGAGGCTGGCATTTAAACACCCAGACAGTTGCCACACACACGCGGCGGTGAGCGGTCGCCGCGCCGAGGTCTCGCGCCTAAATCACCCTTTATATGGAGAATTAGTTAAGGCAAGCGCTCTCAAATTTAAGCTCAAAATTACGTATAAAATTGAATAAATTGGCTACATGCATTGTTTTGCGTGATATAGATTCTTGATTAATGCCTTTAATGGATTATCTATCACAAATTGCATATTTATTGTTAACTTAAGAGATATTTAGCGTTCAACTAATGGTTCCAATTTAGTGTACCTGAGCCAATAGATGAACGGTGTTCATCTACTGGGCAAGGCATAGTTTCTTCAGAAGCTGATATAAAATCGTATTGCAAAGGTAGATACAACTTTTATGGCTTAAATTAATCGTTAGTTAACCTTTGATTTTTGAACCGAAAGTTGAACGTGACTATCCATTCGCAACACGGTTATTTTGGGGTTTGTTTTAGTTCGTTCATTTCTTTGCTATCGTGTCCAGAAGATGAACGAACAAAATTTGTTCGTTCATCTTTTGGCTTCGCTTCCAATGAGTGAACACTCTTTTGATTTTAGTTCGTTCATTTCTTTGCTATCGTGCCTAATAGATGAACGAACAAAATTTATTCGTCCAAGTTTTAGGCAGGGTTTAGTACAATGCACTCTTAATATCAAAGATACATGAAATTTGGCAAGTTTGCCCGGCATTTATAAAGTTAATTATATAATTTTCAAATTAACTGTATCGTTTCGGTTTATTTATCTAACAGTTTTCTTTGTATGAGTAACGATTATTAATAGGTGAAATATATTGGCGACTTTTGACCGGGCAAAAAATTATAAATACAAGTTTGCCCACTTTTGCACATTTCATTGTAATTTTATCCTTTTTTTTTCATTGATCGTCTATAAACAAAATATATATAGAAATATTATTACTTTTTTTAATGAAGTGGATGCAATTAACGGAATACATGCTTACTTTGCCCGCTTTTTACGAAAAAATGCATACTTACTTCTCATTTTTAGGATGCCATAGGGATTACAACCAAAAAGGAATCTATAGTTTCGCCATGTCTGTCTGTCCATCAGTCCGCGGGTTAGCTCAGAAACCCTTAATGTGACTATTTTTTAATAATACATATTGGGATTCTAACTTAATATCACAAACTTGTTGTTTATTCTGATACATACCTTATCGAACGAGCGAGCGAAGTGAACAAAGTTCTATGGTTCAGGTTGAGCCGAAAATCATTCGTACCTATGTCCGGTGTCTGTCCCGCTGTTCTCCTCTACAGATCGCATTTCTCAACCGATTCTCGTGAAATTTTGTGACCAGGTTCGTTCATTATATTTTTTTTGTCGTGTCTTTTTAGAAATTTAAAATAAAACATGCTCGCGATTTTTACAGCTCACAGAGCCACTAGTAACGAACCAATGAGATGACAGAAACAAGAGTTTGTTACCTACTGTTCTCATTATCCTACCTGCTAATATTATAAGTGTGAATTTGGATGTTTGTAAATGGAAAGTCAATTTATAAAATTTTATGACATAAGTTTCTTAAAATATCACGCCATTTGCCTGCGAATGTCAAATAACGTTTTGTATGGAAAACGAACCACCTCAAATACCTCCTCTAACGTCTCTTGAGGCTCGATCTGTAAGTTATCTATTAAGTACTTATCTTTTTCATTACCTTGAACACCATAGAACACTTACATTAAGAAATATTTTTATCATAATCAACAAATAGGTACTTATACGCTAAAGAACGCCTCCAGAATTAACAGGTAATATTGCCTGAGTATTTTTCAATGGAAATGAGAATCGTGTATTTTTTTGTTAATGATAACGCTGAGTGTTTTTTCTGTTTTCTAATAAAAGTTGATTTATTTCTTACGGCTTGTCCTTGTGAAAAAATGTGCAATAAAGAGAGATTTTTTTAATGTGTTTTTTAGTTATTTTCATCGTGATACTTATTCGTACCTAATTGCGATAAATATAGCCAATAGCAAAAAAAATAGTTTTACCGTTATATTTTATAACGGCTTAAAACTGCCCAATTTCGCCGTCTATTATATCGTACCTTTTATATAAATATACAATTCACGGTTTGATAACAGTTGAAACAGTCTTATATTGCTCCTGGTGTTTTTTTTACTTAGTGGGCACATTTACAATATGGGCAAAGTTGGACGGCTGCACGGTCATTCGTTTTCTTCGTTCAACTATTGGTGCCAAAATGTTCACTCATTGGGCACAGCGTTCATCTTCTGGGCAAACAGGCATACTTTAACATAAAAGCATTTAAAAAAAAAACTGTTTTGGAATAGGAGAGGTTAAAATAGGCAAATCTAATCTCGACTATATACTTAATCGGATAAAAAAATAAAATATGCACAAACTACAACTCCTCAAAAAAATCCCAAAATTGGGATAATCGCTTAACCGTTCATCTTTTGGTTCCTCCACCCTATTTATTATTATTTATTATTAATAATATTCTGAGAATGATCCCTTTATTTTTATTTAATTATTTAACCATAGTTATGAAAAAAAACCTATTAGTACATTGTACCTAATACTAAAATCAACTTAAACCAAAACATAAAATAAAATGGTAAAAAAATATATTTGCATCAGGTAAAAAAATGTGTCCTTCCAGCCGGAATTCATTAGTCAAATGATAAGTACCTAAATTAAATACGTTTTCTGATATTTACATTATCCCACCTCTACTTTAAAGGTTTCATTGTATGTTGTTTCTGGATAGCCAGATAAGGAAAATAATAGACATCTTGTCAAGATAAGAGTTTTATCTACCATGAAGGCAATTTCAACTTAATAACTATGAAACTTGGACAACTCTCTTGAAGGTTCATCCTCCGCTGCAGCAGCAAATTTCTCTCCATATAGTAATTATTCTGCCCGTGATTAATTCATCCCGGTCCGTGGCTAGGTTTGAACGCAGTAATTTCACGGCGTTACCGACTCAATTAAAACAGTGAGAATTTAATTAAATGTGTAAATGGGCCCTTGTAAAAATCGCGGCGGAGTGAGCCGGGCTCAAGTGCGCACTGCATCCGACTCCATTCGTTATGGCGAATTTCGACCACTTACTTTCGCAACCTCATAGGTTTCCCCTATATATGAACCTTATCTTGTACTCAGGTGGATCGCTATTGCAATAACAGCATTTAGTAAGATGCGATTTTCAGTAAGGTGGGTATTATATTTAGATTTAGGTGGGAACGAGCTGTATTAAATTCTTTTGTTGGCCGGTAAAAGGATTTATAATCGAGGCAGGATTACATGAGCTTTCTTTAGGGTCCGTGGGCTGACGCTTATGGTGGGTTTAGACCGAACTTGCTGTTGATTTTACTAAGTTACTTTCACCTGTGTATAAAATGGAGATTTCCAGAGTTAGGCTATATTGTATCCCGCGGGTTTGCCTACGCGGGCGAAGCTGTACGGGCAGCTAGTTTTTCATAAAGAACCCAAACGACGCTTCGTCTCGCAAGTACTTAACAATAATAAAATGCGTACCTATAAAGCTTTGTTGCTTTCAATAGTCAATATCAACGTTGTTTAATGGACCTGCAGGTCGATCACGTAACGCATTGTACGTTACGTTAGGTAGATCTAAATGTAATTTTTTATATGGAAAAATGACGGGCGGTCCTAACGCGCGTTCGGAACGTCACGTGATTACCCCTCAGAACTACTGTATTTCGGAGACGCGCCTCGACATTTTTCCGAGTAAATGTATCAAAGAGAAGTAGGTACAAAATAAAAATCAATGTCCGTCCGAAACGCTTTATCATCAGCTACCACTACACTTCCACTAGGTACTCCAGTTAACAAGGACTTTGGGGGAAGGTTTCTTCCCTTAGTTGTAAATTATTCTAAGGCCTGCCTGTCCCACTTGCTGCTTCGGCTATACTCTTACGCACTTCTGTGATGACAATTCACATTCGGCTGGCATTGCTACAACGATGACGCGCCATAATCCTTATGATCCTAATTAGACGAAAGAGCACGTTTTGTTACATCTAAAGTAGTTATACCTTCTGTAGTTGCTGTACGGCACTAAGTATTCTTATTTAAAATCAAGCCGTCAGGAAGTTTATAAATATAAGAAGATTTAAAAACGTTAAGCATTCGCCCCCGAGCTTTGGCTTCTGGATCACATTAAAAGTCTATTGTGTTTTGTTTTGAGGCTCCGTTAATCTACTCTGACCTCCGTCCCTTCTGCAGAATCATGAATTAGTAGGTTGCCATAGGCCAGTGACCTGGGAAAACAACCTAAATATTAGCTGCCCAAAACTGGCAATTCTGTGGCACAGAGACCCTTGGACTTTAAGGACGTCACGAACGACGCTGCAGAACATTTAAGAAAAGGTATGTTTGAACATAGAAAATGTATTAAAAATACTAATGCATTTTATTAATAGTATAGGCAGAGCCACGGCATATAATTTAGCGTATGTCCATCCCATCCCACGACGCATTGTATATAATAATAATTAGGTGACCGCGCGGCTCCATTGTTTAAAAAAAACTCCAAATAAACGCATTTTCCCGAAGGCGCCTTTGCCCCGGTTGACCCTTATCTTTATTGCACCACGACATGAGACAAACCTCTAACAAAAAAACCGGCCAAGTGCGAGTCGGACTCGCGCACCGAGGGTTCCATACAAACCTATAACAAGCAAAAGTTGTACTTAGTATGTTTATTACTAAATGATAAATGAAAATGGAATCCGTAACATTACAATGTGGAAAGCTGGGGGAGCATAAATTTAAACAGGGTCACTTAAGTCACTTTATCAATTTAGTAATCATTCTTTAGGCTTTGATTTCCTTACGAGTAGAACTACTCGCAAGGAAATCAAAGTTGCGAACGGCAAAATAAGCGGATTACTTAAATTGCTGTTTCTTTTGAAAGCTGAGTTCACGGGAAAGTAACTTTGGGTTTTGATACCCTTGAGATTACCTATAATATACATATAATAATATAAACCAGCCTATATACGTCCCACTGCTGGGCACAGGCCTCCTCCCATGGATGAGAGGGAACGGGCAGTAGTCTCCACGCTGGCCGAGTGCGGGTTGGGGACTTCACATACACCTTTTTCAGTTTTAAATTATGCGGCTTATATTGCTATTTCTTATGATTGCGTGGACATAAAACTTTCGTTTTGCTACAGCTGAAAGATATTATAGACATGAGTATTTGACATGAATTTCAATTTAATACCTCTACACATTTACGAGAAAAAAGGTAGTAAGTTTAAAATTTAAAAAAATGATTTTTGTATGATTTTACTAAAAATATCTACTTTTCATAATTTTTCCTTTGTCTGTGCTATATGAAGTTTCTTCGCAAGTTTTAAGTTTCTGTGTTAACGGGAAGTACCCTATAGGTTTTGAGTTTGTTGCGAGTACTCAATTTCAAAATATGCGACTTAAATTGCCATTTCTTTTGATTGCGTTGACATAAAAGTTTGGTTTTGCTACATCTGATGGGTCATATGGCTCTAAGTATTTGACATGAATTTTAATTTAATACCACCACACGTTTACGAGGAAAAAGGTATTAAGTTTAAAATTTAAAAAGTATTTTTTTGTATGATTTAACTAAAAATGTCTACTTTTCGTAATTTTTCCTTTGTCTGTGCTATATGAAGTTTCTTCGTGCCAAGTTTCAAGTTTCTGTGTTAACGTGAAGTACCCTTTAGGTTTTGAGTTTGTTACGAGTACTCAATTTCAAAATATGCGACTTAAATTGCCATTTCTTTTGATTGCGTTGACATAAAAGTTTGGTTTTGCTACATCTGATGGGTCATATAGCCCTAAGTATTTGACATGAATTTCAATTTAATACCACCACACGTTTATGAGGAAAAAGGCATTAAGTTTAAAATTTAAAAAGGGTTTTTTGTATGATTTAACTAAAAATGTCTACTTTTCGTAATTTTTCCTCTGTCTGTGCTATATGACAATGCTTCGTGCCAAATTTCAAGTTTCTGAGTTCACGGGAAGTACCCCGTAGGTTTTGCGAGTGTCGAAAAACTCTAAAATTTGCAGCATAAACGACTGTATCTTTTGATTGCGTTGGCTTTTAAGTTTGATTTTTTTACAGCTCCAAGAGACAATAGACCTGAGTATCTGATATAAATTTCAGCTTGATACCTCCACGCATTCCTGAGAAAAATGGTCTTGACAGACAGACAGACAGACAGACAGACAGACAGACGGACAACAAAGTGATCCTATAAGGGTTCCGTTTTTTCCTTTTGAGGTACGGAACCCTAAAAATCACTAACACATTCACTGCCAAGAATCGCTACGCGTTGCGCTCGTAGCTGATACCGTGGTTTTCCTCGTATGTAGCGGAAAGCGACCACGGCCCGCGAGGCGGGTTCCTGGCAGTGAAAGTGTAACCTGTTCAGTAGTCTCGGGACGTGTCTACCACATACAAACTTACAAAGATACAAACGCACATTTCACGGACTTTTCTTCCTCTCCATCTTCATATGCCAATAAGTCAGCGCGACTATCATGAGACAGCCCGCGAGCTATCTCGATTTTCTCGCACTATCCATCTCTCTCTTATTAGAACACTTAGAACAAGAAGTATAGTGCGAGAAAAATCAAGAGTATGTCGCGGCCGCCCCATGATAGACGTGCTGGTCTGATGTAGCTGAATAACTTATTTATTATAACTATTATTTTACCGTGGCTCCATCCGTGTGAGCTCTCTGCACGTTCCCCGTTACCTCGTTTGCCTCGTTGATCGGACTATACCACTACTACAACATACAGTTTCGTACGTGTGACCCAGTTTACGATTTTACTCACAAAATTGCATGCATTTTTGACTATCGATTAGGGTTTGACGAACTTCGGGGCTGCCAATGGCAAGCTTCGAGTCAAAGCAATTAGCAGCCGAATTGGGTTTTTCGCAATTACTCTTTGTTTTTTTGATAACTGGAATTGAGTTTTGGGAAATGAAGCAATCGATGAACTGTTGTTTTCCTTCGTACTAATACAGGCACGCAGGTCTCCATAGAGATACATACGTATACCTACATCATTATTTTTACTAAACGGGAATCGCGTAAGTATAATAATTACACTAGGTTATTCGACGGTTCGGATGTGTCTAAATAAATTTGCTCGCCAGCAGGCCTCCTGAGCCCCGTCTATACTAAAACAATGCATGGGAATATCGTGAGAGTTTCAAACAATCAATATTAATAATCAACAATTTTCAGTCAAAGTACCTATAGTTAACAATTGCGAAATCCCCACACGCGCAGCACAGTTTTTAGCGGAATAAAAAGGAAACTTGTTCTCGTATCATATCATAGACTTCCGAAAAGTAACAATTATATGACATACATATTTGATATTCACAAAGTTAGTTTCACCGTACCTCATCTTAAGATTCAAGCAAATTGCATCAATATTGTTTTATGAACGACCCCTGATAAATATATAGTATGGGGACTCTCGCATTAGCCAGAGCGAAATAGGTATGCGGTATTTTGTACTTTACCGAGAACTTACTCATGACCTCCAGATTTCCTTACTGGTCGGTATACCTGATGTAAGCATTACATTTGTGCAGTACCTACTACCTACAGTTCAGTTCAGTTCAGTTCATTTATTCAAGAACAATACATTAATTGTGTTTGAATTTGTCACATAAATAAATAATTAAATACATTTAATTATTTACAATAATTAGATTACAAGTACATTTAATACCTAATACATAGTTTTTTTTTATTCTACTTAGGTTAGCCGCATTTCTTATATGTTATAATAACACCCCTTAAGGAGAAAGTCGCGGAGACGTAAATGGAGATGGCTACAGTTTGTGATACATTTGAGATCCAAGGGTAATTTGTTAAAAATTTTAATACTTTGTATATGCGTGCTATGTTCAACTACCTGTAGATTGGGTGTGAAAGGCAGTTTCATATTTTTAGTTCTAGTCGCAAGTCGTAAGCCAGTCTGTTCTTCAGTTTCGTATCTAGATAAATATTTTATAAAATCAGTGAGTAACACGAGTACGTAGAGGCTTGGTGCGGTGAGTATGCCCAGTCTTTTGAAGTGTGCCTTACATGCTTGTGTTTGTGGAATGTGGACTGTTGGTGATGATAATGAAATGCAGATTCTTGATACGAGATTTACTTAAAATTGGTGGATACATATGAATTTTATCTTAATTTTAATTGGGTGCGTGCGCGCGTTCTCGCTGACGGTTGATTTGGCTCTGGCGGGGGCTCTCCCCCCGCGCGTCTGCCTCTTCGTCGTCCTACACGGTCGTCGACATCCTCCCCGCCCTTGGAAGGACATGCAGCTGCTTCCAAGACATCAGGGCCCTCCATCGTGGTCGGTAAGGGACAGACTTTGTTGACGCCACGCCGCTCTACGCCTCGGTAAGTAAGGAAATCAGCAACTCCCACCACTCCATCGTCGCCAGGATAAAGCCGCTGAACTCGACCGAGTCTCCATTTAAGTGGTGGAAGATTGGGTTCTTTGAAGACCACCATATCTCCTTCTTTAAGGTTTATCTGCCTGGAACGCCATTTCGTTCGCTGTTGTAATTCGGCCAGATATTCTTTTCTCCATCTTTCCCAGAAGTTGCATCGGAGCTGCTCTACCAACTGGTATCTTGTACGAATTTTCATGCTTTCAGCTTTATGAGGGCTTGATAGTGACGTCAGTGGCCGCCCGATGAGGAAGTGCCCTGGGGTCAAAGGAGAGAAATCGTTTGGGTCGGGTGATAAAGGAGTTAGGGGACGGGAGTTGAGGATCGCTTCAATTTGAGTAAAGAGCGTGCTCAATTCCTCGTATGTAAGACTAACATTTCCTGCTATACGTTTCAGGTGAAATTTGGCACTCTTAACGCCCGCCTCCCAGAGGCCGCCAAATGTGGGAGAATAAGGGGGATTGAAAACAAACTTTATGCCCCGGCTGGTTGCAAAATCAGATAAGCTACTCATACTCGTGTTTGACTGCAACACCCTGCCCAACTCATTGTTCGCCCCAACGAAATTTTTGCCATTGTCGCAGCAAATGTAATCAGGTTTACCTCTTCTAGCGATAAATCTCTTGAGGCAAGAAATAAAAGCTTGAGTTGTGAGATCACTGACCGTCTCAAGGTGCACAGCCTTAGTAGAAAAACAAATAAAGATGCACAAGTAGCATTTTGTTGTTCTACTACCCCGACCTTTTTTGCTAGCAATCATGAAAGGGCCAGCGAAATCAGTTCCTGTGATTTGGAAGGTATAAGATTGAGACACCCTCGTCATTGGTAAGTTACCCATCAATGGTTCCATCGTTTTGCCTTTCATTCTAACACAAGTGACACATCGCCGAACTATGCTTCTAGCGAGTGTTCTGCCTCCAATGGGCCAGTACTGTTCTCTAAAGGAGCTGAGAAGCAATTGAGGACCAGCGTGAAATAATCTGATATGTTCACTTGACATCATTATTTTTGTTAAATGATGATTAGACCTCAATAAAATGGAGTGCTTTGCGTCGTAATTAAGATTCGCGTTTTCCAAACGACCGCCAACTCGCAATAGTCCACTATCATCAATAAAGGGAGATAATTGCAAAATACTCGAATTTGCTTTGAGGGACTTATTTTGATGAAGTGCATTTATCTCGGGACCAAACGACTCTTGCTGTGCGGTTTTGAGAATATAAGTTAGAGATTTATGCAGTTCCGTTTCATTAAGAGAACCAGTCAATCTCATCGTATGTTTTCTACAATTATTTATGAATCTGAAAATATACGCGAATGTTCGTTTCAGTCGTGAAGGGTTCGAATATTTTTCGAAGTTAAGAAATTTGAGATCATTGTTTTGAGCATGGTGTACTTTAATTTCGGGTAACTGGGTTTCCACATTAACATGTTGCTGTGGCCATTCAGATTCGGGCCTTGACAGAAACTGAGGACCGCTCCACCACAATGCAGAATCGACAAGTGCACTGGGTTCAATCCCTCTCGAGGCCATGTCCGCCGGATTGACATCCGTCGGTACATGCCTCCAAGATCGTCGTTCTGTTAACTCATGGATTTCATTGACTCGGTTGCAAACGAAAGTCTTTAAGAGTTTCGGCTGAGTCTTAATCCATGCTAATGTTATTGTGGAATCTGACCAGAAAGTTTTTGCATCAACTTTGCAACGCAAAGCTTCACAAACCTTTGTTGTTAAGCGTGCGCCTAGAAGAGCAGAACAGAGTTCAAGCCGTGGAATTGTAACGGGTTTTAACGGCACCACACGAGTTTTCGCGCACAATAGTTTGGTGCTAACGTTACCATCGCTACCTATTGAGCGTAGATACACACAAGCGGCATAAGCGTCTTGTGAGGCATCTACGAAGCAATGAACTTCTGTGATGACAGCAGAAGGGCCCAAAACAAACCTGGGGATTGAAAGTGAGAGCAAAACATCTAAATTTGTAGTAACCTTCTCCCAAGTCCTTTTTATGCCGTTTGGGACATTGTCATCCCAATCTAATTTAAGTTGCCAAAGTTTTTGCAAAATAATCTTTAATGTGATTGTACAAGGGCTCAACAAACCTAACGGGTCAAATATCTTGCATGTGTTCGACAAGATTACACGCTTGGTAATCTTTGGTTCATTTTTGTCGACATTTATTTCAAATCTGAGTGTATCTGAAATAGGTGCCCACAAGACGCCCAGCACGCTAGACTCTTTTGATAAATTATGACAGTCTGATTCGACGGCTCCTTGACAGATTTGTGGACAATTTGTTCGAAATTTATGTAAAGGAAAACCTGCAGAATTGAGAACCTCAGTAACCGTTTCTTTAATGTAAGCTAATTCGTCCTCTGTTGCAGCACCTGTCAAGAGATCGTCGACATAGAAGTCGTTTTTAATAATTTGAGAGACAACAGGATCTGAACATTCCGTTGCTAACTGAACTAGGCATCTAGTGGCCAAGTAAGGCGCACAGGCTGTTCCGTATGTGACGGTGTTCAGCTGCAGAGTTTTAAGCGGCATGCTATCCTGCTCTCTCCATAAAATAAGCTGGAGGTGTCTTTGCGACTCGTCAACCATGATTTGTCTATACATCTTTTGAATGTCTCCGGATAACACGTATTTATGCTGGCGGTATCGAACTAGAATGTTGAACAACTCATCCTGTACTACAGGGCCAACGTGTTGAATGTTGTTAAGGGACTTGTTAGATGATGTCTTTGCGGAACAGTCAAATACTACGCGTAATTTCGTTGTTTCACTTTTTTGACGAGTCACTGAATGATGAGGCGTAAAGAAACCGAATTGGGGTTTGCTGATCTGATATTCTTTTTTCAAATTAATGTCTTTATTCAGCCTTCTCTCAAGGCTCAAGAAACGCTTTTCTGCCATCAAGTAAGAATCGCCGAGAGCTAATTCAGGAGATTCTTTAAAAGGCATCAAAACCGAGAACCTACCATCCTCAAGACGCTTTGTAGTCTCAGCAAAGTAGCGTTCGCAAAATTCGTCATCAGCTGACATAGTTGGTTTTGAGGTAGGAACTTCTTCAAGAGTCCAAAACTTTGTCAGTTGATCACTGATCTCTTTAGTAAAGTTACAATGTACTTGTCTTTTTTCTTGCAGATTGCTAGTGTAAAGAGGACCTGCCACAATCCAGCCTAACTTAGATTCTTGGAGTAACGGTTTGTCCAATCCTAGTTTTATCTGGTTAGGAGACATAAGTTCAAAAAACAACTCTGCGCCCAGTAGTAGATCAACATCTGAAGGACGAAAAAGTTAGGATCCGCCAGTTGTATATTACAAGGTAAGTTAAGCTCTGTAACATTTATTAAGGAATTGGGCATAATCCAGTTATTTTTGGAACCACCAAACATTTAAGACGTGCACTAAAGTCGTTGACACGTGATTGTATCGTCATTTCACAGCTATCAGATATGGGCATTTGACAATTATTTATACCGGATATACATAATGTATCCGTACCCTTACTTATGAATCCAATTTTTTCTTTCAGGTTTGCCGTTATGAACGACGATTGGCTGCCCGCGTCGAGTAAAGCGCGTGCAAGGTAAGTGTTTTTATTTTCAGGATTTATCACTTTCACCAAAGCAGTGCCAAGAAGAACTTGACCAGAAGACCGAGCTGGCAAGGATACAGGTAAGTAGCTGCAATGATTAAACGTTGTGCTTGTTTCAGGAATGTGACTATTTTGACTGTCTACGTGCAGTAATGTATTATGTTTCCTTTTACAGGTCTTACAAGTGCCAAAGAGTCGACATTCGTTCACCACATGACCCCTACGCAAGCAATTCGAGCAAAGGTTTAATTTAGAGACCTCTATACATCTATTTTCAGGGGACAATTGCTTAAAGGCAGGGCAGTCCATGACCCGGTGTTGCTGATTACAAAAGGGACATGAAAAAGCCGGCTTGGCGTTGGCAAAAGTGACAAAGCTTTTAGAAGTTTTGTTATGGTAGTGATCTTTATTTTTAAATTCAGTTTTTCTCTGATTATCTTTGTAGAAATTAGGTTTGTGATCGCGCTTGTCGCTTCTGCTGATTGCCATTGTCTCGAGAATATCAGCACGATTACGCAAAAATTGCATAAAATCCGATAAAGCGGGTAAGTTTTTAAATGTGTTTTTATACTCTTCCCATTTGCTGAATGTAGTCGCATCTAATTTAGTGGACACAAGGTATATAATAAGAATATCCCATTTATCAGTGGGCTGTTCTAAAGTATTAAGCGCCCTTAAGTTTTTTGAGACGTGGTCAATCAAGAACCGTATTGCTCGGTGTGACTCATATGAGACGCATTCCATTTCAAATAACGCCTTTAAGTGGTTATTGATAAGAACCTTTTTATTGTCATAACGCTCACAAATTAAATCCCAAGCAATGGTATAATTTTTAGAGCTAAACTCCAATGACTTTATAATTAAAGCCGCACCACCCTCCAACGATGATCTCAAATAATGGAACTTATTTATGTCTGATATGGAATCATTCGAGTGAATTAACGACTCAAAAGTGTCCCTAAATTCCAACCATTTTAAATAATTACCGTCATAGGTAGGTAATTTTATTGTGGGTAGTTTAATATTACTAAAGTTGTGATTACTACATGATTGAGAACATGCTGAGCGAGCAGAGTGCAGGCTCCCTTCTTTTTCTTCCTGATTTGTCTGACGCGATTCAAGTATGTGTTGTGCTAACGACACTGTGCTATAGTAATTGCCTTCAAAGGTTTCCACCTCACTGACATCTTCCTCGGATAACAACATATCAAGTTGATACTGCACCTCATTGAACTCAAACAACAAGTTCTCATTTTTTTCTAAACGAACTTTCAATTCTTTAATTTTTAAGTCGCTAATGTCCTCTTGTTTACTTGTGTTAAAGAGTGAAACATAATCTCTAAATCGCGTTAAACGTCCCTTAATGATACCCCGTGATTTAGTTAAGTCTTTTATTTTCTTCACCTCAGATTCACCAGTAGAAGGTTCACTCCATTTCGAAGTTTCATCCGGCATTTTTAAGGCAAACAGATTAAGTAAACAATGAGTTAAACAAGTAAATGTGCACCAAACCAGTTAACAATAGACGCGGTAGGCAACCGCTGATTGACACGGTGAGACACGGCGGCGTCGCACTGTGCCCTGTGGTAGTGCGAGCGCTTCGACACGATGAGACACGGTGCAGCGCTGTGCGCAACCCAGTGCACGGTGACAATGCACAGTTGCAGTTACTGGTAGCGAGTTACGTAACCGATTTCGCCTGGAATGTTCGGCGAGAATAAATTAGCAAATGTTATTTATTAGATTTAAGTTTGCGTATGACTTTGCTGTTGTTTTATTAAGTGTAGAAATGTATAGGTAAGCGAGCAAATAAGTAATAAGGGCAGAAAGTATGCTTCCAAAACTAAAGTGCAATAAACAGCTGGTTGTAGCAATAATGAAAAATAATTACGTTAATTATGGCGAGAACGCTGGGCTAGATTATTATATATGTATTTACGTGATATTTAAGCGTTGAGCTATAATTTAAGAGTTTAGTTTTCACAGTCGCAGTCGTTGCATTAAGCCACACAATAAGCAGTGCTTGAATTTAAGTAAACACTTTTTTATAAAGGCGATTGTGTGAAACAACCTACGCAATAAAAAAAAATATAAATAATAGCCGACACACGTAAACGTATATAAGCGCCCTGGTATTCGTAAAACTAAATTATGATATCTCTTAGTCTTGCGCGACACCAAATATGCACACAAAAAAATACTAGTATTACACACTTGCAATCTAACTCGTCTTTAAACGAATTGAACAGAGTTAAGGTAATAAAGGAATAAGGACAGAGCTACTCCCCTGGTTATTCTGATGTCGACGTGATGTGCCACTGATACACAATCCTTGTTGTTCCAGCCAGTATTTCCGAAGCGATGTGAAGTTCGTTCCATAAAGTGTCCTTTGTACGGTCGCCAGTTTTGTTGGTGATGATAATGAAATGCAGATTCTTGATACGAGATTTACTTAAAATTGGTGGATACATATGAATTTTATCTTAATTTCAATTGGGTGCGTGCGCGCGTTCTCGCTGACGGTTGATTTGGCTCTGGCGGGGGCTCTCCCCCCGCGCGTCTGCCTCTTCGTCGTCCTACACGGTCGTCGACATGGTCCATTGTTCGTATCGCTCTCTTTTGTACAATAAAAACCCTTCTTATGTTGTACTGATAGAAGTTGCCCCAAAATCGTAGGCTGTATCTTAACCTAGACTCTACAAGAGCAAAATAAACGGCTTTGAGATGGTCAATGCTAATTAATTCTTTAAGACTTTTAAGAGCATAACATGCTGAACTAATTTTGTTGACGATTGATTCTGTTTCTGATTTCCAGTTCAGATAAGCGTCGACATGTACACCCAAAAATTTAACTTTATCTACAATTGTAATATTTTTATCGTCAAGCTTTACATCTATAACGTCCTTATTTCTAGAAGTAGTCTTAAATATTATGGCATTGGTCTTGTCAGTATTCAATTTAAAGTTATTTATAGTAAACCACTTTTGAAACATAGATAGTGCTTCATTAACATTTTTTTCTAGTTCGGAACAAGTTTGTGCAGGAATTATTGCATTTGTGTCGTCTGCGAAGGCCACTATCTTTATTGAACAAGAAACAAGTTTAGAGACACTAGCTATCAGATCGTTAGTAAATATAACAAAGAGGATTGGTCCTAAAATTGAGCCTTGTGGAACACCTCTTTTCATTACATTAATTTTTGATTTGGTTTCCTTTATTTTCCCTTCCTCTGTATTTTTTAAAACAACGTATTGTTGTCTATTTTTTAAATAGCTATGGAGTAACTGTAGTGTTTTACCTCTGAGTCCATAGTGTTCTAGTTTCCTTAAGAGAATTTGATGGTCTACAGTGTCAAAAGCTGAACTTAAGTCTAAGAATAATGCGGCAACTTTCATTTTATTATTTAATGCAATAACAACATCATTTATTAGTGTTAATGGCGTCCCCTGTGCTTACCCCTACTTGATACCCAAACTGTCTATCACTGAGGATTTTGTTCACGCTAAGATGCCTGATTAGTCTATCTTTGATAAAGTTGGTAGTAAAGATATAGGAAGATAGTTTTTCGGGTTGTTTTTGGGACCTTTTTTGTAAATTGGAACAATTTTTGCAATCTTCAATTGATCTGGGAAATTACCCTGATTATGACATTTATTATAAAGATGCGCTAAAGGTTCCTGCAATAGATCAATGTTTTTTTTAATAATCGAGATTGGTATTTCATCATGACCAACTGATTTTTTTGTAGCCATGCCCTTGATTATCTTACAAATTTCAGAAGGAGTTACTGCTGTCCATTTTAATTCACCTTGTAAGGGAGGTATAGACTGTTCTAGCAAATCCATCGCAGATTCACAACTTGGATTAATTGTAGCCACGTCCTTAAAATAATCAGAAAAAATGTCAACAACTTCGATGGGCTTATTAACTATTTTATCATTAAATTTAAGGGTTATATTTTCATGTTTTTTTAACACTCTCTTGTTCTTGTATTCATTAACGACTTGCCATATTGATTTTGACGTGTTTTTACCCTTATTTAATTCGGATTGTACACTGATTCGTCGAGCGCATCTAATAACTTTTCTGTAGATTCTAAGATATTTGGTGCAATAATCTGTTATAGTGTGATCGTTCGTTATTTTACAGTTAGTTTTCAAAAACCTTTTCATTTTGCTTGCAACTCGTATGCCCTTAGTTATCCATTTAAATTTTGAGGTAGGGGTAATTTTGAACTTCTTTTTCTTTTTCTTAAAACTATTCCTAAAAATATCTCCAAGTTTTTTTATAATGCAATTTATCCCCATTTCAGACCAGTTTACATTGATTATACTATGCCTGAAATTTACATTATTCTTGTCATGAAATACTCTAGTTTCTACGACTATATTTTCTTCATTGTTTTGACGGCATGCGGAAACATTCTCAAACAATAGATTACACTGTATTCCAGCGTGGCCATCAGCTAGATTGTTATGATCCACTTTAAAGTCCTTGATAACACTTTCTGGTAAATTAGTTATGAAATTATCGATACAGGATTCGGCATGATTCCTTTTAAATGTTGATTCCTTAAACAAGCACCTAAAATTATAACATTTGAGTAACAATAAGAAGTTACTCCTCTTGTTGTCATCTATAAGAAGGTTTATGTTGAAATCTCCTCCAATTATGCAGTTTTTATTGAAAAAGTAGTGTAATAACTTGTCTAACTGCTGCATAAAAAGATCGAAGTTTTTACAATCTGGATTTCTATACAAACAACACAAATTCATATTGCTCAAATTATCCTTGATTCCTGTAATTTCAAAGTAGTCCATTTTATAAAAGGTTTTACAAATGTCTAATTCTGAAAATTCTGTGCAGTTTAAAGCAAGTATGAGGGTGCCGCCTCTTTTCTTATTTACTCTAGTATTATAAGATGCTAAACAATAGTTTGACAGTGTTAACAAAGGCGCGGATGCTTTATTTGAAAAGTGTTCACTTATACAAATGTAATTAATTGTATGTCCTATCTCTTCTATGTACAGTTCCAAATCGTGTACTTTGTTATTGATGCCACAGATGTTTTGATGAAGTATACTCAGGCAGTAATTAGAGTCAGAGTTATTTACGGCTGATGTACAATGGAGTTGATCTGTGATAAAAAAGGCTGAGGCTCTGTATTTGAGTCAGCAAGGTCTATGAGGTTTTTGAATCTGTACATATAATTTGTGTTTGAATTAAAATTTATCAAAGCAGATAAGTGAGCCCTGGCCTTTTTACTTACAGGTCCAATAGTATTTAGGCATATGTGGTTTATTCTTATCAATGAGACACCGAGAGATCTATTTACCAGGTTTACAATCTGTTCATTCAACTGGGTCTCACTTGCATTTTTGTTTACAATGATACTTATTTGAAGTTTAAGACATTTTATTTTACAGAGGTTTATAAAGTCTCTTAGCAATCGTATACTGTATCTAGTGCTGTCAGTTACAATAAGGATAATGTCGTCTCCCTCCTTTAGCTCCTTTAAAAGAGCAGGTGCATCGCGTAAAATTTCTTGCAGGTGTGCTCCGGGTTTACACACAGACATGACGGTTTTATGCACGGCTGCAGACCTATTTATAGTATCCGCAAGTCCTTTTCCCGTCTAATCACAGAGTATGAGCATTTTCTTCGGTTCAAGGGTGTGCACTAGGACATATTCTTTTTTCATTGGATCAGCGAAGCTACAGTTGGCTACTGGTGTTGATATCAGTGCATCAGTTCTCACACAGTCCTCTGATATTTTTGCTATTTGTTCGTTGCTCGTCGTCTCCACGTTCTCTTGTTCTTCGATAGTGGCATGCTCCTTGTTGTTGCCGTTGCTGAGCGCTGGACTCGTATAAGAAGAACTTGTTTTCTTATTTCCAGATATCTGTGTTTGTTGATTTCCTTTTTTGTTCCTTAAGATTTTTTTTCGTTGTTACATGTTACCGCCGTTGCGCGTAGGCAGGCGGTACGCATGCAATACCTCCTGGAATGTTAATCGTAACGCCCTCATGGCATTAGCTCATGCGCCTCACTCCACCCGTCAGGCCTAACGAAACTAGAGCACTACCCACGCTTAGATTACTACGTGGTCACTACAAATCGCGGTGTCAAGATAAATTTGTGGGTGAGCGTTGAGGTGAACTTAAAACAAGTTACAGTATACCGGGGTTGATTACGCTAAGTTGCTACGAATCGCGGCGTCAAGATATATTTGTGGGTGAGCGTTGAGGTGAACTTAAAACAAGTTACAGAATACCGGGGCTGATTACGCTTAGTTGCTACGAATCGCGGCGTCAAAATATATTTCAGGGTGAGCGTTGAGATGAGCTTCATTACGCTTAGCTGGTACGAATCGCAGCGGCTAGATATATTTGTGGATGAGCGTTGAGGTGACGTTAAAATAAGTCACAGAATACGGGGGCTGATTACGCTGAGTTGCTACGAATCGCGGCGTCAAAATTTATTTGTGGATGAGCGTTGAGGTGAGCTTAAAACTAGTTACGGAATACCGGGGCTGATTACGCTTAGTTGCTACGAATCGCGGCGTCAAGATATATTTGTGGGTGAGCGTTGAGGTGAGCTTAAAACTAGTTACGGAATACCGGGGCTGATTACGCTTAGTTGCTACGAATCGCGGCGTCAAGATATATTTGTAGGTGAGCGTTGAGGTGAGCTTAAAACAAGTTACGGAATACCGGGGCTGATTAAGCTGAGTTGCTCCGAATCGCGGCGTCAAAATATATTTGTGGGTGAGCGTTGAGGTGACCTTAAAACTAGTTACAGAATACCGGGGCTGATTACGCTTAGCTGCTACGAATCGCGGCGTCAAAATATATTTGTGGATGAGCGTTGAGGTGACGTTAAAATAAGTCACAGAATACGGGGGCTGATTACGCTGAGTTGCTACGAATCGCGGCGTCAAAATTTATTTGTGGGTGAGCTTTGAGGCGAGCTTAAAACTAGTTACGGAATACCGGGGCTGATTACGCTTAGTTGCCACGAATCGCGGCGTCAAGATATATTTGAGGGTGAGCGTTGAGGTCAGCTTAAAACTAGTTACGGAATACCGGGGCTGATTACGCTTAGTTGCTACGAATCGCGGCGTCAAGATATATTTGTAGGTGAGCGTTGAGGTGAGCTTAAAACTAGTTACGGAATACCGGGGCTGATTAAGCTGAGTTGCTACGAATCGCGGCGTCAAAATATATTTGTGGGTGAGCGTTGAGGTGAGCTTAAAACAAGTTACAGAATAGCGGGACGGATAACGCTGAGTTGCTGCGATCCGCGGCGTCAAGATATATTTCTGGGTGAGCGTTGAGATGAGCTTTAAACAAGTTACAGAATACCGGGGCTGATTACGCTTAGCTGTTACGTATCGCGGCGGCTAGATATATTTGTGGTTGAGCGTTGAGGTGACGTTAAAATAAGTCACAGAATACGGGGGCTGATTACGCTGAGTTGCTACGAATCGCGGCGTCAAGATATATTGTAAGGTTAGGTAACAACATGTTCCAGACAAGCGGGACTGCATTCGTAATCGCCTCCGGATCCCGTGGCAGCGCGCAGTAAAGAATGACTAGGCTGACAGTTGACACTAACAGCTTACTGACACCGCACTGATTCCATGCTGAAGTGGCCCAAGGCCTGTTAAATATATTTAGAATTTATTCGGTTTCTGTTGCTTATTATACTCCGTCACTACGTTTATTAATGAAAATAAACTGCAATTGTGTATTGTATCCAACAGAATTGAGCATTTCTTTCCCGTATTTTTGGCAGTGTACCAATGTTTCTACATCGGAAAACACTGGTACACTACCGTTATTATTCGAAAGGAGTTTCCTTGTGTTCAAAATAAAATTGGGTATGACGAGAACAAAATAAAAAAGACTTAAAGTAAAATGTACTCTCACAATCTCTGTTTTAAATCTTCCCACTTCGAAGTGAGTTCATTAAGTAGGTGGGCATTTTCAAGAAATCGTGTAGCTACCTAATTAGCGTGAGTTATGAAATAAAAATTAACTCTGTGTCAGTTTTGTGACGAAAATTAAGCATTCTAATTATGTGAAATAAATTAACTTGTTTCACATTTAAATAGTGTTTATGCAAATCATTTATAAATTGAAAAGAAACAGTTATTTTTTAAACAAACTACAAGTACCTAGGTAAAACGGTACACGAATTATTATAAATGTCCAGGTACAGTTAACTACAAAATGATCAATACGACCAAAGTTACCAAAAATCATATAAGTACAACACTACCTTAATAGTAAGGCAATAAAGTCGTGTCTTTTGTTTATTTGTAACTTAGGTCGTATCGATCTCTTTGTAGTGGACTGTACAGTAATAGTCATAGATTTAGATTTAGATTTATTTATTTCATAATATACAATTTACAATATAAATTAAAACTAGCTTAATCTATATGAATTTATATTATGATCGTCAAAGAGAATTAAGAATTATAATAAAATGTCAATAAAATTCAAATTATAGTCACAGTAAATAAATTACGAAGATATCACATAAAGATCGTCAGATAACAGAATATACAAGTGACAAAATATCTATATTCTCTGTTTAAAGTAAACACTACCTAGTTAATAAGTACAAAGGCGAACCCCTTTGAGTTGAGATCTTTTTCCTTCTTCTTCATTTAGTCCGTTTTCACATATTCTTGACATAATTGATTTCGATGTTGATTGTGCATTGCCTCAAAACAACATGCTCAAAATAATATAACTTTTGTATTTCCTGAGATATGTTAGCTTAAACCGAATTTTCAAACCGTGTTTTACGATCCAATATTCTTGTATTCCGGCCAAAAATCATAAAGTTCCCGTGACAATATTGCACACGTTGCAACTGTTACCAGGGTTTCTGCTTACTCTTCGCACCCAGCACCTGCCATTTGCGTTGTTCCGCCATTTTGTTTTAACATTACGGAGCTCCGACCGCCCTTCGCTGTCGGTAGTTTTCCGCTTCGCGATTTTTGCTTACAATGCAGCGAGCTTTATGCAACGTTTTCAGCCGAGCTGTTGCGAGATATTTCTCATGATAAATAACTTCGAGGTTATAGTTTGATAGACTTTCCAGTGCTACGTTTTCAATGTTGGTTTGTTTTCATGACAGTTCCTTAATTTGAAGTAGTTCGTTCACAATAATCCCTGCTTGCGTACTTGATGAATGTGCTAATTTAACACTGCCTAGCACACTAGCCTAGCTAGCATGACCGCGTTCGTTACTGGCAAGTGGGTAAGTGCGAGAGGGACGGATGCTTTATGTGCGACATAAAAGCGAACATGTGGTGACAATGCCAATACCTAAATACGCCGCAATTCTTTAACCCTTTACTACCCGAATAATAATAAAACGTGACTTCAAACCTCGTTTGCAACAAGAGAGAGAATACTGCAAGAAAAAAGTCTGCAGAAAATGGAAAAGGAGAGTCAACAATTGTATCTATCGTTTATGCTTTACATAGCGAATTAAAGGGTTAGTTAAGTAGGTACCTATCGAATTATCAATATGAGAGTTTTAGTTCACTAAGTCGCTTAGCAGTAATCGCAATTTTCAACACGCCTAGCACGAAGTATATCAACTTATTAGGTAAGTCATAGTCATAGTCCACAAAACAGGTACCTGCTGATGTAGCCAGTTCATAGGGAGTGCGTGCCTTGCGCAGCTGTTGCCAGTTACTGCTTAGTTAAATACTGCTATGTTGGAAACGCTGAAAAAAACAAACGAGAAACTGCATATCAACCATTAACAAAGCCATCCATCAAAATCAGAAAAACGAACCCGTCCACCTAAAAGCGACAAATTTTACGTTCCAGCTACCAACATAAATACGACTTTGAATAACGAAAAAGAAAGAGTCCGAGCGGCCAGCTATGGTTCGCAGAAGTTTTTAATAACAGGTGCGCTACAAAGGGCGGACGTCTATGCTATGCCGCAATCTAGTCACAGACAAAACATTCGTTATTGCAACGCGCTCCGAAATGTTTGTGAAGCGTGTAGATTACATGCTGCGGAATGTAGCCTGGCGTGGGTGGCGGTTTAAATTAAGGTCAACTTGGGTAAGACCGGCATTCTTTATTAAAGCTTTGTTCTAATTATTCTGGAAAGACGGCATACCGCTGTATGTAACGTAGACTTTTTTTATTGGCAAAAATGGATGGTCAATGTTTATACCTACATTCTGTAGACGGACTACGCCATTGAGGCAAGTCCATATCTTGTATACTTAACTACTTAAGTAGGTAGCGTAAAAGTTGAATAAGCAATGCACACGTTGGTAGTTAATCGCTATCTATATCTACTCACACACACGTTCGCCGATTTAATTATTAACCCCATGGAGTTGAAATATGATGATAAAGAAAGCTCAGACTTGCCTTCTAGACGGTGTTGCCCCAAAATTACCCTAACAAACCATGCGTTCCGCGAAATACCTATTAAGTATAAGTTATATACAGATTGTGATTTATTATTTTTGAGATAAATATCTCCTTTCAGGCTGCCTCTTTTCTTCATACAATCTAGACCAATCCACATATAATGCCCTACAAATAGGTACCTACCTACCTACAGTCTAAACTCGGACAGAAACACGGGCCTTTTTAGAGTAAGTACCGTAGTCAAACAAACAAACTAATAGTTACGCCAGATCCGCTTGAATATATGTCCCTCAGTACGTCACAACCATTTTATTTTATCGTAGCGTCGATTAATTGGGTTACATTTTTTAATGCAAGTCAACATCCCCACATACAACTAAGTATCCACACCTGCCAAATTTCATCACAATCGATTTAGTTGTTTAGGTGTGAAAAGATCACAACAGCCTTTCGCATTTGTAACAGCAGGTACTTAAATAGATGCTTACTTCAAATGGAAACACAATATGGCGATTTAAGGAAAACATTTGATGCGAACCTAATGCCCGGGCCACACTTACGAGAAATGCCATTAATTATCGCGATAATGGACGTTAACCGTACGGCCACACTACGATTATCGCGATAATTAATGGCATTTCTCGTTAGTGTGGCCCAATGTCAAAGATGCGTCCCGATCGCTACCGCGTGCCCATTGCCGTTACTCGTAATCATACCGCCGCTACAATATGCTGTTCAATGCTCACACAAAACAAAATGGGCACCTAATGAGTGTAAATGAAATGCCGCAACAAAATGAGCTCCATTGAGGTTTAAATTGAATAGATACATTTAAAAGATAGGCAAACAAATGGGAATAAAAACGTCAGCGGTATTTTCGCGAGGCAGCGAGAAACCGCTTAATAATGAGACCGCCCATAAACGACGCGATTTCTTTTTATTTTGCATCCTCAGACCGTTGTCTATGACTGTTACATGGGGCCGTCCGAACAATGGATGGACTATTTATTCCGCCCCTCTTGACTCTCCGGATTAAATTTTTAGTGAGTTGAATAGATTCTATACGCTGTGGCCAGCTTAGATAGAAAAACATTATACATAGTTATGATGTCTTGATTGAGTTTGCACTAGTTATAATTAGACATACTAACAATAAACTCGCACCTGAATTCCCAAAAGGGGTAGGCAGAGCATGTGCTTTAGCCAGAATACGTGGCAGCTAAAATAGCCTCCAGAACTGTAGCCATAAGAACTGACTGCTCAATAATGCAGCACGTTAATTGGTAATAGTTATTTATGATACAAGTACGGAAAGTAGGTAATTCCCAACGAGTGGCGATCACCAAAAACACGACCGTCAGGGAGAGTTTTTGATCGACACGAGTTGGGAATTACCTATCCGCACGTGTATCATACAAAATTTTACAATGCATCATGCGAGGAAATTAAAAATTATACAAAAAAGGTGAAATTTGAATTGTCATGAAATCTCATTCTCGCACGCGTGTGGGAATTTTGGCCTGAAATCCATTCCCGCACGGCCACCCCCCGCCGCGCCGCGCCGTGCCGGCATGGAGGGCTTCCCGTGTTCATGTTGACCCATGTAAAGGCGCACTTTCAGAGCAAGTGCATTGTAAATTTAATTTACGTCACACCTGGCCATAATGCGAGTTTTACTGCACGCTGCGCGTACGGGAACACTCGCATTGTGGCCAGGCGAAGACGTAAAATTTTGTACTCAACACGGGCGGCAATTCATAAAGCCCCAGAGCGCATATTTATGGCCCTCACCTTCGGTTCGGGCCACAAACACCTGCAATCTGGGGCATTCACGAATTCACCGCCCTAGTTAGGTAATGTACTATTACAATGCCAGTTAGTTTGGAGCAACCCAACTGGGGAAGTACCTCCGCCTTGCTGCAGAAGACCACAGCCATAATAACACTACTACCTACTTGCTCTGTAGTAGTGTTGTGTTCCTGAAGGTGAGCAAGGTCGCCAGAGCTCCCGAGGATGCGTTGTGTTGAGAGCGAGGGAATTTGTTCCTTCAGCTGTCAACACGGCGAATCCTCAAACATATCAAGGGTCGGTAACGCCCATGTTACTCCTTTGTAGTTGCATGCGTCTATAGGCTGCAGTGTTCAATTACCATCAGGCGGGCCGACGCTTGTTTGCCACCGTCATTGTATAAAAAAAAAGGTTGCTAGCCTATCGCCCGTAACACACTTCTAACTCATTTCCATATTCGCCTCTTAGGACACCCATGGCAAGAAGAAGCACCTTACTCTAACAATGATTAGTTAATTAGCGTGAATTGGAAATTATCGCGTTCTTTGAGACGCCGTTCTGACTAGATTAGAAAACAAAAAGGACTGACTTTCAAATATATGATTCTTGACTATATGATTATTTTTCTGATTTAATCGACACCCAAAATTTCGTCGATACAAAAATAGTCCAAAGTAGTGTCTTTTCCTTTTTTTACTTAGCCTACTCAAAGAATACATTATTTTACGACCCAATCAAGTTTATATGTAGAGGCAGTATGGTATTTTATCTCATCTAAAATCTGATTTAATGAAATATTGAATAAAACTTCACTAAGGTATTTATCAAAATTTGTCCAAAAAACCATTGTCGATACGCGTTGCATCTCTTTTTCTCAGGCGCGGAAGGCAGAGTCTAAGGGGGTGTTTCAACCAAACGATCTCAATGCGAGTGGGTCGAATTGTCATTAACCCATTCAGTGCGACGCCCAAACTCTCGAAGCAAGAACGGCGCGCTACCATACATTCAAACATTCAAACAAACGAACGAAAAAACCATAGAATGCGAGCTTTTTACAAATTCTACCCAAACACTTGCCTTAAAACCCGGTATGCGCATGATCGAACTAAACAGCTGCCTGGCATCGTTGTGACACCCCGCCTACAACCCCGCATAATGGCAAAGGCACCCATTGCAGCAGGCTGGCTGGCAGGCTGTGGGGCCATTTTGCAGCGCTATTACTTAGACTTTTATGGATTTTTCGATCGCTCTTGTCATCCGAGACAATGAGTGCTGACATAAGCTGACACCGCGTCCGAAGGGCTCAAGCGGTACGAAGTTATATGATAGTAGCTTCCCGCGCGGGTTCGCTTGCGTAATAAAAAACAGCAGGCAAGCCCGCGGAATAAAATATAGCCTATGCCCATTCAAAAAGCCCACTCTACACGCAGGTGAAAGCATTTTTGAAATCGGATAACCGGTTCTGGAGACTACCCAAAACATACAAAGCCACCAGCTCACTGACTTTATACCTCTTTATAATATTAAGTATTATAGTCTAGCTTAGCGGAACTTGTTTATAACTTTATATCGTAGAAACTTTCGTTCCCCCATTTCACCACGTTAGTAGATGATTTTAGGGATGAAAACTAGCCTATGTCCTTCCCTAGGATTCGAATTATCTCCATACCAAATTTCATTGCAATCAGTTCAGCGGTTTAGGCATGAAAACGTAACAGACAAGCAGACAGAGTAACTTTCGCATTCATAATATTAGTGTGGATAGCGAAATAGGGATAGAATTTTGCAGGACACCGTGCTTCCAGCACCTATCCATGTACACGGACCGAAATCCGGCTGATGTCGTACGTGTGGCGGCACTGTGGGGCCATTTATCGGATATTTCAAATACAGTGTACCTACTTATAGATAATAGAGAATATTGACAATTACCTTCGAAATGTGGTTGCGCTTAGGGCACGGCAACGACGACTTTAGGCGTTCTTGGCGTTTCAAAGGGTTTAAATATTTGTTTGATTTACTTCTGAAAAGATTAAAAAAAATATCGCGAACCTTTTTATTGACATTTTTATATATATTAAGATAATCGTAATTTATAACATATTCATAACATTTTCAATATTAAAATAAATAACTAAACTCAGCTTCTCACATAAGCTGTTTTTCTCAGTTGGTACCTATTAAGTCTATGTCAATGTACTCATACTTGTTGATGCATGTAAAGATTCCCACCCCTAGATCAATTTTGTCAGGATATCGCCGTCGAAGCATGCATCTGGGAAGACATCGTCATTAACATCGTCACTTGTTGATAAAGAATGTCATTAAATTTGTCTCTATCCATTACAACCCCCGACGCCAACGAGTTATAAGTGTAAAAATTATTATTTAGACAGACGTCTGTGGCATTGTAGCTCCCAAACGGATGAACCGATTTGAGTGCGGTTTTGTATTGATGTGATGATGTATTGATAGTCTTGTCTGTCGATATGGGTGTTTGTTTTTATTTTGTTGTGTCGATGGTATTCTGATTAATGTATATACATGTAGTTATTAAGTAACAGAGACAAAACCTATTTGGTAAATTTTATGAATAAGAGGGAAGATTTTATGAAAATGATATAAAAAAAAACAGGTAAACACCATGCGCTACTATAGTGGCACGCTAAAACTTGGTCAATTGACCAACTTCACCATGTACTTCTCTCTGTTTCGCTCCCAGAAATTAGCATACCGTCCTGCTCTCACTTGCCATCTATGATTAGCGTAAGGCTGGCCATTATCACACATGGAGTTTCGAATAGGCAACATATGTACCTCTTTTTTATATTACATCATGATTTATGTAGATCGTTTAATTCACACGGATACACACAAATCCTTATCATTGCGTTTATGTGTCTATAGCTTAGCTGAGCGCTCCTACGTGTATCAAACGATCTACACTACACATCCCCTTCACAGACTCCAAACTCCACATCCATATCTATTTCCAAACAATCTTCCAGTACCGTCAATCGTTATGTATCTTCATGGGATCTGTGAACTGTGCCGTCAGTATATAGAACAACGCCGGAGCTGGCACGAGGTTCAGGTACCATAGATCCTTAAACCCGGTCAGGGATATGATGCCATAGGCATGGATCAGCCAGTGACCAATCAGGATCACCAGGTTTCTGGGGTTAGAGATTGAGGATAGCAGAAGCGCGGACGCCGATTGATCCATCTTGATTGAGAAGTGAGATGCTGACGTCATCATTGATATTATTATGATGATGTAGGGGAACGAGCAATCTGTAACAATTAAAATAGTCAGTCAAGAGGTTTTGTAGCAAATCTCACTTTATGGCAGATGCCTGCTATGTATACCACAGAATTGGTATTAAGTGCAGAAAGTCCTCTGTTTTACAGAAAAAAAAAACAGAATTTATTCATATTTCTAAAGGCAGCACGCGAGCGTTAATACATTCGCGTTATGGTGGGTACACACTGAGCAAACGAACGACCAACGAACGCGAAGCATTTACGTGAAAGCTATTTGTTAGAGTGAGAAACATAGCCGTTTGTTGGTTTGGTGTGTACCCACCATTAGAATAAACTAATTGTGAGATTTGTGAGACTCCAAGTAAATCCCGCCTTTCGGTATGTACTCCGGGTTCGGGGATTTCGGTTGGCTAAGCGAGGATCATATATGTGCGATTCTGGTGTTAGCACTTATGCATTGCCTATAGTTAACCATGTGCCGATAAAAATGCCACAATGAACGCGCCGAAATTAATGCCACAATTAATGACAAAGCGCCAAAGATAATAAGGTGCCTTTCAAAGTCAGGTGGTTTATCTGTATGCAGCTGATAAGTCAGTCAGTACCCAATCTACTGCCCTTTTTATTTTCTATATTTGACAGCTTAATGTGTTTAAAAATCGGCCAAGTGCGAGTCAGACTCGCGCACAAAGGGTTCCGTACCATTACCTATAAAAACGGCAAAAAAAAACACGTTTGTTGTATGGGAGCCCTTTTAAATCTTTATTTTATTCTGTGTTTTATTATTTGTTGCTATAGCGGCAACAGAAATACATCATCTGTGAAAATTTAACTATCACGGTTCATGAAGTTACAGCCTGGGCTGTTATTCGCTACGCGCTAATGCGGCTCACCCCATCGGTTACCCGTGACGAAACTAGACCTCTACCTAGGCTTAGTTACTAGTTACTACGCATCGCAGTGTCAAGAACATTGGGGTGAGTGAGCGTTGAGCCAAGCTCAAAACAATTTACAGGATAGGGGGGCTGGTGACAGTAAGACGGACGAACAACGGAGCATTAAATGTTTATGAAGCAGAAACGTCCGCTAACGAAATTCCAAATTTCGATCATAGTGGAAAATTGAAAAATTATTCGCCACGAGCGGGATTTGAACCCACAACCTCTGGAATCCGTCCATCGCTCTCCCAATTGAGCTACCGTGGGTCCGCTAATGGCGACGAATCCTTCAATCTCTTCCACTATTGTATTTACACCTTAGGGAGGCTCGTAGCGACATCTACCGCGAAGTTATTACAACTTCTGAAACGGCACCAACGTCTCAAGTTACATTGAGAATTGTTAGTAACAATGCGCTACCCCATTTTTAACATTAAATGTTTATGAAGCAGAAACGTCCGCTAACGAAATTCCAAATTTCGATCATAGTGGAAAATTGAAAAATTATTCGCCACGAGCGGGATTTGAACCCACAACCTCTGGAATCCGTCCATCGCTCTCCCAATTGAGCTACCGTGGGTCCGCTAATGGCGACGAATCCTTCAATCTCTTCCACTATTGTATTTACACCTTAGGGAGGCTCGTAGCGACATCTACCGCGAAGTTATTACAACTTCTGAAACGGCACCAACGTCTCAAGTTACATTGAGAATTGTTAGTAACAATGCGCTACCCCATTTTTAACATTAAATGTTTATGAAGCAGAAACGTCCGCTAACGAAATTCCAAATTTCGATCATAGTGGAAAATTGAAAAATTAAGAGATTGAAGGATTCGTCGCCATTAGCGGACCCACGGTAGCTCAATTGGGAGAGCGATGGACGGATTCCAGAGGTTGTGGGTTCAAATCCCGCTCGTGGCGAATAATTTTTCAATTTTCCACTATGATCGAAATTTGGAATTTCGTTAGCGTAACCCTAAAAATTAGCTTTTTATTATCCTACAAATCCTACAATGTTACTTACAAATCAATCCAGCGGCGACCGTGTGAATGAGCACTAGAATGGGGTAGAAGTACAGGGCGCAGTATATGGCCTTTTTCCCCGGGTTGGGCGGGTGGTACGCCATCAGCCACGGCCTTATGGAGATGGTCATCAGCAAACTGAATGCGTAGATCAACAGTATTATTGTGTACCTGTGAATGAGATATAAGGTCAGCTAGGCTTTTGCGGTATGTGGGAGCTGGGAAGGTATTGCCTACTAGTACTATGTTTGCCGAATCCGCCAAGAAGCTTGAACAAATGATGCAAACCCTGGCAAGCAAGAGCAAGCGAGTCGGCCTATATATGAACACAAACAAAACCAAAGTCATGACTAATGCTCACGCTCATCCTATAACAATTGATGGCAACCAAATTGAATATGTAACAAGCTATGTCTACCTCGGAAAACAAATGTCATTTAGTCTAAAAAGCAATGAAGAAGAAGTGGACCGAAGGATAAACTGCACATGGAGAAAATACTGGACCCAGAAAGAAGTACTCAAGGGAACATATCACCCAAAACTGAAAAAAGTTATTATGGACACGTGTATCCTACCTAGTCTGACATATGGGTGCCAAACATGGACTTTCACTAATAAAGTAAAAAATAAAATTAGCTCATGTCAACATGCTATGGAAAGGAGCATGTTAAAGCTCAGGAGAATTCACAAAGTCAGAAATGAGGAAATAAGGAAAAGAACAAAGATTTTGGACGCTCTGAAACAAACTCTACGTCTAAAATGGCAGTGGTCTGGCCATATATCCAGACTACAAGACAAAAGATGGACCATACAAACTACTAAATGGATGGGACCAGAAGGAAAAAGAACAAGGGGAAGACCATATAAACGGTGGGCCGATGATATCATCGAAATAGCTGGTAAAAATTGGACGGAGAAAGCTATAGATAGAGATACATGGAAAGGAATCGAGGAGGCTTTTACCCAATCGGGATCAGTGTAGAAACACACACTAAAAACTAAAATTAACCACTTTCTTTTATTTTTTATAGTCTAAAATAAAAATGTAATCACATTCAACTACCTAACTGTACTCACTAACAAAACTAACACCACACTTGAAATGTAAAAAAAAATATCTTCACTGAATAAATAAAGCTTTAATAAAAAACTATGTTTGCCTACCCACATTTGCCTTATAAATTATAAAAGATGGAGGAGGCGTTTACCCTTGGGGACCAGTAATCTATCTACACTGATATTATAAAGAGGAAAGATTTGATTGTTTGTTGGTATTGAATAGGTTCCGAAACTACTGGCCTGATTTGAAAATTTCTTATACCATTAGAAGCCGACATCCCTAATGAACATAGGCTACTTTTAACTGCGGGTAAATGCTTCATTCCTACATACTAAACGTGCGAAGCCGGACCAGGCAGCTAGTGTGGAAATAAACCTATAATAATAAAGTATATGGAGCATGGGAGCTATGGTGTCTCTGACCAGCGGGTGTAACATGGTTGACAATTTATGACTTATCATTGTGGATAAGACATCCGTCACTCTTGCACTTGTATACTTGTTAGAATGTGATTGATGTCTTATCTACAAAGATAAGTTTAAAAAAGGCAACATTTATGCCCCCAGGCAATTTATCTATTTTCTTGTTCCTGAACTGTGTGAAGTAATTCAATCACCATTTATAAAATGATGAAGGAACTTGAGCAGAATTTCATGGTTTAAGGTCATAGCTCATTAGAGCCACCCGGCGCCCGACCCTCACCGCCTCGCCTCGTAAATGTACTAACTACGGAGTTGATGTAGTGAGCGTATGCCCATACAAATCCCTCCAAGAATACCTAACCGCTCGAGGCGAAGCGACGCGGGTTGGGCGCCGGGTGGCTCTAGTGAGCTATGACCTATAGATATTGATTCAGAAGTCTCAAGTAGTCAATTCCCAATCTGTAATTAGGGAAAATACAATTATATACTCACAAAGGATAAACAGCCTCCTGCGTACAATGCAGCGTCTCCTTATAATCTGGCTGCGGGTTATGCAGCAATGTGTACCAGTCAGACAGGGCTGCTGGTGAGCACACATGGAGTGCCAGGCTGCCGGTGGGCGGCAGGACCAGCAGCGCAGCGAGGGTGCCGGAAACTACCTCGAAGAAGGCTGAGAAGTGCTGTGCTAGTATTCCTTGCTTGCTGAAAGTGATTTTGAATAATTAATATGAAAGTAGGGTGCCAACAAAGGCCCTATGAACCTCTAGGTTGCCTTAGAGCAACATCAACCACCATTTGATTTCAAATTTTGAAAATATTTGAATTTACTTTTGATTCTACTGGGATTTTTAATGTAACTCTTTATTATGACTAGGATTCTATGGTGAAATCTCAAAAGTTCATTATTATTACAGAATTACTGACTGATCTACTACATATTACTAAGTTCCCAATAACTATCTAAGACTTATTAAATGCGACCTGTATTGCCTAAAGAATCAATGTTCTATGTTTAAAACTCCTAAGAGACTACTGGAAATATTACCATTACTCACCTTTTGCCTATAGAGACCATGTCGATGAAAAACCAGTGCAAAACGAGCGGCAATAACACCATGAATCCCAGATATTGCCAATCATACAACGTAGGCTCGTCGGCACAAGGTTCGCAGTAGCTCGAGGCGTTTGTGCGGAAGCCTCGCGGACACGCTCCACAGTCACTCCATGAACCATTGTCTAACGGTGTACGGCCGCAGTAGAGCCCTGGACACGACCTCACTATAGACATTTTACTTTTAGATGTAGAAATCGAGCAGTAGTTTTGTAAACTGATTACACTGACTGACATCCGCGGCTTATTTACTTGAGATTGTTCCTTTTAATCATAGCCATGTATGATAATCTTCATTAGTACTTACTTAATAAATACTACGAATCTAAACATTTTCGAGTTAAATTATTACAAACGAAAGAAACTTGCTATTCTTGCTAAAGTAAAATTTATTTTATAGTCTTCATCTGTCAATGTCATCTGTCAGTAAATTCAGTCAGAAGAAAATGTCTCTCCAATCGATTGATTTGAACGGTAAAAACCATGTCTTGAATAGTTCGTTTTTGTACTCTACTTTTCACTGGCCAATATGGTCGAAAAATAAGGCAAAAAGCCTCTACTCTTTAATTTAGGTATTAATATTTTTATGACGACCGCTTTAGCCTAGTTGGTAGTGACCCTGCCTACGAAGCAAGAGGTCCTGGGTTCGAATCCCGGTAAGGGCAAAAATTTGTGTGATGAGCATGAATATTTGTTTCTGAGTCATGGATATTTTCTATGTATTTAAGTATTTATATCTATTATATATATCGTCGTCTAGTACCCATAACACAAGCCTTACTGAGCTTACTATGGGACTAGGTCGATTTGTGTAAGATTGTCCCCTTATATTTAAAAATAATGTTCGGTTTTCCGTTCCGTTACCACACCATACAAGCTAAGTATGGAACTGATAACGGGGTGGAATACAAAACCTTGGGACACTTTTACTCTCGTATAACATTCGAAGAGGCTCTCGATTCCGAGTTGAAAAAACCCCGATTATATCAAATTTTAAAAGTAAGTCGCGTACAACGTTCCGTAAAATGGCCCCGCAACGCTACGCGGTAACTGTTTCATAAACAGTTAAAAAGTGTAAAAAAAACTTAAAAAGGATGATGAAAATTTATGGGCATGCCAATGTTCTAATCGGAAAGAGACGGATAGTCTACCTCGCCGCGAGACAGCTCGCGGGCCGTCTTGCGTTCAACATAACCGAACGGGCAGTTAGCATGACAGGTTTATTAAATTATTATAATCGATCCAACAATCACTCAATCAGTTACGGAGTGGTGTGAACACGCTCTTATAGCGTGGGGCGACCGAGGTAAACAAGGCGCAACGATACGAGGTAGGCACTTAACTGTTTCATAAACAGTTATACAGTGTAAAAAATAAATCTTCAAAGGATGATGAAAATTTATGCGTAGGTATGCCAGTGAACGGTATCATTGTGAATAATATAACAGAACTAATGTTAAGCTGAAGGCAAAACTTAACCGAATATCCGAAGCGAATCCTTTTTTTGTAAATTTCAGACATGAACTGTAAGTAAATGAACTAAAGACAATGTAAGCACATTAGGTATGTTGTAGTTGTAGAGAAACATTTGTTTAAAGATAATTACTTATATATTTTAATGTAAATAGACTAACACGCAATTTAGACATAAGTACATTTCTTAACTCAAGACAATTTTATATTAAAGTACTTACTTAACAATTCACTCAAATTTTACGTGCAAAGCTAACGACTTTATTGAATAAGAATTTCATATTACAAAGCCTTGAACTTCCCGCCTAGATCGCGTCTTGCAAGTAATCGCAGGCGCAGACGTTTAACTATGTATTTCACCATCACGAAAGAGAGATAGAGGGAGACCGCAGCCAAGACAAGAAGGAAGGCGATGACATCCAGCATGTAATATCTGATGAAAGAGACGCCGACGGCCGGGGAGCGGAGATGCTTTGCTCCCTTGTGACGGAGCACGTACTCTGTCCACCAAATAGCGTTTTCGGGTCCAGAAATCACGGGGTCTTCGGTTACTTCCTTTATATCAGTGATTGCCTTCTTATACCTGAGAAGCACCAAATATTTTTTGGTTAAACCTACGTTTTTTATATAAATATTTTTTGTTAAACTTAGCAGTTCATAGTTAATTTGATGCGAATTGAATAAACGTCACGGTTTCCTAGTAGCGGGTAGCTTTTCATCTACTCTACTCCTTTGATATTTAAATTATTCGATTAAGTACTCCGCGCCGGAATTTATTCACCTGTCTGTGGTAGAGTCATAGATTTTGTATGGAGCACCTGCGGTCGGAATCAGACCAGCGGAATTTTCCGGCAGTAAGTAGTCGGGCGCGGAATACAACAAGCCTTCGCGTTGGTACTTACTTTTCATTGGACGCAACAACGGAGATAGTCGCCTTAAGAGTATCCTTGTCCAAGTAGGAGGGGTCAAGTATTTCTCCAGCCCCAAACTTGGTGAGTTGAGCGATAAAAACTTTTCTGCTCTTGATGGTTGGGAATCCGACCACAGGAACCTTGTAGTAGATAGCCTCCTCTAGAGAACGAGGTCCACCATGTGTGATGAAAGCTTTCACGTTTGGATGAGCTGCAATAAACACAAAACGGTAGTTTTAGAAGGAGACCTAAGTTTAACAAACTTTTGTTAAGTACTACACTACACGCAGTTTAGAAACGCAGCCTAGCTTAGCTGTGGAAGAAGTAATCTAAGTAAGCGGGGATGAGATGCGATCTATTACCTAAGACTTCTTGTTGGGGGAACCAGCTCTGAGCAATCACGTTATCAGGTTTATTGAACATGGTTGTATTGGCGATCTTCCAGAGAACAGTGAACGGAAGTTCACGGAAGGCATCTGCCAAGCTATGCAGAGTGGATTTTGGCAACAGTTCCGATTCTTCAATTGCACCCAAGCTGAAATAGATTACGCCTTTCGTAGCGGCATCTAAAAGGGATTGGAGATTCTGAAAAAACAATACACAGTCATTAGGTAAAACCACAGTGGCTGCGGTACAAAAGCTCTGTTCAAAATATGGTTATCTAGTAACCCCCTTATTCATAAAACTTAAAATACCTGTGTTACATAAAAAGTGCTTTGTCCCTTTCTGACGAACATAATGAATATAATAGTATAAAAATATATAAAATGTTAAATGACGAATTTTCTAGAAAATTAAAAAAAAGACCTACTTGATTACTCGACCATTTTATAACTTGAGTGAAGTATAAATAGATATAGAATAGATTATTGGTGTAAATAGGTTAGTATTATGACTTTTTAAATAAATGGGGGAACATGCATTCATGTAGGTAATTAATCCTACTAAGGTGTACATTTATAAGACCCGACCTGTGTATGTTTTGCAAAATTAAATCAAAGTCAATCAAAGTAGAAGTATGAATACGGCCGTTAGTATCTTAGGTAACACCCACCGGAGCCAAAGCAAGTCCTGGTTTGATGTGCATTCGGTCACCGTAGATCACCGCGGGTACCGTGGGCCTGTTTCCAGCGATAATGGGGTTGGCTGCGATCAGCAGTAGATCAATATCGTACTCCACTTCTTGAAGATCACGTTTTAGTCCAAGAAGTTTCTCAGCGGCCACATGAGACAGTGACAGGTAGTGGTTGTAGAACTCGTGTTTCGTGTTGACGTGTCTGTAGACTTCCACAAACTTCTGCCAAGTCGTCAGGTTACCATTGTTAAGCGTGTTAACATCGAGGTACAAGATTGGGTGGATCGGGTTGCCCTTCGCTTCGAGTTGATGTAATTTTCCGCTGGATGTCGTAATGGAGACATGTGGAGCTTTATATTTCTCGGCAACAGCGTATAGGAGTGGGACATCTGCTTCAGTTATGACCAAATCAAATTTGATGTTCGGGTTAATTAGGAGGGCTTGCATCTGCTTGGATTTAAGCTGTGTGATTGCTAATTTCAGAGACAGCTCGTTGAAAGATCTTAAATTTGAAAAGTAGTCATTCGTATTGGTCATGAGGTATTTGTACTCTTGCCAGTGAGCTCCAGATTCTTGTCCCACATCCAACTCGACGATCTTCTCTGAATCCGGGTACGTAAAATGTCCTGGGTATGGTGTCATCAAAACGATCGAGTGTCCCTTTTGGGCGAGCAAAGAAACATATCCACGGAAAACGATATGATCAGAAAACGACAAAGAAGAAAACAACGCGAGAATATTTGCACTTTGCGCTGCATGGCTTAGGCATAGAAGAAAAAACACCGCACTTAGTGCCCTAGAAACCATGGTAAGTAGTTTTGAGAATACTCGCGTTCTTAACGTGACCACTCCCGCCAGACGCTCAGACTGGAAAGAAAGATGACTATACATCAAGTCTGAGCCAACAAAAGAATATATCACCTGTGTAAATAAGAGAATGAACGTAAATAATACTTTTCTGACTAGCCAAGAGTGTATGGGTGCTCTTATTTAAACATGTGTTTAATTTATTGCATGTATTTAGGTACCTATGAAGTGCCTACCTCTGTATACTTGTAGCTTGTTGGTACCAATAATATATCGTGCACTTGTAATCATTTGGATTTTTAGGAGCGAGTGTGATGAAAAACTATGTTCAATTTTGAAACGATAATCATAGTACTCGTAAAATTAAAAATGTAAGTATACTACTTATTTAATATTGTGTAACTTATGGGTGAAACCCTCGGTTCTAAAGTCATTTCAGTAGCCGGCAAATAACGTGCGCAACGCGGGACGAAGTGGGGGGACAGCTCGCACGTACAATTCGAACTGCCCCTCCCCTTCGTCCCGCGTTGCGCAAGTTATTTGCCGGCTACTGTAACTCATCATCACTTCACGATTACTTATCGCCGTAAAACTTTGACCAAACGCCAGAATTTATAAACTAGGTAATACCTACCTACTTATATGCAGGATATATTTATGGATTTACCCACGTTTTTAACAAAAGTAAATTCTGATCACCATTTATTTTATCAAATGTTTTCTGCGATAATAATGACTAAAAGGGTTTTTTTTAAACCGACGACAAAAACGGAGGAGGTTCTCAAGTCGACGCGTATATAATATTTTTTTCAACACAATTGCTCGTAACGTACCTCTTATTGTGTCGCTTTTAGGCTCATAATCCTGGATATTAAAAACGCGTGTTTTATAACATTACAACACTTGTGTGTTATGGTTATATCCCGATTAAGTCACGTTGGCACCTTGCAGGAAGATATATGCATGAACACGGTGCATTCTTAAATTAACCGGGTTGTACAGAATGTACAGCTATTTTTTTAATTTTCTGCAAATGGATTCTTACTCGACTAATCAAATTAAATCCTTTTTGTTAATTAATTGACTATTTATTTATGTATATAATATGGAAACGTTTAATTTAGTAAAACTATTCTTTTTTCATAACATTTTACATGAATTAAATACAGATAACATTTTAAAACGAAAATATAATTTCATTTTGTATTGGCTGTTTAGAGATTTCTGTGCCCACACTGCGCAAACTTCACGAAAAAAAAAACACTGTTGGGCGCCCTTATAGGATAGGTTATTTATTTCACAAATATTTGTAAAATTTATTTATGCGTGTTTGGTTATTATCAAACATGTTGACTCGTGGTGACTAGAAAAGTGATAAATAGAATGGACGCCACTGGAAATTCTTGGCGATGTGCAATTGTGAGTAAAAACCTGTTGTCACTTAATGATTTGGTTAATGTAAAGTAAATAATTTGGCAGGCCTATAACATTTTCATCTTATGAAAATGATTTTTTCCTCGCAAAATGTGTTGAAAAACGTCGTATGATACGCGTGAGCTTTGATAATTACATCCTCGGCTTCCTTATCACGCTCACCTGCGGTTCGCGTGAACAATTTCGCCTCTGATGTAATTATCAACCTACCTCACTTGTATCACAATGTACTATTACGTCACACCTGGCCATAATGCTTGTTTTACTGCACGCTGCGCGTACGGGAACACTCGCATTGTGGCAAGGTGAAGACGTTAAATTTTGTAGGTACTTAAAACGGGCGGTAATTCGTAAAGCCCCAGAGCGCATATTTATGGGAACAGCCTTCAAAAGACCAACCCACTGAAAAGCACAAAATATTATTAGACGTATACCTCATCCCTATCCTTATTCAGTTCCTTTCCTATCCTCTCTCTGTTATTTACTTAGTTTTTGAAGTCATAGTAAATACCCAGATAATAGAGAGAGGATAGGGACTGCACGGCACAAGACGATCACAACGACGGCGCGCGAGCTCTCTCGATTTTTCTCGCACTGTCCGTCTCACTCTTATTGGAAAACTTAGAAAGAGACGTTGGGCTATCCCCAAAGTGATAACCGTACTAGATAGGGATGGGGTAAGTACTTATATAAAAAATATTTTGTGATTTTCAGTGGGTTGGTTTTTGAAGGCTGTTCCCTTTTATTAAATAAACGTTTTTTACCTCTCCAAATCGCCGTAGGTATATGTCTATTGGTCGCACTACACTTGGCGGTATTTGCCCAAATGTTCGTATTGCATCTTTTTTCTTCCTACGGCAAATGAAAGAGAGGCAACGACGCAACACGAACACGCATTCCCAAGTGTAGTGCCACCCAGTATATTATATGTTTCTCTATGGTGCCACCATAATTTAATTCCCATTGAAAAGTCTGAAACGAGTCCGACCCTTCCCGGTTGCCATAGCAACGCGTAAGTACACTTTTGCACCAAAACACTGCGTCAAATGTCAATAATTTAATTCTCGGTTCTAAAACTAGATATTCGGTTCAATTAAATGTTTATCATTATCAACATGGCCAAAGACGTGCCAAATTACTCGGTGGTGGGTCGGATAGGGGAGGGCGCGCACGGGCTTGTGTTCAAGGCTCGGCATTTGCCCACGGGCCGAGAGGTAGCGCTGAAGAAGATTCTGATAAAGAACCTGGAGGACGGAATACCGGTCAATGTGATGAGGGAGATCAAAGCGCTTCAGCTGCTACGGTGTAAATATGTGGGTAAATATGTACTTATGGGTATTTTGACACGACGCACTTGACGGACTTTTTTCCCGCGCATTTTGACATTGATGAATAAATACAATTAAGGCTTCTCTACAGAGTGGGCCCTCTTAATTGTATAAGTCCATACCGCGCCTAGTGGCCTACCGCGAAACGAAATCGAACTTCGTTCTTGTATCTCCCTGTCTGTCGCTCGAACTAGCAAGCGCGACAGAGATGGAGATAAGTTAACGAACGAAATTCGTTTTCGTTTCGCGGTAGACCCTCAGTGCACTGGAATCCTTTCTCTAGCGCAATTAATAAGGCTGCCAAAGGCAGTCTTTCCCATGCAGAGGGGCTACCGCGAAGTGAAAACGAACTTCCTTCGAGTAGGTATCTCCCTCTCTGTCGCTCGAACCAGCAAGAGTGCAACAGAGAGGGAGATACACGAACGAAATTCGTCCGTGTATCTCCTTCTCTGTTGCACTTGCTAATTCGAGCGACACAGATGGAGACACCCGAACGAAGTTCGTTTTCACTTCGCGGTAGCCCCTCTGGTTCGATAGTTTTAAGATTAAGGCCTGCATCACACTGGCGCGGCCTGGCCGCGCGGACAATAGTAAACTTGGCATTAGCTGTCAAATTTACTATCAATGTCCGCCACCGCAGGCCGCGCCAGTGTGTTGCAGGCCTAATTCAGTCGATTCGATCAGGTCTTGCATTTGCTCTAGCTAAACGATTTGGACAGAGAACTCTGATTGATGGTTTCATAGTGCAAGTTTTCTTTGTTAAGTTGTTAGTTAAGTAGCTATAGTTAGCTACTGCACGTAGAATTTTAACGTCTTGCGATATTCTAATTCATGTTAGTACCTAGTTATAGTTAGTAACTTGGTAATTGTGCAGCCTATATAGTCGCATTAATATTATAGTTCACCCCCAGGTAATAAAGTTGTACGACATGTTCCCGGGCGGGATGAGCCTGGTGCTCGTGCTGGAATACATGTGCTCCGGGCTGTGGGACATGCTGCACCACAACCAGGCCGCACTCACCACGCCCACGATCAAGACTTACGCGCAGATGCTGCTGAAAGGCACGCGCTACATGCACGCGCACTACGTCATGCACAGAGTACGTGTAGCCGCTGTGTATGTGTAGACCTGCCCCCCCCCCCCCCCCAGAGGCGTCTTTACCTATGGTGCAGGGTGTGCGTTGCACACGGGCGTAGCGATCCTAGGGGGCGCCGAGCGCCGCCCGCTACAATTCCATTTTGACCGCGCGCTTACTAGGGGGCGCTAGAGTAATGTTTGCACACGGGCGCTACCTACATGGGCTAGAGACGCATTTGTGCCCCCCTATTCTGTAACTTGTTTTAAGCTCACCTAAACGCTCACTTACAAATATATCTTGACACCGCGACGCGTAGTAACTAAGCGTAGGTAGAGATCTAGTTTCGTGACGGGTGAGAGGCGAGGTAAGCCGTATTTATCGCGTAGCGAATAACACAGTCAAAACTCATGCGGCCATGTAAACTCGTACCTACATGCAGGTTTCTTGACGATGTTTTCCTTCACCGAAAAGCTAATGGTAAAGTAAAAATCAAATGATATTCCGTGCCTAAGTTCCGAAAAACTCATCCGTAGGAGCCGGATATCGAACCCAAATCCGCCGTATGACAGCCGTGCACCTACTTTGAACCACTAGTCTACCGTAGCATTCATACGTACGTTGATGAATTTGAAATCCTCTCTAATTTAAGAAGGTATAGGTAAGTGTGCGCCATATGCGCTGACCCATTGCGGCCGCCGTTACGACTTATAGTTCGAGACAGCGTAGGTCACCTCAATTTTTTTTCCAGGACTTAAAACCAGCGAATTTACTTATAAACCACGAGGGTATACTGAAGATAGCTGACTTGGGGCTCGCGCGTCTCTATTGGCCAGACGGCGGACGGCCTTACTCGCACCAAGTAGCTACAAGGTAACTTATTATCATAAATAAGAGCATGATGGCTCTTGTCGGGGGAGTAGACTCCAGTTCGTCATAAGCCAACATTATATTCTTTATTTGGGGATAACATAGTACGATGGTTTCCCCATTTGCATACCGTAGATACAGTGGCTGGGTTTGGCCCACTGCTACACCATCAGAAACCCATTCAGATTCTGCTTCATCGACCATCTGCCTCCGCTGTTGTCCAACGCTAGGAGAATGCCTAAAATCAAGGGGTTAGGATCGCAAAGCACACTTTCCCGAAATGTGCACTTACTGCAAAGGTGCACTTTCCGCAAAATGTACACCTTCCCAATTTGGAAACGTTCCCGAAATATTCACTTTTTCAAACGGTGCACTTTTCGAATACGCACGCTTTGCCAAAATGTACACTTTCCCATCTAGGGCACTTACTCAAAAGGTACACATTGCAAAAACGGAACGCATATAGTTCCGGTCTTTCTATCCGTCCGTCTATCCGTCTGTCCGTTCGTCCGTCTGTTTGCATTTGCACTTATATCATCAAACCCTTAGTACTATAAACAGAGACACCCCTACCCCTAAAGTGCACATTCTGGGAAAGTTTACCTATTGACAAAACGTACATATCGGGAAGTACTTTTAGAGACAGTGTACTTTCCGGGAAAATGATTATTCAAAAAAAATGCACCTTTACAGAAAGTGCACATTTCGGGAAAGTGTGTTTTACGAGCGTAACCCAAATCATGTAAGCAGTTAACGATTGTTTAACCTACTAACAACTTGTTGTTGTTACTTGTTGTTTACTTACTCCACATTCTGACGAACTTCGTGAGTTCCTACACGGCGATTGGGTGACGCCAGCGTAATAGTTCAGCACACACTTACCATGCCGACACGCGTGCCACGCCCTCATCGCCTGTCTAAACGAAGGGGTGCCGGCAAATAACTTGCGCAACGCGGGACTAAGTGGGGGGACAGTTCGCCCGTAGGTACAATATTTTCATATTCTGGTGTTGAACGTTTCAGGTGGTATCGTGCTCCAGAATTACTTTATGGCGCAAGATTTTACTCCGAGAAAGTGGACCTGTGGGCCGTGGGCTGCATTATCGCAGAGATGATCATTAAAAAACCACTGTTTGCAGTAAGTTTGAACTTTTCCTCCATAACCGTTATTTTTAATATTTAGGTTTACATATTCTAATTAAATAAACCGTAAGTTCACAATTTTGTACTTTTTGAACGATTTCAAATAAAAGGACGAGGTTCTCAATTCGGTTCATGGACCTATATACTCTAAGATTCGGTAATATTTTTTTAAATGTATTTTTTCTATGTTTGTTACCTCAGACTCAGCGGCGCTACCACGAATTTCGAAAGTCGAAGTTCGTTATATATGCATCCCTGTCACTCGAGTTAGGGAGTGCAATAGAGATGGAAATACCCGAACTTCGACTTTCGAAGTTCGTGGTAGCGCCGCAGAACTCCGACATTGATGAGCCGATTCGAAAAAATGTTTTTCTGTTTGTATGCTTCCACGTGGGTCCCATGTAAAAAAAATCAGTTAGATGATGGGATCCATGAGGAATTGAGGGATCTCCTCAATTTTATTAGGCACGCGTGTAGTAATTTTGGTATTTTCTATTATAACTCGTGTATTTACATCCGAAAATCATAAATTTGGTAGCGAGGAATTGGTGATGAAGACCACAGGTGACTTCTCGAATTCCTTAATTACGTACTTAAAAGTGCAAAAGTACGTCACAGGACGACGGAAGTCCTCAAATATATATTATCAGCCCACATACAGCGATTCGGTTTTTTTCTATAGTAATCAACGCATTTGCTATCGGAAATCAGTTCATGTGGTAAATTGTAAAAAAATGTGGAAATATTCTCGTGGCTTGGCAGAGTACTAAATTGAAGTCGAAAGCTTTGTTTTTAAAGTGAAATATCAACGTATCAAATGTACAGTAGAATCACAAATGTAAGTTACATCGACAATAATATCCGTTTGAAAATACAGGTAGCTAATGCCAACTGAAAAATCAGTTACAGATGGCTATCTGTTCTGCTTTTTGATGTCACAGGCGACTTTTCAGTTGGCGTTAGCTACCTGTGTCCTCAAACGGATATTCTCGATGTAGGTAACATATTTGATGTGCTCCTACTGTAACCATAATGAGTCTCTTTGTTTCAATAAATAACGAAGATGTTGTCTATAATATCACTGTTTTACTATTTAATATTTAAACTTAGATATTACGTGTCGTTGAAATTGCTACTTCCATAACAACGAAACGGCGAGGCTTGACCTCGCTTCAGTTAGATTTTGCTAAGCACTCCAATACTTTCGGGCTCGAGCCCCTTAGCTTCCCCATTTCAGTCACACAATCTTCCAGGGTGAATCCGACATCGAGCAGCTAGCCATTGTCCTCCAGCACCTGGGCACCCCGAACGAGGAGAGCTGGCCAGGTCACGCGGCGTTGCCAGACTTCCACAAGATAACGTTCCCGCCCTCCGAGCCTACACCGTGGTCCGCGCTACTGCCGGCGGTGGAGCCAGACGCCGTGCTTCTGGTCAAGGCGTTCTTGTGCTATGACGCTGATAAGCGCATGTCGGCTAAACAGGTTAGTGAATCTACGGGCAATAGGTACCAGTTGAGTTCTATCTATACACCTTGCTCCTCCAGCACCTGGGCACTCCGAACGAGGAGAGCTGGCCGGGCCACGGGGCGTTGCCAGACTTCCACAAGATACCGTTCCCGCCCTCCGAGCCTACACCGTGGTCCGCGCTACTGCCGGCGGTGGAGCCAGACGCCGTGCTTCTGGTCAAGGCGTTCTTGTGCTATGAAGCTGATAAGCGCATGTCGGCTAAACAGGTTAGTGAATCTACGGGCAATAGGTACCAGTTGAGTTCTATCTATACACCTTGCTCCTCCAGCACCTGGGCACTCCGAACGAGGAGAGCTGGCCGGGCCACGGGGCGTTGCCAGACTTCCACAAGATACCGTTCCCGCCCTCCGAGCCTACCCCGTGGTCCGCGCTACTGCCGGCGGTGGAGCCAGACGCCGTGCTTCTGGTCAAGGCGTTCTTGTGCTATGACGCTGATAAGCGTATGTCAGCTAAACAGGTTAGTGAATCTACGGGCAATAGGTACCAGTTGAGTTCTATCTATACACCTGGCTCCTCCAGCACCTGGGCACTCCGAACGAGGAGAGCTGGCCGGGCCACGGGGCGTTGCACAGACTTCCGCAAGATAACGTTCCCGCCCTCCGAGCCTACCCCGTGGTCCGCGCTACTGCCGGCGGTGGAGCCAGACGCCGTGCTTCTGGTCAAGGCGTTCTTGTGCTATGACGCTGATAAGCGTATGTCAGCTAAACAGGTTAGTGAATCTACGGGCAATAGGTACCAGTTGAGTTCTATCTATACACCTGGCTCCTCCAGCACCTGGGCACTCCGAACGAGGAGAGCTGGCCGGGCCACGGGGCGTTGCACAGACTTCCGCAAGATAACGTTCCCGCCCTCCGAGCCTACCCCGTGGTCCGCGCTACTGCCGGCGGTGGAGCCAGACGCCGTGCTTCTGGTCAAGGCGTTCTCGTGCTATGACGCTGATAAGCGTATGTCGGCTAAACAGGTTAGTGGCAAAGGGAGTTTTTGGCTCTCTGACTCATAATTGGGTCATACACAGATTTAGGTTCGCGTCTTTCCTGTGGACATTATCAAAGGGGTGTTGACACTAAATAAAATGATCAAAATGACATATTTTCTCGAAAAAGGATTAAAAATGTAGTCAAATGGAGAAAAATCAACGCAAAAGGTTAAATAACCACGAAGTTATGAGTATCCAAAGTTTTAAGAAGCGGTACCTATAGCTATGTTCTGTCCCTTTTTTGCAAAACGCAATTTCATATGAAACGATGACGCTTGAAGATTGTGACGTCACTAATAGACTGCAACGTGCTGCGCCCCCTCATGTTTGGCGCCGCCGTCGACGCGGCCCCTCGGCAGCCTCGCTTAACGTGACGTCATATACTGTTTACGTTTTCGGAGCTTCGTAATTCTATGAGATATCAGAATGAGATATTCGTCACTAGGCATATTTTTTTGCCTTCTTTCTTTTGACGTAATAATAATTTTCGACCCCTATTCCATGCCTTGCGATGTTCAACAAACGCTTATAGGTACCAGTAGAGTTCTATCTAAGATATAGACATTTCAATAATATATATACAGTATTTACGGTTACTGAAATAGACGCATGTGTAGATATTTTTGAAACGTTGTCTGTATAGATAATGGAGAATTCGATTGTACTCATTACCTATCTATAGGTCAACTCTTTGAGGGGCTTGACCCCACTAATTTAGATTTTAGCTTAGTTAAGATTCGCCCAGATGCTTTAGGGGGCTAAAAGTCGTGACATTTATTTTATTTACAGGCTTTACGACATCAATGGTTCCAAACACGACCTCTGCCATCATCTCTAGCGGAAATGCCAAAACCGAAAAGCTCTGCCAAGCCAAAATGACCTGTAGGCGTAAGAAAATAAAACATATATTACTGTTTGATTTTTTTATTACTTCTAACTTACACATAGCTAACTACTCACAATAAAAGATTGTAGGGTCATTACGCTGGTTACGCGACCACCTTCGGTTAGCGACCACCTGAAGCAGAACGTTTTTCTATTCAAGATAACATCAATTCTACAGACCCTATTGAAACAGTTAGGTGTACCTGCATTTTTTTGTTGTTTTAGAATAGAAATCTACGAAAAAACCGTGAAAATATCCTTTCAGTTCACCAACTCGGCTAAGTGGTGCCAACCGGCACATGAAATTAGGTGGTCGCTAACCGGCGAAATGACCCTACCAGTGATAATATTTAACAATGCAGTTGTACTTTTAATGTTCTATTTACAATTTATTTGAGCCTGGCGGATAAAATAATGAGCATAATAGAGATTGTTACAATACTTTTCACCTTCGTAAACCCTAATTGTATGTGGAATACTTTTGGCAGGAATAGTTCGTGTTTATTAGTATTATGGACTGCCGAAATTTGCGTAACCGCGGCTTTTTTTATTTTTCTTTAATAGTTTTTGGTACATTCATTTTCAAATTGCAAAGAGTGGTCTAGTGACACATTTAAAGCGAATGACCGGCGGGATTTTTTATAATACAATTGCGGGTTAAATCTGATGCTGTCTATTTGGTCGAAATGCCATTAATTAATGCATAAAATAATTAAAATATTGTGCCCAGTTCTACCTAAATACGCCATCAATGTTTTGTCTGCGGCCTGATATAATGATTAGGTACAGCCAACGTCAAATATTATATTTTCCACTTATACTTGAGATTATTTAAATTGACCGAATTGCATCAAAGTAGTTCATTTAAAAAGCAACTCTAACGCCTATTATAAAAATACATATCTTTGAAGTCGACTGTACCAGTGCGGTGTTAGTGGAGAAAGTAATAATTACAATAAATAAAATTACCAATTAAGTACTTTCTTCCTTTCCCTAACTGTAGGGATTCTAATGGAGAGTTTAGACTACACAAACAAGTTTTCTTGCACAGTAGGTAGATTTAACACAAAGAAAATTTGAAGAGTGATGTCATTGAAGAATTCGTCGCAACGAGTGAGACCCACGATAGCTCAGTTGGCAAGGCCATTGCACGGATCGCAGAAGGCGCGGATTCAAAATGTTCGTTCGCTTAGTCTAACCCGTCACAATGAAATCGCGACCACTAAACCTCCATTAGGTCCTTACCACTTCCACTGCCAGGAACCCGTCTCACGGGCGCCTACGCCGTAATCGCTTTCCGCTACATACGGGGAAAACCACGAGATCGGCACACGCCACGTAGCCACGAGCGTAGGCATTCATGGCAGTGAATTTGTTACTGATATCTTGTAAGGGCATTATTTTAACTTACTAGTACATGTTGATGATGGATTGAAGACATTACATAATATAATTAATTTAATAAATATAACTCTGTAGCAAACTAAAATCCCTTTAAAATGGAAATACACAGGCAGACACTACACAATCATAATACAAAGCGATTACATACAATCATTTCCAGATCAGAATCTCCTCTCAAAATATTTAGAAATATATTTTCAATAGATCACAAAGTAACACTCGTTGTTTATGGTATACCACAACACGTGTATAGTTTAATCCATACAACATATATGGTATAATCTGGTTTGTATGGCAAAATCCAGCCCAAAGACTGTAATTTATGCATAATTAAATAACAGGAGTGCTAACTACTCTGACATTATTTTAAATTTTGTGCAGAATTTGTAGCATCAAATACTTTATTTATTCACATTTAAATACGCTCATGACATTTACATCAACCCTTTTATTGGTCTATTTTCATCCACACAATTTGTCTTAAATATTCTCAGACTCGGGTGTCATATTTAAAAACGTGCATACATTATCTAGCATTATACACTCAAAATAAAGTGTCTCTCATACATGTAACAAATACGTAACTATTAAACACCTACTTAAACTAATGGCCAGCGCCACAAAGGATCTTGGAAACATTGTATTATTATAATTTACCTAATCTAATAAAAAACTATTTCTAACATTGTAACGCCGAGCCAGTGTTAAACTGAAGGATAGGGACAAATCTACAGATAATAAAAATACATTTAACTATTCGGACTCGGTCACTTACCATAGGTGCGAGCGAGATGCTGCGTTCTGATCTCTAACTCTCATTGCGCACCGCCGCTCAAGGTCGTGGCTAAGACAGAACAGAACGCTCTACTATACTTATCGCTTCTGGAACTCAATCGTGATATTGTTTCGAGCGATACCGGTAAAGGAAGTATAGTCGCATTTCTTTCAACCAGGGTTCGAAATTATCAAGATAACGGCTAATTATCCGATGATTATTCGTAATAGCAACCGTAATAAAAACATATCGGATAATTATCACCAGTATAAGAACCAATGACTCTAGAGTTTGCTCAACTTTGCATAATCCGAACTGAATTCTTCTTGTAAGGGGAATCCCCACGGCGCGGCACATCACGTAGATACTCCGTGCGTTCGGATAGACGCAAGTGCGGAAATATACGTTCGAATACCTCGTACAGTTCACTTTCACCAGCGCATTTTTTTGTTATTATCAATCGATAATTATCCATCTGTTAGTATCACGATAATTATCATGACACGTATCGTGATAATTATCATGACAATTAGGTATCATTGATAATTATCCTTTCGGACCCTGTTTTCAACTGAGTTCATAAATGGCCATTGCTTGTGTCGGCTCGAGCCATTTTTTGTCAAGAAAAGGTTACCGCAACACAATGTTCATTTAATAATGGCTTATTATTTTCGCGGCGACAGAAAAATTAAAGAGCAGCAAACTATTTGCAACTAAAATAATAACTTGTCAGCGATTAAATATGTTGGCAATCATATATTAAATGAGCTTTAAACTAAGGATATTTTAAAATTCAAATAATGGCAGCTACTTTAAGGTAGCAGAAATAATAAACAAGATTACTGAAATCATAGGCGAGGTACTATAAATAATGACTTGGCGACTAACCGACTCGGATCACGGATAGGTTAGAAGACGGAAGCGGCAGCTTTGCTGCCGCTTTCGTCTTCGAGGTTATTTTTTTTATAAAAGAGCAGAAAACTTGTTTTTTTTATGACCTTGATTTATTTTATATGCAATCCATTGAACATTTAGAGTAGGCCATTTTCAACTTTTTATCCGCTGTCATGTTTCCGCTCAATTCAGTCAATTCAGTCGCCAAAACAATAACTCGATGCTAGTTTATATTGAAACAAAGCCGAAAATTGATTACTTAGCTGCTACTTTTTACTTTATACTAGTCTCCGCAATTAGTCGCCAACTTATTATTTTTGCTACCTCCTTTAATTTTTTATAAATCCCTAAATCAGATTAATTTGTAGCCGCGTTAAATACATGCCTTTAATAATGAACTCTATTGAGACTCGAATGAAGAACTTTAAAACGAGAAGTAATAGATTTGTCCCCAACCTAAAAATGCATTGTATATAGACGCTACGGTCGGCGTATGACAAGCAAGACACTGCTAAATTCATGATTTATTTAAATAATATATACAAGTTATATTTACATATATGCAATCTTATGTGAGGCCACTTGCGAAACGTGTTTATATTGAATTGAATTTTCTATATCTGTTCTAGCTTCTAACATTATTTGGTGCTTTATTCTATTCTACGAGACATTAAAAGGGAATATCATAACTATTCACATGGAATATTGCATTTTAAATTAATTTTAGCAGATGTATTTTGCGTTAGGTGACTTTTTTCCAACACATACAAATCGAACACATACAATGCGATTCTAAATACAAAGCTTTGTTGCATCCACCGCTCTGTCGATCATTCTATAGGCATCTGATAAATCGTTCACGTGACGTCTGTAGACGTCGCGACATAGCGACTTAAGGTACCTCACGTGAACGTGTTAAACTGCCCATACAAACAGAAGTTAACGGATGATTACCGACGGTTACATTGCCGAACGTTTGAATCCACCGGGCCTTGGGTTATGTAACATTCAGAGTAAAGTTGCATTATAATACGTATTTGAGACCATAGTTGCCTCAACTTTATTGGTAAGAGCATGAGGCTACTCATATTTTTTTGAACTTTTATGAACGTGCATATATTTCATCTCGACTGTTAGAAAAATAAATAATAACATCAATGGTTATAAAATAGAGCCGGCAACATTACTGTATTTTGCGCAAATATGGCCGAGGAAGTTGCTGGCAAAATGGTAATAGTCACTATACTATAAATAAGGTAATACGTCCATAAGGACCATAAGAATGGATATAGGCTTAGGTATATTGAACGCGATAGACATATTATATCAAATTAAGCAGTACCAAAACCACCGGTACTTTTAATGGTACAGTCTGCGTCAAGCACAAGGTTCACTAACAATTGTTTCAAAAAATTTAACATGATGCAACACCATTAAAGGGCATTGGGTAACCTTGTATGAGAAAAATTGTCATTTTTTTTTGCAGCGGCCACGGATGTTTGTGTAAAAATCTTTTAGAGGATCTCTTAATACGCATATATATATAAAAATAAACGCGTTAAACAATATCGGAGCCGAGATGTTTTAGTTTGGTTTATAACTTTTTAATATAACCTGCGGAAATATGTATTGCAAATATCTCGGCTCCGATGCATTTAAGAGTATTACACTTCATAACAAAATATGTTTGTTTCAAATAGATCTATCATAATATTCATAATATACCAATTTAACGAGCGGCCGCTCATTTAAAAAATATGACAACACATTTACCCAAACCCCTTTGTAAGCATAATACATTCGTGTGATAAACATGTATGTGCAATTTAGAACAAGCTATAAATACTAAATCTTGGTTAGTGATGGTGACTACAATCCTTAACATATGGAGTAGCGGAAATTAGTGGGCATAGTTCTACTGTCTTAGCCATTAGATACCCCTTGTAAAGTGGAAGTCATACATACATATGTATGTCGTCTACCAATTCTATTCACATAAGTAATACATATGACACATGTTTATGACTTCCGCTGTAAAAAAATGGGAATTCGGGCGAGAATAGCTCGCTTTTATGCATGCTTGAATTGAAATACTTGATGTGGCTTGTGCATACTCTGCCAGTACCAACGATTCTTTAGCTCACCAGTGGCGCCATTACTGTCATTATTATCACGCGATTTGACATGTAGAGGCAGTATTATTGAATATTGAAGCTAAATCCAAGCATTTTTATGATCCGTGATAATATTGAATCCAGTATTGTAATATTAATGACCGTGAAAAGGCGTCAATGATGGATATTGAAGCGTTCATCGCGATAATATTTACCGTCCAGTATCGCGATAGTATTGACCGTCCAGTATCGCGATAATAATGATTATTATTGAATAATCATTATTGTCCATTTGGTGTCATAATGTGCTTATAATATGTCTGTGTGCTAGTTGCGCACCCAGCCGGCGGCGTGCAGGTAATGTCGCACGGCGAGGTCGAGGTCCGAGTCGTGTGAGGGAGCGCGCCGTAGTAGCACTCCCTTCATGGTCACGTACTGCGCGGCCGGCAGGCTTAGTGCGGAGCATAACTGTACAATAATACGAGTACATTACACACCGTCGTCGGCCATATTTAATAGTACATCACTAACTTAGGTATTTATCGAAATTTGTCCAAAAAAGCCATTCCCGAAGAGTGTTACAGTTACATCCCTTTTTCTCGTGCGTGGAAGGCATCAGCGTGTCTCTGTCTAGGGAGCGTGTTCGTCTCAAATCAAGGCATCCCCTTAACATACGTACCTGAATCTCGTTAGTTGTCAGCAGATGCCTCGAGCAGCCGCCGCTGCATGAGCTCTTTTTGCAGCATCCACATGCGGTACTTCCGTCCCGTGTGCACCTTGGGCTGGTGGAATTTGAGCCGCTTTCTCCGTCTCTGTTTGACAACACATTGCGATGATGAGATGGAGCGAGACGAAATGAGGTAAAGATCCTACCCTAATCGCTGTAGAAACACTGAGAGCCTTTTCATATTGGCCAACACGGTATTCGTCTCGGAGGTATATTCAATGGTAACATTTAGGCACTTGTCCCACCAAGAGCGAGGAAGCGATTAGCTATCGGCGATTTTCTCGCCTAAGAAACGAACAAAAGATAATCGCTCCCGTGTAAATAAAAGAGAGATATATATTTATAGTTCATCGCTGGCTCTTCACACTGCCGGCTAGTATTCTCTCTTCACTAGTTGATCGCAGCGATAAAAGCTATCAACGATAAAAGTCGCTCAGCGGTACTCGGTGATGCACGCTTGGCGATCAGAGCGATCATTCTACCGTACAACTGAGCGAGTAGTGCGAGTAATCACCCGTCGCACTCGAACACTCGCTTATAGCCGAGCGACAAAACTATCGAAACCACACACTCGCTTCTCGCCGCTCGCCCACTCGTTTATAGTTTCTAGTTCTACTCGTTTATCGCTCGTCGCCGGCGGTGGAACAAGTGCCTTATTCTTTTCATTCCTTTTCGTTCAATTCATATGCAGATTTAGAAACTCTCTTGATTGCAGTTGGATTAATTAACCTTTATATGTTGCTTACCCTGTACTGCCTTACTAGAGAGTATTTTTCCTTATGTGTGTGTTAGTTAGTGTTGTGTGTCTTGGTTGTACTGTGTCTTCTGTATATTTGTTTATATACAAGGTGTTTTTGGCAATTTCCGTTAACGCTTTCGCAACCGGACTAATAATGGAACAATTCACCAGAAACCGACAGAATTCGTTAGGCGTGTAAGTTCATACTACTGCCCACCTAGCGGGCTCAGCCGACATCTGAGCAAACATTACGAGTGCCCGCTAGGCGGGTTCTTGGTTGCGAACGTGTTAATTGCAAGGGGGCATAGGTTAGATCAAATAAAGTTAATTTGTCAAAGACAGTAGTATCTTAACTCTTACTGTTATCAAGATATTGAATATTTTAATTTAATCAGATTTGCAGATTTTACCAGTGAAAAGGCTCTTAACTGTGGTGTCATCACAGTTTTTTAAATGTTGTAAGGTTCCTATACACTACAAGAAGGTTTACCAAGTGAGTTCGTTCTATATTAGGCAAAAACTGCGTCGGAAGTACATTTTTTTTACTTAATTTGTCTCCTTGGACTTTGTGTCTTGAACCCTTGCACAATAAGACAATAACTGTTAATGCTACATTAAATTATTATTTACTAAAAAAGAAAAAAAAAATTTTTCACGAAATTATTATGCTAATTGGATTCTGTGTATGTATTCTGCAATATGCCGAAGTTAACGGAAATTCCCGGGAACACCGTGTATAAGTATCAATAACGCCATCTAGTATCCATAACACAATGTTTAAATGAGCATACCGTGAGACTAGATAGATATGTGTAAGATTGTCCTAATATCTATTACTTCTTTATTTATTATGCGAGACAATGGATAACTTTATAATTATAACATTTACATAAGATTTAATTTCACTTGGCCTTTGAAAAAGGATACTTGCAATAACTTTGATTAAACCGAAGATTAGTATAAAAGCAACAATTAACTATGTACTGCGGCTCTATGATAGTTGTAATGTTAGCATCTTTATGATAAAGCATTCTTCTCTTTCAGACACAACTCGATACACAGAGACAGATGTTTATTTTTACGCTATCACATGATAAAACGATTTTCATAATGAAAGCTTATGACAAAAAAATAATTTTTGGTACAAGTTTTTATTGCTTACTGTACTTTTCTGTATACCGATATCAACTACTCGTTGAGACGATTCTTACAATCCCAAACTCAACGGGGTTACGCCTGTTAAGTCCTGAATTCCCATAGCCACCTTCTGTCTCCATCATCAGATCATCTCGATGGTAAGATAATATTAAATTGTCATCCAAATTCTACTTAAACCCAAAATATCAGCTTAATCGGTTCAAGCTATCTGCAAATTTGAGTTGCACGATAGTTACATGCATACATTGCAAAAAAAATCGTTTCCCTGTTGGGCCGAGTTAGACGAAGCACCAACAGCATTCTAAGTGTGTTTGCCAATAGATTTGACAGCCCAATCTTTAAGCAGTGGGTTGGACTTATTAAAGGGGTTGCCTTAAACTGTCCCGACTGAAAGAAAACTGTATTTAATTTAGGTTAATTTAGCTATTTTGTATAACGACTAACCTAGTTTTCATTTATTTGTTTTGTTTCCTTTTCATGTTACTAACAACTATGTTGTCTTGTGCTCCGAAATTAAGATCATTAATATTAATATTATATAAAAGTTTGTAAAAAAAAGTGTTTTACCTTTTTCTTTGCAGCAGCGTGTTGGTCGGCGTTGCTTCTTTTGTCTGGCTGCTGTCCAGGCACCCACTGCTGCCCTGGCGGAGACAACCGTTATACGAGATCAAACCCAAAACCACACGACACTGGCGACGCGAGGCCGCTAGGGTAGGGTACTTGTCAGGGTCAATCAACTATTTCTTCCGGGAGACAACATGACGAGTGGTTCTTAGAAAAATTGTTATAACTGGGACTTCTAACGTGTTTAAGTAAAGGGGTTAAAATGTCTATTATTTCATATCATAAAAAAAACATTTTTAAAAGTGACCAAAGAGACGTAACTATGACTAATAGTGAGAGAAGAAAAGTTCCAAAAAAAGGCGTAGGCGATGGTTTTTGGACACTGGCAACTTTATAGTATTTTCGTTTTGATAGAAGCTCTGGAAATAGTGATAATGATAATATATGGGACGTAGTTTTCCTCAAGTGTTTGCCAGTCAAAGTCTTTATACAGTCAGCGTCATAACGTTAGTAGCAGCCACGTAGTAGCAGCCAAAGAAGCCAAATATTTCGGTACACGTGTTTATTACTGTAAAATTAAGGGCGGGTTGCATCGACTTACGATTACAGACCGATCACCGTTAAATATGGCGCTGACAGCTGTCAGTCCATAGAAACAAGTCAAACGTTCCATACATTCAGATTTTAACGAACACCGCTTACGATTACAGATGGTTTGGTGCAACTCACCCTAAGGGTGTGTTACGAAATGTTACGACTTTACTACTGTTGTCTACGCATTGACATGAAGATTTATCACTATTACTTTATTATTTATGCTATAATGTAGGTTAAATGAATTATCCACCAATGACAGACAAGTAAAACGTTCTTTTTTACATTTGGCATCAGAACTGAGATGACTACATAGTGGTGCACTTTCTTTGAGATGTTAGTTTTTGTAATTGAGTCACCTAGCCCGGCTTAAATCTTATTTGCTTACACTGATAATAAAAAGCTTAATTCTTTGAAGTGTAAAATCATAGCTTTGTCTCTAAACAAGTTCTTTCACCAGTGGGCTAGGATAGGATATGTATATTGTATTCCGCGGCATCGCACGTTTTAAATAAACTGAGATCAGGTAAACTATATTTTTTTACCACAACTATGTCAAACACGCGTACAGCCCTGTTTCAAGCGGTGATCGCATATCAGAAGTATTAAGCTTTAAAAGTTTAGACCGAATATTGCCCTGAACTACTTCCGTGGAGGAAGTTTATCTGTAGTGGAACCCTTGGATCGGTGAATCCGACCAAAACGACCTTTACACTAAACATAAACCACTTTTATTCATTATTCGTTTGCAAAAACTTTATTCACATGGGTTTAAATTATATTATGAGAATAGTAAACAAGTCGTCCATATAGAATAGGGCAAACTTGCAAGTAAACTGTTTCTTCCACCAAAATGTAACCTATTGATACAATTGTTTATATACAGAATAATGGTTGTCTCTGCGTTATGCTTTTATTGATATTTATTAACTTTATTGAAGAATTTGACAGCTGGCTACAGAACTCCAGTGCACATTCATTCGAAAATGCAAAACAGTCATATATAGACAAGCTTTTCATTGTACTGTATTTATATGAAAAACGGTTTACATAGGTTGAATTTTGAACAAGGAATCAGTCGAAAGCCTGACATAGAACTCCTACAGATGGCATCCATTTACTATCTTAACATAATCTTATTACCGTTCACCAGTTTCATTCTCTGTTTAAGTGTTCAGCAGTAGGTAACAGTTTAAAATGAATATAAATGGTTTACACAATAATGCAAAATGTCAGTCCGAATTACATTTTGAATCAATCATGCTTGCTATGTCTCATTAACAAAACATGCAATATATCCATCTGCTAACTTAGAATAATTGTATAGATTCTACGTATTTACTGGAAGTACATTCTGTATTCAAGATTCAACCATTGGTTGCATCTCCTTTATTACCAGTAGTTAGATATGACTATTCTCTCTAGAGCAAATACCGATACAAATTGACATAATTTAGCAAAGTTGTTTTCAGTAAGTAACTACCTATGTAGACATTATGCCATGCTTTTAATAAGCACTGTATTTTCATTTGAAATGGTACAAAAACAAGTCAGGACTATTATTCCGCCACTACCATAATCTAAACCGCAAAGCGAAAGCTTATGGTAAATGAATGAATGACGCATGCGGATAAAAAAAATATGAATGTTGGATTCGTTAGCAGAGTCACATAAAAAAAACTTAATTAAAAGAAAAAGGTTTACTGAAAGATGAATCTGGAAACCAGATATTGTGAATATGAAATCGTTTTGAAATGATTTAGGATTGTTGCTGTTTTAGGAATATGTTTACATTTTGGTTTCTTAAAATGAAAATGGATGGAGAGTGGAATACGCGTTATGGCTAGATGAAAATGCATATGAAAAGTTCCACCACGTTTTCGGTTATTAGTAAGCTGGAGACATTCTTACTTCAAGATTTATCTTTCAGTTGCATTGATCTCTATATAATGTATAACTAGATGCACATTCACATCACGTACTATTTAAAAAACAATAACTAAAATATATTTTGAACAATTTCATTCTGAGTACCGGCTCCTGGAAAGCACGACTTTACTAAGTAGATGGGTGTGCATCCAGAATTAATAGACTTCTCACAAAAGTAGAAACATTATTAGCCAAAATGGCGGAATAGAGAGGAGAGGTCTACATCAAAAAAACTTCAACAGTGGCAATGAAAAATTAAAATTCGTTCTAGCAGGATTTGAACCCCAGCGGGTTGCTCTCATAATTCCACTTAACTTCGTTCCTCTCGCCTCCCATTCACACTGACAACGAAAGCTATAAAAGCTCGGCCACGATTCAAAACGGCGGCGGCAGGGTGAGCGAGCGAACCGAGAGCCTCTCGCTCCCACACCGCCGCCGAAAACCGAGGCCGAGCCAAGAGATCAACGTGTGATACACAGATATAGATAGACACTAGATAACTTAAACACTCCAATCTGTATGAAAACCGACCGTGTCACTTTTTTACCTACTGTGCCGTCACACGGGCGAATCAGTGAAGTGAATTCCACGTTGGGGGGTCGTTCATAAATTACGTCATCGTTTTTTGATGATAGTGACGATGTTTGACCCCCCCCATTTTGAAATGACGTAATTTATGACTCCTTGCCCGCGCAAAATCATTTCTGCAATAAGGCATTTTCTTAATATTCACGGACAACCGGCTACGACAACAGACGCGCGCGGAATGGGTGAGGACCAAATTCTTGGCCTTGGTTAATCGGTAGTGATTAAAAAGTTCCGTTGTGACACAAAAATTAACCATAGAAAATGTATGGCTAATTTTCGTGTCACAGCGGAACTTTTTAACTACAACCAATTAACTAAGCTAACTACTGGCCAAGAATTTGTTCCTCACCCGAATATCACTCGGAGTGCCAACTCTGAGACCAAATTCGGCCACGCGATTGCGCATTTGCGTGATCTATGTATATGTATATCTGTGGTGTGATAATCTGATAATAAAAAAAAGTGTCCAGAACGAACCCAAAAGTGTATGAGTGTAGCGGGCAAAGCATAGTGTCGTGATCTCACGTCGTGGTCGGGCTTGCGCTGCGCGGCGTGCTGGTCGTAGTGCGCGCACTCCTCGAGCCGGGTGACGCCCGCGAGCCGGTAGCGGTGCAGCTCGGCCAGCCGCACGCGCAGCTCGCGCTCGCGCCACAGCCCCGCCAGCACGCCCGCCTGCTCCGCGCGCCCGTAGAACTGCGCCGTCCAGCGCACGCGCTCGGTCAACTCTCTGGCGGACAACAACAACCAATAACTCTAAGTGTTCAAGGCCTCTATTCACTTTGATTAGTCATTAGTGCCAGTGATTAGTGCAGGTGATAAGTGATTAGAAGAAAATAAAGGCCTGTATTCACTTTGATTAGTGCGAGTGCGAGTGATTAGTGCAAGTGATTAGTTGGCTGTGCAGTAAAGTGAATAGAAGCGTGTTCTATTTTTTTGCGAGTGGACTGCGAGTAGCCACGTCCCGCGCGCCCTCCCTTCCCCCTCACTCGTAGCGTGCCTGCCACTAAACACCTGCACTGCACTCGCAGTGAATTGGACACTACTCGCACTACACACCTACACTCCCACTAATCACCTGCACTCGCAGTGAATTGGACACTACTCGCACTACACACCTACACTCCCACTAATCACCTGCACTCGCAGTGAATTGGACACTACTCGCACTACACACCTACACTCCCACTAATCACCTGCACTCGCAGTGAATTGGACACTACTCGCACTACACACCTACACTCCCACTAATCACCTGCACTCGCAGTGAATTGGACACTACTCGCACTACACACCTACACTCCCACTAATCACCTGCACTCGCAGTGAATTGGACACTACTCGCACTACACACCTACACTCCCACTAATCACCTGCACTCGCAGTGAATTGGACACTACTCGCACTACACACCTACACTCCCACTAATCACCTGCACTCGCAGTGAATTGGACACTACTCGCACTACACACCTACACTCCCACTAATCACCTGCACTCGCAGTGAATTGGACACTACTCGCACTACACACCTACACTCCCACTAATCACCTGCACTCGCAGTGAATTGGACACTACTCGCACTACACACCTACACTCCCACTAATCACCTGCACTCGCAGTGAATTGGACACTACTCGCACTACACACCTACACTCCCACTAATCACCTGCACTCGCAGTGAATTGGACACTACTCGCACTACACACCTACACTCCCACTAATCACCTGCACTCGCAGTGAATTGGACACTACTCGCACTACACATCTGCACTCGCACTAATCACTCGCACTCGCACTAATCAAAGTGAAACCAGGCCTTAAGTGTGGACAGCGACTGATTAGTGCAAGTCATTAGTTGGCTGCGTAATAACGTGATTAGAAGCGTGTTTTATTTTTTTGCGAGTGGACTGCGAGTAGCCACCTCCCGCGCGCCCTCCCTTCCCCCTCACTCGCGGCGTGCCTTTTTTTATGTTATAGGAAGCAAACGAGCAGACGGATCACCTGATGGTAAGCGATTACCGCCGCCCATGGACACCTGCAACACCAGAGGTGTTGTGAGTGCGTTGCCGGCCTTTAAGGATGGATGCCACTAAACACGTGTGAACAGGCAGTTTAGTGTTTAGCGTCGGTGCTGGTCGACGGCTAACTGAATTTACTAAACAGAGCCACTAAACAAGAATTGGACACTACTCGCACCACACACCTGCACTTGCACTAATCATCTACTAATCACCTGCACTCGCACTAATTAAAGTGAATACAGGCCTTTAGGCTTGGTGCACGCCCCGCTTAGAGCGCGGCGTGAGCGTTCATGTAGATTGAATTTGTTTTATATGGACGCACCACGCCCCGCTTAGAGCAGGACGTCCAATCAGGCCTTACACTGAGGGTGGGTAACCACCAGTCTGTTACTGTAATCGATGTTAAAATCTAACTCCCGCTTCCCGCTTCTAATCCCTACCGCTTCTTTTCGCCATCGTCCAACGCGACAACATTACCATCCTCACCACTTAGATGGTTGGCAGTCCTCAACTGTGCGCTTCTCCAGAAGCTTCCTGCCTCGCACAGCTAATCTGTGGAATGGATTGTCGCCTGCGGTATTTCCGGACCGATACGACCTTCAAACCTTCAAGAAAAGAGCGTACTCCCATCTTAAAGGCCGGCAACGCACTCACAACACCTCTGGTGTTGCAGGTGCCCATGGGCGGCGGTAATCGCTTACCATCAGGTGATCCGCCTGCTCGTTTGCCTCCTATCACATAAAAAAAAAAAACTGGTTGTTTTTTTTTATACCACGGAATGACGTTGATCGCCATTTAATCTGTCATTTTATGGAATTTGCTAACTATGTAAACAATGTATTGAAGTATGACGGTTTGTTTACATAGCAAATTCCATAGATTTAGATGGTAATCGCAAGTAGATCCAACAAGTCCTAGTTGTCATGGTTACAAGGCCTTGTCACTTTTTGGGTTTAAATCCACCAATTGTTGGGTGTTGTTGTCCTTTTAACTTATCATGGGCCACCTTCTAAGCGTGTAAGTCCACATTGTAACATTTTATCAAAAAACTGTCATGAAAAGACAACTGAACTGAAAAGAAAAGAAACTGTCATGTTGTGTCCTTGGTAACAGGGCCGACAAGAAATAATAAAATTGACCCAAGTGATTGACGTAATACGTACGCATCAAAAATCATAAAAAATCGTTTAATGTCCCAAACAATCAGGCCGAGGATATACAAGTCGACACACGTAAAAAGAGCTCTGCGCGCCATATTAAATGTATGCCGCCTGAGCTGTTTTTACGTGTGTCGACCTGTAACTGACGTAAGGACGTAACACATGAATCAATAATGGACGGTTTGAAACCATCATTCTTAAACGCAATTTAATTATTATTATTTTTTCGTCATGCGTCAGATAATCCCTCAGCAAAGCGGAAATGTGCATCCGTACATGAAATTAGCTCACTACTAATTTTACAGTGGAGATTAATAAAATCATACCTACACAGACAGTAGGCATTTTGAACAGCTGACGGGTGCAATTCGAACGTTCCGTTAAATTGTGTTGTTTGGACCTCGTATTTTCATTTTAGAAAATAGGGCTGTTACAAATTGCGATACGAACTGGACTCCTTTTTAATAGACAGACGAGAGGCTGCTCAGGGCCGGCACGTCTGGAAGGCCTTTGCCCAGCAGTGGGACTGTGGGACACAACAGGCTCTTACTAATATGTGTCCTTATTATTGACGTCACAGACGTCACAGTACTCACTTTTTTTCTTTGGCTAGTTTGGAGAGGAGCTTCTGCTTATTTCTTTGGTTGTTGAAGAATACTGAAACCAGCTGGTAGTCGCGCACCAATCTCTTCCGACGCGTGCGCTCGCGCAGCCGCCGCGTGTACAGATCCACTTGTGACAGCTTCAGGGCTGGAACATTTACAATCATTAATATAGTTAGGATGTGTATACACTGTTTTTCTGTTACACCTAAATCGTGCATAGATTCGTCCGCACTGCACAATGAAATCTCTTAGGTATTGTTCATGTTGTATTGGGTAAAGAAATGAATGTGTGAGAAATCCATGTGTTGAAATAAATGAAAATTTTCTAAAAAAAAGCTCTTCTTTTTATTTACATCTCAAAATATGTGGTTGTCTTAGTCTTACCCACCCGACTGAACCATCTGTCATTTCAAAAAAATACTAATCAAATTAAATCGTCCCTTGTTCATCACCTAACAGTCTATAGGTACAGTCAAGGATTTTAATTGTTGTCCCATTTAGAGCTCACTTTATACTGGAAGCTTCAAAGCTACTATTAAAAACCAAAATTAGTTGACATCTAAATGGCCCAACAACCTTAGTGCTACACTACACTGCATGGGGATGCATATTTGTGTCATTCATTCGTTACACAAAATTAATTATTGTTTTTCTTTTAATAATCTGATATGCGAAACATGGCTTACGTTATAAAAAATCGAAAACCACGTTATGTACTGTAAGCATCATTACAATTACGCTGATAATTCTCTCAAATACATACATACATACACGCCTTTATCCCTAAAAGGGGTAGGCAGAGCACATGAAACTTGTGTCCAGTGCCACTGTTAGTTAGCATAAATGTGGGTACTTATCTAATGTCTAATAAAATATCGACAAAATGTGATATCGCAGTGATAGGTTGCTAGCCCATCGCCCACAACACACTTCAACCCTGTTCCCTTAGTCGACTCTTACGACACCCACGGGAAGAAAGGGAGTGGTGCTATTCTAACCCGACACCACACGAATCTCTCAAATATGCTTATAAATTATAACAACATAAACTTTATGCCCAGTAGGTTAGGTAAGGTAGGATTAATTAACACCTAAAATGCCCACTGGCTCAACAATGAGAACGACGCCTATGACGCATTAAAAACAATTTCCTGACATCAGCAATGTTATGATGCAATTGTTCAAAATTATAGTTTTCTAAAAGTAAGCGAAAAATATTAATACCTACACTTTATATTTAGCATTGCAATCTCATGCATGAGTCACACAGTTAAAGCCACATAACCATAGCTATACTCATATTATTAAGAAGCAATGTTTCTAAGATTGTAGTTTTGTTTGTTTGCATCTATCGGGTTACCTCTGTAACCAATCATAAAATTACAATAGTTATTTGTGTCACAAGGGAGCAAAATAGTATATTTACGGCGAGGGCGGTGTATTGAATCCTGAACGTAGCGTGGGATCCTACAATAGAATCCTGAGCGTAGCGAGGGATTCTAACGTAGGATCCTGAGCGTAGTGAGGGATACAAGTGTTTACGCCCGAGACGAAAATAATTTTGCTACCGAGTGACACATACTATTTTTCACACCGACTATGAGGAAATTTAAAAAAAGCTATTGTTAAAATATATCTAAATTATCTTATTTTTTATTACTAATTTCTAAATATTACGAAATATTTATAAATTTTTATACAACACTGTTATAGTTAAAACTTGAAATATTGTCGTTTTGAATCGACTACGATGAAATTACAATCGATTATTTTATTAACATCTGTGTTCAATTGGCACATTGCGTACAAATGTTCCAATGCCAATGTATAAATTAAAAAAGTAGCTTGAACAGAAAAGTAGCGTTTTGGTCCCTCTCGTCGTGGAGCAAAACTTACTTTTCCGAATAAAAGGTGTGAAAAAACTATTTCAACTGTGTTGGCAATGGACTTTCCCCCGGCTAGCAGGATAGGTTTTATGACTTAAACGTTCAGTACCTAACGTCATGTAAACCTCAACCATAAAACGGAGATGTCCAGCCGAAGATATCCTGCTGATATTATAAATGCGAAAGTTTGGATGTTCATTAATAAATCACGCAAAAACGGCTATACGGATTAAGATGGATATTATATAATATTAGTATACAAATCGAGTGTAACTTTTTATCCCAGTAAAAGATCAAGAAAAGGAATTCAAGGCGAACGAATTCGAGGGCGGAGCCGCGCGGCCAGCTTTATATCAGTGCCAGAGGGGCAAGAAGTGAAAACGAACTTCGTTCGAGTATCTCCCTCCCTGTCGCTCGAACTAGCAACTGCGACAGAGAGAGATACACGAACGAAGTTCGTTTTCACTTACCGGTAGCCCCTCAGGAACCACCTGTGTGGACGCTTTACTGTACAGACGTTTTTTTCATGCGGCTACGAGCGTACGCGCACCGAATCCGTTGGCAGTTAATGTGAACAGTAATTAAATTGCTGGTCGACTCACCAACATCCAACTCATCATCTTCGGGGCTGATGGATAGTGTTGAGATCAGCTGCTCTGCCTCGTGATCATGTTCCTACAAACAATTATTAATCTTGTTACACTTTGGATACCTTATAAAGCTGGAAAACCCCACTGTGGGACCGACATCTCAGGTGCTGAGCCCTGATAACATATTGACATCCTAAGAAAACCTGGAGGTACAATGGGCCTAGGTTTGCTTGTGACACACCATCCCGTCTTCAGCCAACCTCTACTCCTCCACAATAACTTAACTCTGCATAACTCAAATTTAAGTCACATTTCCAGATGAGCTATACTGGCAAATTGATATGGTGTGAAGTAACTGCTAATTTCAAAATACTTTCGCTGCTTAAACTAATCCAAGGATAACATCTACATAAAATAACACACATCTTCTAGTAGTTGGGGTGGCTACAAGATATATCAGGTGTCCCGACCACCACTTTTTTACGGGCTACATGATCATTAACCACCGATTGACAACTAGTGTAAAAAATACTTACCCTTTCAAAATCATCTCTATTGGGCATATAACTAAGTTGTGTGGCCTCTTCAGCAGACACTCCGAGGGTTGGTAGTCTAGATACTGCACTCGGACCAAGTGGACCCTCATCCCTGTCTGCACAGAGCAGTGTCGGTCGACTAGTACTCTCGACATTGCCCCAGGTTGCCCTTCCAATACTGCCTTCTAGGTACCGAGTGATGTACTCATCTTTGGCCTCTGTAATGAATATTACAATGTTAATAAATTATTCATTTGAATTAATTGTGACACATCTAAAGAGAAGTTTAAGAAGCTGCCAGTATTTTCCTGTATTCTACTCGAAGCTAAATACCAATGCTATGCAGCAGTTAGTATTTACTCATATAAATACATTATTTAAATACAAGCCACCCACTTCAACTGCATATTACACACAATACGAGCGAAACTGCACGATAAAATATTACCATATCTATCCCGAAGTTCCATTCTACATTATATGGAGGTGCAAGAATTTTAAAATATTGGATTTGTATTCATTTGAATATAATGCTGCAATATATACCTTCTGGTGATTTTGTTTCTATGTGTTTCGCTATGTCTTCCCAATTACCAAAACCAAATTGTTCTATAGCATCCAACAGTCTAACTTCTTCATTTGCAGACCAACTACTTCGACCTAAGAATATTCCAAATGCTCCTGAGTCCTGGGGAAGTAAATATTTTGAGAAAACTGTTCAGTAAACGTAAGTTACAAACAATAGAAACTACTCCAGATTACTGTACTTACCATAAACTGATATGAATGGTCATTTTTATGAGATCCTATTTCAGCACCCAAAGAAAAACACTGAAAATGAAATGGATTTTATACATTTCAAAATTTGCGCCAAAATTATAAACAAAAATGGCTGCAAAGATACTTGGCTCACTTGGCTGTATAAACGTACACTTGCAAAGAAACTTACCTGCAGACAAATATCAAAATCTGAACATTCCGTACATCTTACTCTAATTCCATTTATTTCTTCCTGACAATAAGTACAATTATATTTGGCGTACAAATCTGAAAATGACATGGTCTCAATCACAAAATAAATTAATCAATTGTTGGCAGTCGGTTTCTTTCTAGCACCTACTCAAAAGTCATTTTTCGCTTGTGCCATAGACATGAAAATCACAATGTTACCAGCTCACAATTCATAAACCGCTTTTGCACGATTCCAAAAGCCTCCAAAATTCTGAAGACATTTTATGATTGTAAATTGTTTATGATTCTTTTCAGATTTCTAATATCGCAACACAGTGTATGAACTGTCAGTATATATATAGAAAAGTACTCTGTGCTGTCAGTAAATCAATTGTGAAACGAACGGGTTCGTCGTATTTTGATTTGATTGATTGTTTCGCAAAGAAATATTTTTTCACAACAGTTTTTATTTCGCCTGTTCCGGTAGCCTTCATGATATTATTGATGTCGCTGAAGGCTGCACGTGCATCAAACACCATGTTCGTAATGTGATATCGAAAAGCAACCTGCTGTGTACTGTTTAATTTTGACCATGAAATCTAGTAAACGAAGACTGCAGGCACTAACCGAAGGAACAGATGGAAACCTACCAAGTTACCTCAAAATGGAAGACTCTGAAACATCAATCCCACCAGTATTTAGGTCTCGATTACATGAACTATTTTCGCAGATAGAAAAGGAATTCGACCTTTTGTACACGGAAAATTTGAATCGTAAGTAAATCAACTTCTGCCTAATTATTGGGACGTGATAATATCATGTTGTTTCAAAGAACCTGTGTGTAACCAGTGATGTTTAGTTTTGTCTGACCTCATTTAAGACCTAGTTCACTATGTACATATTGACACACTATTTCATTTGGAATTATTATTTAACCTTGCTTCTCATTCCTGTTTACTTACAGTAGTAGAAAAACTAGGATATTGTTCTTAGGCAAAATATATTATTTGATCATAGCTTAAAATAATTGAATATATCTAAATGTCACTATACATTGTATCAGAATACTGGTCTTAACTGAGTTTTTTTGTGTCTTATAAATGCTGAAGGTCAGATTAACTAATCAATAGAAGTTCACATATATTATTCATGCCAGTTGAAGCACTTGTTGCGACAGCCAAGTGCTTATTTTAAAATGTTTAATCAAATCTTAAGTGGTTTGCCTTCACCACAGTCAAGTACCTGTATATCATAGGGTCATTTCGCCGGTTAGCGACCAACTAATTTCATGTGCCGGTTGGCGACCACTTAGCTGAGTTGGTGAACTGAAAGGATATTTTCTCGGTTTTTTTGTATATTTCCATTGTAAAACAACAAAAAAATGCATGTACAACTAACTGTTACAATAGGGTCTGCAGAATTTATGTTATCTTTGATAGAAAAAACCTTCTCCTTCTGGTGGTCGCTAACCGAATGTGGTCGCGTAACCAGCGAAATGACCCTACCCCTTATACATATAACCATAACTGTCTGTAGATTTTCTGTTTCATACAATATGTTTTTGTAGAATTATGTTTTGAATACAAATATTTTTATTATTATAATACAATTGGATTTACTCATGCTTACCAAGTTTTGTGTCAATCAGACCACTTGAATATGATTTGCAAGATGTGATTACAGGTTAGACATGTTCATTATTATTCATATGGCATTTAATCAGTTGTATACTACAATAAATATTTTGCTAGAATGACTGATGGTACTGTAAAGTCACATATCCTTTAGCGCCACGCAGGAGACACATGTATGGAGTTAGTGGCAATCTCCTATGGAAGCTTGTTTAAAGGAATTAGGGTTTGGATTGATAAAATGATGAAAAGTACTCAAACCCAACCATTACCATAAGCAATAGAACAAACAGTAGCTACTCCAGTACACATTCCACACTTTGGTTGGTTTTATGATGCCTCTTTGTTATCTTTTTTCCTTTCATAAGTATTTAACATCAGAAGATGTTGTAAATTTCCTCTTGAGTCCCAGGCTCCTATAGAAAGAGCAAAATGGTTCAATGGAATGTATGTTGAAGAAAATTTGCTTTTGTTTCCATTCATACAAGTCAAAATCAAGACCGTTTTGTTTTTATTTGTATGCAGTATCTGGTGGAGAAATCAGCATTAATCTCTATCAGCTTGCAACCATGAACAGAGCTATAGATTGTTTTGTGCAACTCATGCATGCTACTTTCCGCTGCTTATAAGCTAGATTTTAACTTACATACACATTACGCATTGAAGTTGACTTTATAACATTTTACTTTGTGTACAATCAATAGTTTTACTGTAACAACTAGTACTAAATCCTAAAAAACAAATTATTTTATGGTTTCTAATTGTTTATTTGTTCTAAAAATTATTTATGCAGAACTTTATGTTGTAATACAATATTAGTATTCACGGGATAATTGCAAAGCAAATATGTTTCGTCTATTTTCAGTGCAAGAGAAGATAGACATATTAAGTGAGAAGTTGGAAAGAGAGAGTTATCTGGGAGACAAGCAGAATCCAGACTACATTGAATTTGAGGCCTCCGGGAAGCCCTCAAAATCCAAATGTGAGTAAGCTAGCATTTTACCACCCTGCTTAAAATGATGACTGCTTCATAACAAAAACACGTGTTTAGTGGATTTAAAGGACGTAACCATGGCATCACGCAACAGAAAATAGTTGAATTTCCCTATTGAAAATCAACTCTTTAGTTGGGTACACATAGATTTCAAATAAAAAGTGTGCTAGGCATTCTGTCGGTTAATTATATGTATGTAAAACCAGTCATTATTGTTTGTTAAGGATAACAGTGTTTCCAAAGGTAATCATTATGATAACATGGCAAATTTGGTATTTGTAGATTTCCTGTTCCTAACATAATAAAGCTGTACTCTGGAAACTAACCTTATTTCATTCATATGTTAGTTATTTCAAATCAACTTGAAAGTACAAGGTCATTAAAGCCACACAGGTTTAGAATGTTTTTCAGGTCTAAAAATTGTTTTTGAAGTTCTTATCTATGGGTAATGGTTAATAAATAACTTTTTAACAGTCATTATGCTCAGTAGTTAAACACCTGTTCCACGAAATATTTAATGATACCTACAGTGGTGATGAGTGGTTCTACAAGATCAATTGTTGCAGTTACTTAACAATGTATGTAGAACATCACTTCCCAATATACTACTATACAAAAGTTTATTCACAAAAATGCACCCTACATCTTCTGAGACCCATCCAATAATTTGCTTAGCTATTGGCCGACTAAAAGTCTGCAGTCTGCGGGGGTCTAAATCGGTGATACTTGCCTTTGGGTATGAAAGTATATATCATCCCACAAAAACATTTCATGTTAAATGTTTCCACGACGAGACCATGTAGCTCGCACTGTCAAAAAGTAATCAGATCTCTTGTAGAGCCAAGATTCTAACCCTACGTGCCCAGCTCTATAAGCCCTAATTTTACACTAAAGTTGCGTAGCGCGTAGCAGCGTTTTCCCGCTATTAATCTCGTAGGCGTGCAAACCGTGGACTAAACTGGCGAGTCGACTTCGAACGGGTGGACAACCAATCATTATAAAATAGTGGGAACTGCAAGATGAAGAAATAATCTACGCCACAATGTTTTGATTTTTTGATATTTGTTGTCATATTTGTATACTGCACCTTTTTTGGCAGCCAATTCATTAAGCCGTTTTTGCGATTTTCATAGCGCCGTAAGTTTCTTTAAAATAAAAATATCCAAAAAAGCAAAACATAACAGCATAGATATTGATGATATTGATCTTATTTGAAAAATTCATTGCTCTATGTTCAAAAACCAGAGAGGAAACAGTCGAGAGCGTTTGTATGGGAAAATCGTAGGTAGGCATTCCTCTTAAACTTCGCTTCGCACTTAAAGTCACTTATAATAGTTTTACGTTAGGTCCCCACCGAAAATAGCGTCAGCATCGTTTGCTTGTTCTTTATTTTTTTATTGTGTACCTAAGTTGTGATGTTAAATAAATGTATTTTCTTTCTTTCTTTCTAAACTACTCGTTCAAATTAAATGTAATTTGATATATATATCATGTTTATACTATGCCTGCTTGGTTACTGAAAATTCAGGTTTCTAGTTTTATCCACAACAAAGTTATAGGGGGGTCGAAAATGGACTGAATTGCTTCGAAAAAAGGATGGTACCGGGGCCGTGCCCTTGAAAAAAACATCATTTTGTTGTTCCAGTATCCCAAAGCAACTCTCAAAAGGTGAAAGCGAGCCACAAGCTCCGAGTGCAGACCAGCAAGATAGTGTCCAGCTTCAAGGCACCCACATACAACTGCCAGCTGGTGCGGGAGTTCACCGGCCACAAGGACGGCATCTGGGACGTGTCCTCGGCTCGGCCGGGCCAGGCACTCATTGGGACCGCTGCAGCTGGTATGATAGTGGTTGCTAGTACAGCAGGTTTTAGGGCCTATTCAGACCGGAATGGCAGTTGCGGCTCGCGTCGCCGCGGGCGGCCGCCCCCCGACCTTCCTCGCCTAGCCTCCGGCGAAGGTGAGCAGCCCTTGGCGCCACGCGACCCTTTCGAGCGTTTCAAGTGGTACTGGACTTTTTAGTATGTAGATAAAGTTTAAAATTATATGACCTGAAAGTGCTCGCCGCGCCGCTGCTATTCCGGTCTGAATCTGCCCTTACTTAGATGAGAGTGGCCAGGGGCCTGGTGCCCATTGTCTTAAAGTCACTTTCGAGAGAGCTAAGCCCCACATCAGTTGCGGGGCCCACACTTCATTATTGGCCCTGGGAGTGGGCCATATAATGAATAGTTTATTTGTTATTTTTTATATCAGACATTTTTGAGTAATGAGTAATGAGTAATTCCTTCCTTTTCTGCATGTGTTCTATTGTCCTAGGCGTTAATGTATTTTCCTTCAGTTTTTGCTTAGATTATATAGCTTGCCAAAAGATAAGGCAACATTACAAGAAATAACTAAACTAAGTAAAGAAATCAGTTACAACATAAAACAAGACAGATCAAACAGAAGAATTAATTGCATTCAACATTACATAACTAAAACAGGAGGTATAAACAAAGCTTTAAAAGAACTGAAAGACGAGAAGCTATGGATCCCAAACATGAAAAACAAAAAAGACAAACATGAAACGAGGAGACAGCCAATCCTAAAAATTGCAACAGACTACTACCGACAGCTGTACTCAAGTGAAAACACCATAGAAGACTGCATAGACCTCGAAGACAACACCCAAGAAACCCTTGAAGTCCCCCAAATACTCGAAACGGAAGTCCAACAAGCCATAAGGACACAGAAAAACGACAAAGCGCCAGGACTCGATCACATAACCAACAAGATGATGAAAGCAAGATTACCAGAAACAACTACAAGACTGACCATCTTATTCAACCTCATCCTGAGCACCGAAACCATACCCATACAATGGACAACAAGCACCATAACGCTCATCCACAAAAAAGGGGACAGATCGGAAATAGGAAACTATCGCCCAATAAGCCTGATGTCGAATGTGTACAAGGTGTTTTCAAAAATAATACTCAACCGCATTACAAAGAGACTTGACGAAGAACAACCAAGAGAACAGGCTGGGTTCAGATCAGGTTATTCCACAATAGACCACATTCAGGTAATAAAGCAACTTATTGAAAAAAGTCAAGAATACAACTACCCGTTATATATGGCATTTGTGGACTACAACAAAGCGTTTGACTCCATAGAACATCGCTACATTTGGGAAGCCCTGAAAAAGCAAGGAATAGAAAAGAAATACATAAGGATAATTAAAAACGTATACACAAACAGCACCGGCCGATTAAAGTTAGAGACTGAAGGCGAAATCTTTCCCATACGCAGAGGTGTACGACAGGGAGACCCACTGTCACCAAAACTTTTTTCATCAGTACTAGAGGAAGTCTTCAGGACAAGACCAAAAACTGATAACCTGTCAAAGAGCGATGGAAAGGAGTATGCTAGGCTACACAAGGAGAGACAGAAAAAGAGCTACAGATATAAGACAATAACTAAAGTAGAAGACGTCACGGCTAAAACTAAAACCCTTAAGTGGAGATGGGTAGGTCACATGCTCAGAGAAAACAAAAACAAATGGACAAAAGACCTAACAAATTGGGCCCCTAGATTCCAAACAAAAATAAAAAGAGGAAGACAAAGAAAAAGATGGTCTGACGACATTAGAAAGATAGCGGGTCCTTTATGGTACCGCACAGCTATAAATAGAGAAGAGTGGAAGATGCTGGAAGAGGCCTTTGTGTCACATAGACACGCCCGCACTTCATAGACACAATAATTATGTAGTTGTAGGCAATAAAGGCTAATAATAATAATAATATCAGACATCAATTTCAAATGTCAGGGATAGTTCGATTTGTGTAATATTGTCCATTAATGTTTATTCATTTATTATTAGTATAGACTACATCTCTTTCTTTATTTGTCCAGACCACACGGCCTGCGTATGGAGCGTGGAGTGGGGCAAGTGCCTCCTGCAGTACACCGGGCACGCGGGTTCAGTGAACTCCATCAGGTTCCACCCCAGCCGCGACATCGCGCTCACGAGCAGCGGCGACAACACCGCGCACGTGTGGCAGGCCGCCGTCAACTGGGACCTGCCGGTGACTGCCACTGTTTAGTAGATACTAGCAGAGTGGGGCAAGTGCCTCCTGCAGTACACCGGGCACGCGGGTTCAGTGAACTCCATCAGGTTCCACCCCAGCCGCGACATCGCGCTCACGAGCAGCGGCGACAACACCGCGCACGTGTGGCAGGCCGCCGTCAACTGGGACCTGCCGGTGACTGCCACTGTTTAGTAGATACTAGCAGAGTGGGGCAAGTGCCTCCTGCAGTACACCGGGCACGCGGGTTCAGTGAACTCCATCAGGTTCCACCCCAGCCGCGACATCGCGCTCACGAGCAGCGGCGACAACACCGCGCACGTGTGGCAGGCCGCCGTCAACTGGGACCTGCCGGTGACTGCCACTGTTTAGTAGATACTAGCAGAGTGGGGCAAGTGCCTCCTGCAGTACACCGGGCACGCGGGTTCAGTGAACTCCATCCGTTTCCTGACTGCCACTGATAGATACCAGTCGCCCGTCGGACGCTAGTAGAGTTCGGTTCCATCGTTAGGTTAGGACGTAATGCACACAATGTGAGGCCGTAAGAGTTTACATTTGATTAGATTAAGACACCTAACGGCCCGGTCACGTTATTGCGCGAATAGGGAATATGCATGTGATTCAGAAATGGACAAAAAAAATCATGAGTAATCTTTATTGCTTAGAAAATATACACACATGATTATTTTTACAAATAATCATGTTTCTATTAACAAATTTAATTATTTAAAAGTAGTAATTTTCGAATTCTCTCGCAAATTTCCAAAACGCATCGCTATTGGCGGAGCGAATCGTGACGTCACCGTGCACTCGGTGTCTACTGTCAACAGGTCGTTTGTATGATTATTGAATGTTATTCGCAATGTTTAGCCGTTGTTTATGATAAATAATCAGTGTTTTTTGGGAGTTCTTAACTGAAAGCAGTGACTCCTTGTGAAAAAAGACTCGCTACAATGACTGGAAGCGGTTTTGTCAAGGCACAGTCGGATAATCTGCCTAAAATTAATGTGTTCATGATGACTAAGTAAGTGTAATAACAAACTGGTACTTACATATCTATATTATATAATCAAAGATATGTAGCTATTAGGTATGTTACATGTTGAGAACATCTTTATGAACATAAAAAACTTAGGTTGTTTTCGTCAAGAGTTATAAATAAAACAAATTTGTGTAGGGCACTCAGTAAAAACAAAGAAACTTAGCTAAAACGTTTCGTGATCAAAATCAACACACGTACCTAGTCAACTGTTGATCAACAACAAGCATAATATTTGTAACATTAATAACTAAAAAATTGGGACTCAGAATAGTTTTATGAATAAGTACCTATACAATTAAATTTTTAGGTTAGGTTATTGTTTATATTGTTCGCGAGTCGTAATAAAAAGATTTTAGGTAGGTACAAACATATTTAACACTCACTTCGAAATGATCTTCACAACAATATAAACTATTCAAGCATGATACATTATCTCTCCTCATCGCCTTTTTCTTATATTTGCATCTTTGGGCATATGAAAATATATCACGTCTGGTGCAGTTTTAATGTTATTTTCACACATAGGGGCAATACAATATTTACAATAAGCTTTTGTGTGCTGTTCCGTTACAATAAGTTGATCTTACAAGCTTTAATCACTCACTTTTATTAAAACTGTGAATCAAACACTTTGTTGTTAATTTATTCTAAGTGCACGGTGACGTCACAAAATGAGCGCGCCAAAATGGCGGCGTTTCAATCGTCCGAAAATGATAGTAGTTTTAATTAATTTTTTTTAGCTCATTTAATGATAGTGTGAAAGTGTTATATTTTTTTCCGGTTTTATAATTACTTATAGAATCGTTTAAAAATATAAAAAAAATACATGAATATACCCTATTGGGGCGCGGCAAGCGTTTTATCTGTTCATTGCGCGGTCGAATCGCGCAACGCACTGGTTTGAACCCCAGAAAAAGACATCATAGTTTTCATCCCGGAAATCATCCCCTAAGGGCTGAAAGTTTGCATGGAGCTACAATATAAACGAGTTCCACGCGGACGGAGTTGCAGCGAGAAGCTAGATTCCTATAACCGTTGATTCAAATTCCATTAAAATAAATAAATATTTGGGGACGATCTTACACAAATCGAGCTAGTCCCAAACTAAGCAAAGCTTGTACGTATGGGTCTACGATATATATGGATAAATAAATACTTAAATACATAGAAAACATCCATGACTCAGGAACAAATATGCGTGCTCATCAAACAAATAAATGCCCTTTCCGGGATTCGAACCCAGAACCTCTTGATTCCTAGCCAGGGTCACTACCAACTAGGCTACAGCGGTCGTCTTTCATTGGCATATGCGCAGGTAGAGGCTAAAGTAAAATAAGAAAAACATCCTATACGCTCCTTCACTAAAATTCATCTTTATTCCAGCGCGGTCAATCATCCGAGGAAGAACTAGAGGGCGGTGCTGAAGAAAGCCTTGGCGAAGGCAGCGACCGGCCAGAGGTCCTCCGAACCCCTCTGACCGAGCTGACCGGACACTCAGGGGTGGTGGTGGCGGCAGATTGGCTGACGGGTGGTGACCACGTCATCACGGCCTCGTGGGACAGGACGGCTAACCTTTATGATGTTGAGACGGGGGACTGTCTGCAGATACTTATGGGTAAGCATCATTAGCTAGTAGTCAGCATCATAAACATGTATAAACAAACTAGCATACGGCATGCCTGATGGTAAGCAGTCACCGTCGACTATGGACGCTAGCGACCCCAGCAGAACCGCAAGCGCGATGCTTGATTTGAAGATCTGTCGTGTTGACAGCTAGACACAAATGCAGGTCCTTCAATCTCAACGCAGCGCATCCTTCGGAGCTCTGGCGACCTTTCTCATTACCAACCAACGCAACACGAAAACAGTGATGGTACATACCCACAAGATTAACAGTATTGGTCTGATTATGGCTCCACTTTTCTGTATGGTAGAGGTGCTTCCCGAGTTCATCACCATCATCACATCAGGCTAAAGACGTCCACTGCTGGACATAGGCCTCCCACAAAGAGTGCCACAATGACCGGTCCTGCGCCACCCGCATCCAGCGGCAGAAATGAGGCTATCCATAGCAGAACCAAGGTAACCGATATAGACCTCCGAATCGCTAAACTTAAGTAGCAGTGGCCGGGGCACATTGCACGTAAAACCAATGGCCGTTGGGGCGGAAAGGTTCTCGAGTGGCGACTTCCTCAGTTGCCCTGCTCCAAATATGAGCGAGATAACATTGGGAGGTTTCCTAAATCTTTGTTAGAATTTAACCTACCTATTTTTCTTGTCTCCAGGCCACGACCATGAACTGACGCACGCGTCGGCCCACCACAGCTCTCGGCTCGTGGTGACAGCTTCGCGGGACACCACCTTCCGGCTGTGGGACTTCCGCGAGCCCATACACTCCGTCTCTGTCTTCCAGGGGCATACTGAGTACGTTTTTATCCCATTTTTGGGAGCTTTGTCATGCACTGAAGCAGAGTATTTCAATATAGAAGGAGAGTCCCTCTTCAAAAGTCGCGGGTCGCGTCCCTTTGAGGGAGCTGTTCCTTACAATTCTAAGCAGAGATGATGTGCAGTACAGACTCGATTATTGTTTTTTTTTTTCTTTTTAAATCCAGGTGCAGCTTAGACAAAAACTGTAAAGAAAAGTTAGTACGCCGCGTTATTAGCAATTGTTTCTCGCGATTTTTAAATATGTATCCTTAAGAGCATGGGAAAGTGTACATAAAAATGCGTGTTTAATTAAACTCTATGGAACGAGAAGGTATTAATAATAGTATTTTTATAGGAGCGTCACTTCCGCGGTGTTCACTCGCGAGGATAAGGTTGTGTCCGGCTCAGACGACCGATCCGTGAAGGTATGTGTTATATTAGAAAAATATGTGCTTTATATAATATGTTGAGAATTTTTCACATGTACAAATAACTAAATTATTTTAATTTGTTATCCCAACCAACCATGATACCTAACCCTTTCGAACACACCCTTATTCTTACAGTAATAAAGACGTGTACCGTTGTTTCGTTGATTAATCGAACAAATGAAATTAATTTGATTTTATTTGCAACTAGATTTAAGTAGACACCAAATAAAATAATCAATAATTTTGAATTTTTCCGGAAAAGGATTAAAAATATTGTCAAATGGAGAAAAAAGTAAAGCAGGGGATTAAATAGTTACAAAGTTTTAAGAGGGGGTATATGCTGTCCCTTTCCGCAAAACGCACCTTCATATGAAACAATTGTCATTTACTATGACGCTCGCAGATCGTGATGTCACAATCTACGAGCGTTTTCTCTCTATTAAGCAATATTAAAACGGTTGTAGCTTCGTAATTCTTTGAGATATCTGTCGTGAGATATTCGTCACTAGCCATATTTCTTTGCCTTCTTTCTTTTGGAGTAATAATAAATTTTGAGCCTGCATCCGTATTACCTACTTCTTTGTCGTTTCACTCTTGACAGAGTGGACGTGGTCATCATTTCAGGTGTTGGTAGCAAGCTTCACAACACGCCGCCATTCCTCTCTGACATTATTACCTTGGTACTCTCTGGTATTACCTTAGCAAACATTTTATACGTAACCTTACGAGGCTAGCCTCCATGATAACATTAACAATTAGACTAAAGCATCTACGAAACAGGTCTGGGACGTGCGTAACATGCGCAGTGCACTAGCCACGATCCGTTCGGACTCGTCCGTGAACCGCGTGGGCGTGAGCAGTGCGGGGCTGATCGCCATCCCGCACGACAACCGGCAAGTGCGGATCTTCGACCTGCAGGGGCAGCGGCTCGCGCGCCTGCCGCGCTCCAGCCGACAGGTAACATATACCTAACACCCTCAGAGCATACATTATAATACTAGAGAGCGGACAAGCCGCCGGCGGCTGTGTCGCACATGTTAGCTCTTTGCACATACTTCGCCGCCAGTTCACCGTCCGTTGTTGCCGAGTGTGCACACGCGCTGTCCACCGAGAAAGTTCCGTTTTTTTCCTAAATGCCGAGTTGTGCAATAATTACTTGCAAACATCGCAGTGATTTGATTAATTTCCACACCAATGGGATCACTTTTTACAGGTAAATACTATAAATACCATTTATTTCAAATAAAACCACGAAGTCAACGTAATATTCCGACTTGTATCCATGTAAGCTTACACTTGCTTGTCATTCAATATGTTTCATTATACATTGCTGCTGTACAAGTAACATTATTGCAAAGCTCAATGTTTACGCCGCAATGAACGAGGTACAGTCAAGGAATTTAAATTCCTACCCACCTAAGGTTCAATATTGTATAGCAAACAGTCATCATAAGAGCTATCTAAGCACAACGTTACTTGACATATCAGACGCATTTGTTTGTGTTACTAGGCAACTGATATGATTAAATTACGTTGACATGTTGAACTGTAAAACGTCAAGGCACTGCTAAAAATGGATGACAGTAATCGAAAATCACATTTAACCGGCGTGTTATTTCATGAATCCCTATTCCTTCCTGGTGTAATTCCACTATTTGAGCTCGCAATACTTCACGGTTTGCGGCAAGCATTTTATTATTTTTCAAATTAATTTCGTATTTGAAAATTATTTCACAATTTTCTCGATTGACATTGACATCAACTGACATGTGTTTAATTATTTATTAGATAAGTAAATGACTTCGCAAAGAGGTTATCTGTAATGTGCAGTGACAAATAATAGGTATTGAATTGACATATCAATACTAAAATGAAAATTTAGACCTTAATGCATCGTGATTGCCTAACAACATTTTAACAAAATGGGTAGGAAATTAAATTCCTTGACTGTACATAACGATTCCCTCAATGAGACATTTTCTCATGTACACACACATAGAAATGATGCGCGTGTAATGTGCAACAAGAGCGTCGACTTACAAGTGGGTGTGCTTTAGGCGTGTGCGTGCTTTGTCTTTACACTTACTGGTGCTTTGTGTGTGGGTTCACGAACTTGCGACAGGCATATTCAATACAAATCGCCCGGCATGTCCGATCTCCTTATTTCCTATATCTGTTCTAACACCCCTGCCATACACTCGTCGAGTGACGTAGTGGGGCAGAGTGCTCGAACAAATTGTCGTGAATGTGGACACGCGCGCTGGACAAAAGCACCATTATTTTTTCAGGCACTTGTTAGGTCCATAGCTTTAAGTTTTTGATAGGAACCAGCTCCTCCGTCCGCCATATTTATTTTATGGCGGCCATTTTTAATTCTACGTATATCATTAACATCTCGAGTTCTAAATAACGTAAAATATAATTATTGAATATCGTTACAAATGATCACGAGAATCGGTTGAAAAATGCGACCTGCAGGGGAGAACAGCCGGACAGCGGGACATTGCACATCCGGACATACGAAAGAATCTTTGCCCAAGCTGAAACAGAGAAATTCGTTCGCTTCGCTCGCTCGTCCAAATGAGCAGTGCTCTTACGCAGTTTGATTTAAATCATCCAATTTATTCTAGTACTTTTTCTATATGCTCTGCACAAACTTTGAAAACAAAACTTGTGTCCACAGGGCCACCGCCGCATGGTGACGTCAGTAGCGTGGGCGGAGGAGGTATCGCCGAACATCAACTTCTTCAGCTGCGGCTTCGACCGCCGCATCCTCGGCTGGTCCATACAACCCTCCAAAGATAATTAGTTTACTTTAACAACACCGTTTTCAAATGTTTCATTACACGCACTCTCATGAACACTCGAACACATTTAACTAATAAGTGATTATATACAGTTGAACATGTATGTATTTTAACCCTTTTGTTAGCACTTACACGCTACAAGAGATCGAGTTAACCTTACTGGTTACTTTGACAGTGTACCCCTTAACACCTCAGAAGGTCTTAGCGATAAAAAGGTGTTACAATTTTAGTGAACACAACAAAGGAGGTTTAATTATTTTATCAGTTTTCGAGCGTACTGTTGATAATGATAACTTATTTAAGTCTAAATGTCCGATGTAGGAATGTACATATCGATCCCAATGGAATGTATATTTACTCGCAACTTGCGTTACTTGAATAATTGTATGTCGTCTAGTCTTGTCTTTTGGGAAAGGTCCTATTCAGTCGCTCCACAGTACCGTTCTAGGAAGGGTACTGTCGAGCCCTGTTGATACCCGTTTAGTGTCCTTCTGTCGTCTTCTTTGAATATATAATTACAATGATACAAGTCAAAATCAAATATCAGATTACCTTAAATAGGATTATTATTTCTGCTTGTATTATAAAAGTTGGGTATACTAACTGATTAATAAACTGTATTAGTAGTAGTTTTTCGTAGAGCGAATATGGGTTATCAGAAATGTATTTGCTGCGGTGGGAAATGGGGACATATTAGACTTCTCTATGTGACTGAAATTCGTCTTCAAATGATAATAATTGGAATTAGCGCTATAGGTAAGAGAAAATAAATTTGTAGAAATTACCGAAAAGGATAAGTTAAAAAATTACATCATTATATTTATCAGTATCAATTGTGTGTTACAACATATGCCAATATTTCTAGGCAATTCTCAGCTGTTACCACTAATGTCTTCGTGGTAACTACTTTTAGTGGTAACAACTGGTAATAACCTATTAAGACCCTGCATCTTGGAATGGATAACTTGTGATTATAGTAAATTTGCTTCCAAATTATGATAAGTTGAAAGTAATACATTTGAATTAAGTTGAGGCGCCTAGCTTTCCAATGTAAAGATGCAAATAAATATTGTTACAGCAACTACTTCATCTTGAAGAAGCTAGTTAGTTGTATTAAGAACAGTACAACTAAGGATTGGAAATTCGTATATTTACGCAATTAATACAAAAAGATGGTAATTCAGGGAAATGCCACTATATACACAAAATCCGGAAACTTAGTGGTCAAAAGTTGTTTCTATCAAATAAGTCAAAAATTTCCTGTTTTTATAGTAGTGATTTTGAAACTTTGTATTGAAGCCTGTACCATAAACTTAACTTAAGGCGCCGTAGGTTCAGCGAAATCAAGCGAACAGAGTTTTGAAACAATATAATGGTTTAAAAAAAATAGGGATACTAATCTTGAGGCTTTTCTGCAAGGATATCAGTGTTTCGAAACATGATTAAGCAATTTTCGCTCGATAGAAACAAATCACGAACATAGGTCTAAAATACACTTAAAATATTCGTAACAAATTATGCACAAAAGCTAAAAATATTAGGATAGCTTCTAAAAATAGGCAATATAATGTTTGAGAGAACTCCGTGATTACTTTTTTATTAATTAAACCGCCAAAAATTTTAAATTAAAAAACATGATAACCGCGCTTCTGAGCACGCACTTCCATCTCGCTTACGCTTATGCTCCGTGAGAGGGAGAGAAGACCATGACCTACGGCGCCTTAATTGGTGGACTGGTTTTTGACTTTCTTCGCAATAATAAATAGTTTTTCTGCCAATCAACGCAGCGAATCGCGTTTATAATAATTTAGAAAGCAATTAACAGCACAAATAAACAATTGTTATAGAATATATACTTTAAATATGTTGTTGGCTTTTAGTAGTCTATTAAGTGTTTTGATTAATTCGTTTGTCCATTAATTGTAACTACTATTTAATATTTAAATTAAGTTGGTTGTTGGCGATTGTATCCGTATGTTATTGTGCAGGCCGAAAGGATTTGATGGAAATTAGAACCTTGGTATTAGATGTGATTTAAAATATTCGTCTGTTAAATATAAACATATATTAGACCTATTTAAGATGAAATTTGTCATTGTACCTAATCTGCGGGTGATGGATTGTGGGTTTCTTTATTGTAGTAGTAGATAGACCTATATTATCGGAGTTTATGTGTGGGGAATAAGCGTTCTAATACACCTAGCAATTAGTCACAACAACCGCCTTTAAAGTGAATGAATTGAATGTTTGCTGTCTCTTCCCATCTAGATTGTAGCGTTTAATTGCTAGTTGTATATGACCTTTAAATGTCTGAGTTGATTGCCGTCTCGAGGATTAGTTTACTTATCCACGTAATGTAAAACAGGGGTCAGCAGGTTCAGTTAGCCAAGAAAGTGGTCTACCACTTATAGATTCTATTATTAGAGTGTTAAGGTTCAAAGTGGTAGACCACTTTCTAGGCCGGTAAGCCTGTCAGCACCAAATATGTTCCTGATCGCCTAGTGAGTTCAGTCTATGCCTTTAGCCACTCTAACCAAAAATAATGTCTCCATAGAGCAAAATTTCGGTAGTTCGACGACCATACAAAATGTCTTTTTTTTACATTCGCAGGCTAACGGCGTTTTATTTCAAGAACATGTAACAATCTTTCATAAATTGACTTTCCATTTGCGCAAAATTTACCATTTCTTAGAATAATTATTTTCACGAAGTATTACGTGCCAAACTAATTTGTCAAATTATTGTAGTATATACAAGTTTATTCTAGGAAAGGGGGAATACCGCGCTAATTGAAAACCAATTTATGAAAGTGTTTTACATAGGTACTCTTCTTTAAATATCACTCTGTTAGCCTGTGAATGTCAAAAACGTTTTGTATGGCCCTCGAACCACCTTAACTTAAATATTAAAGCCTTGGGACCCTGGACATAGATAACTATCGTTTTTATTTCCCAAACGGCAATCAAACAACGCGCGTATTGTACGTATTTTATAAACAATGTATTTATATGTTTAACGTGCTTGTGGAATCATAGACAAATGATCATATTATCAATTGATCATTAAAATCACATCTCTAAATTCTTTCATATAATCATTGTGAATTGATAAACATATCTTTAGGGTATCCGCTCAAATTAAATATCTGTGTAACTAACTTACCAGCCTAGTCAAGACGGTTTAAAACCAAAGAACAATTGGGAATGAAATAAACATTTCATTCATTTCTTCATTCGTTTATTTTAATTATGTGTCCGAATACTTGGATATTACCCGACTACTGTTGATAAACAATGTCACGCAGATTGTAATTATAATATTGCGATAAAAGAGAACCCAAATTTGGAAAATAGGTATTGTTCTCTTACAATTACGTCTCTTTTTACGATATCTCAACGGGCAGTTCTGGTTACAAAATGGAAGATATGATTCCTGTGGCATGTTTACAATACTGGGGCCCGTTCCGCAAAACCTTGTAAGTTGTACTACAAGCGTAAGCCCCTGGACGGTTAGTACAACACTGCGCTCGAGCTCCTCGCACTAGCGGTCTCTCTCTTATTAGAAAAGTTAGAAAGAGACGAATAGTGCGAGAGAGCTGGCGCGCCGTCTTGTGCTCACCATGCGTCGTTATTGGTTAAACGCCTCGGTGTTGCCAATTTACACACGGCTCTTGCAGAACAGAACAAAGGAGTATGAATTTATTATTTGACGCGTCTTATTTCAAGTTTTTGTTAGAAATATCAAATCATGCAATTGTTTGAAAGATCGATACATGTGTTAAAGAATATAACGGGCAATATCTTCTAAACGTGCTTAAATAACGTGTTTGTATACAGTGTGTATATTTTATAATACCTCAAATTGTAACCAGAGGTACGTGTTAGGGCTATGAACCGATATTGCAAGAAAAAATTGAGTTAGTCTTAACTACCAAAGAGTAATTAATTTTTGAAATTTTATCGAACGGCAATGTATTGCGTACACTGTGACCTGATGACACATGAAAGAATCGGGTGACATGTGACGATTTATTGTGACGTCACGTCAGTAAGACAAAGTAGTGATCCACTGCGTGCTGAATTATTTTACATGAAAAAAAAAGATCGCTTTTTTAAAATAATTTTACGATAAATATATTTATTAGTGCCTATACTAAGACCCCCTAAAGTTTGCGGTTATATCAAATATACACGCTGTATAGATACACTCGTTTGTAACTCATATGTTTTGCTCTAATATCACGTCTTGGAATATGTTCACTTTGTTCCCGACACTGAATAGTTTTGCTTAAAATAAAATCATAAATCAAGCCTATTTAGCTGAACTGTACCGTCGTTATTAGACGTTGAGTATAAATGATCTGAATATTTTTGTTACATGAAATAAAATATTATGAAATAAAATTATGAATAAATAACAAATTGTTTTTATTTGCGTTAAGCTTAGTTAAGTAAACTAAATAACAAGGGTCCATTTTATGAAACTAGAAGTTTCAATTTTACAATTATAAGCTGGCAACACAGGTCAAATGGCTAGGTCGAGCGCCTCAGTGTTGCCAGTAGACTGGTATAAAGTAAAACTGTAACTTTTACCTTCGTGAAATGGGTCACTGCGCGCCACTCTGCTTTTTCAAGTACAACATTTAAATCTTACTTTATTCTAATACTACGGTTTTAGTATTTTGAACAGTTGTTTGTGGAAGTTTCTTTTCACTCCCAGATCTAGCCTTACTTTTCTTACTGTCTAGCTTCTTCGCCACTACTCTTGTCCCGTCCAGCAGTCCAAAGTCGCGGCTCAATAGCCAATCCCTAGCTTCCGCAGTAGCTGGTGTCACGAGAAAGAAACCAGCTGATACCAGCCCCGATTTTTTAAACTGAATCACTCTTCCGCTGCTATTGGTAGTCATGATGCGTTTTACTTCTTCGCCTATAAGGTCAGTTAGCCTCTTACGTATAAGTTTGGCCATCGCCTCATCCACTGGGGCTCTGTCCTCTCGACGCACGGCCACGGCTAGGTGTCGGCATTTGTTAATGGAACTACGGTGGACGTCTGATGTAGTGCTTTTGTTAGAATGTTTTGATGAAGACTGCTCCTTTGAGACTTCCACAGTACTCTGGCTTTTTTCTTTTTCGTAAAGGCAGTTTCTCTCCGTTGGTACTGCGACATTCGAAGCCTTCTGGTTGTTTCCACGCTTGTAACCGAACTTAGCCCTGTTGGCTTTCCGTCTCGCTATTCTAGCCTTTTTCTTCTCTTCTTTGGTTTTATATTTACTACTAATTTGACTGTTGGTCGGTTTTACATTGGTAGACTGTGCTATTGTCGACGTCGGTGATGTCTGCGTAGCTTCTTCTATGAACAAATAGTCTTCAACTTGTTTAAGAGTTTCTGGGTCATCTTGTTTCGGGCTTGAAGATCCCAAGATCCCATCAACAACTTTACCACCATGACTGTGATTTATAGAGGATCTTCCATTCGGATCTCCACCTGTACCTAAGATGAAAAGGTAAAAGGGTTAAGTAAAAGATTTATGAAAGTTCGTCGTTAAATGGTCTGTTTTCAGATGGGCCTGCAGGCTTTTTTATGTCATTAGCATCAGCTTGGAGTTTTTAGTCAGTAACCCGGCATCCTTGGGGAGCGTAACTATAAGATCCTACTGAAGTGAAGTTTTCAGTTTTTTTACCCTGTTACAAATGGAACAAGGTGCGAAAGTGTTCACGTAGGTACTCCTGATGTTTATACATACTATCAAAGGCATGCCGTAACCATCCTTAACTAAGATACACATCGGTTCAATTTGGTTTGAAAGAAAAACCTTGACTTAACTTACATGGACCTGTCTGGACATTTGATCCCGCAAGTCCTGACATCGTTGAACGAGCAGTTACATATTACTGTGGCAGGAGCTATAACTTTCGGATTGACTAGTGGTATCGACTCACACCTAAGATCTATCTAAAATGTGGGTAGGTAATGAACATTTTGTGAAGTAAGGGTGGTTTGGACATTTTGTTCAAAAAACGCGAGACAATGATTCCTTATTGGACAAAGAATTTGAACAAGTGGAATACCACCCTTAGTTTCCCCCATGAACCTAAATCTAGGTTCATGGTTTCCCTAGCTAGGTGATGGTAAAGCCCTTCACCGCTCAAATGTGAAATTTATCATATCAATAGGTACTTTATATCATTATATCATACTTTGAAGTTTAGAGGCGATTTTGGAAATCTTTCACTAATATACTAATTACTTGCTAATTACGGACGGAGCTGAGCGTATACTTATAATTAGTCTAGGTAAATAAATAAATAATTCGCTGGTTTTAGATTTACCTATGAAGTCTGTAACTACAAACAGCAACACGCTTCGCTGACAATTAAGGACCTTAACATTTTGTGTTAGGGTTCACATTTGATGGCTATACGTAACTACATATGTTGTCAAGTCTGACCCCCTAGCACACTAAGTTTTATGTCGGGCATAAAGCATAGGTCCCTCTTGCGCTCGTATATTTGCCAGAATGGGACTTAGTGTGCTAGGGGGGTCAGCCATCCGAATCAGTGGTAGAAAATGAAACATAAATCGCATAGATTTTTTATTTGCTATGTTTTATGATGAATCTGTCACTGGGCACCTGGGCACAGATATTCACTATTGTTTTTATTTTTATTTATTTTAACTCCATCGCAAACATCGCTAATTAGGAACGCATCCAACGAACAAAAAAAAACTCCGTTTGTCATGGTTTTTTTTTCTTGCAATACTTATCAGTCGTTTTGCTTTGCAGCCCTCTTGGTCTTGGGGTGCCGGTTTAATGTACTGGCTGTACAGCCATGATAATGCACGGTCCAATAACGTACAGCATGATAATCCGCGTCCATACTGTACATGGATTATCAGGCTGTACATTATTGGGCCGTGCATTATCATCCTGAGCAAACTTGGTACGGGGCAATAATTAGAAGCCAATTTTGTCCGCCCTGATAATGCACGACCCAATAATCCGCGTCCACAAAAAGTGGACGCCGATTATCAGGCTGTACATTATTGGGCCGTGCATTATCACCCTGAGTAAACTTGGTCCGGGGCAATAATTGGAAGCCAATTTTGTACGAGGTGATAATGCACGACCCAATAATCCGAGTCCCTGTGGCTTCGGATTATCGGGCTGTACATTATTTGCGCGGACTGAAAATTTCCAGTGAATCGACGCCACCCTGCTGCGCGGGGTGTCTATTTCTGGTCTGAGGGACACAAGTGAACTCTAACCTAACCGACCTAAGACAGAGTTCGCTTATGACAAGCCATTTTTGTCCGCCCTGATAATGCACGACCCAATAATCCGCGTCCACAGAAAGTAGACGCGGATTATCAGGCTGTACATTATTGGGCCGTACATTATCACCTTTAGCAAACTTGGTCCGGGGCCGGGGCAATAATTGGAAGCCGCTTTTGTCCGGGGTGATAATGCACGGCCCAATAATCCTAGTCCACAAAAAGCGTTTGTTAGTCCTTTACCTCATAAGCATAAATTACTTGTTGTTATTCAACGGATCGCGTTTCGTCGCGATCTCAAAATTTCTGAACAGATTTTTTTATTGTAGTAAAATTTCTTGTCGCCAGTCACAACGGTGCATAAAATTCATAGGCTATTTACTTTTCGCGTAGTTTTTACTTGAGTCGCTTTTCACCGCGATAAATATTTGTTTGTAAAGCGTAATTACTTAACGCGATATTTCAATTAAGCGCTATATCTATGTAGCTTTGTTTTTAAACGCATTTCGTAGTTGTAGTTTATCTCCTGGATAGCTTTTTATGTAAGTAGCTACAGAAGTAGCAGTCAGCAGCAGAAGTAGCTAAGTGTTCCAAGTGGTCACAAGGATCGGCACACGACTCTATTGTCAACAGAATAAGGATTGTGTAGCTCATTGTGAGCGTGTTATTCTGCGTAGCTACTTCTGCTGCTGACTGTACCTATTCACGACGATATGCTAGAAAAGAAATAAGTGAAAAAGGTACATTGCGACTAAAGATATTGTCTGATACAAAAATAAACAATTAGGATACAACGCGAAAATTTAATACATGATCGGTGTGAAATTCGACTGTAACTAATAGCGAAAAAAAAAACAGGATTAAGATAAGACACAACGCGATAATTAAATGCACGATCGAGGTGAAATGCGACTAGAACTAATAGCGACAACAAAAAAATACGATTGAGACACAACGCCATATACAGGGGCGTATTTACCATAGGGCCAAGGGGGCCATGGCCCGGGGCGGCAGGCTGCGAGGGGCGGCTTCAGCCGCCCCTCTCGGCCTTCTCTGGGCGCCTTTTATTGTCATGTTTATGTACATTTTTTTAATGTCACTTAAATTAAAAATGTAACCAGTAGGTATATAATAATGGTCTTATGGCCAAGATAAAAGAAAAAGGCAAATGAGCGACATACGTGCCTTGCGCGGCACATTCGTAAAACCTCGTCGGCTGCTGTATGTTGCTTAGAAGTTACAATGTATTTCGGGTTGCTGCAGAATGGTTGCGTATTTTTTACAGCGTCAATGGAGCGCGCAAAACTAAGTACTGCAAGATTTCTTGACGGCGCCCGAAAAATCCGAAAATGTAGTTTTGAAAGGTATATCCCAGACGAGATGTTCAGCTAGGAACGATGCTTGTTCCAGTCTGGAAGTGGAAGACTGGAATCAAGTAATAGCGGCCTTTGAAGCCATAAAAGGTGACTCTGGCAACCAAACGGCGTTGGTCAGAAATGAAGCGGTAGGTAACCCTACCGCTATTAAAAAGTTAAATTCCATGGAAACGGCCATCTTGTCAGAATTTAGGGTAGCTACATATTTTGAAGCAAATCTAAGTATATTAAATACTTAGATTTAAAAATTCTGCAAGTGGTTGACTCGGACTTTACTCGTTTCTAGCCTTTAAGACACTTTAATTAATTTAATCAAACCAAAAGAGAATATTTTGACGATTTCGAAGAGGTGGGTACAAAAAACCGGTCAAGTACGAGACTGACTCTCGCACCGAGGGTTCCGTACAAACTATCAATTAACCTGCTAAATTACTTTTAACCCAACACAATTGAATTCAATTTCAAACAACGAACACCTTTTACACCAAGCAAGGCCATCTAACTACCGAGACAATTGAATCACGATTTATTTTTGACCTGCTGTTGAAATATAATATACCCGTCCCAACCCCATTAATTATAGAAAAATCTTAACAGCGCGAAGTAGGAATGGGGCCAGCGCCATCTATCGGTCCCATTTGGTACCAACGTGCAAGGGCAATCAGCTTAGTACGTTATTTTATTATTATTATTATTGCTTATCACGTAAATCGATCTCAATTTTTTATTTGAAAGAGAGTACTTACATACTTCTATTATAGTCTTATAGGAATTTCAAAACAAAAATATACCTATACTTAAAGTTGATTATATTGCAAACTTAACTAGGGAATGATTTTTGAAAATAAATCAAAAATGACGATACAGGAAAACTTATACTTTTCCAGTAGGAAAACCATTCCAAATTTCAAATTGATAGCTTAAGTAGTTCGTGAGATATTTCACTTTGGGACAGACAGACAGACAGACAGACGGACAGACGGACGGAGTAGCACCATAAGGGTTCTTTTTTTACCTTTTTTGTTACGGAACCCTAAAAACACCCGAAAACTACAAGCACAACCAAAAAAGAGTTGTCAAAAGGAAGAAACGTGATGATGAGAGTCGCTAAAAAGTTTGACTACAGAGACTTTTAAAAAGAAAATTAAAAAAAACGCTATTAACACAAAAGCGAAGAACGGCGCTTAAACAGCTTAGCTGTTCTGAATATAGAAGCCGAGTTGATAAAAGCTTGATAAACGCCTTAAATTATGACAGCGTCATTGACGACTTTGTCAACCAATATGTAAACAGAAAACAAACCTAATGAATAAATTGTTCATTTTTAAGACTTTTCTTCAGTTATTATTTCACACCACATCTTTGTCGTCACTTAATGGGGCGGCAAAGCTAACTGGCCCGGGGCGCCAAATCTTTAAATACGCCTCTGGCCGTATAGCCCAAGCACTTTATTTTCATTAGTATGGAAAAAAATGCAAATTTGGAAATAATTCATAACAGCAGCTTTTTTGCGTGTAAGTAACTGATATATTATCACTTTAGTAATTACGTAGACTCAAAATCCACCAAAATATTAGTCATCAAAAAAATCGATATTTAACCAATTCCTGAAAAAAGAGGAAAAATAGTAATAGATATTTTAATTTTTGTTTTGGTTAATTTACAGGAGCTCTTCAAGAATAATAAATAAATCACACAAAAAACATAATGGATGTGTTATTTATTTTTATATATTTACTTCCCGATGGAAATTTTGGTGGATTCTTGGATAAGGCATCTTAGAATAACATTTTAAAATTAAACAAACAAAAAAACGCTGTTATAAATTAATGTTCGAAAAAAACGTAATTTTCCTGGGGTAATAGTTAAATATAGGATCGAGGTGAAATGCGATCCGGTGAATAACTACAAGTAATTTATGCTTATGAGGTAAAGGACTAACAAACGACAAAAAGTGGACGCGGATTATCAGGCTGTACATTATTGGGCCGTGCATTATTGGCTCCCCTTTTTTGCATTGCATTGCGCTTTCAAAACAACGTTTTACTGAAGACTAGGCAGTATGGCCCATGGTCTTAGCCTGTCCGAATGGACGAATTTAAAAAAAAAAAAAAAAAAATCAAAACAACGTTCCTTTTCCTTACAACAATTTTGTGAATTTTGCCAACGAGATATTCTCGTTTTGTAAAGTGTTAAATTATTGTACGTGCAAATACTCGCTCTTATTTTGTAAAGTCCATGGTCAGTAACCGAATTGTTACCTTAAAACAGGGATAATGGACGAGCTACGGTCGTTTTTCAACGACCCACGTCCATCGAATTCCAAGGTGGTAAGACTTCGCGGACCCCTGACCTCTGGTTTTCGTATCACTAAAGAAGACACTCTAAATGAGCTGAATAGACGAGAGGACCATCGCCGGTCAGTTATTTTAAGCGGCACCGATTACGCTCGTGAAGTTAAAGAGCGGGAAGTAGCTACTTACTTGAAGGTATGTTTTACAGCTTTGTTGTTTATTTAAACATGTGGCCTTGGTTTTAAAGTCTATATCTTAGCTTCACCGGTTCACAGTACCGTAATAGTTATAGCCCGACCACAAAGCATGCCAGTAGCACGGAAACTGATAACGTTCACTCGTTTCTTTGGGGTAATGGTGCTAACGTAAGAAAAGGAAAAGGCGAACATAATAATATGCCAATGACACAAGATTTATTCAATATGCTATTTTATCTTTTATTTACTAGAATGAAAATGAAAGAGACCGCTGGGACAGTGTACCAGACAGGCTGGAGTCGCTTGAGCATCTCTCGTCACTGGGAACATCCCTGCCAAACATCGGAGAGCTTACAGAAGAAGCCATGACTGAGGTGTACAGCAAGTACTCGTTCCAGATGAAGGAGGACACCAACAAGTTATCCATCAACAGCTCCAAGACTGATGTAAAATATAAGTTTTTTTTTCACCACTGTTTATTATGTTAACGTGTTCGCTGACAGTATGTCGACAGGCGGGCCATATGTAGGCTTAACAACGCTGAATTGAGGTACTGTCAATGAATGTGTTAACAGCTTATAACCATCAACAGGTTTAAATATGTCTTCTATGGGGTGATTAACATATTCTCGCTGGATACATTTATCTCTTAACACTTTCACTGTCAAGAACGCCCCTAGGGAGTTCTCAGTAACTTTGCTCACATATCACCCGACTCCCGAGGGGAGTTCGTACTATACAATTATAGATGGCCAAAGGCAATGTCATCCGACTCCTCTAGCGAGTTCTTACTAGTTAGGGTTGTCACTATATCTCGTTTTTTGAGGATTAGTTATTAATCTTCTATTCTGTTTATATCAGTAACATATAAAAATGCATTAATAAGGTTTTTTGGAACGTTACCTACTTTAAAATTCTAAACTCATTCCGTACGGAAACCGAATAAAAATCGAACGTCTGCGGCTAACTTTACGCTGGCCGCAGACGCGATATGTATAATCAATATAATCATCATCATCATCATCAATCATCATCATACGTCCCACTGCTGAGCACACTACACTAGCCCGCCCGCCCGCGACGCCACCAAGGCTAATAGAACGGCGAGCTTTTCTTCCGGAACGCAGCCTGAATGTATTGTGTTTTATGTATTTATGTTCACTTTGCAAATTAAAAATGCTTGGTCTCTGCAATTTTGGTCTGTGACAGCCCTGATGAACTCCCGAGCGGAGTTCTTGACATGCAGCGTTGTTTATTTGCCAAGTGCGCGATTGGACTCCACGGAGGAGTCTTATATAGTTGTTTGTTTTTACGCCGACATGTAGCGAAAGACATGGATTTTGGCCTGACAGTGAACGTGTTAATAAGGAGACAAGAGCAACATAGTTCTTAGAATGGTATTTTTTAACTGTGCTACAAATATCCTTGCTATGGAAAAAATCCCCACCCTCACTGTTTTTACAGCTCCTAACTTATATGTTAAAATATAGAGTCCTTGAGGCAAAATAGGCACGCTGGATGTCGATTTGCGGAAAAAGCCCAGTATACTAAGTAACTAACTATAGAGTCCTTGCATAGTCTTTACTTTAAAATTGCAAGTCCTTGTATTCCCCACAGTCAAATAGGTTTTAGAGATTTTCAGAGGTTCAAGTTTGCTTGAAATTTAAAAAAAAACGCTAAACTTGAACATTTTGTTATAGCCGTATAATCTGCATCCGCTCCATCTCTTGTTAACCCATGCATAATGAAAGAGAGATTTATGTGCATAATGGGCACCCCTTTTGACCTGTAGCTATGATTCAAGGTCAAGATTTCATTAATTTACACTTTACAGATATTAAATAGGATAATAGGGTTTCCTGTGGTCATCATAGAAGGGCCCACAGGCTGTGGCAAGACCACACAAGTGCCACAGTGGATCCTGGATGACTGCCACAAGCACCGCAGGGCCTGCAAGATCATAGTCACCCAGCCCAGAAGGATTGCCGCCATATCCATTGCTAAACGAGTTGCTCAGGAGCGAGGATGGGATGTTGGTGGACTTGTTGGTTATCAGGTAAATATTCTTTTATGAATTAAGTTTATAATCTTGTTAAGCAGAATCTTAACACATTCACAGAGTCATTCACATAGTTTTATTTGGTGTATGACAAGCGGTTATCTATCGTTTCCCCGAATTTCATTTGTCCGAATTTTATTTGCCCGAATTTTATTTTCCATAATATTAATTTGACATATTATTATTTTCCATAATGTTGTATGCCCGAATCATTCATATGCCATAAACTTTATTTGCCATAATTTTATATGCAATAATTTTACTTGACAGAATATTCAATTTCCATAAGAAACTGCATTTCTGCGAGCCGTTCAAATGTTACGAATGTTCGGTTCTGGCGCTTATATGTCATTATAACACCTATTTTACCTTACGTACAGGACACGTCAAAATCAGCATCTTTTACTTGAAATACTTTTCTCCAAAGAAGTTTAATTCCGCTCTTTGCTCCCGCCACCGTCTTCTAACCTGTCCGTTATCCGAGTCGGACTCCCGCCCTGCGTCCGGACTCCCGCCAGAAACTCGCTTCGTCGGCCCTTCGTTTCACGTGCGCACTCGACTAATGCTCCGCTCGGGAGGTCGCCGTTCAACACAGACCCTCCTTCGCGAGCTTCCTTCTCCGCGGGCTTTTATAATAGGTACACTCTAGGGGGACGTGGGGTGCGCTGATTCGGGTTTTGGTAGCTATTTTTCATAATATCACCCATTTCACATAATTTGTTATTTTACATATAGTATGGCTTTTGAAAGGTGCAATGCAAATGATTTTATTGCATATGAATGTTATGGAATATAAAGTTTCTGGCAAATGATATTATGGCATATGATAATATGGAAATGTGGAATGGATTATATGGAAAATAACAATTCTGTCTTATGAATATTATGGTAAATAACAGTTATGGCACATGAAATTATGGTAAACAAAATTATGGCCTGTGAATATGATGGCAAGTGCAATTCGGGCAAACGAAGGAATACCATGACAAGCACCATGACTTACTATTCAGCAACATTTATACACTTACTGTCAAGAATCCCTACACGCTACGCTCGTAGTCGATCCCGTGACTTTCCCGCTAAGTAGCGGAAAGCGCCTACAGCATAGGCGCACGCTAGTTCGCTGGCAGTGTAGGTGTTAAAGAATATATTTAATTGGAATTACATTCAGTTCCTTGATTCAACTGGTTCTGATAACTCAGTCTAATTAACAATGAATGTATTGTCTTGCAGGTTGGGCTGGAAAACAGAACTTCGAATGACACGCGGATACATTACGTGACAACGGGTGTTTTATTGCAGAAACTAGGTAAAATTAGAAAAAAACAACACTAATACCTCACTTATGTACAGGCTCAAGTCAAGTTAAGCCTCAGTAGATTAAAGGCCTCCACAAATCAAACTAAGTTTGCGGCGCAAGGCGATGGCAGCGCGGGCTCGCCGCAGAGCAAAAATAACTATACGGGTGAAGTGCTACAGACAAGCTCTTTATTTACTGCTTTCTGCCTGCGACTTCGTCTGCGTGGAACTCGTTTATATCTTAGGTTCATACAAACTTTTTCCCCCCCGGGAAATAGTTTCTATACGTTAATCCAGGATATACATTATATCATATATGTATACAAAAATGCATCTTAATCCGTTTAGCCGTTTTTGCGTGATTGAGTAACAGACATCCATCGTATCATATTAGCAGTATGGATGGATGAATATGTAAAACATATTGTGAAGAATTTGTATTCCTGTCTTATTTATTACTGCCCATGTGATACTGATAAGACTTACACTACATTTAAAATTTAGCAATCTTCATTAACATGTTCACAACCGAGAGCCCGCCTGGTAGGCACTCATAATGCTTGCTCAGATACTGGCTCAGCCCGCAAGGGGGGCAGTAGCTATTAGACCCCCGCTGACTGCAGACTTTTAGTCGGCCGATAGTTCGGTTCTCTCTCTTCTTCACTAAGAGAAAGAAAGAGAGAACTGAACTATCGGAATACTCAGTCTGAGGGGGGTCTAAACCTACACGCCTAGCGAGTTCTGTCGGTTTCTGGTGTATTGTTCCATTTTTAGTTGGGTTGTGAAAGTGTTAAAAACCATTAAATACTCCTGAAATTGCAGTAAACGCAAAAACAATGAACGAGTACACCCACATAATCCTCGACGAGGTCCACGAACGCGGGCAGGACATGGACTTTCTTCTGCTCGTCGTCAAAAGGCTGCTCTACACCGTCTCACCAACAGTAAAAGTCATACTGATGTCCGCCACATTCCAAACGAAGAAGTTCGCCGACTACTTCATGATACCCACTCCGAGGGGGCAGCACATGGCTTCCTGTATCCAAGTGGAGAAGAAACAAACAATGTTTACAGTTAAAACCTTCTATTTGGATAGCCTGACTAAATTTGGATCGGTGAGCAATTTATTTATTTATTTATACCAAATCTGCAATAAAAGTGTGTATTTCTAACTATGTTAAACCCATCTTGTGGTGGTCATCCTAAGCATGCCGGGAGTCCATATTATAAAATTATTATTACTATATTGAATACCCGTTTACCCATAAGAGCACAGCGTAAGCCGCCACTATCCGTGCCACTATTGTCTACTAAATATAGGCAGAATAGTTTTTTGGTCAGAGCGAGCAACAATAGAGCATAAGTAATGTATTTCAGAGGTTTGACGACCTGCAAGTGTTCCTTCAGTGAGACGACTCTTGTCTCTGCAACTTTTTGGCAGAAGTAGGGAATTAATTTATGCTACTCTGCATTAGTCTATTTAGGACAGAGTACCTAACAATGTAGCAGCATTTGTGCTTTTGTTTGGCTTTTTGCTCACTTATTTTTTATATAATTAATTACGCTATCAGTGAAGATCTGCTAAGCTCACTGTTAAGGTACTGTGTATTATTCAAGCTGACGATCTTCCTATATAAATAAATACGTAATAAACATTTACGCAAAGAAACTTAATTACAGCAAGACCATTTTGATGACGCTCTTGAATTTTTCAGGCTGTGGAAGCTTGCATGCCCAAAGCTCACGAGCCACTGATACTCCCGGAGATGTACCAACTGGTGGTGAAACTGGTGAACGCATTTGAGCAGATCGACATGTCAGAAGACAAGATAACTGATCGCTCGGAAGCGGACTTGCCTTCCATCTTGATATTCCTGCCGGGTATTAATGAGATAGAGGAACAGTATGCTGCTCTAACTGACATACAATTGAGGTAAGTCGTACAATACCTACAAATACTTTTTATTGCTCACCTCAATACATTAATGAAATGCAGGACATACAAACTTGAGAGTAGAGGTCCTTCCTTACTATCCATACTATACTTGAAAGGTTTAGGTAATTAACTAAATGTAAACAAAGAAACCATGTGACTTGGTCATTCAGCCAATAAGATAATACCATAGATACAAAAGGTTGCTATGATTGGTTGAATGACCAAGTCAAGTGGTTTGTTTTGTTTAGGTACAACATCATAAATGCGGAAGTAACCCTGTCTGTTTGTTACCTTTTCACGCTTAAACCACTGAACCAATTGAGATGTAATTTGGCATGGAGATAGTTTGAATCCTGGGGATCTTCGATACTTAAGTTTATCAATATGGGAACTTCGTACCTGTCATTAAACTTTGCCCTTTAAATTCCGATGTGTGGTCATCTACATTGTGATGAAAATAATGAGCCTTATCACGATGAGTTTAAGTAAGAGTTCCTATTCCCATTTTCCTTATCCAAGATCGGTCCAGGTTGATACTAATGCATTATTCACATCTGAAAGTGTTTGTACACTTGAAAATTGAGCAATGCATTATTTCGAAAATTATTCCTTTTAGTTTATTGTTAGCATCTGCAGCCACTCCCGCAAAGCCACCTTATTCTCTTAATAGGGATGGTGACAGCAAATAAAATAGTCAATCATGTTGAATTTCGGCGAAAAATATATACAATGAGAAAATAGTAACGCAAGACAATATAATCACAAAGATATGTGTCCAAAGTTAAGAGGGATCCTTGTCCCTTTCTCTCAAAACGCACCTTCACATGAATGAACATGAACATGAAAACGAATGTCATTTACTATGACGAGACGTAGGCAGTAGAGGTGTAAATAATAAAAAAGTATCGGATATAGAATGAACATTTATTTAGGTAAGCCATGGCTTTATAAACAGTCGCTGTGTGAGTGAACACTTAAACTCAAACTCAAAATTATATTTATTAAGTAGGCCCAGTAACAAACACTTTCAAATCGTCATAGAAACTTATATAGGGTTTAAGATCTAGATTCTTATGGCTAATGGGTTTAGTTTAACGATGATGTGCTTAGGGTGAGTTGCACCAAACCGTCTGTAATCGTAAGCGGTGTTCGTTAAAATCTGAATGTATGGAACGTTTGACAAGTTTCTATGGACTGACAGCTGTCAGCGCCATATTTAACGTTGACCGGTCTGTAATCGTAAGTCGGTGCAACCCGCCCTTACTCGTGCGTAAACCATCTAGTATTGAAATCAAGGTTATCTTGCCCCAACACAATGACGTCACGGGTCTCAAGCGTTTTCTCTCTATCAAATGTTAAAACGGTTGTAATATTTTGGAATGTTTGAATAGAATTTTCGTAAATCTTTTATTGCCTTCTTTATGTTGGAGTAATAATAAAATGAGAGTCTATATCTCTAATAATGTGTGATCTACAGGAAGAAAGTGGCCCCCGAATGTCCCCGGTACAACTGGTGGGTGCTCCCGCTGCACTCCACCATCACGGCGGACGAGCAGGTGCGCGTGTTCCAGCGCGCGCCGCCCGGACACCGCAAGGTCATCCTCGCCACCAACATCGCGGAGAGCTCCATCACCGTGCCCGACATCAAGTATGGTACGTACGAGAGTGTCCCGAGTGTCCCGGTACAACTGGTGGGTGCTCCCGCTGCACTCCACCATCACGGCGGACGAGCAGGTGCGCGTGTTCCAGCGCGCGCCGCCCGGACACCGCAAGGTCATCCTCGCCACCAACATCGCGGAGAGCTCCATCACCGTGCCCGACATCAAGTATGGTACGTACGAGAGTGTCCCGAGTGTCCCGGTACAACTGGTGGGTGCTCCCGCTGCACTCCACCATCACGGCGGACGAGCAGGTGCGCGTGTTCCAGCGCGCGCCGCCCGGACACCGCAAGGTCATCCTCGCCACCAACATCGCGGAGAGCTCCATCACCGTGCCCGACATCAAGTATGGTACGTACGAGAGTGTCCCGAGTGTCACGGTACAACTGGTGGGTGCTCCCGCTGCACTCCACCATCACGGCGGACGAGCAGGTGCGCGTGTTCCAGCGCGCGCCGCCCGGACACCGCAAGGTCATCCTCGCCACCAACATCGCGGAGAGCTCCATCACCGTGCCCGACATCAAGTATGGTACGTACGAGAGTGTCCCGAGTGTCCCGGTACAACTGGTGGGTGCTCCCGCTGCACTCCACCATCACGGCGGACGAGCAGGTGCGCGTGTTCCAGCGCGCGCCGCCCGGACACCGCAAGGTCATCCTCGCCACCAACATCGCGGAGAGCTCCATCACCGTGCCCGACATCAAGTATGGTACGTACGAGAGTGTCCCGAGTGTCCCGGTACAACTGGTGGGTGCTCCCGCTGCACTCCACCATCACGGCGGACGAGCAGGTGCGCGTGTTCCAGCGCGCGCCGCCCGGACACCGCAAGGTCATCCTCGCCACCAACATCGCGGAGAGCTCCATCACCGTGCCCGACATCAAGTATGGTACGTACGAGAGTGTCCCGAGTGTCCCGGTACAACTGGTGGGTGCTCCCGCTGCACTCCACCATCACGGCGGACGAGCAGGTGCGCGTGTTCCAGCGCGCGCCGCCCGGACACCGCAAGGTCATCCTCGCCACCAACATCGCGGAGAGCTCCATCACCGTGCCCGACATCAAGTATGGTACGTACGAGAGTGTCCCGAGTGTCCCGGTACAACTGGTGGGTGCTCCCGCTGCACTCCACCATCACGGCGGACGAGCAGGTGCGCGTGTTCCAGCGCGCGCCGCCCGGACACCGCAAGGTCATCCTCGCCACCAACATCGCGGAGAGCTCCATCACCGTGCCCGACATCAAGTATGGTACGTACGAGAGTGTCCCGAGTGTCCCGGTACAACTGGTGGGTGCTCCCGCTGCACTCCACCATCACGGCGGACGAGCAGGTGCGCGTGTTCCAGCGCGCGCCGCCCGGACACCGCAAGGTCATCCTCGCCACCAACATCGCGGAGAGCTCCATCACCGTGCCCGACATCAAGTATGGTACGTACGAGAGTGTCCCGAGTGTCCCGGTACAACTGGTGGGTGCTCCCGCTGCACTCCACCATCACGGCGGACGAGCAGGTGCGCGTGTTCCAGCGCGCGCCGCCCGGACACCGCAAGGTCATCCTCGCCACCAACATCGCGGAGAGCTCCATCACCGTGCCCGACATCAAGTATGGTACGTACGAGAGTGTCCCGAGTGTCCCGGTACAACTGGTGGGTGCTCCCGCTGCACTCCACCATCACGGCGGACGAGCAGGTGCGCGTGTTCCAGCGCGCGCCGCCCGGACACCGCAAGGTCATCCTCGCCACCAACATCGCGGAGAGCTCCATCACCGTGCCCGACATCAAGTATGGTACGTACGAGAGTGTCCCGAGTGTCCCGGTACAACTGGTGGGTGCTCCCGCTGCACTCCACCATCACGGCGGACGAGCAGGTGCGCGTGTTCCAGCGCGCGCCGCCCGGACACCGCAAGGTCATCCTCGCCACCAACATCGCGGAGAGCTCCATCACCGTGCCCGACATCAAGTATGGTACGTACGAGAGTGTCCCGAGTGTCCCGGTACAACTGGTGGGTGCTCCCGCTGCACTCCACCATCACGGCGGACGAGCAGGTGCGCGTGTTCCAGCGCGCGCCGCCCGGACACCGCAAGGTCATCCTCGCCACCAACATCGCGGAGAGCTCCATCACCGTGCCCGACATCAAGTATGGTACGTACGAGAGTGTCCCGAGTGTCCCGGTACAACTGGTGGGTGCTCCCGCTGCACTCCACCATCACGGCGGACGAGCAGGTGCGCGTGTTCCAGCGCGCGCCGCCCGGACACCGCAAGGTCATCCTCGCCACCAACATCGCGGAGAGCTCCATCACCGTGCCCGACATCAAGTATGGTACGTACGAGAGTGTCCCGAGTGTCCCGGTACAACTGGTGGGTGCTCCCGCTGCACTCCACCATCACGGCGGACGAGCAGGTGCGCGTGTTCCAGCGCGCGCCGCCCGGACACCGCAAGGTCATCCTCGCCACCAACATCGCGGAGAGCTCCATCACCGTGCCCGACATCAAGTATGGTACGTACGAGAGTGTCCCGAGTGTCCCGGTACAACTGGTGGGTGCTCCCGCTGCACTCCACCATCACGACGGACGAGCAGGTGCGCGTGTTCCAGCGCGCGCCGCCCGGACACCGCAAGGTCATCCTCGCCACCAACATCGCGGAGAGCTCCATCACCGTGCCCGACATCAAGTATGGTACGTACGAGAGTGTCCCGAGTGTCCCGGTACAACTGGTGGGTGCTCCCGCTGCACTCCACCATCACGACGGACGAGCAGGTGCGCGTGTTCCAGCGCGCGCCGCCCGGACACCGCAAGGTCATCCTCGCCACCAACATCGCGGAGAGCTCCATCACCGTGCCCGACATCAAGTATGGTACGTACGAGAGTGTCCCGAGTGTCCCGGTACAACTGGTGGGTGCTCCCGCTGCACTCCACCATCACGGCGGACGAGCAGGTGCGCGTGTTCCAGCGCGCGCCGCCCGGACACCGCAAGGTCATCCTCGCCACCAACATCGCGGAGAGCTCCATCACCGTGCCCGACATCAAGTATGGTACGTACGAGAGTGTCCCGAGTGTCCCGGTACAACTGGTGGGTGCTCCCGCTGCACTCCACCATCACGGCGGACGAGCAGGTGCGCGTGTTCCAGCGCGCGCCGCCCGGACACCGCAAGGTCATCCTCGCCACCAACATCGCGGAGAGCTCCATCACCGTGCCCGACATCAAGTATGGTACGTACGAGAGTGTCCCGAGTGTCCCGGTACAACTGGTGGGTGCTCCCGCTGCACTCCACCATCACGGCGGACGAGCAGGTGCGCGTGTTCCAGCGCGCGCCGCCCGGACACCGCAAGGTCATCCTCGCCACCAACATCGCGGAGAGCTCCATCACCGTGCCCGACATCAAGTATGGTACGTACGAGAGTGTCCCGAGTGTCCCGGTACAACTGGTGGGTGCTCCCGCTGCACTCCACCATCACGGCGGACGAGCAGGTGCGCGTGTTCCAGCGCGCGCCGCCCGGACACCGCAAGGTCATCCTCGCCACCAACATCGCGGAGAGCTCCATCACCGTGCCCGACATCAAGTATGGTACGTACGAGAGTGTCCCGAGTGTCCCGGTACAACTGGTGGGTGCTCCCGCTGCACTCCACCATCACGGCGGACGAGCAGGTGCGCGTGTTCCAGCGCGCGCCGCCCGGACACCGCAAGGTCATCCTCGCCACCAACATCGCGGAGAGCTCCATCACCGTGCCCGACATCAAGTATGGTACGTACGAGAGTGTCCCGAGTGTCCCGGTACAACTGGTGGGTGCTCCCGCTGCACTCCACCATCACGGCGGACGAGCAGGTGCGCGTGTTCCAGCGCGCGCCGCCCGGACACCGCAAGGTCATCCTCGCCACCAACATCGCGGAGAGCTCCATCACCGTGCCCGACATCAAGTATGGTACGTACGAGAGTGTCCCGAGTGTCCCGGTACAACTGGTGGGTGCTCCCGCTGCACTCCACCATCACGGCGGACGAGCAGGTGCGCGTGTTCCAGCGCGCGCCGCCCGGACACCGCAAGGTCATCCTCGCCACCAACATCGCGGAGAGCTCCATCACCGTGCCCGACATCAAGTATGGTACGTACGAGAGTGTCCCGAGTGTCCCGGTACAACTGGTGGGTGCTCCCGCTGCACTCCACCATCACGGCGGACGAGCAGGTGCGCGTGTTCCAGCGCGCGCCGCCCGGACACCGCAAGGTCATCCTCGCCACCAACATCGCGGAGAGCTCCATCACCGTGCCCGACATCAAGTATGGTACGTACGAGAGTGTCCCGAGTGTCCCGGTACAACTGGTGGGTGCTCCCGCTGCACTCCACCATCACGGCGGACGAGCAGGTGCGCGTGTTCCAGCGCGCGCCGCCCGGACACCGCAAGGTCATCCTCGCCACCAACATCGCGGAGAGCTCCATCACCGTGCCCGACATCAAGTATGGTACGTACGAGAGTGTCCCGAGTGTCCCGGTACAACTGGTGGGTGCTCCCGCTGCACTCCACCATCACGGCGGACGAGCAGGTGCGCGTGTTCCAGCGCGCGCCGCCCGGACACCGCAAGGTCATCCTCGCCACCAACATCGCGGAGAGCTCCATCACCGTGCCCGACATCAAGTATGGTACGTACGAGAGTGTCCCGAGTGTCCCGGTACAACTGGTGGGTGCTCCCGCTGCACTCCACCATCACGGCGGACGAGCAGGTGCGCGTGTTCCAGCGCGCGCCGCCCGGACACCGCAAGGTCATCCTCGCCACCAACATCGCGGAGAGCTCCATCACCGTGCCCGACATCAAGTATGGTACGTACGAGAGTGTCCCGAGTGTCCCGGTACAACTGGTGGGTGCTCCCGCTGCACTCCACCATCACGGCGGACGAGCAGGTGCGCGTGTTCCAGCGCGCGCCGCCCGGACACCGCAAGGTCATCCTCGCCACCAACATCGCGGAGAGCTCCATCACCGTGCCCGACATCAAGTATGGTACGTACGAGAGTGTCCCGAGTGTCCCGGTACAACTGGTGGGTGCTCCCGCTGCACTCCACCATCACGGCGGACGAGCAGGTGCGCGTGTTCCAGCGCGCGCCGCCCGGACACCGCAAGGTCATCCTCGCCACCAACATCGCGGAGAGCTCCATCACCGTGCCCGACATCAAGTATGGTACGTACGAGAGTGTCCCGAGTGTCCCGGTACAACTGGTGGGTGCTCCCGCTGCACTCCACCATCACGGCGGACGAGCAGGTGCGCGTGTTCCAGCGCGCGCCGCCCGGACACCGCAAGGTCATCCTCGCCACCAACATCGCGGAGAGCTCCATCACCGTGCCCGACATCAAGTATGGTACGTACGAGAGTGTCCCGAGTGTCCCGGTACAACTGGTGGGTGCTCCCGCTGCACTCCACCATCACGACGGACGAGCAGGTGCGCGTGTTCCAGCGAAGAGATGACCTATGCGCAACAGTCGGTAGTGGGCGATTACTGGCCGAAAATTACGATGATAAATAATAAATAATTAATAAATATAAGGGGACAATCTTACACAAATCGAGCTAGTCCCATAGTAAGCTCAGTAAGGCTTGTGTTATGGGTACTAGACGACGATATATATAATAGATAGAAATACTTAAATACATAGAAAACATCCATGACTCAGAAACAAATATTCATGCTCATCACACAAATTTTTGCCCTTACCGGGATTCGAACCCAGGACCTCTTGCTTCGTAGGCAGGGTCACTACCAACTAGGCTAAAGCGGTCGTCAAATGATGATGATGATAATGATAATGATGATGGTACTTTGGGGCGGATAAGTAGCTACCTGCGACCACCTTTGCTAACACAACGGCGCATTGTCATCTGACCTTTGTCCAGTTGTTGATATAGCTGCTGGGTGGGTGGCTTAGGAACGCGTGGAGGTATCAAGCTAAAATTTATACCAAGCAAATACTCAGGTTTACTGTCCCTTGGAGCTGTGAAAAAAATCAAACTTCTAAGCCAACGCAATCAAAAGATACAGCCGTTTATGCCGCACATTTCCGCAAATTTTCGAAACTCGCAAGGGAATCAAAACCTACAGGGTACTTCCCGTGAACTCAGAATCTTGAAATTTGGTACTAAGCAACGTCTTATAGCACAGATAAAGGAAAAATTGCGAAAACCGTAAATTTTTGTACGGAACCCTCTGTGCGCGAGTCCGACTCGCACTTGGCCGGTATTTTCTTTTCATTTAGTTTTATCTTTTATATTACAAGGTCACAAATAATATTTTTTACCTTGACGCAGTGATCGACTTCTGCCTGATGAAGGTCTTAATAGCAGACACAAGCACAAACTTCACGACCCTAAGCCTGACGTGGGCGTCCAAGAGCAACTGCGAGCAGCGCGCCGGCCGCGCGGGCCGCGTGCGGGACGGCCGCGTCTACCGCCTCGTGCCCGCTAAGTTCTACGTGAGTACATGTTGCCTGATCTAGTAGCGTACTCGAGGACCTGTGCCAGACTCTGGAGCCTGACGTAGGCTCTAAGTGGCTGTATTTCTTCATGGGGGTCGTTTTCCGTTTTTTCAGGAGTGCAGATTTCAATTAAACTGGCAGCCTCTTATACAACCCATACTCATGCTTAGATAGATGCCTATAAAATGAACCAATGTTATAAAACCAAGCCACAATGACGTGGTTTCCATATCCCTATCTATTTTTATCATGTATCGCCGTGTTCTTCGTGCAGTCCAACAGGCATAACCATCTGGTCGGAAGTTTTACGCATACGTCAAATCGAGTTTTTGTCTCTTTTTAGATAGATTCACTATGGAATTGTAGATGCTATTTTAAGGTAGTAAGTAACCTGATGCTATCGTGGCTCCATTGTGTTGATCGGTGTGTCACAGGACAAGTTCCAACAAGATGCCCTGCCGGAGATCGTCCGCTGCCCGCTGGAGCGGCTCGTGCTGCTCGCCAAGATGCTCGACATGGGCCCGCCCAGCGACGTGCTCGCGCTCGCCATGGACCCGCCCGAGATGTGCAACATACAGCGCACCATACTCGTGCTCAAGGAGGTAGGCAGACTGACATCACTCGGTTGCAAGTGGGTCAATCAACTATATTTTGTTTTTTTTTCCTTTCCATTATCCAGAAGACAACATGACAGTGTAAAAAAATATTACATCTTGGGCTTCTTATTTGCTTAGAAGATAGATAGTATTATTAGATAATCCATAAAATAACGGTTTTAAACGTCAACTAACGGTACATTTGGTGGATATAAACCTCTACAATGGACCCGATTCTACAGTTCCCAATTGTGTCGATAAAACACTTTGCTATTCTATCAGCAGCTGTCGTAATCAAATGACAGCGCTAATTTGAATCTGACGTTTCTTATTTTAGGCGGTCTATTCAACTTAGCTTAGATGCCTAAATGCTATTCTAAATATGTCGTTTTTAATCTGCCGCCTAAATTATGTTTAAAAATTTGACAATTTAGCCCCCGGGTCTGTCTCGGACTGACGGAAAAAGACCAGACGGGTTGACGTTGGTTCCCTGGCAGAGAGGGCGGTGCCTCCTATGGGATGCAACTTGTGTTAGCACTTTTGCAGCGTCCCATCTAAAGCACACAATTAAGTCAGCTGGTTCGGCGGCCGAAAATGCCGCCAAGCTCAAACACGCAAAGTACTCTGCCTTGGAACCGACTTATGATTTCGTTCCGGTTGCTGTGGAGACAGCTGGGCCCTGGGGCAGTGAGGCTCTCGGGCTGTGCAAGGAGTTAGGCAGACGATTAAGGGACAGGGGCCTTGACCCCCGCTCTGGGTCATGGCTCGTCCAACAGGTCTCCATTGCTGTTCAGCGAGGCAATGCCGCTAGCATTTTGGGGACCTTTGGTTCGGGCTTGACGCAGAGCGGGATGTACTCGTAGTATTACTTTTATTTATTTTTACGTATTTTAATTTTATCATTCTTTACACCATTGTATTCCGACTTGATTTGTAATTCATATTATGATAATGTCCATATTGTTATTTTAAACTAATTAAAGATACTTTTCTGAACATTTAGTTTTAAGCTATTAAAGCCATGTGCACGTACAATCTGGTCCAATCACAGTTTAAAAAAAGTGACCCACAGGCAGACCCAACTAGGAACAGCAAAGAGTTGGATTCACCCAAATAATGGTCATGGTTTCAACTAGACTTATGCTTTGCCGTCCGCTGCCCGCTGGGGCGACTGGTGGTTGCCAGGTAACAGGACATAGGGTCGAGATGTAACAACATCAGGTTGGAGGAAGGTAGCACGGTTCCAGGATTGTCATCATCATAAACTTAAGAGCCGGGCTCTTGTCGGTGGAGTAATCGCCACTTATTATTCCATAATAGGGAATATTAATGTGGTGGCTTCCCCACATGCCTCATCGCAGTGTAGCGGCCGGATATATACGCCCACTTCTAGGTGGTCAAAAGTCCTACCGGAACCCACTTCCTCGGCCTTCTGCCCATACTGATGCAGCTGCTGCTCATCAGGAGAATGCTTATTTGATGGCGGCGTTTACTCGCCATGTCGCAAGGTTGGCATAAGGCCTATGTAGCTTTTATTGAGAAGTCCGTCCCACCGTCCAACCCACTACCCCCTTTTAACCCAGTCGCTGCTTGATTGGGCACTGCTTATTCGTTATATTCGCAGCTAATACCACCATATGTGATGGCCGTACATGATCCGTCATCTGTGACCCCGTTGGTAGCCTGTAGCTCAGCCCGAACAAGGATTGTATGTAACCTATTTGGGGCACTTACATATAATGGGGCTCAGGGCTAGTAGACTATTCTATTAAACTGATAGGAGCATCCCCTAGGGAGATCACATTACACTGCTACACTACAAGTGCCGTGCCAAATAAAGCACGGTTTCACTCTTTGATCTATGATGTGTAAAGTTTATCCTTCTTAGATCGGAGCCCTAAAGAAGACAGTGGACGGCGAGTGGACTCCGTCAGACGGCGAGCTGACATACATGGGACGCATCATGGCGCGCCTGCCGCTCGACGTCAAGGTTTCCAAGATCATCATACTGGGACACATCTTCGGCTGCTTGGACGAGAGCATCATAATGGGTAAACATCATTTTTAACCTGATTTAGTCGTTTCGAAGAAGCTACTTTTTGTTTGAAAATGCGTACAGTGGTGAGGTAGGGCACAGCGAAATGTCATCCTGCTCAAATCTGGAGCAGCCCAACTGGGGAAGTAACTCCGCTTTGCAGAAGACCACAGCCATAATAACACTACTACTTGCTCTGTAGTAGTGTGTGTTCCTGGAGGTGAGCAAGGTCGCCAGAGCTCCCGAGGATGCGTTGTGTTCCTTTAATTTATTCCTTTCCGTTCCCTAATTTGTTCCTTCGGCTGTCAACACGGCGAAAGCTCAAACATATCAAGGGTCGGCAACGTCTATAGGCTGCGATGTCCGCTTACCATTAGACGGGCCGTACGCTTGTTTGCCACCTGTAATCTTCTTCTGTCATCTCATGTCGTATCCAATCTGTATTTGCAATCGATTGGCCTCATCCACAAAAAACTTAATTACTAATTTAATTGAGAGCAGTGCCAATTTAAAAATCGCGCTATTCTGTGTAATAAGCTGTCAGTTATAAATACCTGTTACGCTGCTATGCAGTTCTTGAAACAGTATGCGTCTTTTTAAATTTATCGCATTTTTAGTGACACAACTCGCTGTTGAGACTCTAGTTGTCATAGTTAAGTTATGAGTAATGCTTGAAGATATTAAAAGAGAGTACATTTTAGCCGCCGCGTTATCGGTGAAGAACGTATGCAGCAGCCCGTTCCGCGAGCGTCTGAACGCCTACAACGCCAAGCTGACCTGGGCCGACGGCTCCACGAGCGACTGCGTTGCTTTCCTCAACATCTACAAGGTTCGTACCCGTTTACTTTAAGGCCCTTCGCTCACGGAGCTACCCAAAAAGGACTAGTTACAAACGTAAATTACTAACGAGTTGCTTGAGCGTCACCGCCCATACATTCTCATTGAGGTTCGCACACGACGCGACTAGTCACAAACCCACAGAACAGAAAAAAACAGTAGAACTGCTTAGTGGGCGTGGCGCGTGTGCCACTGATGCGCGGAGCTCTGCGCATGCCGCTTAGTTCGCCGCTTACACTTATGCGTGACAGTTGTGCAGACAATTTTCAAACAGTACGATAAAAACACACAAATTATGCCTTATTGCGCTGTTTTGGAGTGTAAAAACGATAACCGCTTCAAAAATATCACCCACGGTGGCATTTCGTAGCATCGTTAAGGAGTATTTAATTTAAATTTAATAAAAATTTTAGTTATTCCATTCCGCACGCCATACTTAAGCTAGGTGCAAAATCAATATGTACTTTATATGATTACAATAAGGTCGATTTCTATCGGCTTCAAATAATGACATAGTTCTAGAACATTCGCTACTCACTCGTCCGTTGAACTCGCAAAATTAGTGCGTGGGTGTTGTCGTTAAAGTTATCGATAAACTTATCGATAGTCGTACTCTATCGTGATTGAGTTGAAATGTGATTTTGTTTATTAAGTGCCTGAGAAAACAATCAAAATTATATATTATAAATGTTTTATTTCATTCCCATATATATATTCTCTAACTTCTTGTATTTTCGCATAAAATTGAATTACTTTGATTTTAAAGTGTTAACTTCTTACTTTGGTAGTAGCCGTATCATCACTCAATTTGTCCATATAAACTTGTGTTATCTGGAACTTAGTACTAAATTATAAAACTAAATGACGCTGGCGGATTTATTGGATGTATGTTCATCTATTTTTACGGATTTCGTGAACAGATTTTGAAAGCCGTGATTATGCGCTATCTAAATGTGCGAATACATCATTTGCTTATATTAAGACAAAGATTCAAAGATTCAAAGAAGATTCAAAGATTTATATATAGACAAAAAATATCAAAAAGACAACTGCTTAACAAATACATTTTATTTCAGGGTCAATAATGTTAATTTAGTCCAGGCAATGAACTGACAACTTGTATGGAAAAAATTACAATTATGGAAATAATTTATAATAGCTTATTTTTTCTGTGTAACGGATATATTATCAATTAAATAGTCACCCAGCGACAGAATCCAGCAAAATTTCAGGCATCAAAAAAATTATAATTAACTAGCTTTTGAAAAGTCAGAAAGAATATTAATTAATATTTTTGTCTTTATTTTGGTTCATTTACATTTTCTTTGTAATATTCAAGATAAATCATGCAAAAAAAGAAAACGCATGCTTCATTTGATTCTAATTAATTACTTCCAGGTGGAAAGTTTGCCGGATTCTTGAATAAAGCATCTTAGAATAAGATTGTAAAATGAAATCAACAGAAAAAACCCTATTGTAAATTAGTGTTTTTAAAAACTAGTGGCGTGCCTAGGGTTTTGGAATAGGGCAAGCTGAGAAATCTGTTTTGTAGTTATTACGGTTATTGTGGATAAATCCATCTTCTTGCCTCATTATTGATCAATCTTCAGTTGCATATGCATTATGCACTTGCTAGCGAGGACGAGCTCACCAAAGCACACTGAAGGCATGCTATTACTAGATATAATTTTACAGACATATCTAAAATCCAATGAGTTTTGTACACCGGTCTATTAAACTGTCTTTTATGCGATTTACTACTCTGAGAAATACATAAATCAGGCGTAGGTTTTGGCGAAGAAATTAGTGGTTTTTTCTGAGCAAAGTTTAAAGTTTACCTTTCCCTCGCCAAGCAAAACTAGCACAAACTTTAAATTATCACAATCACAAGGAATTGTCAATCCGATGAAATAGCAACACAGCAAACAAAATACTTAATGACCGCACTGACCGCTCAAACAAACAAAAAACAAAAGTAATTGCGCGCGTAAAGTAACATGATGGCGCACGCGCGAGTTTCGCATTATACTAGACTTGTGTACAACTTCATACGCATGCAGGGCTTAATATCTCGTACTATTTGCTATATTAACCTATAAACACTTATATCTCATTATTAGGCAGTCTTCATCGGTAAGAAAGAGAGATAGCTAGAATAGAAGCCCGCTTGCAAGCCGACGCGTGCGAGTGAGATGACTAGCCGTTTGCCTGTCTCAAGCGAGTTCGGCTAGTTGTCACAGCGATTGTGCTGCCGGCAGCCGCGCCGCGGTGGTGCGCGGTCGAATTTTGTACCACGATGTAGGTAATTAATTTGAAAAATGCAATGAGAGCGCAAGTGCGAATTGAAATAGTTCGTGCCCTCATTACCTTTTATTTTTGATCGATAATGAGTTTTGAAAGGCAAGCCCGGCTTTTGGGCATGTATGGCAGTACCGTCACTGTTAAAAACCGTATTTTGCCTGGAGTAATTTGTGTTATTAAAATTGGATCACGAATATCTATTCCCTTGCATATAATACATACTTAACCCTCACGCCATGTCCCCTTATCACCACACAGCCACGCCTACGCTATTATATCAAATACAAAACTACACATTTTTAATATCTTACATTTATCAATTTTAAAGCAAGTACATAATCGTCATAATAATTATAATCCTGCATATTTGGATAATTAGTTAACTTTTATCTATATAATTTTATGGACTCACTGAGCACATCTCTAGTGCAAGAATGAAAATCAATGCGCATCTAGCGTCGAGCGGCCGAACTAAATTGTGTCATAAATCGGCTACTCGACGCCAGGTGGCTGCGCTTTCTATGCAATTTTAAATATTATATCCAAACGTAGTAAGTATCAAAACGTGCAATAAAATGTGGACCATGTCTATCAGACATAAGGTTTAATATATGTTTAACTACGTGTGGTTTTTATTATATTTTTATAAAACGCATCGGCCAATCGTGTTCAAGATTCCTTTGTAGTGAACTATTTGTAAGTGTGCGTACTGGCGACACCGGTTCTGATAGAAATCGACGCGTATGGCACTTCCACTAGTTTTTTATATTCCGTGCACAAACCGGTTAGTAACGCGTCAGCAACTGATCGTGCATGACGCGTCGTGTCGGTCTCCGCGCTACTGGTTACCAGACTTCAAACAAACTCAAACCGTCTTTCTTTCAACGCCTGTATTAAATGAACCGCAAGCCATGAATCAGCACCGGTTCTAATTAATACGAATAATGAATGTGCAGAATAAAATACTAATTTGTGTTTAAAGGATTGTTTAATTACCATATTAATTATTTACGAATAATAAATAAAAACCTTACCTTAACGTTATTAAAATCCTTTCTTCTGCGCCCACGCACTCCCGCATGATAGTATTGTTTTTATTTATAGCAGGAGTTATTAATTGTACTAAATTTAAATAGCTATCTTTGGACATTCTATAGAATCCCACAAATTTATTATCTGTTTCACGCATCTCTCGTGCTGCAACTGATAATCTGCAGTTTATATTATTTCGAATATACGGGTGAATCCAAAACCTTCGAAGATTCCTTCGGCGTCTATTAAGATAATAGTATAATACAATGTCGTCATAATCCTCGCTCGATCCACTCCACATTTTGCTTTTTTTCTAATATTTCCCCTTGTCAACCGTGTGCTTTTGTGAGCAGAAATAAACAGAACTGACTGAAACCTTGGAACTTGAGTAGCGTCGTGTGCGAGGTACGGTTTCTAAATGGTTTGTAATTGTAATTACTAATTAGTTCCGTCATTTTTGAGTAGCTCCGTGAGCGAAGGGCCTAATACTACCTGCCCAGCCCCGCTCCACCCGGATTACCCGTTTTCCCGTAGTAATGAAGCATTTTCCCGCGGTAAAAAGTAGCCTATGTTCATCAGGGATAATGTCGCGAAGCCGGGCCGAGCTGCTAGTATAGTACATTACGTAACTAGGGCGGTCAATTCGTGAATGCCCCAGATCGCAGGTGTTTGTGATAGATAAATAGATAGATATAGTTTGTGATAGATATAGACAGATAAATATGCGCGGGGCTTTACGAATTACCGCCCGTGTTCAGTACAAATTTTTACGTTTTCACCTGGCAACAATGTGAGTTTTCCCGTACACTGCGCGTACGTGTAGCGTGCAGTAAAACTCGCATTATTGCCAGGTGTGACGTAAATATATATATAGCCGAAGTTTGACAACTTGGCGGACATATTCACATGTCTCATTGGGATATTTCCCTTAGCTTATCCTTTTTGCCGCCGTACATACTACCAGCCTTGCGCAACTCAGTACAAAAAAACTTTTGTATGGAGTTTGCTGGATAAATAATGGCGGAGCTGTCATTTGCGTGTCGTTTCCGTTACAAGTACTCTGTGGTTTATACCGCCATATTGCTTCCTGTGTAAATTGTGTCTGTCATTGCGCAACGGATTCAATTTTTGGCTATTTTAATGTTATTTTGTGTGATATGTGCTACAAATAGTGTTCGTGTTGTTTGTTAAAATATCAACAAAAAAAATGCCACCGAAAAGACGGTTTGTAAGATGTAAAGTGTGTGGACTTAAAGCAAGCCGCGAAAAAAGCACTATGCCAGGCCATTTATGGCGAAATTTCCATTGGACGAAGACCGGTAAGTAGAAAACTAGTCATTTATTTAGTTTAATATCATTACAATTGGCTACAAACAAAATTATGATGGTTTATTAAAAAAAATATTGAGTACTAGTGATGTACTATATCTATCGATAAATGGAGGTTTCCCTGAAGTAGTTAATAATTTTCTTATATATCCAATAATTGTGAGACTCAAAAATATCACCTAATATTTGCAGTATAATAATCCTTTTATTTATCTACTTATAAGGACTCTTGACCGTGATTCATTTCACCATTGATTTGTTATTTTTACTTACTTAATGATTAATGAAATATAACTATTTTTTAGATGCAGGCAGTGGGTCAAGGCTGTGGGGAACAAAGACCTGATATATGTTCCTATTGAAAGATTGCACGTTTTAAAATATGTATGTGGGAATCATTTCCAGAGCTTTCAATAAAAAAAGATCCGGTTGAAGAAATCTGCCACAAAATAAAAAAAAACACAATTACAAGGGTTTGGAAAAAAGTAAAAGTGTTTTATTTAAGTTCGGGTTCATATTTAAGGCCAACGTAGTATTTATTTAATTGGTTTAGCATTTACTGAACAAGATTTCGTTGGACTCGTAAATATGGACTCTATTTAAACCTAATGTGAAAGTACCTATTTAAGAAATAATAGGTACAAGTAACATGAACTGCGATTATTAAAATACGCCCGCAATTTTATCGATAAAAGCGGGTTTGTCGATATCGATAAAAGTGGGTTTATCGATATTGATAAAACTACTTTCATAGATGCGCCACTATTGTGTATTAATTGTTGGGTTGGCACTCTTGAAATGTCAGTTTGACGTCTGTCAAAGAAAAGACGCTTCGCTTGGTCATGTTGGTATTGATTTGCCATGCAAACTGCATTCAATTTTCGAATACACTCCTAGTATGAGAGTCCCGTCTCTTAAAACGTAGTGATTATATTCTCTTTGCATACTACTACTACTCCGGTGGCTCAGCGATCCGAAGTGGTTCTTGGCCTCCGATATGAATTGGCGCCAGCGCACCCTATTCTGACCGATCTCCTCCCAGTTTTCTGCGTGCAGGCTGTGGCGTAACGGCCCAAAGTGGATGTTGGCCTCCGACACTAAAGACCGCCGGGCATCCCAGTCCAATGCCGTTTCTGGTAAATCGAAGGCCCGGATTTCGTTCAGACCCCGTATCATGGTCGGCCTTATCACACTATAATTGACATGATAGAGCGTCCCTCACTGACTGACACCGTTCAATAGAACGAGACGACGCTCCTAGCCTGTCATTTAAGGCCGACCATGATACGGGGTCAGGTGTTTTTGGACTTCGTCGCCCCCACAGGTACCTAGGATGCCCAAAAGGTCTCCGACCAGTTGGACGTCCCGAGTACGCTCTCCGGACTGCACGATTGTCACCCATGCGGACTACGTGCCCGACTCATGTCTTGACGATTTCGTTTCTACTATGATATTCTTCTGTAACACTAGTTATCAACTTCTGGATTCCTAAGTATAAAAAAAAAAAAAAACTTTATTTCAGAACTTTTTAAAATTCCATACAAAAACATAAACAAAGCAACTCAACTTAAACCCTATTGTATTGTCCAAGCGCTATCCTCTTCCCGTGTGGTTTCCAGAATTTTGCGGTAGATTTTCCGTTCCGCCATTAGAATGCATGCTCTTCTTTTTGTGTTAATGTCCATGCTTCGCATCCTGAAGTATGTGATGGTTGTCGCGGAGGGCTAGCCATACATATCCTTCTAGAGCGAAGGTTTCCAGACTAACTTAGGGGTGGAAGGGGGTGTCCACTAGGTGAGATAGAAACACAGATTGACTGGGTTATAAAGATGGGTCTTTTAAGCCCTTTCTTATTTATTTATTTATTTATTCACAATAATACAATGCAAGCTTACAGTATGGGCACCAAATCGCTTACACGCTAAAATAACAAAAAAGATAAACATTCACAGGTAAAAAAGGTCACAAATCGTACTTATGATGTCATTCCATTAATAAAATGCCAATTCAAAAATATCCTAGCAATATTGCACAAGTATGTCAAACGATCAGCGAACATGTCAGCGTCTTCGTGCTGAGTGAGCATTAGATGCAACCATGTCATTTTTTGATAAATGAATCCTTAACTAACACTGGCTCTAAATCGGTGTACTGTGCACCGGCAAGATAAGAGTCCCGTAGGACGCTCCGGTAACGTGTGTTGCGACGGGAAGGCGACTCGCGGGTCGGACTTGAGGATCGTCGACCGCACGCACTCGGTATGCCCAGGCCGCGCCTGCCGAGAACCTAAGTACCTAGGCGCGCACGCGGTAAGCCCAAGCCGCGCTCTAGGTGCAGTCAACCTTAGCGACCGTCTCTGCGCGCGCTGCCTTCGCTACCGTCGGTCGCCTCTCGCCCGCGCGCGCGGCGCGGTGTAGCCGGACCGGACCTCCGACTTGGATTTTGCGGGCGGCGGCGACGGTGCAGCCGGACGGTATGTTGCGGTGCTGCGGCCTGTGTTGCGGGGTTGAACCGTCGCAAGTGTAAATGTGACGAAATGTTTGTTTGCAGGTGTGGAACAACCTCCGGCAGCAGCAGTTCTTCAAGCAGCAGGGCAACAGCGAGGCCGTCTGGGCGCGGCGCTTCTACGTGCAGCTGCGCGCGCTACGAGAGCTGGACGACATGGTGCGCGAGCTGAGGCGCCGCCTCTCGCGCGAGGGCATCGAGCAGGCCAAGGGATCGCCTTGGAGCCGCAACCAGCTCTCCTTCGTCTACAAGGTACTCACAACTATTGCCAGATAATTTACTTTAAAAACAAAGTTTTAACCGACTTCAATTTAGTACTCCGCCAAGCCACGAGAACATTTCCTATTTTTTTACAATTTACCACATGAACTGATTTCCGATAGCAAATGCGTTGATTACTATAGAAAAAAACCGAATCGCTGTATGTGGGCCGATAATATTTGAGGACTTCCATCGATTCCCCAAGATCATCAGCAATGGCACTTCATTAGTTCCTATTTCAACGGAATCTTATCAGAACCTGTGACGTAGGTACAGTCAGCGTCATATAGTTAGTTGCAGCCAAGGTAGCCACATATTTCGGTACACGCCTTTATCACTGTAAGAATAAGGGTGTGTTACGAAATATTTGGATACTCTGGCCGCTACTAACTATATGACGCTGACTGTACTTTTGCAGTTTTAAGTACATAATTGTGGAATTCGATAAGTTATCTGTGGTCTTCATCATCAATTCCTCGCCACCAAATTTATGATTCCGGATGTAAATACACGAGTTATAACAGAAAATACCAAAATCACTACACGCGTGCCTAATAAAATTGAGGAGTTCCCTCAATTCCTCATGGATCCCATCATCCAACTGAATTTTTGAAAAAATGGGACCCACCTGGAAGCATATACTTACAAACAAAAAAAAAAATTCCGAATCGGTTCATCAATGACGGAGTTCTGAGGTAACAAACATTGAAAAAAAAAAAAAAATACAACCGAATTGAGAACCTCCTCCTTTTTTTTGAAGTCGGTTAATAAACAATTAATAGGGGTGTGGACTCGAAAATGATTATTACTCCAAAAGAAAGAAGGCAAGAAATTATGAAGCGGGCTTGGGAGTAGGCATAAAGGGGAGGGCAAATGCACAAAAGTTCCCACCCCTGGGTCGAAGTGTATCCGAAAGGGCCCTAATCTAGATAAGATAAGACTCTTACTATGAAGCTTGAAAAATGGAGTAGCCCGAGCTTTAATTAACATGATGTGCATGATTTTTGCTGTTTTAGTTTAATCAAATTGTTCTGTTAAATGATCATAGTGTGTGCAAACCTGTTGAATAATAGTACATTACTGCAGAGGCCGTGAAGTAAGGGATTGCTGGACGAGCTTGGGGTAGACGGCCGAGTCGCAGACGAGGCCGGATGCAACGAGTCCAGCAATCCCTGTTCCGGTCGAAGAATGTATAGTGCTTTTCTCAAACGATGTGAGGAAATATTAAAATTAAAATAAATACAAGGTAGTCAACTAATTAATAGTTTGTTGAAATTACAATCGGCACTATAGTTCAGAAAAAAATTGTGCAATTTGCCGCCTTTTTTATTTTTTTAACATGCCATGTCAACAAGTCGTTCGAGCACCATGTTTAACCGCACATATGTATAGTACCATAGATTTTTTTTTTTTTAATTCGCAAGTATGCTTACAGAGTCTAGTGTTGGTTGGCAGTATATAATTTTTCCTTTGTCAGTCTAATATTTGTAAGCAAATTTAAAAAGTTAGAGTAGGGGACAATAATGTTTTTAGTTAGGGTTTTCATACGTTACTTCTTGGCGTAAGGCCAAGAAGTAATGTAGGGAGCCATAAACAAGAAACTTCTTGTCTTTATTTCGTGATATTAACGCATACATTTCAGAGCATGTTTGAAAATGTCTATTATTATTATTATTATGTACGTTAGTTTGTTAACACTTTCGCAATCGGACTAAAAATGCAACAATTCACCAGAAAGTGTAAGTCACCAGACAGTGCAATATTATGGTAACATAAAGCCGTTCTGGTGATGAGAGCCGTTATGAAGATAGATGGGGCCATAGCGACACGTCGTATGGTTGCCTGTAGTGTGGACCCGGTAACTTCTCGGACCACATGCCCATCTCCGGGTGCACGACCTCCTTCCACCAACTTCAAAAGCATACGGAGTTGAATAAGCATGTGTTTGTCGCAGGTGATCCTGGCGGGCGCGTTCTACCCGCAGTACTTCGTGCAGGGCTCGCAGAACGAGGCGCGCGAGCGCGACGCGCTCCGCGAACTCGGCGGACACGACCCTAGGACTACCGTCAGTACACTATACTATACTTATACACTTTAGTCTGCGATAACCTGAATCTATTAAACTAATACAGAACATAAAAATCAAAGTAGATCTATACAACAGGCGGTCATATCGCCAAACACACACTCTTAATAACATCCACCAATTACATGTCCCGCAAAATGTTACATACTACCTTATTTTTTACTATCTTCAGCCCGCGACTCCGTCCGCGTGGAACTCGTTTATATCGCAGCTCCATACAAACTTTTACCCCCCATTACACCCCCTTAAGGGATGATTTCGGGGATAAAAACTATCCTATGTCACTTTCTATCCCTTCAAATATCTCCACTTAAAAAATCACGTCAATTCGTCACTCCGTTTTGCCGTGAAAGACGGACAAACAAACACACACATACACTTTCCCATTTATAATATTAGTATGGATTCGCATTTTGCGTTTATTATGGTGAGAACACTGCAGAAGACTGCATCTTCTGCAATGTTCCCCACTTGGGCTGTTCCAAATATGAGCAAGATGACATTCCGCGCACTCGAGAGTTACTCGATGAATCATCTCAGCTCTGTTTCTTGAACAAAACTTGCAGCATAACTCTATTTTTGGGGCATGTCAAGCTCAGTTTATGACTCTACCAATAATTGTATTGTGTAGGTGTACTTGAAGAGCTTCCCGGATCATCAGCCCGGGAACGTGTACGCAGCCGCCATCAGGCACAAGGTGCAGGAGCTCATCAAGGAGGAACCGAGGGTCGCCTTCGACAATAACAGCAGGTGACGTTTTATTTATATAATCCTTTTGGAATTCATTCAGGCAACAATGCCTATACATATATTTGTATACCTTATATCGTATCTTACGCAGGGCTTGGAACCGGTTCCGAAAATACCGGTAACTTACCGGTATTTAAAGGTTTTCTTCGTTTAGGTTCCAGAGAACCGGTAAAGGAAAAATACAGGTATTAGCACCGAAAAATACCGGTTCTTTATAAAGGTTCCTACTCGTGTATGCGACGTTGCCGTTTCGTGCGAGTGCGCGGTGCGGCGTACGGGTCTACGGCGGCGTTGCCAGCCGAGCCGGCGGCGCGCGAGAAGTGATTTATCTAGTTCCGTGATTATTACTAAACTCATGTCCGACTCGCGCGCATGCGATGCGAATTAAGATGGGACGAAAAAAGTAGGTAAATCACGTTCACGAGTATTTTGAGTTACAGTGAGGGTGTTTAGCGACATAAATGGCCAAACCTTACTTTTTTTGATACAAGTATGAAACTTGGCACAGTTGTTCCTTGTCCTCGATTAAGATCGGTAGCCCTCGGAAGCCCCCCCTCTGGTACCGAGGAACGGGGGCTAAAATACCGCTCCGCCCGGCTTCATTCTAAAAATTATAACTGTCCATGGTTAGCTAATAGATCAAATTTGGTATCCATTTCGGATAAATTAATAACGTAGAATTTATTTCTGGTATACAAAATAATAATATGTCAAGCAATTCAAGAAAACAAAAATTTTACAATTTACATTTTTCGTTTTGAGCCGTCGTAAATATTGAACGGCCAGCTATTTCTGTATACAAAAAATATTCAAATAATTTTATTTAATAATGATTTGAAAAAATAAAACTTGTAACTACCTTTGCTAACAAATAAAATTTAAACGTAGCGCGCGGTAGAATATACCGCCCTGGGTTCTAATTCTAACCGTCCATGTTTAGGTAATGGGTCAAATTTGGTATCAATTTCGGATAAAAAAATAACGTAGAATTAATTTCTAGAATGTAATTGGTCAAGACGCTAAAAAAATCGAATTATACAATTTTTGTTTTTATGCGTCGTAAATATTGAACGACCAGCAATTACTGTACATATTTTTTTAATAAAACCAATTCAATAAAATTTTGGAAAAATATAAATTTGCTAATAATAAATAGTGTAAAATCTTTTTTAAAGTCGCGCGCCGATACTCAATTTTTACCGCCAACAACCGAAGAAGTGCACATTATGGAGACCGAGTGTCTGTGTTATATTCATTCTTGTGATCATAAAAATGAAGACAAGTTTAAAAATTAAATATTTTTATATACTTTTAATTTGCACAGTAGGTAGTGGCGTTCTCTTAGAGATCGGACCTTAGTATGATTGGTCCTTACGTCGCGGAGCCTCGCGTGTATATTAGGTAAGAGCGTCACTGTTGTCGCCAATCAATCTAAGCTAAGATCCCTTTCTCAAAGCGAAAAGGCACAATATAACGTATAATTTGACTACAAGTCTCGAGAGTCAACGCAGTTTCCTCCACTGAGACATAACTGGGTGCATTTCAAATCTAGTAAACATATGTTGTAGAAAAAAACGATTTTTGTTATTCCTTTATACATATTTTTTTTTATTCAAGAAATTAATTTAACGTTATTTATTTATCCGAAATTGATAGCAAACACCACCTATGGACGATTAGAATTTTTAGAATCAAGTCGGGTGGAGCGGTATTTTCTACGGCGCGCTACATGATTTTTTTTCACACTATTTATTGTTTGCAAAGGTAGGTAAAAGTTATATTTTGTCAAATCTTTATTGAATTGGCATTATTTTATGCAGAAATAGCTGGCCGTTCAATATTTACGGCTCAAATAAAAAAAATCGTGTTATATAATTATTCTTTTTTTTGTATTTTTTTAGTGTCTTGTCAATTTTTTATTTACCAGACATTAATTCTACATTATTGATTTATCCGAAATTGATACCAAATTTAAACCTTTTACCTAACCATGGACAGTTAGAATTTTTAGAATGAAGTCGGGCGGAGCGGTTTTTTCTGCCGCACGCTACTTAAATTCTTTTCACACTAATAAGTGTTCACACTGGTATTTAGAAGTTTTGTTTTTTCAAATCTATATTCAATTGTAAATATTTTAATATTTTACAGTACATATGGCGCTACTTTCCCGCACTAGTGCGGCAAAGAGCACTTTTCGTGCATATGTCGAAACTTTAAAGAGCCATATGTACAGTAAAACGTTGTACGATACACGTGCGAATAGGTAATTCGCAACTCGTGGCGGTTTAAAACACTCCCTTCTGTCGTGTTTTAATTTATCACCACTCGTTCGAATTTCCTATTTTCGGCACTTGTATCGTAAATAACTATTTTGTATACAGAAATAGCTGGCCGTTCAATATTTACGACGGCTGAAAATTAAAAAATGGAGTTGTAAAATAGATTAGGTGTTATGTATTTTTTATAAATAACTTGATACATTTCTTTTTTTATACCAGAAATGAATTCCACGTTATTGATTTATCCGAAATTGATACCAAATTTGATATATCTTTGTATAATATATCAAATTTGGTATCAATTATCCGAAATTTGAATTGAATTCGAATTTATCTGAAGTTGATACCAAATTTGATATATCGTTGTATAATATATCAAATTTGGTATCAATTTCGGATAAATCAATAACGTGGAATTCATTACTGGTATAATTTTTTTTTTATGAAAAATTTATAAAAAAATACATAATACCTAATCTATTTTACAACTCCATTTTTTATTTTGCTAGCCATGGCAAGTAAAAAATTTTAGAATGAAGCCGGGCGGAGCGGTATTTTAACCTCCCCTCCTCGGTGCCAGAGGGGGGCGCCCCAGGACTTCCTTCATCAGCTTATTTTGACACAAGGAACAACTGTGCAAAGTTTCATACTTTAATCAAAAAGAGTAAGGTTTTTCACTAAATGCCCGCACTATTAAGTTTAAGTGAAACATCGTCAGTGTCTGGTTTGTGATAAAGTTATAAAGGTGAGTTCTTGTTATGTATTTATTTATAAGTTTCTCTAAGCTGATGCAGGATTATATCTGCAAAATTAATACACACACGTCAAGCTAGTCAATAGCGGAAAGCTATCACTATCATACACTGGCTTCACTGCTAATTCTTACACCTTACACCACATTTACGACTTACCACAAATCAGATCGTCTCAATTACCGACCCCCGACAAGAATCCTCCATGCATCCAGAAGCGTCTAAGAGAAGAATATAATTCATCCATCCAACGCTTGCTTGCGCGCACCACCGCAACTCGCGATATGAGTAGATAACTTGTTGTGTTCTCTTTCTCTCTCATTCGATCCACTCGCACTTTCGAGTACCGGTATTTTCACTACTAAATACCGGTAATTTTAATCAATTTACCGGTACTCAGGGTACCGGTATCATGTAGAATACCGGTTCCAGCAGTACCGGTACTTTTGTTTGGTGCCGGTACCTCGGTACCGGTATCATGTCCAATACCGGTTCCTGGTTGAAGGTCATGGTACCGGTTCCCGAAAATACCTGTATTTCAAGCCCTGATCTTACGTATGTTGAGCGCCCGTCCTATAATGAATTCCTGGCAAACACCGAATTGTAAAATTATTTCTTACTTGTACATTGTATTATAAATCATAAATCATAAATCTTTATTGTTGGTTATAAGTAAGTAATACAGGTGTTCAGGAAAAGTTGATCATTATAACCTGCCGATTAGGCGTACAATAGAAAATTAACATTACAGATTAAGTGGAATAAAAATATTTTAAAACTAACATTAAATAATAATAACATAAAGTACAATAATTCAATATTATAATAAATATAATAATGTATTCATCAAAATTTTACTGATCTGATGTATTTCAATTTTAGTTATGTATTTTTAACAATGCCATTTCAATAATGAATTCATACAACCTACAATTCTTTGCCAAGTAAAAAAAATGACGCAAAGCCGGCTCTTAAGGGGCTGTATTGAAAAATATCGAGTTGTTTGACACGCCATTCTGACCATTCTAGGAGACAGATATATGATTCTTGATTATATGTTTCTTCCTCCAACTAGATCGATACGCGATTGCTTGAAATTTCCTCGATAGAAAAAATCCAAAGTTGCGTCCTAGTTTTTAGATTTTTAACCAGTGTGACTAAACAACATGAAATCAAGCAGCGAAACTTAGTTGAAATGATGATCTATTACTCGTCTTGAATCTCATTTTATAAAATATACTCCCTTCATAATAATATTTATAATAATCCCATCATTACTGATTTCGCGTTTTTGAAAGCAAACGCCCCTTTCTGAGGATGTTGTTTCCTTGTCTGTCAAACGTTAGTGGCATAAGTTTGTTTCTTACGCGCGGAGTCCATTCGGCCGTCAGCCGTGATCGAAGCAGGATCTACGTCACTTAGCGCCGCAAAATTACTTACGAATTATAATTATACACCAGTATATTTAGGCATACGGCGCCATTCAAGACGAAACGTGCCGGAGGTCTTTTTGTAATGGGCGTGAGCGCTCCTAGAATCGCACTCACACATGCGCAATAAATGCATAATGTGTACTAAGCACTTACAATTTTCGACAGCTCGGGTAGCGTTCTCGCAGTGGGTCATCATCATCTTCATCATCATCATATCAGCCGAAAGACGTCCACTGCTGGACATAGGCCTCCCGCAAAGAGTGCCAAAGTGACCGCAGTGGGTGGTCGATAATAATCTGAGTTCTACTGTATCGGGTTCAAATCTCGTGGTTGGAATGGGTTTTTTATATTTTTGAATTGAAAATTTCGAATATATTTTTTAAACGAAATATGTAAACATTGCACAGAACTTTTGTTTTCCTATGTCTTATTTATCACTTACACCTATTATGTTTATTCAAAAATATTGTAAATCTTTTTTGAAAAAAGCAAAAAGAATAAGTTTGTACTATTTTTCCTGTTGTCTACCAGTGTTTACCTTTTGTTTATTATTTTAGTAAAAATTATGCATAGGTATTGTCTTTAGTTCATTAATCGTTATTTCGTAATAAAATTAAAATATGCCCTTTTACACTTATTTATTTATTTATTGAAAAATACATTTATGTGACGTTACAGTAAATAACCAATGCGTCACGAAACCAAAACAACAAATAATACTATTTAGGCGACGAAACGGCGTGGCCCCGTTGCATCGTCGTCTCCGGTGTAGGATTCGGCAGATTGCCCCGGAACCGTCGAAACACTACACCTTTCAGCCAGAAGTCAGCACATGCGACGGTCTCCTGCAGCGGCCGCGGCACGCGCACCGCAAACGAGCTGAAGTGCACGTAGTGGCGCGAACGCAGCTGGAACACCCTCAGCGAGATGCCGGTCTTCTGACGAACGTACTCCGCCACATCATGAGCCGTGGCGGAGAATGCAGCCGCGATTCATATAACGCGATGCTTATATATATATACACCTGACATATACATGTTACTTCACATTAAAACTTATTGCTGAAAATGTTTCTATCGTGTGTTGTGATTGAAAAATACTGGCCGTTTTAATGCATAAATTTAAGTGTCAAATTTGTTCTACAAAATATCACAGCTTATATAACAGAGCAGTCAGATAAATAAGGAATATTTAAATTTACCCACAAGTTGTGATAAATTGTAGACTGTGCCTGTCTGACTGTGGGTGCCTGTCGTATCGCATAATGTTGATCGTCCTAAAATTTTTTGGCCGAGAATGTTTGGCATAATGTTGAGTGGCATACTACTTATTTAGCCTATTCATTTTTGCGCATACACATTTAAAAGTCCTAAAGTATGTTTATCCTAATATTGATTACTCAAACATCGAATTACCTAAAAAGTAATATTCCTAATTTTCATTGTCATAGTAATTATTTTGCCTATTGTTAAACGTGCTAAAATTAAACCACCTATACTATTTTTTTCCTAAATTGTATACTATTTGTAAACTCTGAGCAGACCCGACCTACATCTAGATGAATAAAATAGGTTCGTTAGTTGCCTTTTGCCCCTCAGAGCAGAAATAGGGGCCCCGCGAAGCGGGGCTCCGTCGACACGAAGGCGGGTCACAGATTATTCAAGTATTAGGCAATTCTTAGCTGAGGCAACCTTCATTTAGGTCAATTAGATAGGTTCGTTAGTTGCCTTTTGTCCCTCAGAGCAGAAATAGGGGCCCCGCGAAGCGGGGCTCCGTCGACATGAAGGCGGGTCATAAGTTCTTAAAGTACGTACCTAAATAGGAAAGATTAGGTAACCACAAATAAAACATTTATTTTTACTATTTATAAACTCTGAGCTGACCCGACCTACATCTAGATAAATAAAATAGGTTCGTTAGTTGCCTTTTACCCCTCAGAGCAGAAATAGGGGCCCCGCGGAGCGGGGCTCCGTCGACATGAGGGCTAGTGATAAGTAATTCAAGTATTAGGCAATTCTCAGCAGAGCCAACCTTCATTTAGATAAATTATATAGGTTCGTTAGTTGCCTTTTGTCCCTCAGAGCAGAAATAGGGGCCCCGCGAAGCGGGGCTCCGTCGACATGAGGGCGGGTCACATGACACGAGGGCGGGGACATGAGGGCGGGATGTTATTCAAGTAATAGGCAATTCTAATAGATATGTATGCGTAACAAAATGTATGCACAACATTTTTAGTACATTAAATATTAGTAACATCAAAGTTATGCACATCAATCATTCTAAAAAAAAACCTTCGAATCAATAAACATTCGGACAATAAATATTTAGGACAATCGATATTAGGAACAACAATTTCGGCAAATAAAAAATATGCACAACAATGTTTATGCAATTCGATATTCGGCACAAAGTTGGTATGCGACAAAATATTAGGATCAACAATTTTATGCTACCCGATATAGACCCAGACTGTGCGTGTGGATTAGTATTTTTCTTTGGATATTTCAATACACAAGAATATTTTAAACTAGTCCATATAAAAAATGGGACATGCTTTAATTTCCGAGGTTCTATGGCAACTTTTGGGCTGCCGCTGTAAACACATAGTCTTACTCCATCTCCATACTACCCTCTAGTTTTTTTTCATATGAGAAAAGGAACTGAACTGCGGCGTCGCTACGACGCTCATTTCATGCTAATAATGTCACATAACATTCAGCGAATATTTCATTATTTTGGGTCATACATTGAATTATCTGTCACAACTTACTCTACATCTGGTCAAGTAGACTAAATATATAGAAATGTGTAAAAAGCGATTTTCAAATGAACACATGACAACTCCATGACGTCGGGACCGAAATGAAAGGGACGAATGTATCTCATGGCATTACTGATCTCTTCTAGATGAGCGTCAAATTTGAATATAGATTTCTGTGTGGATATTTATGACATTTCTGTTTACATATTTTTGACCGCTGTTTTGTACAAATGTTTATGATGATAAATATCTACGTGGGTAGATATTTATGTCCTCCTTTTTGCCTACATATATTTGACTGACATTGTACATTCATTTATGGCCATGTAAATGTCCAGAACTTTTTGACTAATAAATTGATCACATATTTTTGACCGGATTACCGTACAGTTATTTCTGGCTAATCAACTGTACTGATATTTTTGACGCCTTGGGAACGTACATATATGTATGCCCTTGACTGTACTATATAAACCAGTTATCTTATCAAGATAACCATATTTTTAAACGTTTCAATTTAATTGCAACGTATGTATCTCAGTAGTCCTTACAAGCTAAATTAGAATCACTTTCTATTTTACTCGTGTTGAAGAATGCACGCCATCTATCTTATTTTTGTATAAATTCCCTGTGCATCGTGCAATCATAGTACCTCGTTCTGTACTGTAACGCTAGGTGACGCGACGTGAACGGAACGCAGGTGTTTGTGTGTGTAACATGTATAAATACGAGACTTTTAATGCGGGGTGCAGGGCGCGGGCGGGTGTTAGGGCGTGGCTTAAAATAGGTGTACCCTTGTTTTGTCGACAATCTTTTCATCGAATATTATTTCATCGACAACGATTCATCGAAACTTTAGTACTAGTAATATTATTTGGCGTTATTTTACTTCAACTACTATTCATTTAAATGTATCTTACTACGTAGAAATACTATTCAACGAATATTACTTAATCGCTCATTTGTTTCAAATTATCTTAATTGGCACAATGGTTAGAGCTCCCGTTGCTCGAAACCCTACCTCACAAGGTGGCAGAACAGAAATGCAATATAGTGATAGATACTACTTAGGAACACTGGATTTTAGTTGGTTGCCATGGCATATCCTGGAAGAACTATAATTTTTTTTCGTCGTATCGCTTTTTTGATCGAAAATTACATCATAAGGTGGCAGATCGAAACGATTACTCATCGAAAGAGAGACATTTGGAGATAAAAACCCGCATTGGTTGCCAGCCCAAATCCTGGCAGGTTTCAAGATCAGCCACGTTTTATGAGCCCCAAAAATGGGGTCTATTACCTCATCAGGTGGCAAGATGAAAATGATGCAGATCGATTGCCCTAGACGTGCCGTTCAAGAATATATAGGGTTGCCTGCCTTCAGCTTGGCAGTTTATCTGGTCAGCCACCTCAAACAATGTATGTGAAAATCTTGGAATAACGAGAAATTCGTGTATTTATGCTATGATTTAATAAAAATCAGGATATTCAATTAAAGTCAACGTACTTGCGTCTTATGGTGTTGAAATAATAGGGTAAATGTACCAGTTTTGGTCATTTCTCATTAATATTTCTTGAAATATTGAAAGAAGTGATGTTGCCTTTTACGTTCAACGTGATATAGCAATCCTCATCAGGTGGCAAGATGACACTGTTGCGAATCGATTGCTCTAGACGTGCCGTTTACGAATATACAGGGTTGCCTGCCTTCAGCTTGGGAGTTTCTTCTGGTCAGCCACCTTGAGCAATATATGTCAAAATCTTGGAATAACGAGAAATTCGTTTATGTATGCTATGATTCAGGGTATACTCGTAATTAAAAAAAAAACAGGATATTAAATTAAAGTCAACGTACTTGCGTCTTATGGTGTTGAAATAATAGGGTAAATGTACCAGTTTTGGTCATTTCTCATTAATACATACATACATACACATACATTCACGCCTTAATTTCCGAAAGGGGTAGGCAGATCACATGAAACGTATGTTCCAGCGCCACTTTTAGCATTAATGTGGGTATAAAATATCAACAAAATGTGATATTGTAGTGATAGGTTGCTAGCCCATCGCCTACAACACACTTCAGCCCTGGTCCCTTAGTCGACTTTTACGATACCCACGGGAAGAAAGGACGTGGTGAAATTCCAACCCGACACCACACGGGTCTCGACACCACACGGGTACCCGACACCACACGGGTATGAATATATCTTGAAATATGGAAATAAGTGATGTTGCCTTTTACGTTTAACGTGATAAAGCATTTTTGTGCTGCATAACAATGTTTATTTTGTAGAAATAATATGAAATAACGAATCAATTTTATTTCAATCTTAATTCAAGGTTAGTATTAAAATTTATCTCTTCACACTAGAACAGTACAACATAACATACACAAGTAAGATTTTTTGATATTTATATACATTTAGAAGAAGATGCATATAATTGCATAATCACTTGCATAGTTTTTTAGGGTACACAATCAAATTGTACAAACATAAAACAATACGAACTTATATATATATATATATTTTATTATAGGGACACTTAAAAACGTACAAAGTTATTCTTCATCAGAAGAAGAATCACAACTAATATCTGATTCATCTGATCCATTGTCATCCATACTAAGAAAGTCTCTTTCTGTCAAGGTGCGTTTAAACGGCGCGGGGTAGTCCGAGCCGTCCGTGTAGATGCGGCTCGGCTAAATCCGAACGCAAGCCTGCTGGAACGCTCGTATACACGGCGCGGCGGCACGTGGGTCACAACAGCGCAAAAAACTCAAAATGGGTGACTTTCTCCGTCGCGCGCTCTGTAGCACATACTCGCATACTCTCGATTTTTCTAAGTGTTCTAATAAGAGAGAGACGGATAGTGCGAGAAAAATCGAGTCGCTATGTCGCGGCCGTCTCATGATAGACGTGCTGTTTAGACGCCGCATATTAACACAAGCCGAGCCGAAGATGGCACGCGCGCCTTTTATCCGTGTCGAAAAACCGACAAATGATGGATCGCACGAACTTTGCCGAGCCATGCCGAGCCATGCCGAGCCATGCCGAGCGTGGCTGTTTAGACGGCGCGTGGCGCGCTGAATCACGAGCCGAGCCATTTAAATGCACCTTCACGCTGCACGGAATATTCGCTCCTTCCTTGTCTATCATACTAGTTGTCCACAATATGTGTTCGTTTACTATCGATAAGATAATTCACGGAAGATGCAATGCATTGCAAGTATGAAGTAATTTATAAATAATACCTAGCAAATTGGCAAATCATTTAAAATCCAAGGTGCAATTAACCAAACCACCCGACGAAGATGTCCTTCTTTTAGATGGTTTCTTCTTTCTCAGAAAATTGGGACCTCTACCAGATACATTCAGAGAAATAACCGAGTTCATTTTGAGAAAATTGTGTAGATCAGAAGCAAAAGTGGTCCATTTGATTTTCGACAAATACATCGAACCATCCATCAAAGAAATAGAACGAAACAAAAGAATCCATGAAAACACACCATGTCAAATATCAGGTCCAACACAAAAAAGACCAGGGAACTTCCTGAAATCTCTTAACAATGTCAGATTTAAAGAGGCTTTAATTAACTTGCTTATTAATGATTGGGAATCCGATGAACTGATACCGATTATTGGAATTAAAAAGATATATGTAAGAAAAGAAAACTTATGTTTTTCTTTCAAGAGCATACAATATAAATTGCAGAAAATAGAAGAGACGGAGTACTTCTGCACCCACGAAGAAGGCTTATCTTTCATATGTCTAAAGTTCAACCTGAATCCAAAGTTCTGGTTAATTGCTCGGACACAGACATCTTGGTAATTATACTAGGATACATTCACCAACTTACAAACTGTTCACAAATTTGGGTTTACAATACCCAACTTAAATCAGCTTATAACTGTACCGAATTAGCGCACAAGCTGGGACCTGAGATGTGCAAAGCCTTACCAGCTATATATATCAAAAATTCTTACTTGTGTATGTTATGTTGTACTGTTCTAATGTAGAGGTAACTTTGAATACTAACCTTGAATTAAGATAACTTCATGACGTTTCCCATATTTGAAATAAAATTGATTCATTATTTCATATAATTTCTACAAAATAAATATTGTTTGTAGCACAAAAATGCTATATAACGTTGAACGTAACAGGCAACATCACTTCTTTCAATATTTCAAGAAATATTAATGAGAAATGACCAAAATTGGTACATTTACCCTATTATTTCAACACCATAAGACGCAAGTACGTTGACTTTAATTTAATATCCTGATTTTTATTAAATCATAGCATAAATACACGAATTTCTCCTTATTTCAAGATTTTCACATACATTGTTTGAGGTGGCTGACCAGTACAACTGCCAAGCTGAAGGCAGGCAACCCTATATATTCGTGAACGGCACGTCTAGGGCAATCGATCTGCATCGGTGTCATCTTGCCACCTGATGAGGATTGCTATATCACTTTGAACGTAAAAGGCAACATCACTTCTTTCAATATTTCAAGTAATATTAATGAGAAATGACCAAAACTGGTACATTTACCCTATTATTTCAACACCATAAGACGCAAGTACGTTGACTTTAATTTGTTATCCTGTTTTTTTTGTAAATTATACCCTGAATCATAGCATAAATACACGAATTTCTCGTTGTTCCAAGATTTTGACATGTATTGTTTGAGGTGGCTGACCAGAAAAACTGCCAAACTGAAGGCAGGCAACCCTGTAAATTCGTGAACGGCACATCTAGGGCAATCGATTTGCATCAGTGTCATCTTGCCACCTGATGAGGATTGCTATATCACGTTGAACGTAAAAGGCAACATCACTTCTTTCAATATTTCAAGAAATATTAATGAGAAATGACCAAAACTGGTACATTTACCCTATTATTTCAACACCATAAGACGCAAGTACGTTGACTTTAATTGAATATCCTGATTTTTATTAAATATAGCATAAATACACGAATTTCTCGTTATTCCAAGATTTTCACATACATTGTTTGAGGTGGCTGACCAGAAAAACTGCCAAGCTGAAGGCAGGCAACCCTATATATTCTTGAACGGCACGTCTAGGGCAATCGATCTGCATCATTTTCATCTTGCCACCTGATGAGGTAATTGACCCCATTTTTGGGGCTCATAAAACGTGGCTGATCTTGAAACCTGCCAGGATTCGGGCTGGCAACCAATGCGGGTTTTTATCTCCAAATGTCTCTTTCGATGAGTAAACGTTTCGATCTGCCACCTTATGATGTAATTTTCGATCAAAAAAGCGATTCGACGACGAAAAAAAATTATAGTTCTTCCAGGATATGCTATGGCAACCAACTAAAATCCAGTGTTCCTAAGTAGTATCTATCACTATATTGCATTTCTGTTCTGCCACCTTGTGAGGTAGGGTTTCGTGCAACGGGAGCTCTAACCACAACTACATAACATTGCAATTCATTTCTTCGACTTATTACTTTAATACAATTTTATATGTTAAAAAAATTATGTAAGTACCTAGTTAATTGTGTGACATACAAATATGTATAATATGTATGTATGTACAATAAAACTAAGAATTATTGGTGTAAATCGTTTATGACAAAAAAATATCAGGCCGGACAAAAATGGCTTGTCATAAGCGAAATCTGTTTTAGGTCGGTTAGGTTAGGGTTCACTTGTGTCCCTCAGACCAGAAATAGACACCCCGCGCAGCGGGGTGGCGTCGACTCGCTGCACGGCTATAACAAGACGGCACGCGAGCTCTGATCATCATGACAAATGATGAAATGTATAATATGTATGTATAATAAAACTAAGAAAAATTGGTGTAAATCGTTTATTACAAAAAAACACACTCTAATGCAGGAGCAGGATTTATTTATTGATTAAAAGAATAAAAAAATATACAAAAATCAAACAGACATAAGTCTGTAGAGACAATGCAATAATATACACAAGTAATTAAATCACTTCATACGACCAAACATTCGTCCAGATAAACAATTTCATATCTGAAACTACCCACATATCTATAATCTCGCAGAGTGAGCCGACTGACGTGATTGCGTTTAGTTTCGATTACGAAATATAACCAATTGAAATAATTTTATGCGGAATAAATATTATTACAAGTAAAAAAAATTGTATAAAAAAAACTCGAAATGAAAAGCCACGACATGAATTTTATTGAAATAAGTCAACTACCAATTAAAAGACCTCGGTTCAAATTACCTAGTATCGAGTTTTCGACGGAATGACTTGTCGATGAAATGAAAATACTTGAAACGTTGTCTTTGAAATAATATTCGATGAAATGTTTGTCGGCATGGTAAACCCTTAAAATACCTAATGTTGTCGCTTGGTAGGGCCTTAGTGCATCCAGCATCCAGCCCCTTTGTAAATTTTTGAAGGCATTGCATTTTGTTCCAGGAAAGTTTTCCTGTCCTTCCCAACGAGTGAAGAGAGAGAGACCCGCGACAGAACGACAAGTGGAGTAAGTCCATATTTCAAGATAACAATACTATACTTTAATAATAAATTCTAGAAGCAATGCTAATGGTAATGATTAACATGACGGTGTTTTCTGTACTAAAAAAAACATAAAATGTTCTCTTGCGTTGCCGTATATTTTTGTTTCTTTTTTTTATCAGGACCCAACGATCCCTGGTGAAATATTGCTGGCTGTGTACAAGGCTGTGAAAGCGCGACAATTGAAGATGGACATCAGAATACCGTTGTTACCGTAAGAATCTTTATCTACGCGTCGCCAAAGCTCAAATCGGTCATGTCACACGGATCGTGCCGGCCGGCGGTCGGCCTTATCATGCGATAAGTGACAAGATAGGAGCGAGCGTCGTCTCGTTCTATCGAACGGTGTCAGCCAGTGACGGACGCTCTATCTGGTCACTTATCGTGGGATAAGGCCGACCATGATACGAGGTCAGATTTTAGTTTGGAATACGTCAATGTTTACAGTATTGTGTGTTGAAATTCACGCATTCTTAAAAGTCGAGACTACAAAATTGCAGTGATGGCAAAATGGGTTTTAATATGTGAGGTGTCGTTAGTTTCCTCTTGGTCGGGGGAGTGACGTAGTTTATAATATGTGTTAAAATGCCCCATGCCCCATGCCTCATCGATGCCCCTTCGTTAATACACATGCTTTCTTTTAGAGTACCTACCCCGGCGTCGCGAGCTTGTAGAAAAAAAACCCCTCTTTCATATCCCCCAAGTCATACTTCTTATGCAAAAAACGGTTTCATTAGAAGAGTATGCAGGCTTTATGACGAAAAATTTCCGTCGTTAAATGTTTTCTATGAGTCATTTTGTAGCTTCAAACGATTATCTTTACAATGTATTCAACAACTATAATATAAATTTATCATATCTGTAAGTTTTCTGGCAAGGTTTATACTATGCATCTCAATAACTCCAAATTTTTAATGCTCTGAATGTTTAGGTTTAAATATTCTGATCAGGGAAACTGCAAGTCCATAATTTAGTACTTTTTACTGTGTCAAATGTAACCATATGATACTGTTTCTTATTAAATAAATAAAATATATGGGGTGTTCAAATATAAACCACTGTTTTTGGATACAAACTTGGAGCCCCCTGAATGAAACGTGCGAGTATATTGTAGGTTGGAACAAGCGAACGCCCTCGCCGAGTTGATGGCGGAGAGCCGCTCCGACATGGAGCTGATGGTCCCGCGCCTGCCCAGCGTCGACCAGACCTACTTCCCGCTCAGGATATCACACGTACGACATTTATACAACAATTATTATTATTTATCGATAATTCACCATCCAAACACAGGATACTTAACTATAGACAAAGAAGAGGCTCTTTGTGGCTAGAAAAAACCTCTTTGGTCTGGGAGAACTCCAACCCCAAGCTTATCCTGCTAGAAAGCGGCGGATGTATACTCTGTCCGATATAACATTTTTAGTCAAAACAAACCATGTATATGCTTATTGTGCATGTATAAATAGCTTCCTCAAAATTTTTCATTACGTGTATATTCTGAACCATGTGATTGATTCAAGCGCGCCCAGGTTGACTTCTACAAATATTTGTCAGAACATTCGAGCCGAAAGTCATCTTAAATATCGATAAACGTTTTGTTTTACCCACAGACCACAAGCGTGGGCAAGTTCTGGGTGCAATACGACGAAGATACCGCTCAAAGCGAGCTGGCACAGATCCAAGCCTCCCTGAACCGCGGCAAGCTGCTGAGCTACACCGGCAACGTCGCGCCAGGGGACATGGTTGCGGCACCCTACACCGATTCCATGGTGTACCGCGCCAGGGTGCAGAAGGTGCTTAAGGACATGGTTGAGGTGAGCCACCATCATCAGTCATCATTTTCAGTAGGAAGCTGGCACAGAGCTTTTGGGGCACGCTGAACCGCGGCAAGCTGCTGAGCTCCACCGGCCACGTCGCGCCAGGGGACATGGTTGCCTCACCCTACACCGACTCCATGGTGTACCGCGTCAGGGTAAGATGGTGCTTAAATTAAATTAAATTAACGTTTATTTCAGGCCATTGCCCATATCGTTGTTAGTAAGTACAGACTTAAATTAACTAATGTTAGTAGTAGGTACATTCAAATTCGGTCGAGGTGAGCCACCATCATCAGTCATCATCGTCAGTACGAGCGCCAGCATAGAGCTATTGGGGCACGCTGAACCGCGGCAAGCTGTTGAGCTGGCAACTGCGCCCCGAGGGGCCAGGTTGCCGCGCCTTACTACGATTCCATGGTGTACTGCGCAGGGTGTAAAAAGTGCTTAAGGACATGGTCGAGGTGAGCCACCATCATCAGTCATCATCGTCAATAGGCGAGACGGCACAGAGTCAGAGCGCTCAACCGAGGCAAGCTGCTGAGTTGGCAACGTCGCTCGGCGATCTGTTCGCCGCCCCCATCACCGTGTACCGCGATGTACCATGCCAGGGTACAGAAACTGCTTAAGGGCGTGGTTGATATGAGCCATCATCAAACTGCTAGACATCACCAGCCATCGTCAATACGACGAGGAGAGCTGGCACAGATCAAGAGTGTGTTTGATCAGGTCAGGCTGCTGAGCTAGACACAGCGTCAAAGTTTATGTGTATAATAGTCAATTCTTTAGTCGATTACATGTATGATTCTTGGTCACCATTAGGGACAGTATCGTGTTTTGAAACGCAGCACTATAGTCCTCGCGTTTAACTCAGTCGTCGCTAGCTTGCGCGTGGACGGTATAACGGACGTGCGGCGTCCGGGCGCGCGGTTTTCGCCTTCCGTCCGTTATACCGTCCGCGCGCAAGCAGGCGAGGACTGAGTTAAACATGTATTGTGCTAAGTATTTGATTTGAATTTTTCAACATTATAGCTCTGTCTAACTGAAACTATAGAATCTTTGTGCCGAAATAAACCGCAATTGCGGGGGTCAATCTCTTTTAGTGGTAATTTAATACGAGCTGTTTCCCGTCAGATTGCCTACATCGACTACGGCACATTCGGACGCGTGAGCATCTCGAACCTGCGCGAGCTGCCCTCGGGGCTGTGCCGCGCGACGCCGCCGCTCGCCATGCCGTGCACGCTGTGCGAGCTGGCGCCGGCGCCTCTACTCGACCGCCACTCGCAGTGGACGGCGCGCGCGCACGCCATCTTCGAGCGGTTCGTCAAGCTGAACCATCTCATGGGCAAGGTCAGTAACAGCCTCGAACCTGCGCGAGCTGCCCTCGGGGCTGTGCCACGCGACGCCGCCGCTCGCCATGCCGTGCACGCTGTGCGAGCTGGCGCCGGCGCCTCTACTCGACCGCCACTCGCAGTGGACGGCGCGCGCGCACGCCATCTTCGAGCGGTTCGTCAAGCTGAACCATCTCATGGGCAAGGTCAGTAACAGCCTCGAACCTGCGCGAGCTGCCCTCGGGGCTGTGCCGCGCGACGCCGCCGCTCGCCATGCCGTGCACGCTGTGCGAGCTGGCGCCGGCGCCTCTACTCGACCGCCACTCGCAGTGGACGGCGCGCGCGCACGCCATCTTCGAGCGGTTCGTCAAGCTGAACCATCTCATGGGCAAGGTCAGTAACAGCCTCGAACCTGCGCGAGCTGCCCTCGGGGCTGTGCCGCGCGACGCCGCCGCTCGCCATGCCGTGCACGCTGTGCGAGCTGGCGCCGGCGCCTCTACTCGACCGCCACTCGCAGTGGACGGCGCGCGCGCACGCCATCTTCGAGCGGTTCGTCAAGCTGAACCATCTCATGGGCAAGGTCAGTAACAGCCTCGAACCTGCGCGAGCTGCCCTCGGGGCTGTGCCGCGCGACGCCGCCGCTCGCCATGCCGTGCACGCTGTGCGAGCTGGCGCCGGCGCCTCTACTCGACCGCCACTCGCAGTGGACGGCGCGCGCGCACGCCATCTTCGAGCGGTTCGTCAAGCTGAACCATCTCATGGGCAAGGTCAGTAACAGCCTCGAACCTGCGCGAGCTGCCCTCGGGGCTGTGCCGCGCGACGCCGCCGCTCGCCATGCCGTGCACGCTGTGCGAGCTGGCGCCGGCGCCTCTACTCGACCGCCACTCGCAGTGGACGGCGCGCGCGCACGCCATCTTCGAGCGGTTCGTCAAGCTGAACCATCTCATGGGCAAGGTCAGTAACAGCCTCGAACCTGCGCGAGCTGCCCTCGGGGCTGTGCCGCGCGACGCCGCCGCTCGCCATGCCGTGCACGCTGTGCGAGCTGGCGCCGGCGCCTCTACTCGACCGCCACTCGCAGTGGACGGCGCGCGCGCACGCCATCTTCGAGCGGTTCGTCAAGCTGAACCATCTCATGGGCAAGGTCAGTAACAGCCTCGAACCTGCGCGAGCTGCCCTCGGGGCTGTGCCACGCGACGCCGCCGCTCGCCATGCCGTGCACGCTGTGCGAGCTGGCGCCGGCGCCTCTACTCGACCGCCACTCGCAGTGGACGGCGCGCGCGCACGCCATCTTCGAGCGGTTCGTCAAGCTGAACCATCTCATGGGCAAGGTCAGTAACAGCCTCGAACCTGCGCGAGCTGCCCTCGGGGCTGTGCCGCGCGACGCCGCCGCTCGCCATGCCGTGCACGCTGTGCGAGCTGGCGCCGGCGCCTCTACTCGACCGCCACTCGCAGTGGACGGCGCGCGCGCACGCCATCTTCGAGCGGTTCGTCAAGCTGAACCATCTCATGGGCAAGGTCAGTAACAGCCTCGAACCTGCGCGAGCTGCCCTCGGGGCTGTGCCGCGCGACGCCGCCGCTCGCCATGCCGTGCACGCTGTGCGAGCTGGCGCCGGCGCCTCTACTCGACCGCCACTCGCAGTGGACGGCGCGCGCGCACGCCATCTTCGAGCGGTTCGTCAAGCTGAACCATCTCATGGGCAAGGTCAGTAACAGCCTCGAACCTGCGCGAGCTGCCCTCGGGGCTGTGCCACGCGACGCCGCCGCTCGCCATGCCGTGCACGCTGTGCGAGCTGGCGCCGGCGCCTCTACTCGACCGCCACTCGCAGTGGACGGCGCGCGCGCACGCCATCTTCGAGCGGTTCGTCAAGCTGAACCATCTCATGGGCAAGGTCAGTAACAGCCTCGAACCTGCGCGAGCTGCCCTCGGGGCTGTGCCGCGCGACGCCGCCGCTCGCCATGCCGTGCACGCTGTGCGAGCTGGCGCCGGCGCCTCTACTCGACCGCCACTCGCAGTGGACGGCGCGCGCGCACGCCATCTTCGAGCGGTTCGTCAAGCTGAACCATCTCATGGGCAAGGTCAGTAACAGCCTCGAACCTGCGCGAGCTGCCCTCGGGGCTGTGCCGCGCGACGCCGCCGCTCGCCATGCCGTGCACGCTGTGCGAGCTGGCGCCGGCGCCTCTACTCGACCGCCACTCGCAGTGGACGGCGCGCGCGCACGCCATCTTCGAGCGGTTCGTCAAGCTGAACCATCTCATGGGCAAGGTCAGTAACAGCCTCGAACCTGCGCGAGCTGCCCTCGGGGCTGTGCCGCGCGACGCCGCCGCTCGCCATGCCGTGCACGCTGTGCGAGCTGGCGCCGGCGCCTCTACTCGACCGCCACTCGCAGTGGACGGCGCGCGCGCACGCCATCTTCGAGCGGTTCGTCAAGCTGAACCATCTCATGGGCAAGGTCAGTAACAGCCTCGAACCTGCGCGAGCTGCCCTCGGGGCTGTGCCGCGCGACGCCGCCGCTCGCCATGCCGTGCACGCTGTGCGAGCTGGCGCCGGCGCCTCTACTCGACCGCCACTCGCAGTGGACGGCGCGCGCGCACGCCATCTTCGAGCGGTTCGTCAAGCTGAACCATCTCATGGGCAAGGTCAGTAACAGCCTCGAACCTGCGCGAGCTGCCCTCGGGGCTGTGCCGCGCGACGCCGCCGCTCGCCATGCCGTGCACGCTGTGCGAGCTGGCGCCGGCGCCTCTACTCGACCGCCACTCGCAGTGGACGGCGCGCGCGCACGCCATCTTCGAGCGGTTCGTCAAGCTGAACCATCTCATGGGCAAGGTCAGTAACAGCCTCGAACCTGCGCGAGCTGCCCTCGGGGCTGTGCCGCGCGACGCCGCCGCTCGCCATGCCGTGCACGCTGTGCGAGCTGGCGCCGGCGCCTCTACTCGACCGCCACTCGCAGTGGACGGCGCGCGCGCACGCCATCTTCGAGCGGTTCGTCAAGCTGAACCATCTCATGGGCAAGGTCAGTAACAGCCTCGAACCTGCGCGAGCTGCCCTCGGGGCTGTGCCGCGCGACGCCGCCGCTCGCCATGCCGTGCACGCTGTGCGAGCTGGCGCCGGCGCCTCTACTCGACCGCCACTCGCAGTGGACGGCGCGCGCGCACGCCATCTTCGAGCGGTTCGTCAAGCTGAACCATCTCATGGGCAAGGTCAGTAACAGCCTCGAACCTGCGCGAGCTGCCCTCGGGGCTGTGCCGCGCGACGCCGCCGCTCGCCATGCCGTGCACGCTGTGCGAGCTGGCGCCGGCGCCTCTACTCGACCGCCACTCGCAGTGGACGGCGCGCGCGCACGCCATCTTCGAGCGGTTCGTCAAGCTGAACCATCTCATGGGCAAGGTCAGTAAGCAACAGCCTCGAACCTGCGCGAAATTTCATATATACTAGTATGTATACATAATATGCATATAGTTATCTAGTACCCATACTGGTGCCCCGACAAGGTGGACTGATGACCTGGTAAATGTTACGGGAGTCCGATGGGTGCGGGTGGCGCGGGAACGGCCGGCACTCTTTGGGGGAGGCCTATGTCCAGCAGTGGACGTCTTTCGGCTGATTTGATGATGATGATGATGATGACCCATACTGGAAGCCTAACTCAGATTTTGGCTATACGAATCCTTGTACTGCAGATCTTGCAGAACCGTGTCATCGTTCGTTTTTCTTTGACAGATATACTCTGTGGCGCACGGCGTGGTGTCGATCGAGCTACTCGCAGACAGCGGCAACTACAGCCTCAACAAAGAGCTACTCCGCGAAAAAGTGGCCATCCGATGCGAGGAGAGCTACGATTCCAAGGTGAGTGCATACTAGGATGCAATCTTGCGAGATTTCAGATCTATGCGAGATCTCGCGAGAACACGAAGGCAGTCTTGCGAGATTTAGAGGTTTACGAGATCTCGCGAGATTGGGGGATTTTCACTGAAAACGTATGCAAATGATTATTAACATGTGAATTAATAATTAAAGGGGTTAATATAAAGACCACCAAAAAATGCTTTGATATCCTAAGCTCTGTTACCAAAAAAATATACTGAACACCAAAAAAAAATCTACCATTACAATATATAGTTGTTTTAGTAACGACTACACATTAAATTGTATTCAAAGACCAAATTTAGTAAATGATCACCAAATCTTAGCGAGCAAGTTAATGCAATATTTCTACCTAAACCCACTTTCATTGCCATAAAATATATGCATATTACCAAATAAAGTATATGATGCCAAATTTACAAGTGCTACCAAAAACCGAATCAGCGTACTCCACTTCCACGTGGTCTTGTCTGTCCTACCCCTAGAGTGTATAGAAAAGCCCGCGGAGCCAGAAGCTCGCGAAGCCGGCGACCTCCCGAGCGCAGCGTAGGTCGCGCACGACGCGCTGCGCACGTGAAACGAAGGGCCGACGAAGCAAGTTTCTGGCCCACTGGGAGCCCGGGCGGAGGGCGGGGAGACCGAGTCCCAGAAACGAAAGCAGTCCGTCGAATTTTGGAAATTATTTTACTATATTTAGGTTAGCAACGATTTATTAGGATAGCATTTTCTTTAATAGGGTAGTAAGATGTTATAATTTGGATTATTATTTCACATTAAAAGGGGAGATTAAATTTTGGTGATCTTTTACTATTCTCGGCAGTTAAAAGTGCTTTTTTGGTGTTATATTTTACTATATGTGGTGATCCGTCAAACATATATGCCTTATAATATTAACTATGAACTTTGCGATTGCTATGTTTACATAGTACGCATTTTAAAGCGTAATATTCGTGCAGCTGAACCACGACTTGCGGCAGTCTGCGTGCGCGCTCAACTCCGAGCTGAGCACGGCGCAGATCCGCGCGTACAACCGCGAGCAGATGGTTCTCGCCTTCCGCGAGCAGCGCGAGTGCACGGCGCCCGACGCCAAGGACTGCTACACCGACGCCTGCCTCAAGGGGCCCTTCAGGTACATACTCCGAGCTGAGCACGGCGCAGATCCGCGCGTACAACCGCGAGCAGATGGTTCTCGCCTTCCGCGAGCAGCGCGAGTGCACGGCGCCCGACGCCAAGGACTGCCACACCGACGCCTGCCTCAAGGGGCCCTTCAGGTACATACTCCGAGCTGAGCACGGCGCAGATCCGCGCGTACAACCGCGAGCAGATGGTTCTCGCCTTCCGCGAGCAGCGCGAGTGCACGGCGCCCGACGCCAAGGACTGCTACACCGACGCCTGCCTCAAGGGGCCCTTCAGGTACATACTCCGAGCTGAGCACGGCGCAGATCCGCGCGTACAACCGCGAGCAGATGGTTCTCGCCTTCCGCGAGCAGCGCGAGTGCACGGCGCCCGACGCCAAGGACTGCTACACCGACGCCTGCCTCAAGGGGCCCTTCAGGTACATACTCCGAGCTGAGCACGGCGCAGATCCGCGCGTACAACCGCGAGCAGATGGTTCTCGCCTTCCGCGAGCAGCGCGAGTGCACGGCGCCCGACGCCAAGGACTGCTACACCGACGCCTGCCTCAAGGGGCCCTTCAGGTACATACTCCGAGCTGAGCACGGCGCAGATCCGCGCGTACAACCGCGAGCAGATGGTTCTCGCCTTCCGCGAGCAGCGCGAGTGCACGGCGCCCGACGCCAAGGACTGCTACACCGACGCCTGCCTCAAGGGGCCCTTCAGGTACATACTCCGAGCTGAGCACGGCGCAGATCCGCGCGTACAACCGCGAGCAGATGGTTCTCGCCTTCCGCGAGCAGCGCGAGTGCACGGCGCCCGACGCCAAGGACTGCTACACCGACGCCTGCCTCAAGGGGCCCTTCAGGTACATACTCCGAGCTGAGCACGGCGCAGATCCGCGCGTACAACCGCGAGCAGATGGTTCTCGCCTTCCGCGAGCAGCGCGAGTGCACGGCGCCCGACGCCAAGGACTGCTACACCGACGCCTGCCTCAAGGGGCCCTTCAGGTACATACTCCGAGCTGAGCACGGCGCAGATCCGCGCGTACAACCGCGAGCAGATGGTTCTCGCCTTCCGCGAGCAGCGCGAGTGCACGGCGCCCGACGCCAAGGACTGCTACACCGACGCCTGCCTCAAGGGGCCCTTCAGGTACATACTCCGAGCTGAGCACGGCGCAGATCCGCGCGTACAACCGCGAGCAGATGGTTCTCGCCTTCCGCGAGCAGCGCGAGTGCACGGCGCCCGACGCCAAGGACTGCTACACCGACGCCTGCCTCAAGGGGCCCTTCAGGTACATACTCCGAGCTGAGCACGGCGCAGATCCGCGCGTACAACCGCGAGCAGATGGTTCTCGCCTTCCGCGAGCAGCGCGAGTGCACGGCGCCCGACGCCAAGGACTGCTACACCGACGCCTGCCTCAAGGGGCCCTTCAGGTACATACTCCGAGCTGAGCACGGCGCAGATCCGCGCGTACAACCGCGAGCAGATGGTTCTCGCCTTCCGCGAGCAGCGCGAGTGCACGGCGCCCGACGCCAAGGACTGCTACACCGACGCCTGCCTCAAGGGGCCCTTCAGGTACATACTCCGAGCTGAGCACGGCGCAGATCCGCGCGTACAACCGCGAGCAGATGGTTCTCGCCTTCCGCGAGCAGCGCGAGTGCACGGCGCCCGACGCCAAGGACTGCTACACCGACGCCTGCCTCAAGGGGCCCTTCAGGTACATACTCCGAGCTGAGCACGGCGCAGATCCGCGCGTACAACCGCGAGCAGATGGTTCTCGCCTTCCGCGAGCAGCGCGAGTGCACGGCGCCCGACGCCAAGGACTGCTACACCGACGCCTGCCTCAAGGGGCCCTTCAGGTACATACTCCGAGCTGAGCACGGCGCAGATCCGCGCGTACAACCGCGAGCAGATGGTTCTCGCCTTCCGCGAGCAGCGCGAGTGCACGGCGCCCGACGCCAAGGACTGCTACACCGACGCCTGCCTCAAGGGGCCCTTCAGGTACATACCTAGAACAACTTAACCCTTTTATTCCGTGTTTCTTGGCCGGTTTAGAATATGACATCGAACACCTGTCCAAACAATTGTAAGATGCGCCAACTAACTTTTTTCTGTCGCTATGGTTACGTCTCCCGGCTTTAAACTACTGCGTTTCGGTTGGTATTCCACATGCCCAAGATCTTTGTCCAATGTGCCTTTGATTAAAGATATTGGATGACTTCATCATCAAATTTACTAGAACCATTTGATCAATTTGTTTTGTTTGAGAAAAACTTTTAATTCAAAATGGCTACGCAAATGGTATATATGTCGCAGTGAAATGGCCAAAACAGAGATTTGAACAAATCCCTAAGGGATATGATCAAATCCCGCAGGATGTTAAAATGGCGAATCCATTTTATCATTTACCTAATACAAATCAGTCATTTGATCAAATCTCTGAATCTGTTTAGTAAAATGACGAAATCAGACAAAGAAGGCAACTCGTTTTTTCATTTCACTAGATTTGTTTAGTGATTTGATAAATCCCTGAAACGCGTCAGTGAATTGACGAAACTCACTGAGTTTGCGTATATATATACGCAAACTCGAACCAAGATATTGGACAAGTGGAAAGGGACTTTGCCAAAGAAATTTGATTAAACATAAAGATCTTGGTCAAGTGGAATATAACCCTTAAATCCGCAAAATGTTGGATTTCACTGACATTTTAAGGCCATCTTCTAAGCATATTAGAAATCCAATTTGTAGCACTTTTTCTAAAAAAACTATGTCGTTAAGTCTCCTTGCGAACGACTAAATCCCTTAACAAATGCTACTTAAAATAAATGTAGTATGTTAATATCGAAAGTGCCGTGGTGGCATGAGTTGTATGCTGTCAACTAAAGATTTGTTTCTTGTTGTAGCCCCCTCGAGGGCACGGTGCACAACCTGATGTACGGCAGCCGCGAGAAACAGGTGCAGATCGAGTGGAACTCCATCAACTCCGTGCTGCTCGACGCCGAGCCGCAGCGAGTCTACGAGAGGTAGGTTATTATTTAACTAGCGACCCGCCCCGGGTTCGCCCGGGTGCAGAAGGACGCGCTATTTAGAGGCACCAGGCACGCCCCGCCGGGCCCCGGGCCGGTATCATACCGCCGCTACCGCTATATTCCTGCATTTTAAATCTGTAATATCTTCGAAAATATGCATCACATATGAACATGTGCTGTAAAAGGCCATTTGTTTGGAATGCTCGCCGCTCACCGCGGTTGCCGCCGCTAGTCGCGAGAAGTCGTGTCCGGGGCTTAACAAATTTTGCGCGTCTGTTGGCAAAGCAACAAGCGCTGCGCTCTGCGCAAGCCCTTCGTCCGCCGCGCCTCTAGTGGCGCGACAGAGAATTAGAAAATGGCCCGACGCAGGCAACTCGAGCGCTTTGCGATCTCTCGTTGTTAGATTTGACTTTAGTTTCTTGTAATATATCAAAGACATATGTTCTTATGTTAAATCAATAAAATTGTTATAAAGTGGAGTGGCTTATAACATAGGTCAATTTAACGTATTCATTTTGACGACAGGTTGTTAGTAGCGGCTGACGTAGGTCAAAGCGAGCACAGCAGCAGGCTGACCCTGCGGCACACCACGCTCATGCCCAACGTGCCGGGCCTGCCCGCCATCATCGCGCTGCTCTTCTGTCCCACGTGAGTGCACTCTCTCCGTCTCATGTAGCGCTGGCACAGAGCGAGCACAGCAGCAGGCTGACCCTGCGGTACACCACGCTCATGCCCAACGTGCCGGGCCTGCCCGCCATCATCGCGCTGCTCTTCTGTCCCACGTGAGTGCACTCTCTCCGTCACATGTAGCGCTGGCACAGAGCGAGCACAGCAGCAGGCTGACCCTGCGGCACACCACGCTCATGCCCAACGTGCCGGGCCTGCCCGCCATCATCGCGCTGCTCTTCTGTCCCACGTGAGTGCACTCTCTCCGTCTCATGTAGCGCTGGCACAGAGCGAGCACAGCAGCAGGCTGACCCTGCGGCACACCACGCTCATGCCCAACGTGCCGGGCCTGCCCGCCATCATCGCGCTGCTCTTCTGTCCCACGTGAGTGCACTCTCTCCGTCTCATGTAGCGCTGGCACAGAGAGAGCACAGCAGCAGGCTGACCCTGCGGCACACCACGCTCATGCCCAACGTGCCGGGCCTGCCCGCCATCATCGCGCTGCTCTTCTGTCCCACGTGAGTGCACTCTCTCCGTCTCATGTAGCGCTGGCACAGAGAGAGCACAGCAGCAGGCTGACCCTGCGGCACACCACGCGCATGCCCAACGTGCCGGGCCTGCCCGCCATCATTTCGCTGCTCTTCTGTCCCACGTGAGAGCCCTCTCTCCGTCCCAGTGATACGGGCCGCTGCGCCACCGAGTCAAAAAAATGATAATATAGGCGTGTAGATTGGTACTAGCCTATATGGTGTTATGTGTGCAGCGCGGAGCTGCGGCGCGGGCGGTGCGGCGCGCGGTACTGCGCGGCGCTGTGCGGGCTGGGCTGCTCGCCGGACGGCGCGCCGCTGTTCCCGGAGCACGACCTGCTCGTCAGCGTCGACGCCGACCTCGACACGGACGACATCAGCTTCGTGAGTCACTTCACTTCACTACCTGCCATACACATTACACATTCAATGGTATAATTGGACGTGGGTTTTCAACTAATAATCACGTGTCTCAGATCAACCACATCCGGTACCTGCTGGACTTCTCGATGTTCTGCCGCGAGGGCCAGGACTGCCCTGCGCTGGACGACGAGGCGCGCCAGAAGATCCCCGCCACCATCCGCGACGACCTGTACAAGTGAGTCGTGCTAGCACAGTGGTCACCATTTCAATATCGTTACCCCCGTCACCTACTAGGGAAACAGATTTTTCACGCCACAGCTCAGAAATGTGGCAAAAGATGGTCAGAAAACAGGCTTCAAAGCTGGGGTTGGTTGGAAATCCCACGAACAGGCCAACTATGTATTGAAACTGTCCAACGATGTTTTTGTTGGACAGTTTGAATAGCGATTCGCTCGATCAAAGCTCCCTCGCCCCCGCCTCGCCTCATCTAGCCGCTCGAACCTCGAACCCACTCGTCCGTCTGTTGCCTACTTTCTACCCTTTACAACAATGTACTAGTGATAAAATATGTCCGGTTCCACCAGGCTAGTATTGAGGCAGCGCAAGCACCGCGAGCCGGAGACGGTCGCGAGCGCGTGGGAGTGGAACTCCGTGCCGCAGGAGGAACTACTAGAGATCGCGGCGCCGGAGCTGACCGCGTGCACCGTGGCCTACCCGCTGCACTCGCCGCAGGAGCTGCGCCCGGTGCCGCGCGACCAGCTCGACCATCTCAAGCGCGAGGTCGACAAGCTGCGTCTGCTCGTCGACAGGTATTTGCCTACTGGTCCGCGAATGTTCGGGACGGAGCTATTCGGAAAGGAAGAGATTCGCTTCGCATTGAAGGAGCCTTCACGGACACTCCCAACATAATTGGGTTCCGACATAAGCCTGGTTACTATAAACAGTTGCCGACGGTAAATCCAGCCTGGACTAATAGTATCTTCGTTGACAGGTCATCAATATCGTCGAGCGCGGAGCTGGTGTGCCCGCTGTGCGGCACGCCGCCGATGGCCACGCACGCCATGCGTATCCACCTGCACTCCAACTCGCACAAGGAGAAGGAGGAAGACTTCGCCGTCTTCAACGCGTAAACGCCATCTGTCGACACCAAACGGTACCAACTTGTCTTTTTGTTTGGTCGAGTATGTTTACTGTAGGCTTGTAACGGTGTCACGTTTGCGTACAATTGAAACAGATATTGATTTCAATAAATCTCAAAAGCTTGTAACTTGTAATAACGAAAGTCTCCTGCTACTAAAACAAATTGAAAAAGAGTCTACTTTGTACATGTAGCTTTTGAGAAATGGGCCAATGCTTTGAAAATTTATGTTACAAATTATTTTTTTTTATTAAATCATTTTAAAGTGAGTTGTAGTTTAACGTGTATTCTCTTTCGAAGGTGCTACACTGTTCAATATTATTGACGTGGAAAGTAGTAAATGGACCCGCTGCATTAGTATAGTTAAAATTATTTAAACTAAGCTCATGAATGGCCATTGTCCTGAGCTCATGAATAGCCTTTGTTTGCGGCAGAAGACCACTGACTTCTTATATTCAGAACAATAGCATTCAAGTCTAACAATACGACTGTGGTCGGACGCGTGCCATTTTTTGCAAGAAAAAGGTTAGCGCCACATAAAATGTGCATTGTATTTGCAAGTTTCGACCGCAAACAAAGGCTATTCATGAGCTCAGGACAATGGCCATTCATGAGCTTAGTTTAAATAATTTTAACTATAACGCATCTTTACAAAAGTTTAAAAAGTTTAGTTTTCTGACCCTCTTCAATTCATTCATTCTACATTTCCTTTAAATACTTCAAATGTATGTAATTCTCGTTAAAATAATAAATAGTGGTTTGATATTTGATATTAGGGTGAGGACCTGATATTTGATATTAGGGTGAGGACCAAATTCTTGGCCAGTAGTTAGCCTGGTTGATCGGTAGTTGTTAAAAAGTTCCGTTGTGACACAAAAATTAACCATAGAATTGTATGGCTAATTTTCGTGTCAACTTTTTAACTACTACCGATTAACCAGGCTAACTACTGCCCAAGAATTTGGTCCTCACCCAATTAGACAGGTAAGTATGTCATTACTTTTGAAATTGCTGTTTTGATTTTTGACGACTACACTATTTCCTATTAAGTAACTTGCGGCGGCGTGTCTTCACTAATGTCAGCCGTCCTTCTAAGATGTACTGTTTGGTGTTCGAATGGCGACGAACGCCCGGAATTATCACTTATCACGTGATAAAGACGAGGTGAATCGTCCGTCTTTTATTATCCCATTGAGTCTCAAAATGACGAATGCTCTTCTTGAAACCTTGTGTCAGTGTAGATTCGACACAATCGAGATAGAAGAGTGATGTTTGTAAAACGTACAGGGTCTAGTAATGTATAACTTGTTATAAAACTCAAATGGATCAATTCCATTGGTCGGGGAGGCCTGCTTCTCGCTTGGGAGAACGCAGGATAATACGAAATCTCCATAAGCGACATGTAGACCAATGAAAATGAGCTTCAACATTGCCATTTTTATTTCTTATTTCTTGTTAGAATTTTAATTTAACTCCCTAAAACGTTGAGACTAATGTTAGGAGAGAGGGACGACAATTACGTTTTTTGTTTAATATGTGTATGATCTGATTATTGTGGTATTTCTCTGACATGAATGAAAAGATACGCGTATGTTGATATTATAAGGAAAATACGAAAGGCAGTCTACGTTAAAAAAATACAAATGAGGAAAAAAGATTCAGTCTTTAAAAATATCAATCAGGTCAGTTTTAATAAAACTTCTAATCACACGGTTCAACTCACGTATTCAATGTCACTCCGGGCGACATGTTTCGAACTCTTCGGGAGTTCTTCTTCAGGATGAGTAACACTGCCCGCGCCCGCTCCTCACGTCGAGCGGCGCGTGTCGCACGCGCCGACAGGGCAGGGGGAGGGGGAGCGTCCAGCGCTGGACGCCGCGAGAACACTCATCCAGAAGAAGAACTCCCGAAGAGTTCGAAACATGTCGCCCGGAGTGACATTGAATACGTGAGTTGAACCGTGTGATTAGAAGTTTTATTTTAACATGTCTCACGAAAGTTTAAATTCGATCAGGTCAGTTTTCTTAAAATAAACTGAAGTTTTTCCTTGACTCCTCAAATTTTAATGCCATGGTAGTATTAATAGTAATATTCGCTGTATAACACTTGACACGATTTGATGTAGTATATACAGTAGTACATTCATAGCTCTAACAGATGTATAACAGTACGCTCCTGGTTTCACTTAGTTACTTACTTGTTTACTATTTTGACTAACATTTGTTTTGTTTGTTGTTGTTACTATGTGATTAGTTTTATGCAGAGTTTAGCATATTAGGGATGAACCTCATTGTGATGATTGAACTAAGTAATTTCCTATAACAAACATGTTAGTGATAAGTTAGTAAAGTACGATTACACTAATAAATATAGTCGCGACATTGTATGTAAGCTTACATCACTTCATGTTGATTGTTTAAGTTTAATGATTACATAGTTTATGGAATAAACGAACATAAAGATGTGTGGTACGTTATTAATCCATCACCATCCTCCTGAAACTGGCATAGTGTCATGGATACCTTTGCGAGAGATTTCTCTTGCGCTTAACGTGGATACGCTCTTTATTACATGGCATTCATGGGGCTAAAATGTACTGTTGCCGCTTTGGTAAATAATAATAATTGCATGAGGTGTCCGTCCCAAGTTCCCAACTTTACAGTGCACTTTCTTACAAGCTTTTATTTAACTTAGTTCTGTTAGTTAGCGTAGGACAAAGGACGACAATTCAATATTATGGTACCAACGAGCTGATCTGATGATGGAGACAAGGTGGCCATGGGAATTCAGTCCTTACCGACGTAAGCCCGTTGAGTTTGGGCTCGTTAGAATTGTCTCAATGAGTAGTTGATGTATACCGTATACAGAAAATAACAGTGGCATGAAAAGCTTATTTTCAGCGTCATATAATTAGCAGCAGCTAAGGTATCCAAATCTATCGTACACGTCTTTATTACTGTAAGAATAAGGGCGTGTTACTAAATATTTGGCTTCTCTGGCTGCTACTAACTATATGTATATGACGCTGACTGTACCAAAAATTAAATTAGTGGCAGAAACTTATTTAAAGTTATATTATCAATTTATCATATAAATAAATAAAATAAAAAACAAATATTGTCGGCAGTAGTAAATACCCAACATTATTACATTTAACCCACATGAATCAAAATCATTAAGAATACACACATTCACCTATATACACTTTCACGTTTCAATGTTAGCCCCGTTTTTGTGTATCGTGTTTGATCGTCGATTTGTTTTACTCATTAGTGAATCCTCATTTACACAAATGTTCGGCGCGTCCACGTTATGTTATGACCTTCCCCAGAACCAGTTTGGTATTAATTACCATAAGACTAATATAGCCGGTCAGACCGCCGGCGTGCGACGGTATTTCCGAACTTCTATTAAACATATTGTTATCATACAATATTTACGACCTACGATAGTATTAACATTTAAATAGATACACTACAACATATTGATCAGCCATGTGGAAGACTGAAGAAGACATAGATGCCATTGTAAGGTAAGTAATGTTTATACTACCCTCCATTTTTACCGGTTTTTGTGATATTAGTAAACTGACAAAAATAACATCAATTTAATAGAGGCTGGGTATAAAAGTTATGGAAATGGTTTTGTTAAAATAGAATAGCTTAGTCCGAACTGACTTTCAAGAGCTCGTGGGACCTATAGTTTGTATGCATGTCAGTGGTTAGTTCAGTTTGTGTGTAAAATTAACTTGAGTCTCTAGTATTTTCTTATGAAAACGAGGTGTTTTAAATAAGTTGAACATGTGTATCTGTGTGCCTGTACTTGGTATTGTAGCTCCTAAACGGATGAACCGATTTGAGTGTGGTTTATTTTAATCGAGTCTTTGTCTGTCGTTTAAATGGGTCTCAACTAGGGAATTTGTGTCGGGCGTATTGTAAAATTATAAAAACTAACATTTAGGGGTAATATGAATGTCAATTCTTTTCTTATAGTTCGCCGTACCCGGGTATTTTCATTTTTTTTGGTTTTCCTGGGGGGCTGGCACAACTGACGCCGCTACGCGACGCGTGTCGAGAAAGATCTACTTACCCTCCTTCTTACAATTTGCACGGTGTGAGACACAGTGAGACAGACGACGCTCAATCGCGCGCGAAGCGACTGAGCAGCAAGTTGTGCTAGTCATACAGTTGCCCGTGTGGCCATAATAATCATACCTACCCCTAATAGGTACCTATATACCTAACAATTGGATACAATACTTTTTCTACGAGTCAGCTGAACTAATTAAACAAACTTTGTATCTATTGAAAATCTAAGCGGTGTCGAAGTGCAGCCGACGGCTTTTTCATTTTTGTGCGTTGATGTCTTTTAATTTTGACTTACTCATGACGGCGTCCTATTGGTCGAATACATTTTAGTTCAGTAAAGGCGCCACGAATTCATTTTAGTTGTCTACACAGTCGTATAATGTAAAAAGTATGTGATTTTAGTTAGTACAGCAACTACAGACCCCGCACCGTGCCTCTCACGGGAAAATTGTCCATGGCAATTGATAGCAAAACCTTTTATTGCGCGTATTCTAATTTGACGAATTTCGCATTTGTAGGGGTGACCACAGCGGGATGAAATTTCATGGGAGATTTCAATAATTTTAAGTGCATTTTTCCTAAGTTCTCGTCCACCACCATTTTTTTCCCGCTTCCAACTCTGACAGATCGATAACCGCCCGGCCGGGAAGGATGGCATTTTTTTTCCAGGGTCCGTATGTGATGAAGAAAAAGCATGCCAATTTTCAAGCGGTTGCGTAACAATTTTTTTATTTTATTTTCTTCGCTCGCCTACGGCTATCCGGTCGCACTTGGAGGGATGGCATAAAAGTTTCATTATATAAACAGCATACACCCTTTCAGGCAACCGCTGTTTCATCCGGTTGCCTCGCGATCATTTTTTTTTTACCACCCCCTCCTATTTCCGAACCAGTCACAGTTGGCTCATTTCGGGTTGCACGGGGCAGTTCCACATCACTTCGGGAGCTCAAATACCGCGAGCCATCCGGTTGCCTCTCCAACATTGAATTACGCGCCATTGCTCTGAATAATGCGTAAAGTTGTAGTTATGTATCTATCTATCTATCTTCAATGGCTCACCGACCCAAAAAGGGTCTTGGCCTCCGACACGAGTTGTCGCCACTTGACCCGATCCTGCGGCATCTCCTTCCAGTTCATGGCTTTAAGGTCGCGCAGGTCTAGTTCGACGACGTCGTTCCAGCGATACCTTGGACGTCCGACGGGTCGCCGCCCGCCGATCTTCCTCCATACCCCAGGAAAATTACGTTTTTTTTTCAAACATTAATTTATAACAGCGTTTTTTTTGTTTGTTTAATTTTCAAATGTTATTCTAAGATCCAAGAATCCACCAAAATTTCCATCGGGAAGTAAATATATAAAAATCAATGACACATCCATTATGTTTTTTGTGTGATTTATTTATTATTCTTGGAGAGCTCCTGTAAATTAACCAGAACAAAAATAAAATATCTATTAATATTTTTCCTTTTTTTTAAGGAATTGGTTAAATATCGATTTTTTGGTTAAAAATCGATATTTACGATTTTTTTGATGACTAATATTTTGGTGGATTTTGAGTCTACGTAATTACTAAAATGATAATATATTAGTTACACACAAAAAAGCTGCTGTTATTAATTATTTCCAAATTTCCATTTTTTTCCATACTAATGAAAATAAAATGCTTAGGCTACCATCCTTTCAACAAGACCTAGCCAGCGGAGACGGTGAGCTTTTGTTTCTCCAATAATGTTGGGTGTAGCCACAAGATGCTCAATTTCGAGGTTCTTCCGGACTCTGAAGCTTCCGATGTAGTTATGTATGACAATCGAAATTATCACAGTAGTCAATATAGTCATTATGCGACTAGATGGGCACGCGTGTCGCAATATACTTACGTTTTTTGCAGCATTAACGGTCGTATCTTTTTACTTAAAAGTTAGATTTTTTTCACAGCTTCAATACGTCCACATTCCCGGACCTGAGCATATTGTTTTAAGTACAACTCGATACCTCCACTCGTTCCCGAGATAAACGGTCCTGACAGACAGACAGTCGGGCAACAAAGTGACCTTAAGTATAAGGGTTCCGTTTTTTCCTTTTGTGATACGGAACCCTAAAAATGGTATCTCACTCATACCGTGCAACAATGGACTATTCAAAAATCTAAATCATCCAACGAACTAAGTACTACAAATAATTAGGTACCTACTCGTTAAGTTATTAATTAGGTAGGTACGGATAAGATAACTTGGTACTTATAAACAGCTTGTTATGTTTAACTCCTTCAACTCACTCGTTCCATTTACACATGAAGTAAGAACAAAATAGTTAACGATCATTGTTAATCTTTTATAATGATATTTAAATCGATAAGTTCCGACAACAACGAAACGACACATTTACAGACCATCCCTTGTCTACATTGGCGGTTCAGTGCGTACGATTGTAATGATTTTTAAAATAAGTAAATGTTTAAATCCTTTGAAATTCTTTCGAAAGTTTAGCAACGATTGTCTCAGGTAAGATTATACCTATTCGTTTTGACATTGATCACACAATCTAGCCACAAAAGTATAGTATTGCTCTAGGTACATACGTATTTATAAGCAAGATAAATAGTCCTGTGACAGAGCCCTTATTATGCTTAGGGGTCGTTCATAAATTACGTCATCGTTTATTGACGATTTTTGACCCCCCCACCTCTGTATTATCATCCTATTATTCCTTGAAATGGCCTAATAAAATGACTATCGCCATCCAATGCCCCCCCCCCCCCCCCTATTTTGAAATGACCTAATTTATGAATAGCCCCTTACTGGTAAAGGTGCGTACGAATTTGAGCGTCTCAGTCTGAGGCATGCCATGCTCAACCCGCCGCGCGGCGAGCTGCTCGCGAGCCAAATAGTGGCACATAACATAACATGCGCGGTTGAGGCAGCGAGTTCGCGGCAAGCCGACATTCCGCGTCATTAAAATGGCGTAAATGACCTTCCTGTTGCATATGCCTCTAAAGCAATGACGCCCACACAACAGATGTATGCACAAATTGAAAAAGAATGTAGCAGATCTGCAACGGGCAATAGGTATGATCACCTATGTAGCTAAGTTTATTCCCTCATTGTCAGAAGTTTGTCATCCATTAAGGGAGTTAGTAAGAAAGGGTGCAGATTTTGTTTGGACTAAAAAACAAATATGCTAAACATTCCGACATCTTTATTGAAGTCTACAGATCTTGTTCCTGAGACCAACCATAGATTAAACATATATTACAACAAGACCGCCTCTGGGCGGCTCGCCCGCCCGCTTCTCGCGCATAGCGCGTGAGCAAGTACGAATTAGAGCAAAATAAAACAAAAAGCGGCCAAGTGCGTGTCGGACCACGCACAACAAGGGTTCCGTGCCTATTAACCCATTCACCGCCACGGCCCTCCAGCTTGAACGTACTCGACACGCCACCATACATTCATAAACTGCCCGGCCGCAATCACAACACGTAGACGTCATATGGCGCCGCTGACGTGCAAAAGATTTTGCCGCCCGCGTTGGATAGTTTCATGCATCATTTTGTTTTAACCAGTGTGTAAGATAATAATCTTTTAAAACATATTTAAGTATTAAAATGTATAAATTAAGAGAACATCCATTTACTGTCTGGGCAAACCAAATGAAGCCAACACAGACATTGAATTTGCTTATTTAACTGAGATTATAGGAACAAAGGAAATAAAAAGCTACTAATAATTCATAAATATTTATTGTTTATAATAAACTATCATCAACTAATTAATTATAACATTATTTTGCTTGTGATACTCTACGAAACATGCCCCTTGACATAACCCCGGTTGTCGTGGACATTTCGGACAAAAGTCGCCCGTCTCTACACGTTTGTTATGTTTCCTCCAACAGCACGCATCTTTTTCGTTTTAATCTGTTTGTTTCTGGGTGTCTTGGCAATTTGAATGATACGTGATAGTCTGATGGAGGACGCGGGAGACAATTGGCAATTTCCCGACTTGAAACCAATGCCCGAATAATATGTTTTCTGAAATCACACAAGGGCATTGGTTTCTCTCCAAATCTATTATATAGAGAGTGCGCGTTACATAGCATTGTACTAAATACATGCACTCCCAATTTCAAATACCACCTAAGGGTTTTATGTTCTGGGTTATAGTACGCCATCATTTGGTCGTGCTTATCTACGCCTCCCATATGTTTGTTGTAGTTAAGCACGACTCCAGGCTTGGCTTTTACATTATTATTGGCGGAAAGGTAATCCTGCCATTCACTATTGTGTTCCGTTGAAATCATTAGCACCTCTCTCCGGTCATTCCATTTCATTATACATACTCCTTTGTCATTATACATCGAGATTTTTTCATTTTTTGCTAACTTTTTTTTAATATTTCTGGGGGTTACCTTTCCTATTGGAACGTAGGGTTCCAGTGACATGGGTATTAGAATCTACTAAATAATTTGCCAAGTCGACGGAGTTATAAAAATTATCCATATACACTGAATGCCCTACGCCCAATTTCCCTTCTAATAAATCTTTCACAATCTTCGTTACATGATTTTTACCTCCTAATCGGGTATCGCATTTTCCCCCATACACAATCATTTTTTTTTCTGCAAATTACACGACAAGTCTTAAGACTAAATTCACATTGTTTATAGGACTCGCCCTACACACAAACAAAGGATTATCGGTCAGGTGTCGCCGAAGAATCAGTGAGTCATTATGCAGCGGTCACATCAAAGCTTATAGGGAGAAGTTAAATTCTGTTATCGTAGCAGCTGCAGTTGACATGATAAGTCTTAAGACGAAATTCTCATTGTTTATGCGTGCTATTGTTTTTAAAAACAAATAATTCGTTGCAAAATATTATTCTAGTTTTTTTTTATTTGCAACTGTATTGTTATCGCTACCTACTACTAAAGTTTGTTATCTTGGTTGCTGCTAAAATGGAACAGTGCCGTCCATTACCATTTAGTGCAGCAAAATGTGATAACTCAAATTAGATATAAAGAAATATGGACTTAGTTCACTTGACTTAAGGTTTGAAATTGATAAACACAAACGCAGTGCCGAATATTTACCTGCCTCCGCAAGCCATTTCACAACACAGTGTTGTGATGTTTAAAAGTATTGAGAATTAAGTTTATTATACATTTATTTGATACTATTACGTGATTTGCATTAACGCTAAAGGCTGGAAATAACAATGGAATATAAAAACGTAAGCAGACACGTTTAGTCACGACCTATACTTTTAGGGCCATAAAAGTAGACTTTCTAAATTTAACTTTATAAAACGAAATATAACCGATGATAGACATAGCCTTTGAGAGCAGAATCTGATAAAAAAAATATCATAATATCTATTTCACAAATAGTTGCGAACAAAAACATTTTAACGTCACAGTGACGTGATCGGTGTCTCGCGGGTGTTCCGCAATCACGTCAACGTGTTGTGATTGGCGCTGAATGGGTTAAAAAGGTCGTATCGTTACTGAAATCTTATGGCACTTACGTCCTTTTCTCTAAGGAAGACAGTTTTTTATTAATATATCGAATACCTTTGAACCGATCTTGTTCAAAACAATTTTCACTGAAAGAATTTAATAATCCATGTCCAATATTTTTTCATATTTTTAAAATACACTGTTCAAAACATTTTAGTGCACACAATTTTAGTGACTTTCGGGGCGATTATCTTCGACTCTATTCACTTAATCAAAAAAAATGCTAAGAAACCGTATATTTTATTTTGAAAGGCCAGTTTTATGTATGAAGTGCACCCCTAAAAAATTTTTTTTGTCATTTAGTTACATACCTACCTATGTAGCGGCTAAAATACATCTATCCTCAATTTTTTTTTCAAATACACCTTATATTAGTTTTCGAGTAAAATGCCTGTGACATACGGACGGACAGACAGACAGACAGACAGACAGACATGACGAATCCATAAGGGTTCCGTTTTTTGCCATTTGGCTACGGAACCCTAAATAATGCTATCTACCTAGTCCAAATGCTGGCTTCACTGAAAATCGGGTTCACGGAATGCGTCCTCTGGCTAACTCCGTGACATTAAGCTGAGTACAAGCCCTTTAGTGCAAATTACTTAGAATAATGTGTACTTATTAAGAAAAGTTTTGATTACACTATCTGTGTGTAGTTTATTTTGCACTAATAAATTATTTTCTTTCTTTCAAATAGCCGTGCGTTCTTCAACCCGAGGCTGCTCAAATTCGTACGCACCTTTATGATAAGTTGTTGACACGGGCCAATGATGTAATAAAATCGGCCAAGTGCGTGTCGGGCCACGCGTAGTGTAGGGTTCCGTAGGTGCCTGTCTGTCTTAGCTACATCGACACGCGCGAGCCAACTAAATGGCGCGGTTGCGTCGGCTGAATTTCCTTGGCCTTTCTAAGTACATTTTAGTTTGTCGACTATTACTCGGTACCTAACTAGTTATGCCTACATATCCGGGATAGTTTTCCTTTTAAATTCATTATAAGTAGTACTACTGACACTATTTTTTTCACATCCCCAGTAGTAGTAGCATAGAGAGCTAGATCGCCCCAAATCGCTAACCATGTTTTGCGATGTCGTTGCGCTCTCGTGAATTTGTGCCTTCGTAACGAGATGTGATAACTTAAGTTATTACCTACAGTTTAAATTTAAATATATACCTAAATAGTTAATTAGCAAGCCTTTGCTATGGTGTCGTTATATTGATAATACTTTTTTAAATAACGCGGTTAGGTACACCATGTTCCATTAGTATGACGGCAGCACCATCACATCTTCATTCTAATTTGTTGTAACTCCGCCATAACCTGGGGGTTATCTTCGGTACGTTTATCTGCGACCTGCCCCTACGAAAATAGCCTGTATCTTACATCTATCTCGCACTTAAGGATAGTGAGAGGGACGGGTATCTGCAAAAACTAGTAATCAGGGGGTCTTCGGAATTGGTATCAACAGTGGGCAGCTGACTCTCGGACGGGTGGCTGACAAAATGGTGGCTAAAGCGATTTCAGGACGGGATGTGGCGCGGTATGCTAATTCTAACATATAAACTTAAGTCATGTTTCATTACTTAGTTTAATCATTCTAGTGGTTTTCGATAAATGACCTGGTTACTAAAAACAACTCTTATTGGGTTTGATAAAGGAGTTATGGATCTACTTAATAAATTATCATGTTAATTCATAGTCATTATTTTGAGTAAAGTGGGGTAAAAAGTATAGTCTGTTTTAGGTGCTTTACGAGTTGAGAATAAGCCATGGGAACAAAAGTTGTCCGGGGTCACCGCTCTTTTGAGTATATTTTAGATACGGCAATACATCCAAAAGTCCGATTTTAATCACTTTATCATATACAAAAACATTAATAGCTAAGGTCATCGCGGTCCGGTTTAAGGTAAAGAGTCCACAACGTGAAATGACGAACGCCGGCTTTTTTGATTTCCGACACAAACACTCTGCAAGCAAACTTGTCTAACGATCCTAATCCGGCGTTTCAGGGTTGTCCCAGTAATTTAAAAAGACTCCTAGTCTAGGTACCCAGGTATCGCTGAGCTGACTGGGATTCGGATCTACGACAGCCGATAACTGTGTGCAACTGGCGCAGGATTGGGATAAGTAACGTGGTCTCGTCAGGCAAAGACCCTGTTTGGATCACTGAGCTAAAATAGTTACGCTTAATACCTACTTACTATGATTTTCCTCCGGTCCTTGTCCAGATCGATCGAGGATGAGCTCCGGCAGCAAGTGTCTGAGCTGCGCGGCGTCTGCTCGACGTTCCAGCCGCGGCTCGCCATCGTCCAGGTCGGCGGGCGGGAGGACTCCAACGTGTACATCCGCATGAAGCTGAAGGCTGCGGAGAACATCGGCATTAGCGCGGAGCATCTGCGACTGCCAAGGGATATCACTGAGACCGAGGTTAGTCATATATTTCATTCTAGATCGATCGAGGATGAGCTCCGGCTGCAAGTGTCGGAGCTGCGCGGCGTCTGCTCGACGTTCCAGCCGCGGCTCGCCATCGTCCAGGTCGGCGGGCGGGAGGACTCCAACGTGTACATCCGCATGAAGCTGAAGGCTGCGGAGAACATCGGCATTAGCGCGGAGCATCTGCGACTGCCAAGGGATATCACTGAGACCGAGGTTAGTCATATATTTCATTCTAGATCGATCGAGGATGAGCTCCGGCTGCAAGTGTCGGAGCTGCGCGGCGTCTGCGCGACGTTCCAGCCGCGGCTGGCCATCGTCCAGACCCCGTATCATGGTTTCATGGTTGGCTATATCACACGATAAGTGGCAAGATAGAGCGTCCATCACTGGCTGACACCGGTCGATAGAACGAGACGATCTTATTTTGTCACTTATTGCGTGATAAGGTCGACCATGATATGAGGACTCTAACGTGTACATCCGCATGAAGCTGAAGGCTGCGGAGAACATCGGCATTAGCCGAGGGATATCACGGAGGCCGAGGTTAGGTACAGGTCGATTCACGAGAGCTGACGCGGAAAATATATGAAACTGTCATTCATTTCATAGACATTACGCGCCAGCTCTTGTAAATCAACCTGTACCTGAGTAGTCATCCTTGTTTACCTTATTTTATTTTATCAGTGGGAGGATAGGAAGGCTAGGTGAAAACAAACATTGTAAAGTAATTGCATTATTTTAACTCAACGAAATGCAATGATATAATAGTACATTACGTAACTAGGGCGGTGAATTCGTGAATGCCCCAGATCGCAGGTGTTTGTGTTCCGAACAGAGGTCGAGGGCCATAAATATGCGCTCTGGGGCTTTACGAACCGCCCGTGTTGAGTACAAAATTTTACGTCTTCACCTGGCCATAATGCGAGTTTTACTGCACGCTGCGCGTACAGGAAAACTCGCATTGTGGCCAGGTGTGAAAGAAAGAAAGAAAACATTTATTCGTGGACAAAACAATGGGTTAAAAAACAAAACACAGTAACTTAAATGTAGCAGGGTCCACGAAAAGGCCCCGACTCAGCATGGTGCTAACCTAGAAGGCCAGCGCTGGTCTTCCGGAAGGCCTGGAAGGCAACACAAAACAAATACCTAAGCTAAACATATTTTAGGGAATGCATAGGTATCTTAAGTAAACAAAGCACTAATGTAAGTGCGATAGAGATAGAGATATCCGAACTTCGACATTTGAAGTGACGTAAATGTAGTTACGAAAATCTTCGTTAGTTTACCAAATTTACCTACTTACTTAAAAAGCTTAATTAATAAAACCTTCAATAAAAAATGCGTATGATCTTGGATTCAACACTGAAAGGCAATTTATAAAAATACTAGCTTGTGCCTGCGACTCCGTAAGCAATGGAACTCGTCTATATTATCGAGCTCCATACAAAATTTCTCCTTCTAATTTCATCGTCTTAGGGGATAATTTCCGGGATAAAAGCTATCCTATATCCTTCCGGAACTCAAAGTATCTCTATACCAAATCTCATCTAAATCGGTTTAGCAGTTTAAACATGAAGGAGGTAACAGATAGACATACATACAAATAGACAGACAAACATACTTTCGCATTTATAATATTAGTGTAGACTTGTGAAAAGTTGTGGATGGTAGTTTGGTATCTTTTTAATTTTTTCACATTAAACATATAGCTACTGAACCAAAGCTCCGTGGGATATGGTCCTTCGAGACGGATTATATTAATGAAGAAATGAATCCATCACTTATCTATGATATTTATTAAAGCATTTCGTGAAAAAAACAGAACCGCGGGCTAAAATATAGCCTGTTAGCTTCTAAATCCCCAACCCGCACTGGGCTAGCGTGGGGACTACTGCCCGTTCCCTCTCATCCATGAGGGGAGGCCTGTGCCTGTGAATTAGAGATTAGAGAAACAAGTCGGTATTCTGTGGTTAATACGTTTTTGTTGTAGCATCATGATATGACCAGCCGACCTGAGATAACGCTATCAGCTGTTTACTGCTGTTAATGTGATGTAACCATCTCAACATCTTGCTTATGGAAAATAACTATGGCTTCGCTATGTGTTTTGATACAGTTCCAAGTTTACACGTTTTTTATTACAGCTTCAATACAGCACATTTAAATATAAAAGCCGGCCAACTGCGAGTCGGACTCGCGCACCAAGGGTTCCGTACAAAAATGAACGGATTTCGCAATTTTTCCTTTATCTGTGCTATAAGACGTTGCTTTGTACCAAATTTCAAGATACTGAGTTCACGGGAGTACCCTGTAGGTTTTGATTCCCTTACGAGTTTCGAAAATTTGCGGCATAAACGGCTGTATCTTTTGATTGCGTTGGCTTAGAAGGTTGATTTTTTCACAGCTCCAAGGGACAGTAGACCTGAGTATTTGGTATAAATTTTAGCTTGATACCTCTACGCGTTCCTGAGAAAAAGGGTCTTGACAGACGGACGGACGGACGGACAACAAAGTGATCCTATAAGGGTTCCGTTTTTTTCCTTTTGAAAGAAACGGAACCCTTATAGGATCACGGAACCCTAAAAAAACAAGTAGGGATAGGTACTACGGGTAGGTTTCCAGTGTAGGCGGGTGTTATAGGCAAATTATCCATGTAAATCAAGGGATTGTAAAGTAATGTGTACTGTGAGCGACGTCCGCTCTCGGCGGCGTCGGCCGGGCGAGTGAGCGCGCGCTACCGGCCGCGACAATGCTCGCCTCTCACAGTCACCTAAGAGTGACCTAGTGCCGAGACACAAGTCGGCGACGGACGAGCTCCACCCCTATGTGCTCGGACAGTGCGTCGACCACGCTCCGTGACACAAGTCGGCGACGGACGAGCTCCGCCCCTATGTGTACGGACAGCGCGTACTACCACTCGGCGCCCGAATGGTGTGTTTGCCCAAAGTGTCCTCAGACACTTTGGGTAAACGATGTTACCAAAATAAAAGAAGGAATAACGAGAAATAGACTTTTTATTTACTTTTCCCTAACTGCCCTATCACTGCCCTAAGTGACTTGATTACAAGTCCCTAACTTCCTATTACTTTGTAGTTTTCTTCTTCTTCTTGTTGTGACTTCCAGGAGGCTCCGATTGACACTGATTTGCTCCGGGCCGTACCTGCTATTTATACCTGCTAGTGGGCGAGCAAGACGTGCTGAGTGAGACAATAAAGGTTACGCCCACTTTGACTTGACTAATTTTCATTGCAAGATGTTATTAGGATGTTATACATATTAATGGGCGGAAGGAAGACTAAGCTGATTTACAAAGTTCTAATATGGCTTGAGATCTTATAAGTACAGTAGGGTTCGTAAATATTTTCTTATCTGAATAATCGTACATGGAAATCGGGCAAACCGTAATTCGGTCCCTTTCTTAACACTTATTCATCATTTGCGCTGAACCTACTGAGTTTACTTATTTGTAAGTTTAAACATTTAATAGAACTTTTAATTAGCTTTCTAACAATATATAAATCATTCTGATACGATGAGCCGTTGTAAAGGTATAAACGTAAACATGTTAATTGCAAAGTGAAAATGCGCCGTACTAAGTTCTAATTCAGGCTCGGTGGCCGCGGCTCTCGTTACGGTCATGTTGGCGCGATACACCCCTCCCCTCCATGGCGGCCAGTCCGCGCTGCGCTCGCGCATAGGCAACATCTCCTCTCTCTTTCTAATACAATTTGTACTGGGATTTTACTTTAATGTTTACAATATCAAATGGATGCTATGAGAGGGTGTTTTATGTAAATAATTACTATGGGGATTCTAACTACTGGGTTCTTTATTTACTCTAAACAATCTAAGTCTTTATAAATAATCACATATTTATCTTACGTAGAATTTCCGTATGACGCGATGCGTAGCTCTGCCGTCGCGTGTTGATGTTGTCGTCCATAATTCTCCCCCTTTAGTGTGAGGCGAAGCCTCGCACTATTGGTTGCAACGGTGTTATCACTTAGGCACTTTCACTGATTGACTTTTCTTTCACTGATTCTAATACTTATTATTTTGATGCTACGTTAAAGTTCCCATTCTCCGGGTTTAAATTTCTTCGATGATTGTTCGACGACTTCTAATGAGTTTGCTTCAGATGGCTGCTTGACTGGTATGGTAATCTTCAGTTTTAGTTGATCCCGTTTTCTTTCTTTGGCCTTCCTGCAGGCTGCTTCAACTAGTTCCCTTGATGGTTGAGCTATGTATATTTTCTTCTCTGCTTTATTCCGCGCCTTCGGCGCTTCGTTTTCCTTATCCCGGTGGTCGCTGCGTCTGCGGCGCCACTCTGCCCACGCTATCCTCTTCTCGCTGGGCTTCAATGTTGGGAGATCGGCCGCGGCATTGGCGTCTCCCGGCTGCTCTATGGATGTGTGGAAACAGTCCACTGTTGATGCTGATGTCGCGACGGAGTTGATGCCCTCCATGGGCTTCCGCGAAGTCGGGCTCGTGCACGCTGCCGCTGCGTGTGCCCCGTAGTGCGGTACCGTTGCCTCGAACGGTGTGCGTGTGTGTACACGTAGATTGATCGGACCCCCCAAATCCGATGATAGACGACCGGCGGTCTGTCTATTAATAACCGAACCCTTACCCGGGTTTTTGTACTCCTTGGTACATAAAGCTTCCCTGAGCTTGTTTAATTTGTTGCGCCAGTCCTCCTTCTGGACGGCTATCTTCTTTTCGGCGTCTTCCAATTGACGCGCTATTTCCTCCAACTCCTTCTTCATTTTCTCCGCCGCGACTGGGTCCAGGTCCCTCGTGAGTGCCCGCTCAGATGGCGAGGCTCGGTCGTGAGCCTCGTGGAATGTGAGGGACCTGACGCCTGATGTGATGTTGCTCGTACTATCTTCACTCGAAGTTATGCCGGTGCCCGATGTGCTGCTCCTGCGGTGCCCGCGGCCCGCGTAGCCGAGTCGATTGCCGTGCGCACCCGTCGCGCCGGCCCGAGCTCGACCTCGATTCATCGTCCTGGACGAGGGGAACGGCCCGATATCGCCCCAGGCGTGATCGGTGACTCGTAGATTGATCCGGTCGAAGGACCCGATCGACTAAACTCCCACTTGCTCGATGCGGCAGCCGGCGTTGATGAAACTGGATTACTGGAACTGGATACTGGAACTGATGCTTGCTTGCTGATTTTCTTGCTGGTACTAGTTGCTGCTTAGAGATGTTGCTTCCAGGAGTGACGAGCGGACACTGATTTGCTTTTTTTTTTTTTTTTTTTTTTTTTTTTTTTTTTTTTTTTTTTTTTTTTTTTTTTTTTTTGAACCTGACTGTTGCTATAATAGGACAGACCCAATATAGCGGTCGAACTGCGTGGTTGGAGGGTGGCCTGGGGAAAATCCAGGGGAAGCCTCCGGCACGACCACGCGGGGAAGTTTGTACACTGGAATACTCTAAGAGTTTGCGCTCCAGTGAGATTGGTTGAACGATATCAACCGAATCTGGGGTGTGAGTGGTATCGAACTACTGGGAGTTTTATCGCTGGTTCGCTAAAACCTAGCCTAGCTGAGAAGAGTCCAGCAAGAAACTCAGCTAGGCCCGACTTGCGTCGGACTGACTCTACCCGGTATGCGGCGGTACCGGGACGAAAGCGGACTGTATGTGTCTGTGTTGTCTCGCGGTGGACGTCCCCGCCGGCGGGAACGCTGAAGTGTACGCGATGTGTTGGACGCCGAAAGCGCAGCGTTCCATCTTTCGATGGACGCTGTGATTTCGTCGTCCGGGTCCGTGAGTGTGTGCCTAGGACGCCGGACCGTGCGGCCCCTAATCAGTGAGCGCCGAGTAACGACAGAGGGGGGAGGGATGGGGACGTAGTCAGCAGCCTTCCTAACTAATGGATTCCTATGGTGGGGAGCGTTATCAAAATAACGTCTGGCAGCCTGCTTAAAGAAACCATACATGGTGCTAATCTCCATGTCGTGGTGCAGGCTGAGGTTCGATTGGTACCACGGGGCACCAGTCGCCCTTCGGAGAAAACGATTCTGAATGACCTGAAGCGGCTTGAGCGATGACATAGGCACGTGAGCGAATGCTACACTTGCATATGTCATGATTGGACGAACGCAAGTCTTGTAGAGTGTCAGCTTATTCCTAAGTGACATTTTACTAAACTTGTTGATCATCGGCCCTAGCCTTCCTAGCACGAACAACGCGCGGTTGCGTACCCTACGGATGTGGCTACGGAAAGTCAGTCTCCTGTCGAGGGTCACTCCAAGATATTTGGCCTCGTTGACCCAGGGGATGGGTCGGTCAAACATCTGGATCGGAGCCACCCGCCTTTCTGTACTAATGCAGTCCGACGGATGAAAGACTATTGCAGTGCTTTTCTCCGGGTTGACTTCGATACGCCAAAGATTAAACCAACGACCTAGGTCGGAGATTGCCTCTTGGAGGTATCGCCGGATAGTAGCGTACTTACAATGAGTCGTAAAGAGCGCGGTGTCATCCGCAAACAACCCCAGTTGCACCTTAGGGTGCCTGGGAATGTCGTTTGTGAATAACGAGTAGAGAGTGGGAGAGAGCACGGAGCCTTGCGGGACTCCGGCCCGGATGGGGTGTGGGTCCGAATACGTTCCCTCCAGTCGGTATCGAAAGCTTCGGTCACTGAGAAAATCTCGTATTGTGAGTACGAGTCTGTCCGGCATTCCGAGCTGGTATAACTTGTATACAAGCCCGTTATGCCAGACCTTGTCGAAGGCTTTCGCTACGTCGAGAAAGATCGCACCGGTCTTGAGCCCCTGGAATCGAGAGAAACCATCCAACACGTGCTCCGTGACGCGGTGCACCTGTTGGACGCATGAGTGTCCGGATCTAAAACCGAACTGCTCATCGATGAGGAGGTTATTCTCAGCCGTAAATCTGAGAATTCTCGTGAGAAGGATCCGCTCATATAGCTTTCCAAGGGTAGCTCCCTTGGAAAGCTATATGAGCGAGTAAGCTGATCGGCCTGTAAGAGGCAGGCGAGGTCCGGGGTTTGCCGGGCTTCGCTATCCCTATGACCGTTGCACATTTCCACGCGGCTGGAAAGTGAGCATTGGTCAGTGCGGCATTGAAGATGCCGACCAAAAGGAGGAGGAGGGTTTCGGGGAGAAGTTTCAGGATGCGATTGGATAGACCATCCGCACCCGGAGCCTTCCTAATACGGAGACGCCTGACAAGGTCACTGACTTCCTTAACCGACACCGGTAAAATGGGTGAAGTTACGGGGAGACGCGATCTCCTGTCCACCTCGGAATCGACCCTACTAATGTGGGCTTCGTCGGTGTTGAGGAGGTTGGGCGAACATTGGGACTCTAAACTACTCGCAAGGCATTCGGCTTTCTCACTGTCCTCGAACGCGGGGGTTGAGTGATCCGGTCGATCCAAGGGAGGGATGGTCCAACAGGCATCGGATTTGAGAGATCTCGCTAGTTTCCAGTAAGCCAGGTGACTAGGCGTTATCTCCCCCATCAGATCCCTGAACGAGTTCTCCCGAAATTCGGCAATTCTCTGTTTGGACTCGTTAGACAAGTCCCTCAGGATTTGCCGATTTTCGGCAGAAGGGTGATTTGAATAGGTACGTATGGCGCGATTTTTCCTTGTCACCAACTCTCTCAGTTCCGTAGGTAGAGGTCGGTTTTGGATGTCCTCCGCCGACACCTCCCTTGAGGCTTCGCTTCGAACAGCGTTGGGGTAGTTGGTGAAAGAATCGATCGCTTGGTCTGTCTGTTCGGTTGTAGTTATATTGTCTGGGATATCTCTAAGCAGGGGGGAGTCCGTCTGTAGGAGACCTGATTGTACCTTGTCCCAGTCCACGAGTGTCCTGGTTCGAGGAGTACTATTGGGGCCTAGTCTCAAGAGGACTGGCCTATGATCCGAGTCTAGTTCGTGTAGCACTTCTATAGAACGCAGAGTTAACGCTACGTTGTGAACGTTGTAACGCTACACTGATTTGCTCCGGGCCGTACCTGCTATTTATACCTGCTAGTGGGCGAGCAAGACGTGCTGAGTGAGACAATAAAGGTTACGCCCACTTTGACTTGACTAATTTACATTGCAAGATGTTATTGGGATGTTATACATATTAATGGGCGGAAGACTAAGCTGATTTACAAAGTTCTAATATGGCTTGAGATCTTATAAGTACAGTAGGGTTCGTAAATATTTTCTTATCTGAATAATCGTACATGGAAATCGGGCAAACCGTAATTCGGTCCCTTTCATAACACTTATTCATCATTTGCGCTGAACCTACTGAGTTTACTTATTTGTAAGTTTAAACATTTAATAGAACTTTTAATTAGCTTTCTAACAATATATAAATCATTCTGATACGATGAGCCGTTGTAAAGGTATAAACGTAAACATGTTAATTGCAAAGTGAAAATGCGCCGTACTAAGTTCTAATTCAGGCTCGGTGGCCGCGGCTCTCCTTACGGTCATGTTGGCGCGATACACCCCTCCCCTCCATGGCGGCCAGTCCGCGCTGCGCTCGCGCATAGGCAACATCTCCTCTCTCTTTCTAATACAATTTGTACTGGGATTTTACTTTAATGTTTACAATATCAAATGGATGCTATGAGAGGGTGTTTTATGTAAATAATTACTATGGGGATTCTAACTACTGGGTTCTTTATTTACTCTAAACAATCTAAGTCTTTATAAATAATCACATATTTATCTTACGTATAATTTCCGTATGACGCGATGCGTAGCTCTGCCGTCGCGTGTTGATGTTGTCGTCCATATGTACCTACCTAGCCATTGATGGGAAATACAAAGAAATTTCAGGTTTCTGCAAACCCCGTACCTGACTCCTGAGGCGTCTCTAGCCCAAGTAGCGCCCGTGTGTTAACATTACTCTAGCGCCCCCTAGTAAGCGCGCGGTCAAAATGGTTGCACTCCGGAAAAGAAACCCCCTCCTCCCCTTACGAATCTTACGGTCACTTGATCTATCGAAATCTGTGGCGAGTTTAACAATTTTTTCCCATCCCAAAAAGTTCACAGCGCCGCTCCCCCCCGCCCCCAAGTCTCGTCCCGAATCTCTCACCTTAAAAATCTAACGGTCACGTGACCTATCGAAATCTGTGGCGAGTTTAACAATTTTTCCCCATCCCAAAAAGTGCACAGCGCCGCTAAAGAAGTTTTCATTTCACTTCAAAAGGTAGTTAGTTAACCTTGTTTGTTTGTTTCCTTAGCTCCTGAACCAGATAACGGCGTTGAACGAGGACCCGGCCGTGCACGGCATCATCGTGCAGATGCCGTTGGACTCTGTGGAGTCCATCGACCCTCACCTCATCACCGATGCTGTGTCCTCGGCCAAGGACGTTGACGGGTACGTCATATTGGCACGCCACGATGGCTGTGGAACTCTAAAGTGTTCAAAAAGTAATCCGTCTGTCCCTGCAGCTGTACCAGATAAACATATATATATTACACTAGCTTCTGCCCGCGGCTCCATCCGCGTGGAACTCGTTTATGTCGCAGCTCCATACAAACTTTCAACCCCCGGGATGAATTCGGGGATAAAGGCTGTCCTTTGTCCTTTTTACCTTTGCGGTTTAAGCGTGAGGAGGTAACAGATAGACAGACAGACAGACACACTTTCTCATTTATAATATTAGTGTTAGTATATGGCTATGGGTTTAACTCTCTCACCAGCAATGACCATGTGATTGGCATTAAACCACAGGACTAAATATTATAGCTGGAGAACTTTCTATGCTCAACGCAACTCGTCTTGGGTGCAGGTATGCCTCACGAATATTGTGCGTATAGTTATAGAATTTACGTAATAACTAGGTAGGCCTTGAGTTGAAAGGGTATGTGCTAGTGTTTTCATTTCGTTTTCGCTATTACAACTCCGTTATACCTTTAACTAACGCACAAACGGTTGTCATTTTTTTTACATGTTAGTTATTTATTTAGCACACGGCAGACCAACTCACTGTGAGTTGCGAGTAAACATTGAAATCTCTCCTTTTTTTATGTATACTAAAGTTTGTTTGTAGTACAGTCCAGCGTTAAAATATGGGTGCATACAACTTACTCATAAATATGTCTCATCGCTCTTTTTTCAGCGGATTAAGGTTTCGGTACAGAGAGGATTAAATCGATACAATATTTTTGCACGTGACTGTATGCTGTTGCTGATGAATAGAGAATGTGTATTTATTATTTTCTTATTCGAAATGGTAGCGTGCTTTGAAACGCCGTTCTGACTAGATTAAGAAACAACAAGGTCTGATTTTCAGATATATGATTCTTGACTGTATGATTGTTTATCTGATTTGATCGATACATGATTGCTTGAAATTTCTTCGATAGAAAAATCTAAAGTCGGGTCTGTATTTTCCTTATTTTACTCGGCATACTAAAACGATACATTATTTTACGAACGAAGAGAGTTACATCTCTTTTTCTCGCGGAAGGCATAAGCGTGTCTTTGTCTAGGGGCACGCATCTCCGGACGGAGATGCGGAGCTCGTTGTACGCGGGTAGGTACCTCAGTTTGTATATAAATTCCAGATACGCCACACTGCACCGCTCCTCCGTCCGGCGAAATTTGTATGCAGCTTCGCACGTACGTCCGGAGATGCGGCGCAGTGTGACATCCCACTAATACGATTTACTTTAATGAGATTTCGGTTCATAACAATGGCGTGAGAGACCATAATGTTTCCTCAGCTTGAACACCATCAACGAGGGTCGCGTAGCCGTGGGCGACCTGAGCGGGTTCATACCGTGCACGCCAGCAGGCTGCGTGGAGCTGATCAAGCGTGCCGGCGTGACCATCGCGGGCAAGAGCGCGGTTGTGCTCGGCCGGAGCCGCATCGTAGGCACCCCCGTCGCGGAGCTGCTCAAATGGGAGAACGCTACCGTCACCGTCTGTCATTCGAAGACGAAGAATTTGAGCGAGATAGTGAGTTTTTTTTTGGCACCACACTTACGTACCTAATCATTATCGTCATAGCAAGTGATAAGTACCTAATCCTTTAACCTAGTCAATTAATAATTATTAAATGGTTACCTATCTGATTAACAAAAATTTTTTCGCAGCTGTATCGTTTGTCTGAATTTTCATTTGTCCTAAAAGCCGTTTTTCTCCATGACATTTTCAGGATTCTTATAATAAAAACCTAAAGTAACCTAATGGGTTGTACACTACACGTATATAGGTACTAAAAGTCAAAACCTTTGAGGTCTTCGACAAGATTTGCTTTCAACCGAAAAGAAAATTTGGCCAAACGATACAGTTGGGAAATGAAATTTAGTGATTGCGATAGGATATACCTTATTTACACCTTATATACTACATTCGTCACGGAAAAATTTGAATCGTTCCAATTAGCATCGTCCATAGGCTGCTGTGTATGCTTACCATCAGGCAGACCGTATGCTTGTTCGCCACCGTCGTAGCATTAAATAAAGCTGCTAGGCTAGGTCGTGTATGCTGCTCCTGCATTGGCTTATACAGCCATGAAAGACGTCATTTCTGATGTAATCTAATAATAGGGGTGTAGACACTTAACAAAAGCATCAATAATGTCATACTTTCTTGAAAAAGGATTAAAAATGTAGTCAAATGGAGAAAATACACGAAGTTGTAAGGATTCAAAGTTGTAAGAAGGGGGTATGTTCTGTCCCTTTTTTGTAACACGCAACTTCATATGAAACGATGACGCTGGAAGATTGTGACGTCACTAATAGACGGCAGCGTGCCGCGCCCCATCGTGTTCGCTGCCGCCGTCGATGCGGCCCGCCGCGCGCGCGGCTCGCTCTGCGGCAGCCTCGCATATTGTGACGTCACAACACTGTTTGCGTTTTCTCTCTCTAACAAGCAATATTAAAACGGTTGTAGCTACGTAATTCTTCGAGATATCTGTATGGGATTTTCGTCACTAGGCATATTTTTTTGCCTTCTTTCTTTTGGAGTACCTACCTAATAATAATTTTAGAGTCTACACCCGTAGGCATTGGTTTACCATGCAACGAGTATAACACTTGGCCGTGTCTTGCAGACGAAAACCGCAGACATCCTGGTGGTGGCGATCGGACGGGCGGAGATGGTGCGTGGCTCGTGGATCAAGCCCGGCGCCGTCGTCATCGACTGCGGCATCAACCCCATCCCAGGTAACAACTGGGTATCAACCCTATCCCAGGTAACAACTGGGTATCAACCCCATCCCAGGTAACAACTGGGTATCAACCCCGACACAGGTAACAACTAGGTATCAACCCCATCCCAGGTAACAACTAGGTATCAACCCCATCACAGGTAACAACTGGGTATCAACCCCATTCCAGGTAACAACTAGGTATCAACCCCATCACAGGTAGCAACTGGGTATCAACCCCATCCCAGGTAACAACTAGGTATCAACCCCATCACAGGTAACAACTGGGTATCAACCCCATTCCAGGTAACAACTAGGTATCAACCCCATCACAGGTAGCAACTGGGTATCAATCCCATCCCAGGTAACAACTAGGTATCAACCCCATCACGGGTAACAACTGGGTAGGTATCAATCCCATCCCAGGTAACAACTGGCTATGGACCCCATTCCAGGTAACAACTGGGGTTTTTGTTTTTGTTGCCGACTTGCCGAGGTTTTTTATATTCTCTTAGCAGTTTTGGAGCGCCTCATCCATGTACTGCACATGGACGCCGGGGGGTTATTGCCGAAGTCTGCCCACCTTTTAGTTACAGTTGCTGTTGTCGCGCTACCTAAGCGTCCTCAACTTATTTCTACTGAAATAATTGGCGGACCAGACTCATGCACACTTATTATTAGAAAACGAGCTAGTTAGGGACTTTACGGCATATAGTGAAATAAGGGATACTTGCAGTGTGAACGTTTTTCCCTGTTTAGAGTCTTTTATGACAATCATACATATAAATACGATTCAATTTCACTCGGCCTACTGTACCTAAGGTTTTTATCTGAAATTGGCCTTTTTCACGAAGCTTAGGTACTAACATGTATTCGTCCAGCGCCTTAGTGACAGAACTGGCAATTCAGACCTGTAAAATTGTAACAGTGACTTCGTGAAATGGGCTATTGAATTCTGATGCGAGACTATGATACTTAGCCGTTTTGTTGTTATTAATAAAACAACTCCTTCTAATATGAAATAGCGTGTGAGATGTTTGCTTTACATATCCACAACGAATAAAGTCACCACATGACTTCGAAAACTGCAACCTCCTTTCATAATATTTTGATACAGGAATCGTTAAGATGGGATTTCAGGGACAAGTGATTGAAATCAGATACGGATTCATGGTTGCATAACGATCATATAATGTTTGTTTCAATCAAAGTACAATAGGCGGAAATGAGCGCCGCTACTTACCAATGAAAGGAATCGATTGTAAACAATCATTGAAACCTGCAGCAACGTGCCTCTGAGTTATCCGCGGTATTCAGTCATGGTTAACTGCGATTTGAATCTGGTGATTATTGTGTGGCGCCACCTTTGATTGTATAGGTACTTAGGTAAGCCTGCGCTAATTTGGTGTATTCTGCTTGGTAGAACAGTGTGTAAAGTGTAATATGTAGGTAATGTTGGTCACTGTTACACAACATTCGTTATCGAATTCAATTCCGCAAAGAAATGGGTTCACAGAGGTAACGGCTTCTTATCGTGCTGGGAGTTGTTTTTGAACAACGTTCATCTCGCTGCTCGTGAATCTGAGTGTAAACATGTGAAACCTTCCCGCAATACGTTTAGTAGTACATATTGGTGGAGATAAGTATACCTAAGTATGTTATTTATAACGGAATTTAAGATATTCATTAACTGCAGTGGGTATAGTATAGGTACCTACCTATAACTTCGGGGTGTAGGTAACACATCACATTCCTCGTTTACATAGCCCACCCGTTAGATATCTGCTTTATAATTAAAACTAGTTGTGCCCGCGGCTCTGCTAGCGCGGCACCGAAGTCCTGTAGACTGAAACTTTCAACCTGTTAGGTATAACAATAGACTCTGGTGTAAATTGGAAAGCCCACATCCAAAACATTAAAACAAAAATGTCCAAATTCTTATATGGTCTCAATGTACTAAAAAGGAACACGGATGTCGAGTGTGCGTTATCCGCATACTACGCATATGCGTACGCATGGCTTCGGTACGGGGTAGTCCTTTGGGGAGACAGTGTCGAGGCCCAGCAGCTCTTTATCATGCAGAAAAAGTGTATTCGTGTCTTAGCAAATGTACATATCCCGAACAGCTGTCGCCCACACTTTGTTCGTTACAAACTATTAACGCTGCCCTGCATTTATATATTGCAAGCTGCTCTATTTGTTCGAGAAAACTCACATCTATTTGAATTAAAACAGGATAAAAAAACAACTAGAACACAGTATAGGAATAAACTGCAACTTCCAAAAACTAATTTAGATATGTATAAGAATAGCCCATATTATAAATGTATCATAATAACCAATAAGATTCCAAATTCAATTAAGCAAGAACCTGTTAATGCAATATTCAAAAGGAAGTTGGAAAAAATATTAATAGATAAATGTTATTAATATTATTCGCTTAAGGATTTCATAAATGATAGTAATTTATAATCTTAATTTTAATTGTATTTTAATATATACATAATTGTGTTTATTTTTTTAAATCTCATAATGAATTCTATTGTGTTGACTTGTCTGTTTTAATACCGTGTAATTAATTAATTTAAATTTTATTAGCTTTAAGATATTGTTGTGTGCCAAAAGTCGGTCCATGACAGGGCGTCATCCTTCAAAATCAACACCTTCATAATTATGCATGTACATGACTTTACAATTGAATAAATGAAATGAAATTCCATACCCATAATCCAGGCCACCATAGTTTCGGCGTGAAAAGGTAACAGACGGAAGGAGTTACTTAACGCATCATAATATAGTTAAGTCGGGGTCAATTTTATTAATTGTAATATTTTGTGTCCTCTAAATAGTTTGAATTTGAGTTTGGACAAGACCGTTTCGAATAGCGACATTTTGCTTGGTTCCGTATGTGGATAAATATAATCGAGGATGTAAAATAGGTAACTATTTTCAACCTACCTTCAAAAATATTTTAAGGCAATAAATAGGGATTTGCATTTGGCCATTTGTTCCTTCAGCTGTCAACACGGCGAATCCTCAAACATGTTACTCCTTTGGAGTTGCATGAGTCTATAGCAACGCCCATTTTACTCCTTTGGAGTTGCATGCGTCTATAGGCTGCGGTATCCGCTTACCATCAGGCGGACCGTACGCTTGTTTGCCACCGTATTTGTAATTAAAAAAAGATAAAACAGTGCCTACTGTTTTTTTATTTAGGTAGCATTAAACGCGTGTTTCATCGTAGTTTGACGGATAACGAGAAACCTTACCGACAGACCCGACGAAGAGCAGCGGCCAGCGTCTGGTGGGTGACGTGGCGTACGCGGAGGCGCTGTCAGTGGCGTCGGCCGTGACGCCGGTGCCCGGCGGCGTGGGCCCCATGACCGTGGCCATGTTGATGCGCAACACGGTGCAGGCCGCGCGCCGCAGCCTGGACCGCCTGCGCGCGCCCGCCTGGCCGCTCAAGCCGCTGAGACTGCTGCCCAAGTCCCCGCCCCCGAGGTAAGCTCCAGTGCCTGCAAGGTTGCGGAATGATGCCGCCATTAGGCCTGCCACACACTGGCGCGGCCTGGCTGCAGCGGTCAATAGTAAACTTGTCATTAGCTGTCACATTTACTACTTATTGTCCGCCGCCGCAGGCCGCGCCAGTGTGTTGCGAGCCTTGAGGAACCTGACCAGGTTTTACTAGCGGATCATTTCCGAACCGAATAAAATAAGCGATGGTTGTGACGCTGATGCCCGCGGCGTTGGCCTCGTGATTGTGCTGTTGATGCGGAATATGGCGCTGGCCGTGCGGCAGGGATTGCATCGCTGGTGCACGCCCGTTTGACGTTATTAAAAATAGGTCAACGTTTAGTCCCCTTCCGGTGAGTGCTCGTGCGCCGCCGTGCGAGCCGCCCCCTCCGCCAGGAGGCGGTGGCTGCGGCCACGGAGGCACCTACTTGTCCGGAACTAACAGAGAGCATATTCTTGTCATCAAGTCGGAGCAATCTGTCTCGCCTCTCAAAATAAGACAAGCAGTGCAGTTAGCCTGACCTCTAGGCAGTTGAAATCTAACATTCCGATTAAGTACGAGTAAGTTCTTGGTAGGATACAGAAAGGGATATAACCTGTACATTTTCTTGTAAAGAATGCGAATAAACGCCTTTTTGTAGTTCTCCAGATAGAAGGAAACGGGCGTCATTCTATACTTCTTAGAATGTGACTGTATGATTTTTATACGGCATTCGGCGTATCTATTATCCTCTCGATTAGGTAATAGGGGAGTCTCAAACCGACAGGATATTAAAATTATCTTTAATTTCTATCAGCCATTTTATTTCGTTATTCATAGTCGTGTCACGAGCCCACGCCCTTGCCGAGCCGGCGCCTTCATGCTCACGACTTGTTGGTAATGTAGGAATGAGTAATCTAATGAATTGTACCGGGTATCCAAGTAAACTCGTAAGCCACGTTACTTACAGAATCATACTTGTGTAAAAAAAAACTACTTGATATATCTCCTCCGCTCCTGTCGCCGGATAACCGGGAAAACGCTGCCAGGATATGAAGCTATTGACAATACTTACTTGAATGTGAGAAAACTGTTATGATTACGTATCCAATATCCAAATCAAGCTATAGGTATATCCATTAGGTATATTTCCTGTTTCTCTGTTCTACATAAACTATTTTAATTTCAAAAACAGCTAAAATGCTGTTAATATTCGTTTGTCTTTATCGTGTCCTTACTTTCAGTTTGACATCTGTACTTAAGAGATAAAAAACAAAACACAATTTAGTTAGCAGAGGTCTGCAATAAGTTTCATGATTTTCACAGCGATATCGTAATAGCGCGCTCGCAGAAGCCGAAGGACATCAGCCAACTGGCAGCCGAGATCGGCCTGGCGCCCACCGAGGTGTCGCAGTACGGGCGCACCAAGGCCAAGATCGCGCTCTCCGTGCTGGAGCGGCTGCGCGACCAGCCCACCGGGAAGTACATCGTCGTGGCCGGGTGAGCGACCGCAGATACTCTATACATCAGCCAGCCGGCGGAGATCGGCCTGGCGCCCACCGAGGTGTCACAGTACGGGCGCACCAAGGCCAAGATCGCGCTCTCCGTGCTGAAGCGGCTGCGCGACCAGCCCACCGGGAAGTACATCGTCGTGGCCGGGTGAGCGACCGCAGGACATCAGCCAACTGGCAGCCGAGATCGGCCTGGCGCCCACCGAGGTGTCGCAGTACGGGCGCACCAAGGCCAAGATCGCGCTCTCCGTGCTGGAGCGGCTGCGCGACCAGCCCACCGGGAAGTACATCGTCGTGGCCGGGTGAGCGACCGCAGATACTCTATACATCAGCCAGCCGGCGGAGATCGGCCTGGCGCCCACCGAGGTGTCACAGTACGGGCGCACCAAGGCCAAGATCGCGCTCTCCGTGCTGAAGCGGCTGCGCGACCAGCCCACCGGGAAGTACATCGTCGTGGCCGGGTGAGCGACCGCAGATACTCTATACATCAGCCAGCCGGCGGAGATCGGCCTGGCGCCCACCGAGGTGTCACAGTACGGGCGCACCAAGGCCAAGATCGCGCTCTCCGTGCTGGAGCGGCTGCGCGACCAGCCCACCGGGAAGTACATCGTCGTGGCCGGGTGAGCGACCGCAGATACTCTATACATCAGCCAGCCGGCGGAGATCGGCCTGGCGCCCACCGAGGTGTCACAGTACGGGCGCACCAAGGCCAAGATCGCGCTCTCCGTGCTGAAGCGGCTGCGCGACCAGCCCACCGGGAAGTACATCGTCGTGGCCGGGTGAGCGACCGCAGATACTCTATACATCAGCCAGCCGGCGGAGATCGGCCTGGCGCCCACCGAGGTGTCACAGTACGGGCGCACCAAGGCCAAGATCGCGCTCTCCGTGCTGGAGCGGCTGCGCGACCAGCCCACCGGGAAGTACATCGTCGTGGCCGGGTGAGCGACCGCAGATACTCTATACATCAGCCAGCCGGCGGAGATCGGCCTGGCGCCCACCGAGGTGTCACAGTACGGGCGCACCAAGGCCAAGATCGCGCTCTCCGTGCTGGAGCGGCTGCGCGACCAGCCCACCGGGAAGTACACCGTCGTGGCCGGGTGAGCGACCGCAGATACTCTATACATCAGCCAGCCGGCGGAGATCGGCCTGACGCCCACCGAGGTGTCGCAGTACGGGCGCACCAAGGCCAAGGTCGTGCTCTTCGTGCTAGGTGCCCCATGGCAAATCGTAATGGTAAATCGTCCGGGCCTGAAGCTTATCTCTATCATTCCCAAAACCAGATGACGGATGGGTAAGGTAAACCACACTTGAAACTGTAGTAAAGATAAGACATAGCCGGCAAAAAAGAGGCAATAAGTTCGTGTTTTGTACCTATAACTTGTCATTGTGCAATAAAAATTAAATAAGGGACGACGTAAGGATGGAACGCCTATCCTCACCAGGACGTTAGATGAAAAAGGGGTTACATAGTGGATGAGCGGTGTTTTTGTTTTGTTTTGATTTGAGTCATGTCTGCCTATACAGGATCACCCCGACGCCTCTGGGCGAGGGCAAGAGCACGACGCTGCTGGGCCTCGTGCAGGCGCTGTGCGCGCGCCGCGGCCGCAACGCGTTCGCGGTGATGCGCCAGCCCAGCCAGGGACCCACCTTCGGCGTGAAGGGCGGCGCTGCCGGCGGCGGCTACTCGCAGGTAAGGTGACACGGTCTAGTGGACCTGGTACTGGCACAGTGGTCACACAAGAGCACGACGCTGCTGGGCCTCGTGCAGGCGCTGTGCGCGCGCCGCGGCCGCAACGCGTTCGCGGTGATGCGCCAGCCCAGCCAGGGACCCACCTTCGGCGTGAAGGGCGGCGCTGCCGGCGGCGGCTACTCGCAGGTAAGGTGACACGGTCTAGTGGACCTGGTACTGGCACAGTGGTCACACAAGAGCACGACGCTGCTGGGCCTCGTGCAGGCGCTGTGCGCGCGCCGCGGCCGCAACGCGTTCGCGGTGATGCGCCAGCCCAGCCAGGGACCCACCTTCGGCGTGAAGGGCGGCGCTGCCGGCGGCGGCTACTCGCAGGTAAGGTGACACGGTCTAGTGGACCTGGTACTGGCACAGTGGTCACACAAGAGCACGACGCTGCTGGGCCTCGTGCAGGCGCTGTGCGCGCGCCGCGGCCGCAACGCGTTCGCGGTGATGCGCCAGCCCAGCCAGGGACCCACCTTCGGCGTGAAGGGCGGCGCTGCCGGCGGCGGCTACTCGCAGGTAAGGTGACACGGTCTAGTGGACCTGGTACTGGCACAGTGGTCACACAAGAGCACGACGCTGCTGGGCCTCGTGCAGGCGCTGTGCGCGCGCCGCGGCCGCAACGCGTTCGCGGTGATGCGCCAGCCCAGCCAGGGACCCACCTTCGGCGTGAAGGGCGGCGCTGCCGGCGGCGGCTACTCGCAGGTAAGGTGACACGGTCTAGTGGACCTGGTACTGGCACAGTGGTCACACAAGAGCACGACGCTGCTGGGCCTCGTGCAGGCGCTGTGCGCGCGCCGCGGCCGCAACGCGTTCGCGGTGATGCGCCAGCCCAGCCAGGGACCCACCTTCGGCGTGAAGGGCGGCGCTGCCGGCGGCGGCTACTCGCAGGTAAGGTGACACGGTCTAGTGGACCTGGTACTGGCACAGTGGTCACACAAGAGCACGACGCTGCTGGGCCTCGTGCAGGCGCTGTGCGCGCGCCGCGGCCGCAACGCGTTCGCGGTGATGCGCCAGCCCAGCCAGGGACCCACCTTCGGCGTGAAGGGCGGCGCTGCCGGCGGCGGCTACTCGCAGGTAAGGTGACACGGTCTAGTGGACCTGGTACTGGCACAGTGGTCACACAAGAGCACGACGCTGCTGGGCCTCGTGCAGGCGCTGTGCGCGCGCCGCGGCCGCAACGCGTTCGCGGTGATGCGCCAGCCCAGCCAGGGACCCACCTTCGGCGTGAAGGGCGGCGCTGCCGGCGGCGGCTACTCGCAGGTAAGGTGACACGGTCTAGTGGACCTGGTACTGGCACAGTGGTCACACAAGAGCACGACGCTGCTGGGCCTCGTGCAGGCGCTGTGCGCGCGCCGCGGCCGCAACGCGTTCGCGGTGATGCGCCAGCCCAGCCAGGGACCCACCTTCGGCGTGAAGGGCGGCGCTGCCGGCGGCGGCTACTCGCAGGTAAGGTGACACGGTCTAGTGGACCTGGTACTGGCACAGTGGTCACACAAGAGCACGACGCTGCTGGGCCTCGTGCAGGCGCTGTGCGCGCGCCGCGGCCGCAACGCGTTCGCGGTGATGCGCCAGCCCAGCCAGGGACCCACCTTCGGCGTGAAGGGCGGCGCTGCCGGCGGCGGCTACTCGCAGGTAAGGTGACACGGTCTAGTGGACCTGGTACTGGCACAGTGGTCACACAAGAGCACGACGCTGCTGGGCCTCGTGCAGGCGCTGTGCGCGCGCCGCGGCCGCAACGCGTTTGCGGTGATGCGCCAGCCCAGCCAGGGACCCACCTTCGGCGTGAAGGGCGGCGCTGCCGGCGGCGGCTACTCGCAGGTAAGGTGACACGGTCTAGTGGACCTGGTACTGGCACAGTGGTCACACAAGAGCACGACGCTGCTGGGCCTCGTGCAGGCGCTGTGCGCGCGCCGCGGCCGCAACGCGTTCGCGGTGATGCGCCAGCCCAGCCAGGGACCCACCTTCGGCGTGAAGGGCGGCGCTGCCGGCGGCGGCTACTCGCAGGTAAGGTGACACGGTCTAGTGGACCTGGTACTGGCACAGTGGTCACACAAGAGCACGACGCTGCTGGGCCTCGTGCAGGCGCTGTGCGCGCGCCGCGGCCGCAACGCGTTCGCGGTGATGCGCCAGCCCAGCCAGGGACCCACCTTCGGCGTGAAGGGCGGCGCTGCCGGCGGCGGCTACTCGCAGGTAAGGTGACACGGTCTAGTGGACCTGGTACTGGCACAGTGGTCACACAAGAGCACGACGCTGCTGGGCCTCGTGCAGGCGCTGTGCGCGCGCCGCGGCCGCAACGCGTTCGCGGTGATGCGCCAGCCCAGCCAGGGACCCACCTTCGGCGTGAAGGGCGGCGCTGCCGGCGGCGGCTACTCGCAGGTAAGGTGACACGGTCTAGTGGACCTGGTACTGGCACAGTGGTCACACAAGAGCACGACGCTGCTGGGACTCGTGCAGGCGCTGTGCGCGCGCCGCGGCCGCAACGCGTTCGCGGTGATGCGCCAGCCCAGCCAGGGACCCACCTTCGGCGTGAAGGGCGGCGCTGCCGGCGGCGGCTACTCGCAGGTAAGGTGACACGGTCTAGTGGACCTGGTACTGGCACAGTGGTCACACAAGAGCACGACGCTGCTGGGCCTCGTGCAGGCGCTGTGCGCGCGCCGCGGCCGCAACGCGTTCGCGGTGATGCGCCAGCCCAGCCAGGGACCCACCTTCGGCGTGAAGGGCGGCGCTGCCGGCGGCGGCTACTCGCAGGTAAGGTGACACGGTCTAGTGGACCTGGTACTGGCACAGTGGTCACACAAGAGCACGACGCTGCTGGGCCTCGTGCAGGCGCTGTGCGCGCGCCGCGGCCGCAACGCGTTCGCGGTGATGCGCCAGCCCAGCCAGGGACCCACCTTCGGCGTGAAGGGCGGCGCTGCCGGCGGCGGCTACTCGCAGGTAAGGTGACACGGTCTAGTGGACCTGGTACTGGCACAGTGGTCACACAAGAGCACGACGCTGCTGGGCCTCGTGCAGGCGCTGTGCGCGCGCCGCGGCCGCAACGCGTTCGCGGTGATGCGCCAGCCCAGCCAGGGACCCACCTTCGGCGTGAAGGGCGGCGCTGCCGGCGGCGGCTACTCGCAGGTAAGGTGACACGGTCTAGTGGACCTGGTACTGGCACAGTGGTCACACAAGAGCACGACGCTGCTGGGCCTCGTGCAGGCGCTGTGCGCGCGCCGCGGCCGCAACGCGTTCGCGGTGATGCGCCAGCCCAGCCAGGGACCCACCTTCGGCGTGAAGGGCGGCGCTGCCGGCGGCGGCTACTCGCAGGTAAGGTGACACGGTCTAGTGGACCTGGTACTGGCACAGTGGTCACACAAGAGCACGACGCTGCTGGGCCTCGTGCAGGCGCTGTGCGCGCGCCGCGGCCGCAACGCGTTTGCGGTGATGCGCCAGCCCAGCCAGGGACCCACCTTCGGCGTGAAGGGCGGCGCTGCCGGCGGCGGCTACTCGCAGGTAAGGTGACACGGTCTAGTGGACCTGGTACTGGCACAGTGGTCACACAAGAGCACGACGCTGCTGGGCCTCGTGCAGGCGCTGTGCGCGCGCCGCGGCCGCAACGCGTTCGCGGTGATGCGCCAGCCCAGCCAGGGACCCACCTTCGGCGTGAAGGGCGGCGCTGCCGGCGGCGGCTACTCGCAGGTAAGGTGACACGGTCTAGTGGACCTGGTACTGGCACAGTGGTCACACAAGAGCACGACGCTGCTGGGCCTCGTGCAGGCGCTGTGCGCGCGCCGCGGCCGCAACGCGTTCGCGGTGATGCGCCAGCCCAGCCAGGGACCCACCTTCGGCGTGAAGGGCGGCGCTGCCGGCGGCGGCTACTCGCAGGTAAGGTTACACGGTCTAGTGGATCTTTTTTTTGATGGAGTGGAAATGCACTTACGCATCACCCCAGCCTGGAGAAGTTATAATGGGGGGGTATGTGGGACTCTCGCGCGCGTGCTCATCTCACACTCTCCTGCGCGCGAGCGCAGGAGGGTGGGGGGGACTTTTCAGTGTCTTTTCTTCACTTTTAGTCTGCGTTTTGTTCGCAACCCATAACAATGGGCCGGTGATCTTGCCTTCTTGGCTTCTTAAATTTGAGCTGGTGGACATGTTGTTCTCCGTAAGGCCTCCTGGACCACCTGGGGGCTCTGGTGTGCTGCTGCGGTGAGTAGGGCGGCGATCATTGACGCTAGGTCAGGGTTGCCGTCCTGGGCTTTGCTCCCTCCGGCTGCGGGTGCTGCGGGAGGAGGGGCCTCTTGTGGCGTCCTCTTCTTCTTGTTCTTCTTCTTTTTGGACGAGGGTTTCGGTGCGTTCGCCGCGCCCCTTTGAGTGGGGGCGTTGGCCGGCGCCATAAGTGACGCCGGCGCCGACTCGCCCACCGTGGGCTCTCGTACCGACGCCCTCGTCTCAGGCCCGTGTCGCTGGGGGACTGTGTGGGCCGCTGTCCCTGCCTTCTTGTTCCTGGCCTCCTTGCGGAAGACAGGGCACTTGGTATCATTGGCCGTATACGGCCCGCTGCAGTTGGAGCAGGTCGGTGGCTCGCTCCTGGGACGCTCGCACTCCTTGGCCGTGTGCGGGCCCGCGCATCGCACGCATTTCAGCGGGCGGTGGCAGCCCTGTGAGTGGTGCCGGAATCCCTGGCACCTGTGGCATTGGGCGGGGCCCTTCTTGCCCCGCCAGGCTTCAACTTTGACATCCGGCACTAGCAGGAGCTGCCTCAGCCCGAAGATGCCGGTGTTCTCGCGATGCGGGCCCGCCAGTTGGAGGAAGTACGTGCACCCTCCCCTCCCCCCTCTGGCGTTGATCTGCCTGACGTATTCGACTGGGTAGCCGAGCGTCAGGCAGGCGGCTGCGATGTCGTCGGTGGGCGTGTCGGCCGGGAGGCCGCGGAGTGCCACCTTCATCTTGGTGTCTTCTTTAAGCTGGTACATGTGCCACTCCACTGCCTCACCAGCTTTCTCCAAGTTGTCCAGATGGCGCTGCACCACGCGGAACTCCTTATCACTCCGCGGGGTGAACCGTAGGCCGCTGCCCATCGCCTTGGAGTTCGGGGCCTCCCCCAGCTCCTCTGCGATGGCCGCCACGACCTTGACCCAGTTCGGCAGCACTGGGGCCACGATCGTGGGGTAGCGGGGTTGCGGCGGTTGCGACTGCTGTTGTGGCTGGGCGGCTGTCCCTGGGCTCGTCCGTGGGGCGGGCTTGGGGGCGGCGGCAGCGGTGGCGGCGAAGGTTGCCTTCTTCGCCGTTGCGGCGGGCGCCGGTCGAGTGGCGACAGGCGGAGGGGTGTTTCGGGCCCCGCGACGGGCTCTAAGTCGGGCATAGAGGCGGCGGCGGTGACTGGCGCGACGACGACGGGCGCCGGCGTGGTGGTGGCTGGTAGGAAGGAGACGTGGGACTCTCACCCTAGCCAACTGTATTTAAACGAGCATTCCAGCACGACGCCCCTCGGCGGCTCTGCAAATTGAAATGCGCCCACGCCCCACGCCAATGGAGAGGGGGTTTGTAACGCATGTCACCCTCCAAGACGTGTGAGGCCGTGGAATGTGGGTCCCTAAGCCATTAAGACCCTACTGTGGGAGGAAAATGCTTACGGCTGCAAATGCGCCCGCACGCACAATCTAGTGGACCTTGTATAGCACAGTGTTCACACAGCCACGCAGATAACCTATTTATTTATTTAGATATACAATTTAACAGCATTACGGCATATGCTAAAACGCTGGTAAACTTAAACTATTGAACATACATAATACATAATAAGAAACAAGTTATAGCAACAAATAATATTTAAAAATGAATCTCGCAGTGAAGTAAGGGCTGAGGCTAATTGACGTGGACATTTGCTATCTTATTGCGAATGAGTTGCCGATTCGGAGCTAAGGCAAGTTGCAACAACTTACGATTACAGACCGATCAATGTCAAATATGACGGAAGCAGCTGTCATCCCATTGAAACTTGCCAAACTTTCCATACATTTGATTTTAACGAACCGCGCTTACGATTACAGACGGTTTGGTGCAACCCAGTTTCTGCTCGCGACTCCGTTCGCGTGGAACTCGTGTATATCGTAGCTCTGTACAAACTTCCATCCATCATTACCCCCTCAGAGGATGATTTCCGGGACAAAAACTATCCTATGTCCTTCCCCGGGATTCAAATATCTTCATAGCAGATCTCAATCGGTTTAAGCGTGAAGAGGTGACACACAGACGGACACTCTTTCGCATTAATAATGTTACTCTAGCTTCCGCCCGCGACTGCGTCTGCGTGGGCCCGGGATAAAAACTATCCTATATTTTAATCCAAACTATAAACTATCTTCGTACAAAAATTCATCTAAATCGATTGAACTCTTTAAGCTTGATTGAGTAACAAACATCCAAACATATAAACATGAAAACTTTCGCATTTATAACATTCGTAGGATTATCTTTTAGGGGAGAAATAAGAAAAATGTGTGGATGATTCTGGTAGATGTCGCTACACGCCTCCCCGGCGTTGTAAGAAGGAACTGATTGAAAGATTTATTGGCCGAGACGGATTGTTCCGATAGCCCAGTTGGTTAGTAGCGACGAGCCATGAATCCATGTGGTCGCCGGTTTGAATCCGGCTCAGAGCATTACATTGTTAGTGTTCCGCACCCAAAGGGTAAAAACGTGACCCTATGAATGAAAGACTTCGCTGTCCGTCTGTCTGTCTGTCACCAAGCTGTAACTCAAGAACCGTGATAGCTAGACACTTAAAATTTTCACAGATTATGCATTTCTGTTGCCGCTATAACAACAAATAATAAAAACAAAATGAAATAAATATCTAAGGGGGGCTTCCATACAACAAACTTTTTTTTACTGTTTTTATAGATAATGGTACGGAACCCTTCGTGCGCGAGTCCGACTCGCACTTGGCTGGTTTTACAATTTTTCCCATAGTTAATATTCATAAATGTATTGTATCAAGAGCTCAGTGGCAGAGAGAAGAACAGAGTGGCGATTACTCCACCGACAAGAGCCCGTTTATGATGAGAATTAGTAGGATAGTGTAGTATGGATTCTTGCCCAGGTCATTCCCATGGAGGAGTTCAATCTCCACCTCACCGGCGATATCCACGCGGTGACTGCCGCCAACAACCTGGTGGCTGCCCAGATGGACGCGCGCATCTTCCACGAGCTCACGCAGAAGGACGGCCCACTGTACGACCGGCTCGTGCCCCGCGTCAAGGGGGTCAGGAAGTTCTCCGCCATTCAAGTCCGCCGTCTGCAGCGACTGGGGATTAACAAGACTGACCCGGACTCCTTGACTGATGAGGAGAGGACTAAGTTCGCGAGGCTCAATATTGATACGTCCAAGATCACGTGGAACAGAGGTAAGCGGCTTTTTTAAACAGGAATTGATTGTACCGACGTAGTAAAATTTTCTTGACTATCGCTTTTTTCAGGTTGCGGGATTGCTTAATACAGGGTGTTTTTTTACTGTTGTTTAAATGAGGGTATGGGTGTTTTACTTAGAGCCGGAGCACAGTTAACGTATATATTACAAAGAACTTAAAAAAGGTTTTCATATTGTTATTTTTTTGCATATTTTTTTTAATCATCTAGCCGTATGACCGCAGTGACCGCTACCCGCCATCTTATGTAGATAGGTACGAACTCTAACCGTGTGAATGAACTTCGCACCGCGCATACAGGATTTTTCAAACTAAATTACCTTTTATTAGTTACTAAGAAAAACTTAACCAATACATTTTTTTTTCATGAATGATTAGTACGTTTTGGATACTTTAAGTGGGCTTCGGCTCTAAGACGGTAAAAAAAAAACACGTTGTATAACTTATTCTTAGATCAAATACAACACGGGATTCAATATTTTTTTTAAAGTATTTTATTGCGATTTCTTCAGTGTGATCTTGCTAAATTTTAAGCCGAAGAGTGGAAGTTCCCGAAAATTTACTTACAAGATTAGTTAAAATAGTGTAGTTGGTTACGAGTAAGGTAATGATCAAGATGACACTTGTTTTCAGTGGTGGACTTAAACGACAGATACCTGCGAAAGATCACAGTGGGCCAGTCGCCGACGGAGAAGGGCTTCACGCGGGAGACCGCTTTCGACATCTCAGTGGCGTCCGAGATCATGGCGATTCTGGCGCTGGGCACAGACCTTAAAGACATCAAGGAACGGCTGACCAACATGGTGGTGGCGCTCGACAAGAGCGGCAACGCCGTCACTGCTGACGACTTGGTAACATATTTGAGTTTTTTAACCTTTTAGATCCTGAACCCAGCCTGACCAGCAACTCTCGATTTGTCTCGCACTACCGTAAAATGGGGTGAGTAGGGATCGCGAGGAGAGTAAAGTTATGAATGGGGAGAGAAGGGATGAAAGTGGGGTGTTAATGGAAAATAATGTATTCCAATTTAAAATAGAGCTACCTATAATTCATAATTTAAAAAAAAGATCCAACAATCTTCCAAAATCACCTTTATATGAAATCCCATCTCACCCCAACTATGAGGGACTACGCGGTGATGTGGGATTTCGTGTTTATCGTTAAAGTTATGAAATGGAACTACCCAAAATCATAACAAAACTAAAATACAAACGTCCGGAACACTTATTATATGCAACATTCGGTTTGCGTGTCTGTTTTGTCCCTACTCACCCCGTTTTACGGTATACCTCTTGTGAGAGGAGACGACTTGGAAACATGTTACAATTTATTGCGCTTACAATTTATTTGATACCTTAAGCAAACTAACTTAAAGTCAATTTGGCATCGTTAGACGTCATTCACAATGACGAATTACAATTACATTAAGAATGTACCTAGTCATTATATTATTTTCACATTCGTAATATTATAGGTATACCTGCGTTTATTCATGTTCTAGTTATTTATTATTCAATATTTCAAGTATGTTAACTAACTGTGTTAACATTGTTACAATATTTTCTGTATTCTGTATTAAGTATTTTTCCTAAGCGACCATTAGTTGAAACCGCAATTCGTTAGTACGTTAACAATATGGCTTTGTCTAATTTATACCTATATAAGTTCCAGCTAGAGTAGCGGGTATTCACCGATATCTTAAAATAAAGGGGATTCGTTGTGTTCACTTGATAATTGGCCGTATTGGCCGTACTCATCTGTATCGGTGCCCCAGGGAGCAAACTTTTCTCAAACATGCAATGCAATGTCGTCATTACGTGCGTTATAACAGGTTACATTCAAAGTATCACTTTTCCGGCGAAATAACTCGAGACAAACTGTAAAGGAATTTCATACGAAATTGAAGCCTAGGTCGGGCATTTTTTTATTTTATTTATTTGTGGCGTTCAGTCATGAAAATAAAAGTTTGAGTTCTTTTTATTTATTTCATTGCTTATTTGAGAATAGGACTATACATACCTCGGCGTGAAAAGGGCGTATCAGCTCACTCGTTACGTGCTCGCTACGCTCGGCCATCTATATGTACCTACTCGGCCAGCAACTCCTTATTACTTCCAGGTCTCTGTCTATTTATTCTTATACAAGAGCGTTGTGACGCTTTATACAAAGATGCTGATTGGACTAACTACCAATCTATTAAATCAAAGAATGTCAGAGAAAAAGAATTTGGTTTGTAAAATTATAAACCGGAGTAATGTTGAGCCTCTCACAAACTGGATCTTTATCAAAAGAAACTAAACGTCACAGCGCTCTTGTAGAATAAATAGTACGTTGTTGTAAAGGCTAGAAAGAATAGATAGATGAATAGATGGACGAGTGGATTCGAAGTCCGAACCAAAGGTGACAATAACATTGTTGGACAGTTTGAACTCATAGTTGGCCTGTTCGTGCGATTTCCAACTAACCCCATCAGCTTTAAAGCTAGAATTCTGACGATCTTTAGTCACATTTCCGAGCAGTAGCGTCAAGTAGTAATTAAGTCTATGCTACCGCTATGTACCTACCTAGGTACTCCCTAATTTGTCAATGCTCTGTACTCCGTAATCGTCGCATATATCACTAGTAAATACCTTTTAAGATTAATTGACGTCAATGATGTGATATTATGGGATGTGGATGTAGTACTTATATAAATAAAAAAAACCGGGTTGCACACCGGGAGTGCCAGCAGAAGTGAAAACTTGAATAATTTTAATTTTGCAAACTCCAAAAAGCCGCGTTTTGAAGCGTAACTCTCGCTTTTTGTATTCCGCCAATTGGCAACACTAAATCCTACAGTCACGTGACCTCCTACACCTGTCGCGAGTTTAACATATTTTCCCCATCCCAAAAAGGGAAAAAGTGCACAGCGCCGCTAAAGAAGTTTTCACTTCAATAAATAAAAAGTAAGTAGTAAGTACATTGTTGGAGTGGAGTTTAACGTGACGTGTATGGCAGGGCATGACAGGCGCCATCATGACGCTGCTCCGCGACGCGTTCGAGCCGACGCTGATGCAGTCGCTGGAGGGCACGCCGGTGCTGGTGCACACGGGGCCGTTCGCCAACATCGCGCACGGCTGCTCGTCGATCCTGGCCGACAGCATCGCGCTGCGGCTCGCCGGCCCCAAGGGCTACGTCGTAACCGAGGCCGGCTTCGGCTCCGACATTGGTAAATGGTTTTCATTGTGTTCGAGTAGGTATTTAACTCTCACATTTACTTGGTAGGTCTCTTGATGGTAGATTGGAACACGAAAGACGAATTCTTGATTTATTTGACTTGATAGGTGTGCACACTTAACGGTCGAACAGACTGCCAGCGGGGCGGTAGCGGCGCTTGACGAGCGCGTGATGTGCGCGGTATGGCCGGTCACACAGAGCACGCGCGCATCGCGCCATCAACCAGCCGGCATCGCGCGCGCGTCGCGCTGGCCTCGCGCCATCAACCCGCCAGCACTACGTACGGACCGCGCGCTGCGCTGTCTGGCGTCACACTGACGCGCCGCGACCGTCGCGGGCGCGCGGCCTGCGCGCGGCGGGTTGCTGGCGGGGCACGACAGAAGCGGAGCGCGTTGCCGACGGGGCGCGGCCGGCTTGACCGTGTTTGTAGGGAAATATCGCCATGCTGTGCGTCCGACCCTTTAATGGTGAATGCTATGATGCACGCGCTATGTACGCAGGCGCACATAGTATTCATTGCTGTAAAATATTTATTTATTAATATTTCCGGCATTGACGGGCTGTTTGTGATATTCCGTAGTACCAACAGGGCTATCCCAGTCGCATTTTGCTGTAAAATTGTCTTTGAGAACCTCTTTCCGCCGTTATATAATAAACAAATCTGAGCATACGATCAAAGCTCTTGAAATGGGCTGACAATGGTGAACCTTGTCACATCGCTAATATTATGCACTGATGATCATGATTTTCCTTCTGATGGTAAGCGATCTATATGGAAATTACTTATGGCAGTCTAAAGAACGGTTCATAAAGTTACAAGCCTTATAATGTCAACATCTATAAACAGCGTTAACCCACGAGACTATTGTCAAGTTAGGGCTTGTGTAAATATTGTTCAGTCGACTCAAAAAAAACTAGCCGACTTTCTAAGTGCTAGTTATACATTAGCTACTGTTTTTAGGAATGGAGAAGTTCTTCAACATTAAGTGCCGCGCCAGTGGCGCCACGCCGCACTGCGCGGTGATCGTGGCCACGGTGCGCGCGCTGAAGATGCACGGCGGCGGCCCGCCCGTGTCGCCCGGCGCGCCGCTGCACGACGTCTACGTTAAGGTACGTCTCGCCCGACGTCAGGTGCCGCGCCAGTGGCGCCACGCCGCACAGCTTTTACCACGGATCAATGCGACGAATGCTTAATTGCTTACTGATCCAAGGCTTCGTCACATAGCTGCACGATGCGAGCGGGACGCATCGATTGTGGGGCGCGGTCACACAGATCTCGCATACACTTCGCAATAGTTGCGCGGACGCAAACACCTGCGGGGCGCGAGCGCGACAGATGCAGGGCGCGATGGCGACGGTGCGCAGTCTGTACGGCGTCAATAAATTGTTGTCGGCAGTATAGTCGCGTCACTCGGTCGCCCCGCTTGCGTGGCACACTGTGTGGCCAAGCCTTTGCATAAATTAACATTTACCTAACAGTAAGTAGCTCGCTACATCAAAATACCTTCGTCAAGTTATTTAGACTGCTGAACGTGCTAAGGATATAAATAAGTATACGATACAAAATACTGCCGATACGGCTGCCGAATAAATAATCTGTACAGACAAAAAGTTAAGACACTGACAATAGCCAACCTTGAAAGCGGTGACTGCCTGTTTGCACCCAAGTTAACGAGAACATGCGCTTCAACCATTAATGTATTTAGTATGAATACCGTGTCACTATCGCAAGAATCACATGCGAAATTAGTTTTTCCGCTGTGACTAAATTCATTGTTTTATTACCTTGTATGAACATTGAGCGACCACCGGTTTGTAAGAGTGCAAACAAATTACGATAGTGATAAGAACCTAAATTAGGTACTTCTCCTCTACCAAAAGTACAAGCCGCTATTGTGTTTCAGCTCATTTAACCCATTCAAGGCCAATGATTCATATTTTTTACAAGGATGTCAGACGTTACAATTTCTTGATACAGGTGGCTTTTTCAGAGGAACATGAGGTCTATGGCAGCATTTAATTTGTGGTAGAATGCTTCTACCGACCGTGAGGTTAACAGTTTCTCTTAATACGGTTGCCCAGTCGATGGCAGGACGGCAGTCGGCAAGGCACATTCTATTGTACAGATAAGATATTGTATAAAACGTGTATAAGATTAGCCATAGATTGCCATAAACCCCTCTGGGGTGCAGTCCACACTCACCCTCTCTACTCCCCTATCAACATCGTAATTATTGCCACTATCTTCAACCACCAACCACGACCCGGCAAAGCAGGTGTTGGTTGACCCATACAGTGGGATAGAGTCAGCCTTTCGAAACTCATTGGAAGTAGGTACTTAGTTGCATATGTACGTTTTCTTTCAGCGAATCCTGACTTGCTGCTACTGACGGAATTAATATGTTTATCTCAGGACCACCTACCACCCCCGGTAGAGGTCTATGGGAACTGATAGTACCACGTCACGTTTATACGTGACGTGGTACCTGGTACCGCATCACTACCGTTTATCACAGTTTATCTCATCGCTACCGACCCCAGAAAATAAACAAATATGATAAAGTTAGCGCCTGCGTAGCGCCTGCGTAAGCACATAACTGTACCAATATAAAGGTAAACCTTTGATACCTAAAGGTATATTAATATATAAAAGTGAAAAAACTTGATAGAAATGTATACAATTGATGAATCTTAGTAGCTAAGCGACACATGTTCATCAGGTTACTTGATTATGCATAACAAGTACAGTTGTAGGAACTTTTAGATTAAGTAACTGTTGTGTGTTTAATAAATAATTAATCTTTGTCATTGGCGGGACGAATACGTGGAACATTTGTTAAATGAACATGAATTGGACCATTAATTTATGAGGTTGTCTGAGGTCAATTTAGCTGTTCGCTGAAACTCACAGTAGAAAGTACAATATGTAATACCTCTACCAATTGACATACTTGAGTCATTGCACGCCTCAGGTGAATTCATGCATCAGAAAATTGTGTCGTATTTTCTCACAAACAAAAAAGCGGTAAAGTAGTGGTTAGTATTATTGTACCGTGTCGATATACATATACTCCATATTTTCATTATATCAGTTGTACCATTATAATAGATACCGATCTACTGACACTCGTACACGACAACCTCTATACACGGCGACCGTGCCAGCACAAAGCTCCTTAAGAAATGAACCTGAAGCAGCGTCGTTCCTTTTGCAATTTCATCAAAATTCGGCTTAAATCAAAATTCGGCTCTATTCGGTTAACATTCATCATCATCATCATCATATCAGCCGAAAGACGTCCACTGCTGGACATAGGCCTCCCCCAAAGAGTGCCAAAGTGACCGATCCCGCGCCACCCGCATCCAGCGGACTCCCGCAACCTTTACCAGGTCATCAGTCCACCTTGTCGGGGGCCTACCCACGCTGCGCCTTCCGGTACGTGGTCGCCACTCGAGAACCTTTCCGCCCCAACGGCCATCGGATCTACGTGCTATGTGCCCCGCCCACTGCCACTTAAGTTTAGCGATCCGGAGGGCTATATCGGTTACCTTGGTTCTGCTGCGGATAGCCTCATTTCTGATGCGGTCACGCAGCGAAACTCCCAACATGGCCCTCTCCATTGCCCTTTGGGTGACTTTGAGCCTTCTTATGAGGCCCATAGTAAGCGACCACGTTTCAGTGCCATATGTCATCACTGGCAACACACACTGGTCAAAGACTTTCGTCTTGAGACACTGCGGAATATTGGACGAAAAGATTTGCCGTAGCTTCCCGAACGCTGCCCAGCCGAGTCGGATTCGACGATTGACCTCCTTCTCGAAGTTGGACCTACCTAACTGGATCGTCTGTCCTAGGTATACATAATCGTCTACAACTTCGAGCGTAAAGTGTCCGATTGTAATGGGAGTTGGTACTACATGGGCATTTGACATGATCTTCGTCTTATCCATGTTCATTCTTAGACCAACTCGCTCGGATGCTTTACTGAGGTCATCGAGCATCGTACTTAAGTCCTCCATGGTCTCAGCCAACCTGAGTAGTTAGAGGACCATCTGTACTATTATTTACGCCGTGCCAGTAGTAAAGGAACATTTTACTCAACAGGAGAACCTGGAGCTGCTCGAGAAGGGTCTGTGCAACCTGCGCAAACACATCGAGAACGGGAACAAGTTCGGTGTGCCCGTCGTCATTGCTGTGAACAAACACGGGTCAGTACCTGTACCTACCCTAATATTTAAGGTAGGTCGGGAATAATTAAGGTATTGTAAACATACGTCACACATGGCCATAAAGAGACAGTTGGCGTCCACTACGCGTGTTGATAATCTCACTTCCTAGCCAAGGGAGACAAATTTTGTACTAGCCACGCTCCGTAGGTACGTAATATAACTACAACTTACGTAGAAAAACCCCCGACATTTTCATTTCAAAGTCCAATATCTCAAAAACATGGCTAAGAACACTCGGGATAAAAATTATCTATGACACGAAAAAACCGCAATCAGATCGGTCCATCCGTTTGGGAGTTACGATACCACGGACAGATACACAGACAGACACGTTAAACTTATAACACCCTTCTTTTTTCGTCGGGGGTTAAAAATAAAGAGAGCCGTAAAAATAACCGCGATATGCTTCTGAACGCACTGAGCGTGAACGTGTAAATTAAATAGACTTAGCTGCGTTTGCGCAGACTTCATCTCGCGCGACCTAACCTCCTTCTACCGCAGTCGGGTACGGGTAACATTAGGTGATTATAAAGAGTTTATGCATCATTATCAATCCATATGAAAACGAGTTTACTGCATGTATGTTACAGATATGGTGATAAACCCAGCCGCTAGTGTTGTTCATTTCCAATTTAAGGTTGATTCACGCTACAGACCGTGCCAACGTCAAACTTTCTTTTGTTTCGCAATTCTAACGGATCTCACCATTTCTTGGAACGTTCTGACGCCATATACGAGTAAATGAGTAATTTCCTGTCGGGCTATGCTTACCATTATGAGCTGTTACTTTCGGTAAAAACCCGGCCATTGTGCGTGATGTAGATGCCAGTTAGTTATTTTCTGGCACATAACATTTTTTAAAGCTGTATTTGCAGACAACTTTTTTGGCTCTACAAGAGAGGTTTGAAGTCATTTGCCAGTAAAAGAGTACATAAGATTAGCCAGCCCAGCTCTAACCAGAGGCGCAGGATCCTTTTGGTGCTTTCGCTGGTTCTTCGGGCTCGGCACAGCTTAGCATGAATTACTCAAAAGCGAAAAAATAAATCGGTTAAGAAAAGCAGCCGGGATCAACTGCTCAGCGTGCCTTCCAAAGCACGGGAGCGCTCATTTATATTAACCACTCAAACATCAGGCGGTCACCCATCCAAAGACTGCCATCTTTGCTTAACCTGCGTTATCGTTTTCGACTCGCAGGCGCCGCTAGGCTATGAGCGTTTCGCTTAAATAGTCACTATCCTTACTTAATATTACGAATGCGAAAGTGTCTATGTTACCTCATCACGTTTAACGCTGAACCGATTTAGGTGAAATTTGGCATAGAGATAGTTTGAGTCCCGGGGAAGGATATAGGATAGTTTTTATCCCCGAAATCATCCCCTAAGGGGATGAAATGGGGTGGTGAAAGTTTGTATGGAGCTGCGATATAAACGAGTTCCACGCGGACGGAGTCGCGGGCAGAAGCTAGTGCAGTATAAGCGCTTAGTCGTGTTCCAGACATGACACGGAAGTTCAGTATAAACAGCTTAGTCGTGTTCCAGACATGACACGGAAGTGCAGTATAAACAGCTTAGTTGTGTTCCAGACATGACACGGAAGTTCAGTATAAACAGCTTAGTCGTGTTCCAGACATGACATGGCAGTGCAGTATAAACAGCTTAGTCGTGTTCCAGACATGACACGGAAGTGCAATATAAACAGCTTAGTTGTGTTCCAGACATGACACGGAAGCCGAGCTGAGCCTCGTGCGGGACTTCGCTGAGAAGAACGGCGCCTTCAAGGCCGTGGTGTGTGAGCACTGGGCGCGCGGCGGCGAGGGCGCGCTCGCGCTCGCGGACGCGGTGGTGGCCGCGTGCGACGCGTCCGGCACCTTCCGCTACCTCTACCCGCTCGACGCCTCCATACGGGACAAGATACGAACAATAGCCACGGAGATGTATGGCGCGGGCGACGTGCAGTACACCGATGAGGTGCTGGCGAAGATTGACATGTTTACTGAGAAGGTAAATTATTTTTTTTTTATCATAGGTACGCGTTTGACTACCATCTCACAGGTGACGCCCGTGTGCATTCATTACCCTAGCGCCCTCTAGCATCCCTCCCCTAGCGCTGTGCATTAGCGCGCCCCACGAGTGGCGCGCCTCGTGAATGGCGCTCGGGGCCCCTTAGGACCGTGCGCCCGGGTGCAACGCACACCCTGCACTATAGGTAAAACCGCCCCTGCCTGATGATAAGTGATGATGAGGTCGAGGGTGTAACATGCACCGGTAGTTAGATGGTGGCCTAGTCACTCTTGTCATGGAAATACCAAAGTTATAAGAAAGTAGGTGCCTAGCTGGGTATATTACTAAATAAGTACTTATTATAAAATGAATAACTCATAGGTACAGTCAAGGGCTACAATATCCATTCACTCAACGTTTCATAAATACGTATACTACAACCTTATCGTTGCAGAAATAAGGTGTAGCTACATATTTTTGAAACTCTGGTTTATACATATTGGTGCCCTTGACTGTAGGTACAGTGGGTGGGTAGGTAGTGACTACCTACTAGGTACCTACCCAAATCACCTAATATCACCCGTTAGTAGTACGTAAACATAGTTTCGCAGATCCTCCATTTCTCAAAAAAACAATATTATCTGATTATTCTTTGAATAGGTAGACGACCTCTCTATATTTCCGTAAAATATACTGTTTAATTTTGTGCCACAGCAGACCCCGAGCTCGTGTAGGAGACTACCGGGAAAACGCTAATAGAAGGATGATGGTACACGATGATGTTTTATTTGGTATTAAAGAGAAATACGTCTTCCAGCGAAACATTAAATGCTGCTCGGAGCGATACACTTAGAATCTTTTTCCCTTTCATTTGAAATTAACATACCGGTTGTCACGTTTATCGACTTATGCTTGGGGCATAAGTTTTCCTGTAGACACTTATGTTGAAATATTTGCGGCATATGCAAAACACATGGAAAACAAGCTCGAACTTATTTGTAGGAATCACTTCTACGTATTTTTATTAATAAAAGTTCTTATAAAATATTTGTCTGGTTTGTTGCAAATGATGGTGTCATAATCTATTTTTACAAACTTCATAAATAATGAACTTGTCGCCTAAATAAAGGGTTTTCGGTTTCAGAGATAGAATCAAATTGTTATATCTTAATCGTTACGGTATTATAGGTAGACTGCTTAACTCAGTTCTCTACTGCGCGGCGCGCGGGTGCGGGGGAGCGTTACGACCGCGTTCGCGTTTAGATGTCAAATCCCATACAAATTGAGGGTAGAACGCAAACGCGATCGTTAAGTTTTGATTCGGGAAAACTTAATACTAGAGCCTCTGTCATGTCCACTGTCCACAGGGCTACGACAAATTCCCGATCTGCATGGCAAAGACCTCCAACTCGCTGACCGGCGACCCGGCGGTGAAGGGCGCGCCCTCGGGCTTCACGCTGCGCGTCAACGACGTGTTCGTGTCCGTCGGCGCCGGCTTCGTGGTGCCCATGGTCGGCGAGATATCCAAGATGCCCGGCCTGCCCACCCGCCCAAACATATACGACATCGACCTTAACACCGACACCTTGGAGATCGAAGGGCTGTTCTAATCTACCGGCAAAACACGATTCAGGTTGCGTTTAGATTTATCTAATGCCGTGTGTTTTGACGGCTTAAGCCGGGGTTATACCGGGTGGAAAGGCTCGACGATCGATCCTTTCCGCAAAAGGGGGATTGTTTAGATTTAGTACTGTATTTCCTCTTAAACAAACTAGGCTCATATTTCCTAGTAAGCGTTTTGATGTTACCTTTTAATGCAAAATACTGCAAGTGACAACCCTCATTAGGTTCAGTAACATTTTAACAATAACACAAGGGTCAGTGCCCTTTATCAATACGTATACACAATTATTAGTACGTAGTAATAGTAGGGTTGTCACTAAGAAGAACATTAATTAATTTTAATATTTTTACTATAATTTTTCGTAATAAAAATCTAAACATTACGAATCGGTTCACCATCACTTAAACTAATCCCCCTTTGCGAAAGGATCGTCGTGCCTTTCCACCCGGTATTAGAGCCACGCCGCGTGTCGCAACGCTTACTTTGTAGGTATTTAACGTGGCGACACGTGGGCCTGAGCTAATGTAACATCGTTTATAATAAATGTATGTAACCGATTGGCAATCTCACGCGGCGTGGCTCTAATATAACCCGGGCTTTATGTTGTGTCGCAAGTCGCATCGCAAGCGATCTCGGTCCGCGTCAGGACGGGTGAGGTGCGGGGGGCGGTACAGCGACACGACACCGCGCATCAGACTAGGCACGCGCCAGTGTTGTGTTGTGACGCGTCATAGCCACACGTGAAGTATGGAAATGCGCCATAACACGTCAGATAAATGTGAACAGCAGCCATCACGACAGAGAGCATCATAACACAACACGACAGACAAATGTGAACGCGGCTTGAGGCGAGTCTCCCACTACACCGCGTCCCGCCGCGGTGCGGTGCGCGGGACGGCAGATTTTACCATTGATTGCATGTAAACAGTCTGCCGCTCGCTCCGCGCACCGCGGCGGGACGCGGTGTAGCGGGAGAATCGCCTGACACCGGCACCGAAACTCTTTGTATTGCGAAATAACCAATTGCTACAGAGCGAGAGAGATGGTTGGTCTCGCGACATGGCGAGCGACGTAGGGCACAAATGGTCAAGATGCCTCTCGCGCGCTTAACCAGTTCCACTTTAAAAGTTCTCAAGCTTCTACAACAATATCTGCTTTTGGTTTTATTCTCCACGTGGGCCCGATTGACATTTTAACACATCTTGGATTGTAAATAGAAAATATACTTTAGTAATTAATAATTCATCATCATCATCATATCAGCCGAAAGACGTCCACTGCTGGACATAGGCCTCCCCCAAAGAGTGCCAAACTGACCGGTCCTGTGCCACCTGCATCCAGTGGACTCCCGCAACCTTTACCTTTTTAGGGTTCCGTGCCCAAAGGGTAAAACGGAACCCTATTATTAAGACTTCGCTGTCCGTCTGTCCGTCTGTCACCAGGCTGTAACTCAAGAACCGTGATAGCTAGACAGTTGAAATTTTCACAGATTATGTATTTCTGTTGCCGCTATAACAACAAATAATAAAAACAAAATAAAATAAATATTTAAGGGAGGCTCCCATACAACAAACTTTTTTTTCACTGTTTTTATAGATAATGGTACGGAAACCTTCGTGCGGGAGTCCGACTCGCACTTGGCCGGATTTTTTAAAGTTAATATTTTTACAGAACGACAAAGAGCGGCTTGTTGTCTTAGTACAGCCAAGTGCAACAATATGTATCGATCACATTAACATCCTATCATAAATAAGTACGAAAAACCTTTAATCCGCTGACATAAGAGTTATGGGATGGTTATGGAAATATTTATGAGTAAGTTGACACCGATATTTTTACACTTGACTGTACATAAGGCAGTGGTACAGACAAAAGCTCACCTGTCTCTTATTGTGTCATATTGTAATCGTTTTTATGTTTGAGGTTTATAAATGTATCAAATAAATGTTATACTTGTTTATTTTTACATGTTGCCTTCAATTTTACCCCAGATATTAAGTTTTTTTTTAAATAATTACATCTACTACCTGTTCAGACGTATGTCATGTCATATAGGTCATTACATAACCCAGTGGAATTAGCCTCTATACAGAGGGGCTACCGGGAAATGAGTTTTCGCTTTCAAGTTCGTTTGAACTTCGTTCGAGTATCTCCCTCCCTGTCGCTCGAACTAGCACTTGTGCGACACAGAGAGAGAGAAAGACACACGAACGAATTTAGTTTTCACTTCCCGGTAGCCCCTCTGTCCTGTGCTCTAGGTGGCGCCGTACCATTCGAGGCAGATCCTGAATTGACTTTTACTGAGATACTTATAATGTCCTCGGTATTTGATTATTTAGAAGTACAATCGATGATATGATGAATAAAATTACGCTGAAAAAAAATTGTGCGTAAGTGTAATCGGCTATAACAATATTTTGCAAATTTAAATTCGGACTAACACATTTTCGGAATTTTAGAAATTCTATTAAGTAAGGTGCTTGGATTAAGGACATATATATTATACCAACCGAATATGCCCAGTATGTTATGCGAAAAACGTTTCCGACAATCAAAGTTATGCCAAATAGAGGGAACCCCTTAATAGTACATTACGTACCTAGGGCGGAAAATTTGTGAATGCCCAGATCGCAGGTAAATATGCGCTCTGGGGCTTTACGCCCGTGATGAGTACAAAATTTTACGTCTTCACCTGGCCACAATGCCAGTTTTCCCGTACGCGCAGCGTGCAGTACAACTCGCATTATGGCCAGATGTGACGTAAAAAATATCAACATTCGTTATGGTTAGCAACTCAGTAATTTGTTAAATGAATGCTTAGTGTCACTATCTGTACAGGTCGACACATGTAAAAAGAACCCTGGCGGCCATACATTTTATATGGCCGCCAGGGCTCTTTTTACGTGTGTCGACCTGTATGCTCCTGCACCCCCATGTGTGACTGTTGATGCCAGTCACCTTGGAATTGATAGGGGTTGTGCTCAGTTTTAGCTTACTGCACAACTCATGCGTCATAAAATTTGTAGTGCTGCCATTGTCGAGCAGTATACGTGCTGTTTGCAGCTTCCCGTTCTTATCTGCCACCTTTACGAGGGCTGTAGACAGCAGCACCTGAGCTGACTGAATGCTACTAGCTGACTGTTCAGCAACTACTGAAATGTTTGGAGGTGCGTCAGTGTGGCTTGTCTCCTGCTTTGATTCAGTGTGTATTAGAGTATGATGCTTCCTATTGCAATATTTGCAGTGTGACAAGCGACACTGATGCTCTGAATGACCGTGACAGAGACAGTTCAAACAAACTTTGAATGACTTTGCCTTTGTAAGCCGTGCATCCACTGGCAACCTCCTGAAGGAGGGACAACCATACAAATGATGAGTCTTTTTGCATAACGGGCATGTATTTGTGTATGCAGGCCTACGACTACTTTCATATGACGAGTTAGCAATGAAGCTCTTAGGTTTCGATTGCCCGTTTGGATGTGACGACGTTTGGTTGTGGGGGAGGACCCATTGAATACTACTCTTAATTTTGTGGTGCTGGAATCCCTGAGGACCCCATGGTGCGGCAAAATGCATGACACTGTGTCATTATTAACTGTTGTCTTGCTCATGTGACCTAAACTTTCATACTCTGCGAGGAAATCAATATACAGGGATTTTAAAGTTGGATTCTTTTGTAACCGGCGCTCAACTGATAAAAATGTTGCTAATGCCCGCTGATACGAATCCCCCAGAACCTCAGGCGACTCGTTCAACGGCATCGAAACTATGAACTGTCCGTCAGCGTCACGTAATGTAGTTTTAAGAAAATGCTCCTCGCAAGCGTTTTCTTCTGACGTCAGTTTGTGTTGAGGTGCCACTGTGTCCAACTCCCAAAACCGTGATATGTCCACTTTTGTGTCACGAAGTGCTTCATGTGTGAACATGCATGTCTGTGATGTATTTGGTTTAGGTTGAGGAATCCCACCTGAAACTAACCATCCCAATTTGGTTTCATAAAGAGTGGGCTGGTTTGTACCCAACTGAATACGATTTGAACCCAGCACGCTCCAAAATATCTCTGCACCAACTAAGATATCGATGCATGCCGGCTTGTTGAATGTGGGATCTGCTAATTGAATCCCTGATGGTAATTGAACATTGTTGATGTGTATGTATGTGGATGGTATGGATGTTGTAATGTTCGGTAGAACGTGACAATCTATGTTCGTCTTGAAGCTCCCGTCTGCTGAATGAATTTGAATTGCACATACCTGAGATGTATGTGATGTGCCCATGCATTCCTAGTTACAGTAGGATAATTTCTTTACTCAATATATATTATGTTACTACTTATTAAGATACGAAAAAAGTAGTTTCTGCGTTTTAGGAAATTCTACCCCTAAGGGGGTTAAATAGGGGTGCAAAGTTTGTATGGAGGGAACTTTGTTTTTTGAGCTATAAACTTTGTAAAAAGATTACTTATTAGAATACAAAAAAAGAACTGTCAGCGTTTTAGACAATTCTAACCCTAAGGGGGTTAAATAGGGGTGCAAAATTTGTATGAGGGAAACTTATCCTTTTGAGCTAGAAACTTGAAACTTTCTGGCCAGATTACTTATTTGAATACAAAAAAGCACTTTAAGCATTTCGGAAAAATCCACCTCTAAGGGGATTAAAATGGGGTGAAAAGCTTGTATGGAGAGCAAGAAAATTTTAAAGTAAGAGATTCGTAAGTTGTACAGGTCGACACACGTAAAAAGAGCCCTAGCGGCCATATAAAATGTATGGCCGCCAGGGTTCTTTTTACATGTGTCGACCTATATCTTATCCTGTTAACAGACTGCAAAACAAATTTCAGCGTTTTTTTTAACCGACTTAAAAAAAAGGAGGAGGTTCTCGATTCGGTTGTATTTTTTTTTTTTTTTTTCAATGTTTGTTACCTCAGAACTCCGTCATTGATGAACCGATTCGGAAAATTTTTTTTTGTTCGTATGTATATACTTCCAGGTGGGTCCCATTTTTTTCAAAATTCAGTTAGATGATGGGATCCATGAGGAATTGAGGGGACTCCTCAATTTTATAAGGCACGCGTGTAGTGATTTTGGTATTTTCTGTTATAACTCGTGTATTTACATCCGGAATCATAAATTTGGTGGCGAGGAATTGATGATGAAGACCACAGATGACTTATCGAATTCCTCAATTATGTACTTAACACTTTCGCAACCAGGCAAAATTCCGAACAATACCCCAGAAACCGACAGAATTGGCGTCGCGTGAGGGTTTATAGCTCGTGCTCGACTCTCGGGTATGCATCTGAGTAAAGTTTACGAGTGCCCGAGAGTCGGGTACGCGGTGTCCAATGTGTTAAAAGTGCAAAAGTACGTCACAGGTTCTGATAAGATTCCGTTGAAATAGGAACTAATGAAGTGCCATTGGTGATGATCTTGGGGAATCGATGGAAGTCCTCAAATATTATCGGCCCACATACAGCGATTCGGTTTTTTTCTGTAGTAATCAACGCATTTGCTATCGGAAATCAGTTCATGTGGTAAATTGTAAAAAATAGGAAATGTGCTCGTGGGTTGGCGGAGTACTAAATTGAAGTCGGTTAAAACTTTGTTTTTAAAGTAAATTATATCTCCTAAGAGGGTTAAAAGGGGGTTCGAAGTTTGTATAGAGAATAAGACATTTTTAAAGTAAGAGATTTGCAACATCGGTGTAAGACTGTTTAATAATTTACTTTAAAAACAAAGTTTTAACCGACTTCAATTTAGTACTCCGCCAAGCCACGAGCACTGCATTTCCTATTTTTTACAATTTACCACATGAACTGATTTCCGATAGCAAATGCGTTGATTACTATAGAAAAAAACCGAATCGCTGTATGTGGGCCGATAATATTTGAGGACTTCCATCGATTCCCCAAGATCATCACCAATGGCACTTCATTAGTTCCTATTTCAACGGAATCTTATCAGAACCTGTGACGTACTTTTGCACTTTTATGTACATAATTGAGGAATTCGATAAGTCATCTGTGGTCTTCATCATCAATTCCTAACCACCAAATTTATGATTCCGGATGTAAATACACGAGTTATAACAGAAAATACCAAAATCACTACACGCGTGCCTTATAAAATTGAGGAGTCCCCTCAATTCCTCATGGATCCCATCATCTAACTGAATTTTGAAAAAAATGGGACCCACCTGGAAGTATATACATACGAACAAAAAAAAATTTTCCGAATCGGTTCATCAATGACGGAGTTCTGAGGTAACAAACATTGAAAAAAAAAAAAAAAAATACAACCGAATTGAGAACCTCCTCCTTTTTTTTGAAGTCGGTTAAAAACTAGAAAACTCATTACAGTGTTTTTGAAATTACCTAATCCCATAAGTCTGTATACAGCATACATGATGAGCAAGACATTTTTAAAGTAAGAGATTTGTAACTTCGATTTTAGTCTGATTCTTTGAATGCAAGAAAAAAAAACGAGCCAAGTGCGAGTCTGACTCGCGCACCGAGGGTTCCGTAGAAAAAAATACGGTTTTCGCAATTATTAATTTATCTGTGCTATAAGACGTTGCTTCGTACCAAATTTTAGATTCTGAGTTCACGGGAAGTACCCTGTAGGATTTGATTCCCTTGCGAGTTTCGAAAATTTGCGGCATATAAACGGCTGAATCTTTTGATTGCGTTGGCTTAGAAGTTTGATTTTACAGCTCCAAGGAACAGTAAACCTGATTATTTGGTATAAATTTTAGCTTGATGTCTCCACACATTCCTGCGAAAAAGGGTCTTGACAGACGGACGGACGGAAAACAAAGTGATCCTAGAAGTGTTCCGTTTTTTTCCTTTTGAGGTACGGAACCCTAAAAAATATTGGGTGTTAAACGAGATTCACCCCTGAAGGGGCTAATAGGAGTTGGTAATTTAATATACGGGGAACAATACAATTTTAAAATAAGGGAACTTTAACTTTGGTCAAGGACTAGAAAACAAATTACTGCGTTTTTTATATAAGTACTTCCTCTATAAGGTTGGAGGTTGTAATTTACTTTAAAAACAAAGTTTTAACCGACTTCAATTTAGTACTCCGCCAAGCCACGAGAACATTTCCTATATTTTTTTACAATTTACCACGTGAATGATTTCCGATAACAAATGCGTTGATTACTATAGAAAGAAACCGAATCGCTGTATGTGGGCCGATAATATTTGAGGACTTCCATCGATTCCCCAAGGTCATCACCAATGCCACTTCATTAGTTCCAATTTCAACGGAATCTTATCAGAACCTGAGACGTACTTTTGCACTTTTAAGTACATAATTGAGGAATTCGATAAGTAATCTGTGGTCTTCATCATCAATTCCTCGCTTCCGGATGTAAATACACGAGTCATAACAGAAAATACCACAAACACTACACGCGTGCCTAATAAAATTGAGGAGTCCCCTCAACTCCTCATGGATCCCATCAACTAACTGAATTTTGAAAAAAATAGGACCCACCTGGAAGTATATACAAACGAACAAAAAAAATTTTTTCGAATCGGCTCATCCATGACGGAGTTCTGAGGTAACAAACATTGAAAATAATAATAATAATAAATTAAAAAAATACAACCGAATTGAGAACCTCCTCCTTTTTTTTGAAGTCGGTTAAAAAGGGGTCGCATGTATGGGGAACAAGTACTTTTTGAAGGTAAGTAAGGGAATTCGTCGGTCAGACTTATACTATTTGGTAAGTTTTTGATTCAGAATAGGTTCATAATCCTACTGCTCGCAGAAAAGTAGGTTAGGTTAACTTAGAACTGCGACCCTTACAGAACCGAACAACTAAGTACCAGAAAAGTAGGTTAGGTTAGAACTGCGATGCTCATAAACTGAAAAGGAAGGTAATGTTCATAGATATATATATATATTACTTCGTAAAGATAGGCCCAACGCCCACGAGTAATTCGTCCAATGCGGTGGCCCGTCACGGGCAATCGCGGGCCACCGTGCCTTAGTCTTCAGCTGTCACAGTATGTCAAGCGAATATAGTTCGGACGGGCGTATCTTTACTTTCGATATCATTGGTAATGATAGATTAAAATTGCGGATCATTTTGTTAATTTAAGTACTTAAGGAGTTAATTTTGGCAAAACAAAATAATTTATTCTCTAACACCGTTGAATGGGGACTGGAGATGGAGATGGAAAGTTCTACGTCTTTGGCATATGATAATTTTACTTTCAAAACTTTACAGGCAGCTCGGACTAACGTAATTAAAACTAGGTACTAACGTACTACTTATAAAAATCAGAGAGTGCGTGAATTTAGGTGACAGTAGATCTGTCACTTAAATTGAATCACAAATTTTAGGAACAAATATTATATATTAGGTGACTAATATATAAAATCATACCCATTCATGCAGAAATAGAAATTTGGACACTCACAATTTTGCGATTATTTAAACCCCTGCTTTCCTTTTTCTCCGTTTGATAACATTTTCAAACCTTATTAGGGAAAATTCAAGAATATACATACATACATACATACATACATAAATACATACGTATAATCACGCCTTTATCCCTAAAATGGTTAGGCAGAGCACATGAAACTTTTGTTCCAGTGCCACTTTCAGCATAAATATGGGTATAAAAGATCGACAAAATGTGACATTGCAGTGACAGGTTGCTAGCCCATCGCCCACAACACACTTCAACCCTGTTCCCTTAGTCGACTCTTACGGCACCCACAGGAGGAAAGGGGGGTGGTGCTATTCTAACCAGACACCACACGGGGGAAAACTACTACTACTATACTTATTGTTTATTTTATTTGGTGTTGCTATTTGCAGTTTTTTTCTGTATAAAGCACATGACTTAGGCGTGTTCACGTTCTTATCTGCTGTGACCTGTAGCCTGCACTTATTTCGTTCTTATCAGATTTAATTGTGTCCTCTATAGCATCCGCTGTCGCGCTGGGCGCAGTATTCAGTCTCTGAGCCCGTGCCACCGCGCCCACGTCTCACCATGCAGTTCGCCTTGTTAAATCTGTTGGCTGCGGCCGTCTCCGCTTCACCGCTGAGTAACCGGCTTTCACTAAACTGGGACAACATCACTTACGTGAATGTAACTCTGTCTACCTTCGAAAGAATAATGAACCTGCGCCTTACCACTCCTGATCCCGTATACTCCTGCGGTTATGTTCGTCGGCACGGATAGAAACGTGCTGCGATGTCTGCACGAAGACCCTGACCAGTGCGAAGTTTTCTTCAACACCAGCACCAAAGTTTACTCTTTGCACATATCCGGGGAGCATATATACTGCGGACTATCATCTGGTGTCATTTTAAGATGCAGCTTATAGAGCAAAAAGCGTGCGAGAATTTCCAGACGGGTGGACCACCGATTTGGTCTCTGACAAGTGCAGGTGGACAGCTCTACGTTGGTTTTACAAATAATACCATATCACGCTGTGAGCTGAATGTACCGAACAGCTGCCAACCTCTTCATGAACTGAAAGACAGCGTCTATTCTTTGTTGAAATTCGAGGAATATATCTACGCTGGTTTACTTAATGGACAGCTGATGCGCTGTTCAGTAAGATTGAACAACAGTTGCACGCCAGAAAAAACCATGAATGGGGGCATTGTGGGGCTTTCAAACGTCGGCAATCGTATTTTCGCAGTGACATTTAATAATCAGATGTGGAGCTGCTCGAATAACCGGTCTATGTTGGATGTTTGTGAGTCTGTCCATTCCAATTTAAGCACCCCACAAGATTCAGAATTGTTCCAGGGAGAATTGTATGTGGGTGAACAGGACAAAACTGTATTCAATTGCAAATTGGCGACTCATACCACTGAATGTTCCGATTATGTGAAATTTAAAGATATCCGCAGTATGGCTTTCGCATACGGTACATATAAAATACAGCGCAGGTATAAGGACGAAGATACGATATGTTCCTGGCAGAGCAAGGGTAACTGTCCGCCTGGTGTGGTGTGACCTATTTTACACGGCGCAGCAACGAGCCCTCCTCGAAGTACACGTCAAAGATGGCAGACTCTACAACTCGCTAGGCGCGCTGGTCGACACCACTAACGCGGATCAAGGCATCTCGGGGCCCGCGGCTATCTTCGCGATGGGACCCGATGGGCGACTACTGCTATCAAATTCACATAAAAAAGAACGACTACATACTTCTAGCCTGTTCGCCGGTAACCCGGTATCTGGTGCTGGAGAAATAACAGTCAAGAACGGAAGAATTGAGAAGATGCGAGCCTGCTCGGCGCACTACCAGCCCGACACGGAGCTGAACCGGCAAGTGGTTCTGTCGCTGCGGGATCAAGGGTACACGGACCACATCGATTCAGTCATGTGTAATGAAAAGAACGTTGACTTCGGGGAAATGGAATTAAACAACGATCAATAACAATGTGACGTAGGTACTCGTAATCGCATTTTCTTCAAATATTTTTTTGTTTATTCCAGCGTTTTTGGACGAGCAACGTCTAATAAACGGTTTAACCCTTCGTATGCTAAGTGCATTGATTTGATCACAGCTATTGAAATTAATAACATGAGGTACATCGATTCGTTTTTGGCCAAACTGAAAATAATCCTACCACTAATAATGTAAATCTAATCTAAAGGAAAGTTTGTATGTTTGACTGTTTAGACGTTTGCTATGTTAGGTCTACACGAGTAGTCGCTAGACCGCTTGCGAATTGTGCTTATCGCAATAGGGCTCGTGGGTCGAGGTACCACATGGAGTGAGAAGACGGAATACGTACGAACCTTTATTCACAGAGATTTACGTAAAAGTTAAATCACATCACAAGTAATTGTATGAGGCCTCACTACGCTATTATGGCCTGGCATCAGAGAAATATAGTTATTTGTTATGCAAGGCTGCAAAGTTGTTGTTTGGCGCAAGTGCTTAGTATTGAAAGCCGAGCTAGCGAAGGATTGTAAAATTGAACCATGAGCGAAGCGAATGGTTCAAAAGTACAATCCTGAGCATAGCGAGGCTTTCAAGGCACGAGACGCCAAACAATTTTGCTGCCGAGCGAAACACACAATTTTTCTTGAAAATTGTAGGTAAGTAAATGTAATGGAAGTAATTTGGACCTTATACTCATTTTCAATAAAGGTTTGTTTACATCTCATCAAGATCTAGCATTTTATAATTTATCAAATGTAACATAAATATTTTTGCATCTTTAAATAACCTCACGCTTACCTACATTAAAAAAGTCAAAGTATTGTTGGGTACTCACGGTTTAAACTAAGACTCAAATACGCTTATTTCACTTTTTCCGCTAACTTAGCAGGCATCAAAATTCATATATGTATATCTTCTGCACTAAAATCTATAAATAACCGCCATTATTTTGGTTTTACTGTCTGTGGCTTTAGAACAAAACAAAACTAAATGTATATGAGTTTTTTTCTTAAATTAACTTTTCAAACGGTGCGTTCCAAATTTGGAAAAAGCGAAATTTTTATAAAAATAAAACGACATTTTAAAATTATTTAGTCGTATTTTATCCTTATAAGTCAGTCTAAATGTTAATATTTCGTATGTACCTACTTAATTAAGAGAGAATAAGAATTATTTATTTTATTTTATTAAAATAATTACAATTTATTATTGGCATAACACCATCAGTTTCTGAACGCACCTCTCATTCTGTATAGAAAAAAGTTGGGTCTCGCGATCGACCGTCACGTTCCAAATTCAAAAACTCTTTCCACGCTAGCGGATAGAATGGACTTTTGGGCGCAGATTTTGAGCGATAAAGCAAGCCTTTTCGAGCCGGTGAGGTGAAAAATAAATTGCCTGATACCTACAATAAAATCTGAGAAAAAACACAACATATTCATAAGAATATTAAGAGAATTCCTTATCAATAAAAGCTATTATACACTAAGAGAATAATTATAAGAAAAACTATAAAATAAAATTTAAATTTAAACTCTTATAATTTATAGTATAGGTAATATGTATAGAACCAAGTTCCTATTAAAAATGTCTATAAATAAATGTGCAATAAGTAAATTTAGTTTAGATACTTAAATTCATATAATGCTCTTTATAATTTATACATTGCACAGAATATTTAAATTATAAAAAGCAGACCTTTCAATAAGTATGTAAGTCGTCTTCTCTTCACTGATTTTGCGGTGCCCAACACGGTCCACAATTACTTAAGTTTTATTGTCACTTAGCAACTAAAACTTAAGTTTACCTAAAACCCTGTAAACTAACATTGTGGAATGCAATAAATGATTGAGTATTGAGAAGGAAGTACCATGAAAAAACGAACCTAGACATGCAAGAGAACAGTTCATAAACACATAAATATTATTTATGGTTTGTGGGAGATACACACTATCCAACACTTCACTTTAAGCTCTACAAACCATAAGCTCTACATTCATTAAAAGTTACGTATAATTATTCTATCCTTTGACAAAGAGCATCAACATAAAGAGATCTCCAGGAGAATACAGCTGGGTTGGGCGGCATTTAAGTAATAAACTGGACGACATCCTCAAGTCCTCCGAAGATCCACAATGCCTGAAGACTCGCCTCTTTAATCAATGTGTCCTGCCCACCACGACTTACGGTGCCGAAACATGGACGCTAACAATTGAGGATGTGCATAAAACACGAGTAGCACAGAGAGCCATGGAGCGCGCCATGCCCTGTATTAAACTACAAGACCGAGTGAGGAATGTTGAGATCCGACGTCGCACTAAGGTGCGCGACGTTGGAGATACCATTACCAAACTCAAGTGGAGCTGGGCAGGACACCTTGCCAGGCAGAATGATGGTAGGTGGACCAAAAAGGTGTCAGATTGGTGGCCACTCATAGGTAAAAGGAGCGTCGGCCGTCCACCAGCTCGAATAGCGGGTGGACGAAATTAGGAAAATAGCGGGTCACTTCTGGATAAGATTAGCTTAGGATCGGCGGGTGGCGTACTCGAAAAGAGACGCCTATGCTCAGCAATGGGCGATTATGGGCTGAAAATGATGATGATCATGATTCTGGCGAAAGAAAACTGAAAGATATGAGCGATGTAATTTCTGAACACTAATACCTAATGCTTTTGAGGATTTTTTCTACTCCTGTACCGGTATCTGTCATTTATATAGGCTTTAGCTCAAATACAATGACACCGATAATAAGTAGTCGAAAAACTCTATGCTCTATGGCCCATAAACGCACTCTTTAGTGTACTTTTATGGTTCATACATTTTCCATAAAAGCACTGTTTACCACGATGTCAAATCAGCTAACTTTTTTTTAATCAGCCACTATATTGCGGTGGTACCAACTTCATAAGCAAATTTTTCGAAATAAAGAGTTTTTATTTACTATCATATATTTGTAAAACATAAATTATTTACTAAAATAAAAATAAATTATCATGTATTGTGTGTTAATGTTAATATACATATTTTACCAATTATTGGTATTATTTGTAAATATAAACCGATCCGATGCGGTTCGGATCCGGATTCAGTTTGGTTCGGATGGCAAATGCCAGGAAATTAAAAACAAAACAGACCATAAACAAGAGGTGTCAATGTGTCATGTTTCCAATTTCCCACCAAAGTTCTTGTTCAAAATTAAAAGACGAAGTATGATAACTATTCCTTATTAATAACTTCTTAAGATTTGATTCGTGTTTGTGAAGTGAAGAAAAATCTGTACTTTCCTTTTAAAATTGACGAAGAAGAAAATAACTGCACCGCTGAAGAAATTGCGTGAGTAGTAATAGAACTAATGGAAAACTTACTGCCCGAAAAGTCAAATGCTATTTATTTAAAATTAGTCGTAGAAAAAGTATTGTATGCAGCGGTGTATAACTTGGTCTTAAAACGCTCGTGGCGTCTTTAATTGCGATGCTCGCCAAGGCTCGCAACTCACGACACTCGCGTTTTAAGACCCTACTTATACAACAGTTGCATAAAATACTATTGTGTGATGCATTTGCTTCACATCCGGGGCGCGGTGTTTCGGACACTTTACGTTTAAGATTTACGTGTCTTGGTATTCCCCAAGAGTAGGATAACGGAGCTTGGGTTTTTTGGGAAGTAGAATAAGAATCATAATAATAATCTTCGGGTATATTGTAAATTTTATAAGGTAAGTATGTACAATAGTATTTGGCGAAGACGTATATTTATGACTTTTAGAGCAAATTAAAGTTATACAAAGGTCCTAAAAATTCTCAGTTTTGCGCGTTGCGCGCAGAGAGCAGAATGTTTTTTTTTAAACCAGTTGGTGGCAAACAAGCTTACGGCCCTGATGGTAGATAAGTGACTACCGTAGCCTCTGGACGCTTGCAACTACAGGGGTGTTACATGCGCGTTGCCGACCCTTTAAGAATTTATACACTCATTTTTTGAAGAACCCCATACTGTAGTCCCTCGGGAAAACCTGGGCAGGGAAGAATTGCAAATTTAGACTCATGCAAATTCTATCCAACATCTGGGATGTGGTCCATATACAGGGTGGAAAGATAAGTCGGGCCCTGGAGGGAAACTACCTTAAATCCTTAGTTGGATCATTTTACTTCAAGGAAACATTCCTTTACTTTTAAAAACAAAACAAAACCGCATTCAAAGATTTTCGAAAACTCGCTTGCCTCGCCCGGGACAAGAACCAACTAAAATAAAATAAAAAAACACTCGCTATTTTATTACACTAATCAATAGGATTATTATTCAGGATAAAATTTCCCTAACATTTGGTCTTAAGAATAAAAATGATCGTTAAAACTTACATTAACTTTATTTTACTATCAATTTGTTACGCTTAAACTATTTAACTGATAAATTGTTTGAAATCAGCCCCCTCGTTCCGGATACACAAATTTAGTCTCCGTTGAAATTCATTTCGTGAGTAGCCTTCAGCAAAGTGTTGTGGTCTAAGCACCTAATAACATGTTCTACCGCAACCCTTAGCTCTTGCACAATTTCATAACAGGTTTCGTAAATAACATTTTTTACATGACTCCATAAAATGAAGTACATGGGCGTCAGGTCTGGACTTGTTGCTTTGCGACTCTTCTTCTTAAGACCAAATGTTTGTTGGAGAAATTTTATCCTGAATAATAATCCTATCAATTAGTGTAGTAAAATAGCGAGTGTTTGTTTTTTTAAGTTTAGTTGGTACGAGTCCCGGGCGAGGCAAGCGAGTTTTAGAAAATCTTTGAATGCAGTTTTGTTTCTTTTTAAAAATAAAGGAATGTGAAGAATGGGAAGGATGAAGTAAAATGAGCCAACTTAAGGATTTAAGGTAGTTTCCCTCCAGGGTCCGACTTATCTTTCCACCCTGTATACAACATACTTAATCAAGAATTGATTGAAAATATTGTCGATTTCTACGGGGTACCTACCTATAGGTACATTTCTCATCCTGCGCGTGCAATCTTTGTGATCGAGCCTTATAAACCGGTTGCGGTTCCGTCATGGTATTTATTTACTTACTGGACAGACAGTCGCTCAGTGCTCCGCGTGTGGGAAACACGTGTAACATAATACATACTTATTTGTTTTCATACGTTATAGTTTACTCAAATTTAAAGTGACATGAAGGTATTCTTAAATTGTAAAATAGTGTTTTTACTGCATACTTATATGTGTACGTAGGTATTTCTGTTTGCCACCGTCGTTGTAAATGTTTGTGCGAAGTATGCAAATGCACAACGGCTGTGTAAGTACAACAAATGTCTTTTACCGCTCTAGTGCTAATCGTAACTGTTTATCATCATCCTCCCAGCGTTATTCCCGGTAATGCCCCTAAAGGAACCCGGGGTCCGCTTTGACACCTCATCCCAAGTTTTGGCATAGGCATTAGTTTTACGAAAGCGACTGCCATCTGACCTTCCAACCCAGAGGGAAAACTAGACCTTATTGGGATAAGACCGGTTCCTCACGATGTTTCCCTTCACCGAAAAGCTAACGGTAAATATTCCGTACATAAGTTCGGAAAAACTCATTGGTACGAGCCGGGATTCGAACCCACGACCGTTCTTGACAGCCGCATGCCTTTATTTGTATGTTATTTTTCTAAATTAGAAATCAAGTTTAAATAATGTCCTAGTAAAAAGTGAAGTATCAAAAACTCTCTAGGTCCTATTCGTGTTGCCTTATGAGCCATTATGAGCGATAGTATGGCGCCCCTATTATTTTCTACTCTTTATTTGCCAGACTATAGTCTATTCAAAATTAATTTAGAATCCATGATGTATACATTGATGTGTGTTAAGTAACGAAAGCCCAGCACTAAACCCCGTTAAAGTTTTAAAGCAGATATCTTGTTAAAATACGCCGATTCCTACCTATGGTCCTTGGAACCGGATTTTGTTAGTGTTGTGGTAGGTAGTACTCTAGGCACTTACGGCACTTCTTCCCACTTATGTATGATTCCCACCGAAGTTGAGCCGTTCCGAGTCACGCAAGAAGCACCGCATCGCAACGGATGCACGAGCACCAAGCGATAGCCGGCAACGTCTTATCTAAGTGCATCAGGCAATCCGCGAGGAGCCAATTGGGTCGCAAGACTCGCAAGTCCATTCAAATAAGAAGTGTAACGCCTGTGTAAAGAATAGTAAAGCTTCAAATTCCTTAGGCAACTCATAATATGCGCTCAGGCGCGCTCTAGTCGTACATAAGGTATGCTCGTACTTCAAGGTCTCAGTGTTGTGTTTTTGTTACTTTGCATAAGTAGGGGAGAGCCAATATGCTTCTATATAAAGCTATTGATATACATATTTCCAGAAAATAAGTACCTACTGAATTAAAAAAACTGGTTACCTACTGATCACACGTACATAAATTGACGGACTGGTTATTGGACACTTGTTATTATAGTGTAAAGGAGTTCCTTGATAGCAATAAGAAATTATGAAATTACTATTATTTTGAAATTGTTTTATATGGTGTTGTGAAAATTTGACTTCATGTAATTGATTAAGTATTTATGCACCTAAGTACTTAGGTTGAATACACTGTGCTGTGAATTGCGAAATCTTATTGTCATCTGTATTATATACTTACCTACTGTATTCTGGCAAATGAATGATATTGATTGATTGATTCACGAATCCAAAATCACGGAGTATAAGACCAAGAAAAAAACATTCTGCCTCTCGAAATGTAGCGATACAATGATAGCTAGGTACTTATTACGCTTTTATTGATTTCAGATCCAAGTTATATTTTTACAGTGGAAGGTAACGGAAGATGAAGACAATTATTGTTTATTTGATGCTGATCCAAACATCGTTAGCTCTCAGCGGCAGCTACTGTTGCTCCGGAGAAGAGAAGATCTGGGTTGATGATGATGTCAACCAATGCCTCGACATGGCCACTAATACGACCATGAAGATTACCCTCCAATGCTTTGACAACATGACATTTATAGCCTCAAACGAATCATTGCCGTATAGGTTGAAACATGATGGTAGCTTGGCTATTTTGATGGAAGCAGAGGGTGAGGAAATCACATCAGTGGAAACAGGCGAGTAAGTATTCTTACACCTCTGTCAATGTTTTGTTTTCAAATCATATTTAACCATTAATATTTTTACGTCACACCTGGCCATAATGCAAGTTTTAACGCACGCTGCGCGTACGGGAAAACTCTCATTGTGGCCTGGTGAAGACGTAAATTTTTGTACTTAACACGGGCGGTAATTCGTAAAGCCCCAGAGCGCATATTTATGGCCCTCACCTTCGGCATTCACGAATTCACCGCCCTAGTTACGTAATGTACTATTCTCAGTCTACCCGCTTGGGCACTCGTCGCTGTGGAAACTTGGAAAGGGCTCAAAACGTTGTGCATGTATTTATTACGCGATAAAATCCGTTTAAATCGTTGTACCTACTTAGGTAGGTACTGTAGGCATAAGAGGGCGTTAACTCGTTAAACCGGTAATCTTTAAGTTGACCGAAGTTGACATTTTGAGTAGGTAATGGATTAACTATTAAGTAAACTTAATAATCTTTCATTAAGTACCTATTGTTTGCCAAAATCGCCGCGTCGAGTTTAGCGCGTTGGCGGACTTTCGCCCACGCCCCGTTATCGTCATACCCCTGCACCCGCGCACGCGAGGACTGAGTTAAGCGGTCTATATAGGTAGACGAGACGCTAAGATAGATTATAGTTTAGTATTAATCGTTTACTCCTAAATCTCTAATCTGATTATCTGTATACATTTTCAGGTTTTGCTTGGGACATCAGATTGAGGAGGATGAGGTGTCTGCAGTGGTGATTTTATGCCAGAGCGAGACGGAACCCGAACTGGTGAGCGAGGAGGTGCTGGGCTGTTGCATGGCAGTGTCCAGTGTCTTCCTCGCCCTGACAGCCCTCGTATACCTGGCTTTTCCAGAACTTAGGTAACCATTACTCTGAATGTGTTTTTTGTCTAGCACCTTGTCAGCTTTGGGATAGGCAGTTTTGGGAATTACGGTATTTTCTGTGTGCGTGAATAGCACGACAAGCGAGAAAACACGTGACTGCAATATGTATATCTCAAACATGCAATGAAATATTCACTTTGTGTTCTTCATAATGGGCATTTGAAACAAAATCGGAGGCTTTTTAATTTCATTCCACAATTTGTGGCACAGCATCACGGCGTTCAGCCATGAAAATTAAAGTTTGGTTTCTTGGAGACAAGGGTCCTCTTGAGGCCGGAAACTTAGCAGGTAGTTATAGTTTTTCTAGTGTGGGTACCCCAAACAACCTATTAAAGTTCCATCAAATGCGGTACACTTTCCAGCTATTACCCTCATCTTTTTTCGACTGCCTACTTACATATTTTTATGTTCTTGGGTGCAACTATGCTAATTGCAACTCTAATGGGTATCTAATGATTTTTATTCTATGTTCTTATATATGCCCAATTTTAATGGGCAAACAACATAAAATAGATACATATCTAAGTATATGTTTGTTATTAAGCACAAAAACGGCATTAGTGGGTACCTACTTTTATTTATTCACTGAAATACGATTTTTGTCGTTTCAGGGACCTGCAAGGAAAAAGCATCATAAGTTTATGTAGCACCCAGGCTATCGCTAACGCTCTATTTTGCGTCCTGAAGGTGATGGTGTACTCGCACATGACGTGGTGTGCAGTTAGAGGTAAGGATACTTCGTTAAAATCATTAGTAAGATATGTGACTCTCCTCAGGGTTTATCCTGGGAAACATCAGCCCGCGAACAAGCCACAGATTTTCATGACCAAGTTCCTTTCGGGCGATAACATGTAAGAAAGTTCAGAGAGTTTTATCATGTAGTTGGTGGGTGGCGGTGGGGCACCGGCATCCGTCTCGTGTACATACGGCATACTTAGACCTCAATACGAGCTACGGTAGCCTAGTGGTTCAGGCATGCGGCTGTCAAGCGGCGGTCATGGGTTCGAATCCCGGCTCGTACCAATGAGTTTTTCGGAACTTATGTACGAATATTTACCGTTAGCTTTTCGGTGAAGGAAAACATCGTGAGGAAACCGGTCTTATCCCAATAAGGTCTAGTTTTCCCTCTGGGTTGGAAGGTCAGATGGCAGTTGCTTTCGTAAAACTATAGTGCCTATGCCAAATCTTGAGATGAGGTGTCAAAGCGGACCCCGGGCTCCTTTAGGGGCATTACCGGGAATAACATAACGCTAGGCCGATGACGATACTTAGACCTCAAGACTTGGATCTTTCTGGAGACCTATATAAACTTATGCGTTTAAGTTGCGAAAATAGTACCGACCTGTCTTAGTGTCAGTGTTGTGTTACTAGTTACTATAGCTTCTACCCGCGACTCCATCCGCGTGGAAGTCGTTTATATCGAAGATCCATACAAATTTTCACCCCCATAGGGGATTCCGGGATAAAAACTATCCTATGTCCTTCAGCGACACTCAAACTATCTCCATACCTTTCATCGCCGTTTTTCTTTCTTTCTTTCTAAATCGGTTCAGCGGTTTAAGCATGAAGAGGTAACAGACAGACACAATTGCGTATTTATAATATTACTTAATATTTCACCTAGTTAGGTACTTCTTTTTTTACCTACTTAGGTAAGTATGGATAATTCAAATGTTTGAATTGTTTTCAGGGTTTCTAGCCTATTATTTCAATATATCAAGTTTCTTCTGGATGAACGCTATAGCTTTACAGATACTCATCAGCATAAAGTAAGTTTGTAATGTAAACTCAAAGTTTAATAAAAAAAGTTACTTGGCCCAATAGGTAACTTGGAATGATTCCGTTCAAACACTTTAAATTATGTTTCAGGGATCCGTCGACTTCGAAGGATAGCTGGAAGAAGTTCATGTGGTACGCTATATACGCATGGGGGATGCCTGTACTCTTAACCATGGTGCTGGTCATCGCCAACTACCACCCAGGGACCCACACGAGGCCAGGAATAGGATACAATCAGTGCTGGTTTCTTGGTAGGTTGAGAGCAGTTATGCATATTATTAAGTACCTATATTTAAACTAACTGTTTATTAAGCAGAAACGTCCGCTAACGAAATTCCAAATTAGCGCAATTTGAACTCACAACCTACCACCACCTACCTACCACCATTAGCGGACCCACGGTAGCTCAATTGACAGAGCGATGGACGGATTCCAAAGGTTGTGGGTTGAAATCCCGCTCGTGGCGAATCTTTCAATTTTCCATGATCGAAATTTATATTTAATCTATTATTATAAAGGCGAAAAGTCTATGAAGTTGTAAGTTTGTATGTATAGGGGGTAATTGTGCGAAAGGTATCCTATCCCCTTTACATAATCTTCAATAATTCTATTTTGAGTGTTGTTTTCCCATCCAGTTGGAAGCGAACAATAGTTATTTGTGTCACAAGGGAGCAAAATAGTATATTTACGGCGAGGGCGGTGTATTGAATCCTGAGCGTAGTGAGGGATACAAGTGTTTACGCCCGAGACGAAAATAATTTTGCTACCGAGTGACACATACTATTTTTCACACCTACTATGAGGAAATTTAAAAAAGCTATTCTTAAAATACCTATATCTAAATTATCTTAATTTTTATTACTAATTTTTAAATATTACGAAATATTTATAAATTTTTATACAACATTGTTAGAGTTAAAACTTGAAATATGTTCGTTTTGAATCGACTACGATGAAATTAAAATCGATTATTTTATTAACATCTGTGTTAGATTGGCACATGCCAATGTATAAATTAAAAAAGTAGCTTGAACAGAAAAGTAGCGTTTTGGTCCCTCTCGTCGTGGAGCAAAACTTACTTTTCCGAATGAAAGGTGTGAAAATGTTATTCCTATTCTAAAGGTGATAAATCTAACGAGTAAAATTATAGATCGATGTCCTTGTTGTCCGTTCTTGGATAAGTTTTTGAGTTGTTGGATGGTTAATCCTGTTTTGACCCCTGTTACTTACTCAGACACGTGGACAAGGTTTCTCAGATCAATGCCATTTACACTGACATTAGCAAGGCTTATGATCCAGTAAATCATGGTTTATTAATACGCAAACTTTATAACGCGGGAGTTTATGGAAAATTGCTGGACTGGTTACGTCTAACGTCCGCTGTTTGTGGCAGCCACTGCTGGCTACCACTCAATGTGCGGCGGTTCTTACACTTTCCCGACGGTCAAAAGTTTCATTGAGTTACGAGGCAAAGTCCCGTCCACAGCATGTATCAACTAAATATTATATATAACAAATAAGAATATATTACATTTCAGATGTGAAACGCACGTGGATTTTCATGTACAGTGTGCTCGCGGCCCTGATGGCGGCCAACGTGGTAATTTTCGTGAACAGTTCCGTGTTCCTGTGGGAGCACACGTTCTCGTCCAGTCACTTGCAGGCGCTGAGATACAAGTAATGCCTACAACCTTACATTATTATTGAATCATGAAAAAATATGTTCTCAGTCAAGAGGTACCAACAGCTTGTCGGATGACTCGCGCTTTTATCACAAATATGCAATTTAAATTCGTCCTTACCACCGGCAAAGCTGACCTTTTGACTGGGAACAAATTACAAAACAAATTATGCTCTTGTGTTAAATTTAGATTCTAGACAAACCATAGTAGCCTCATACAGATCTCTAGTAACAATTAGCTGAATGATCATTCCAGAGGTTAGGATCCTCAGTTTTTCCAGCTTGTCGCCTTGCAGCCGCTTTAGCTTAGTTGGTAGTGATAGTGACCCTGCCTTCGAAGCAAGAGGTCCTGGGTTCGAATTCCGGTAAGGGCATTTATTTGTGTGATGAGCACGAATATTTGTGCCTGAGTCATGGATGTTTTCTATGTATTTAAGTATTTATTTATTTATATAAGTATGTTTATCGTCGTCTAGTACCCATAGTACAAGCTTTGCTTAGTTTGGGACTAGATGGATTTGTGTAAGATTGTCCCCTAATAATTATTTATTTATTTATTCATTTTAATTGTAATGCCCAGTGTAATATAGAATTATGGCTGTTTTTTTATGAAACTAAGTAATTATAATACGGGAATAATGAATAAATTATCAGCCTACCTATATTCGTCACCCTGCTGGGCACAGGCCTCTTCTCATTGGTGAGAGGGACTGGGCAGTAGTTCCCAAGTTGCCCCAGTGCGGGTTAGGGGCTTCACATACACCTTTGAATTTCTGTGTTTACTTACCTATTGCATATTCCGATATTTTAGAGCATCGTGAAGAGTACAGATACTTAGTATAGTACCTATATTTGATGGCGGCAGTACCAATGCCTGTTTCGCACCATTGTGGTATAAAAAACTTACTGATGGCGATTGTTTTTTCCAGATCCTGGATGATGTTCAGACTCTTCATAATAATGGGGTTGCCGTGGATATTCGAAATGGTTACCTCATTGACGCCAGTTCACACGTTTTGGTATGCTTTAGAAGTTATATTTATATTATAAGTAGGTAGCCGTATTTAATATGTGTAATTCCTTCAGGACAGTGATTTTCTATTCATAATAAATAAACAATTATGCGGTTTTCTACAAATACAGCCTCGTAAGATACTATCTCTTATCAAATATTGTCGAGACAAACATCACCTTACTTTCATTCAAGGCACAATGCACGGGCCGGTTAATGTACGGCCCAATAATCCGCCTCTTTCTCTCTGTCTTTATGCATGGGTTAAAAAGATACATAGCTTTAGTGGATGCGGATTATTGGGCCCTAATTAACACGTTCGCAACCAAGAACCCGCATGGTAGGCACTTGTAATGTTTGCTCAGCTCGCTAGGCGGGCAGTAGTAATAAACCTACACGCCTAGCGAGTTATGTCGGTTTCTGGTGTATTGTTCCATTTTTAGTAAGGTTGCGAAATTGTTAACTGGACCCCAATGCACAAGCGTGGGTACATTTATATTCGAGTATGCTTGCCTATAATAGTAACTTTATGTTTTCAGGGTAATTGTGGACATAATAAACTGTCTCCAAGGTATCATAGTCTTCCTAATATTAGTGGTGTTCCGGCGGCGCGTGATCAAGGTGCTGCATGAGAGAAACGCACTGTTTTGTCTGAGTCGAGTCGCCGAGAACTACCTTAAAGGGGGCGACGACGATGAGGAGGACATCGTCACACCTACGGCGGGTGTGCCTATGGAGGAGGGGCAAATCCAATGTTAGTTCTTACATTGCGACGTCGCCAATACAACTGGAATAGTACACTGTTTAACGAGGGGCGTAAGTGGAATATTGCGAACAAGAGGGCGGGGGCTTTCGATGACTCGAGTTTGCAATATTCTTACGCCCGTGTTATACACAATGTTTTTCATCACATTTGCGAGGAAACAAATACATTCTAGATAGTACAAATCGTAATAAAAACTGCAACTGTCAGTTGTCCATTTTGTTGAATTTGACGTGAGGCGCGTATGGCAAAGAGCCACGATTTAAGAACACTTAAAAAACATTTTACATAGACACTAAATAACTACAAATTAAATCTGTAAATAATTCTGTTAAACATTTTTAGTAATGTTTTTAAGTTAAAATGTATTCAATAAATACGTTTTCAGACATCGTATTTGATATAAAACCTCTTTGCTTTGTAACTGCCGCACGAGTGACAGATACAATAAAAATAAAGCCATTACGCCTGTGGGCGGGGCGTAACATAGGCTATTGTAACTCTTTATGTCTGCGCATTGTGAAGCCCTTTTCGAGCAAGTGTGATGAAAATACAATTAAAATATACAAGAATGACCGCGACGAAGATGCGATTTTTTCATATCATTCGACCGGCCTTGCAAAATGGATATCTGTAGGTATGAACTTGTTTTGTATGTCGGCGTGTGTTGTGTTGAAGAGCCAGGGCTGCTTACTAGTTTAGATATACTTACTGTGCAATGTTATCTTTACCTACCGTAGATCTAAGAAACATGTGAAGTGGATATTGGCGTGATATCTCTTGAACAAAAGCAATTGGAGAGAACGCCTATACGATTAAGCTACTTAAAGTTCAGTTCAGGACATTTTCTATTTATTATACAAACAAAATGTAGAGTGCGAGAATATTTACGTACTCATATAATGCGCTCGATTATCTGTGATAGTTTTATTAATAGTAATGTTTTTACTTAAGCATGCAAATGTATTTATTATTATTTGGATGGATTGGTAAAGGATAATTTCCACCAAACGGCTCGTATCTATAAAATGATAGTGCCCGGTATCAAACTTGTTTTCATCCAGCAAAATATGCTTGTTCGAACGGCTGAGGTGATAAAAGCATTTAAGAGGCCGCAGTAAGCTCGGCCGAATTTCACCTTCCCATACAAACGCAGTTACGCTCTCATTTTAAAACTACGTGTTGGATTGTGACGAAACTTTGCATATACAATGACATGAGGTATATCTATGTCTGTAATTAGTTTATATGGTTCCAATTTATAAAACAAAGTAAATACAGCAAAAACTAGTTTTGTATGAAAAACTTAAATTCGCTGTATCTTTTTTATTATGGTATCTGAAGCTACGTAAACTAATTTCAGACATAGATCTCATTTAATTGAACATGCAAAGTTTCGTTACAATCCAACACGTAGTTTTAAAATGAGAGCGTAACTACGTTTGTATGGAGAATCGAGCTTACTGCGGACTCTTAAGTAATGAGCAACAACTCAGTTATCTGCTAGAGTGAGAAAGTATGATGACAGCTGTCGCATACTCTCATACATTTGCGTTGCTCTGAGCCATCTTTCTGTCTACCCTTACACTACATAAATACCGCTAAGCTGTTTGATCAATAAAAATATTTTACAAAGTTACATTCTTTATTCACTTAATCCTACTCACATGTACATCATTAATTGAACACAAACAAACATGAAATACTTATAAATATTATGTTTTAATACAAATTATCGAGTCAGAACTCAAAACAAGAAGCATGTTTTTATTTTGTTGAATTTATTTCAATTTTTTGCACGCCTTCTTACTTTGTCGAAGATGGTACGAGCTTT